>JAVJGJ010000001.1:107705777-107721546 GCA_035590215.1 Microhierax caerulescens | reverse complement strand
GTTGACTGTTAGAGGTGAATATCCCATATGACAAACTCAAGCCTGGAACAACAATCAATAAAAACATCGTGTCCAGCACTGCACAGTGGAACTTGGCACACGTGCAAGTCAAAAATGTAGAGACCATCGGCTGAGAAAAATGTTAATTCAGTTCAGTTATAAGCTTGATTCTACACCATCTTGGTGGGTGAGTCTAAATGGCACTGGAGTTGGTGAAAACCAATATAGTCTAGCATAGTAGAAGTTATTGCTGGGTTTAAAAATGTCTTAATGCTCAGTGCCCTGAGTCTTTCTAGGCAAAAGCCCTCTTCTGACAGGAAAATGCATAATCTCATCCCATACAGACTCTGCCTTTTATCAGATACACAAGGCACAGCTTTGCACACAGCTGGCCCCGTCAGATACTTCCTGCTGGAAGACCTGGTACCATAAGCACAGAAAGATGAGGGAGGTACAAACTAACTAACGAGCCAATGCTCGTATTTCATTGCCAAGGAAGGGGGAAAGCCAGTGAAGCAAAAAGGCAGATTTTGAAGAGTTCCAGGTCAGGAATCAAACAGGGAAGAACCAATTCTGCCAGCGTGCACTTACTTGGTTTGGACGGAGAACTTGTACATAACTGGTTGCACATACAAAACAAGAAAAATCATAGAGAAAAACCTGCAAAACAACTTCAAATTACAAAAAGAAAACCTGACAAAACTCAAAGAGAACATGTCTCCCTGAGAGGAAAGTGGAGAATGCGCATAAGTCAAAAATCACTCTGCTTAGTATGGCTGCCCCGCTGCAGCACAGGAAGAACTGGGAAATCTTTGTCTCCTTTACATTTCTGTGACTGCCCCAGGCACAGGAAGGGGAACGTAGCAAAGACAGCAAGCTCCGCGCTCTCTTCCCTCCTCCTCTTCTGAGACCCATCCCTGGCTGCACTCTTAGGAGAATTGTCACTCAAGATAACAAATCAGTAAGGACTCTCAAACTGATGTCCTTTGCTGTCCACAAAGGCCCAGGTAGGTATGTCCCATACATGCCCCTCTCCTCACACACTGGACTTTCACTCCACTCAGTTTCACTTGTACTTTCAGAAACAGCTCATCAGCCTTTCTTGAAAACCTTCTTAGAGGGCTGACTCTGGGCTCGCTTCCCAATGCCTTTTTACTTTCCCAAGCCATGAAACAATTTGTACCTTCTATGACTCACCAGGAATTCTAGGAGTCAGATTATATACTTCTCACACTTTGATCTCCTTTCCTCTCTAACAGCTATAGTACAACAGTCACACAACGCGATATCCCTCCACGGAACTTCACCGAAATCCCCATCCTAACCATTCTTCTCACGTGCTCATCCAAAATCAAGTATTCGGTTTCTTGTAGTCTGGCTGACTACCCAAGTACACACACAAGCATGTGCAGGTATGTTTAAGAGTGACTGTATATTTAGGGAGCATATGGTGACACAGTGAAGAGAATGCATCTCCCTGCATCAGGGAAAGATCCGTTACTCCTAAGAGGCAAAGTCGGAAAGGATTTAGGCAGTTTAGGCAAACTGTTACTGATAAAAGGCATTACACCACCCATGCCATATCATCACATGTTTCATTCTAGGACATTTTCAAAGGATTCTCAGAACTTCTATGAAGATTATCCCTATACTCTCTAGCTTAATTAACAAACTCTATTTTTAAAGGCAGCTAGAACTTTAATTTTGAAGTTCAAATTTGGTATGTCTTACCAAGTGCCTGTAGATTTTCTGAAAATCAGGTTGGTCTGCAGTATCTTGTGGGGGACAAATTTAAATTCATATTCAAATTTTAAGGCAGCATGAAAAAACAACAGTAATTTCTGAAAATCCAGGTCTAGAAATGCAACCGAGCCAAGGTTCAAAAGGAAGAAAAAATACACAATATTGTAACAGTTAAATGAACAAACGAACAATATTCTAAATCTCAAAAAAAACCATTTGGAAGACCATCTCTCAATCTCAGAGTATTAGCATTTCAACATGAGATGATTTGCAAGTTTGAGGACTTAAAAGAAACATTGAGTGTATAGTGAAATTGAGTATCTTCTTCCCTACTGACAGACAGCTCCTTGTCCTAACGCCTAGATGAGTAAAAATTTTTTAAGAATATACCATTAGAATTGGGAGAATTAGTGTTTTTGTTTGTGCTGCTGGGGGGAGGGGGGCAGGGGAGAGTGAGCTGCAAAGAAATGACAGAAATATTGCTTTGCAAAAATCATTAAATAAAAAGCTGCTAGATCAAACAGAATGGTTTGTAAGGTTAGACTAAGTCTCGGAGAAACAGATTAGAATAAATGTCAGATCATCACCTGAAGCAAACGATACTGACACGTCAGATAACAAACATATTTAGTGTGCATCTGATAGTCACATGGAGCACACACTTGCAGTGACCAGTGGGTTAAGATTCTCTTTTTTAGATCAAGTGGAGCCCTCTGACTTTGAAATGTTTACCAGACGCTGGGAATTAACAAGAGTTTTTCTCATCCCTGCAAGTGCCCAATCCAAAACCCAGCGAGGAATATGGAATTTTCTGTGTTGACTTCACTGCGCTTTGAACTACAGCCCATTGGAGGGAAATGGGATCTCTGCCAACGGATACCTCAAGGGGAAAGAGTCTGCTGCACCCACAAGGCAATGGAGCTCTGCAGTGTAACTGCCTTGCGAAATGAACTCTGCTTAGCAGCTATTTTTCTCTTCCATCTTATCCCATAACAGGCGACTTGTATCTGAGAACACTTAGAACAACTCGCCCTACGTTCTCTAGGGATGGCAGAGTGTACGCTGAAAAATACTGGAGAGTTAGTTCAATCTAGAAAGCACTCTCTTGCAAAGCAAGAAACTCTGGCCAGCATTTACAACTGCTTTCTCGCAGTACAGGATGACACAAAGAGTGCAAGGGCACTGCAAGTGCGTGCCACTGTCCTTTTTAATCACGGACTTTCAAAAGATTAGAATCAGGCTTTCCTGGGGGCGATGGATTAGAATACATGTCAGACTAAAACTAAGAGCAAGTGATGCTTTTCTCCTCCTGCAAAACAGGCACACACTGCATTTCTCCCAACTTTCTTTCTCTTCAGTACACTCACTGACCTTGGCCACTATCATCTACCCCTTAATCCTGTATTTTGCTGTGAGAAAACAAAGTCTGAAATAGGGTGTTTACTAATTAAACAGTATTAAAAAACCCAAACAGCAAAGCATTATAGGGAAGCCAGAGGCTGAGATCAGCCACCTGCAAAGCCCCAGAAAACCTAAGACCAAGTTTCTTCTGTGAAATTGTTCATTTCTATTTCATGAACCTTTTTTCAGGAGTTAAGAGCAGTGAGCACACCCTATTATTTTTGTAAAAGAAACGATCCCTACCTCCCTATGATTAACATTCACAAAGCATCAAGTCTAGTCACAGGGTTAAACATGCTAACTAAACAACTTTCTTCTACCAACATAATCTAAAGCAGCTAGGCAGCCTTCTATGAGGTCCTGTACAAAGCATGCTCTCCAAGACCTGCTCCTAGAACAAATTAAGCAGCCTGTTTGATCCTGCTATCCTTGGAAACAAACAAAAACTTCAACTTTGAGGTGAAATAAGAAAAACAGTATAATGGAAATTAAACTGCATCTTTCGGACATTTTACTAACAGTATTATTGAGCTGGAAAAGCCATTCTCTGGCACCTTTGAGATTCCCATGACACAGAGAGGGGTTCCAGTTACATTCCTCCTAACTTGTGAAGTTGCAACTTCCATTGGTATTAATATGTTACTGTGTTCCTTTGCAGGGTAACATCACTTCCAAGCATGTAACAGTGCCCTGTGGACTGCATTTCATTGGACAGGGAACAGGCTGTCTCAAGATTCATGCCTCTACACTGCAATTGCGTATCTGTGCTGATTATACAGGATCGCAGAAGAAAGAAGTATGAATCCACAAAATCCGCTGAATCCACAAAAGTATGAACTACTGAGATGTGACTGTATTGCTTAAGAGAGTCCTCACCTGATTACCGGCACCTTGCAAACTAAAGCTAGTGAATTGCATTTGCAATATTCCTATGATAACTGTGCCTGCACAGTCAGCTGGGAAACCAAGCTCTGGCTTCCCTTCGTAATCAAGTAATGAACTTGTAGTAATAAACCTATTTTTCCTTAAAGAGATTACTTCTGTTTGATCTGAAATGAAGTCCCAGCACCTATCAGGATCTTCTAGAGTTCTTTCACTAACTGGTGATGGAACAGAGCATAGTTTCTGAGTTAGAAACGATCCTGTTAATATCCTGCTGGTTGAGCTGTGACAAACAATCTAGTATACTTACTGGGTCAGATGTGTGAGAGTAACTCAGGTTAAGGTTCTACACACTTAAGTGCATCTGTCATGATGTTTTACAAAATAAATGGAGGCAAGAAAACAGCAGTTATTTGGGATGAGTTAAGCATGTTTTGGCAAGAAGAGCGTTTTTGTGAGCTTTTGTAGTAATATTAATCTCCCAGCCTCCCTTGAGTGCCACCATGGTCCACACTGATTTAGAACTTCATTTTGTTGCAGGTCTCCTGTTGGTGGAGTCTGGTTTGAGGCAAATATTGTTTAGCACAAGGAATCCTCTTCAGAAATACCCCAAGCATGTTCGAAAATGCTATGTAGTTTCCATGTGGGAATAAAATAACAGATTAATTTTGTTTGTAAAGATGGACAACGGATATTTATTTGGTTCAGTCCCAGATGTACTCAAAATTATGGAAGAGCTTTCTTTCAAACTAAGAGCCTAGGTTGGTTGTGGAAGAGGAGCAAGTGGATTTTTAAAGTGATCGAGTGCATCTGTAGCATTCTTTGTTCTCTTCCCCATTTCTGTCCACCTCTTGCTCTGCATCTCAGGTCTCAAAGTACTTGTAAATCTGGGCGACATACTGCATCACACTCTGCCAGTCTGGCCGGTCTGTGTACATCATCTCACTGAGCTCCTGCATAGGACAGACACATTGTCAAAACTTAGTCGAGCACCACCACCCGGAATATCACGGGGTCTTCTGAGTAGTTGTGGCTATTGAACACTACTCCTGCTTCCACTCCAGAGCTCCTTAAAGCCACATGCAGTATAAAAGTCCATGGGAATGATCTACTGGCCGAGTACAATTCTGAAACTTGTTAACTAGTTAAACATCCATATGCATTTTACATTCTGAAAAGATTTCTTCCATCTGCAATCAAAGATCAAGTGTATATATAGCTTCACTGCTGCTTCTTTGCATGTCTTTGGCTCTGTAGTTAGCTCATGAATCCCATAATATATTTTCCTTCATATTAAACTTATCTCTTCCTTGTCATTGTAGTTGATTTTAGAAAAGGCTTTTTAAGCAGTTTAACAAACAAATTATCCTCTGCTTCTTAAAACACTAAAACAAAAGGAAAGAAAATAGTCTAACAGGCAAGTCTGCCCATAAAAATGGGCATCGCCTGGAACTGGCTTCCAAGAGGAGGACATAATCAATACTCTCATTTCAATGCTAGATGACCTCCAGTATTTATCTCAAATTATATTAATTCTATGGTTCTACAAACTCTTTCTGGAAGTTCTCCTAACACCACGAATTTTCAGAGAAGGTGGTGCAGCCTTCCCTAGCACTAGGTGAATGTTTTCAGTGAAAGCTGTCTGACTGGCTACATGGCACCAAAGGCTTTGCAATTGTGTGTGCAGCCAGTCTTCCCTTGCTAAAAGGTTACTCACCAGGCTGGGTTTGATGCCTACACTTTCAGCAGCTTGAAATGCTAACAGCAGATTTCTCTTCTGTAAAAATAAAACAAAAGTTCAAAAGGATTGTCAGCAGAGTATGATTCCTGAACCTTATCTTGCATCTAGTTAATCAGTAAGTTTAAATGAGCAAGTATATTTGAAAACTGAAAACCACTAGATTCACTACTTTCACACAGAGACTTTTTGGTATTAGTAAGGTATATATTCACAAATAGGTTCTTTGCCTTTGAATAGCTCATCTACTTTTGTCCAAGCTACAGCCATCTGTTTTTGACAAACAGGTTCCTGTGAAACTGATGACAACTGGGCAAAAACCCCACTGAGGTTCTGTCTTTAGTTGTGAAAGTTTTCTGAAGAGATGTTAACTAATACAATAATTAATTATTGTAATAGATACTAGCTGTCAGAAGCAAATCCAGTAAATCCAGGTTCCTCCCCTTTGTGAGGGTCTTAATAACATATTTGGAATGTGCTGACATGGTCTAACTTTTAGATACACTGCTGTCCAAGTAGTTCAATGAATGATCTGTCTGCCTACTGATCCAGCACTTTTAATGTGTGCTGCTAACTCAGGAGTCCAGAAATGCTTTAGCCTTTCAAAAGGGATGCTGTCTTCATGTTTATCCGCAGCAGTCACTGGATTCAGGCAACTTGTCACTAACTCTTTATCCAGCAGTCCCTTCATTTCTCTCTGGGACCTCACTGTGTTTCCTTCCCCTTTTCATCCAGTCTGTTTGCTTCCCAAGTTCACAACTGACACTTGTCTCTTACCGATGTTGATTTTGTATCAATCAAGATCAAGAACTTGCAAAACTGTGTCTCCACCACATACCCATTGAAATGGGTAATGTTCACTGTGAATTCTGCAAAGGGTGTAGGAGCACGTACAACAAAACTTACTTTATCCTGGCTGTTGAGTTCCTGGTAAGGAATATGTGCAGGCAAATATGTGTGCAGAAGAGCGCAAAAGGCCAGCCCATCGCTCCAGCTGCTGCTGAAGTTGGTAATATCAATATTCTGTAAGAGAAAACATGAACCATCCCTGAACAGTGCTACACAACAAAAAAATCAGTAGTTTTTATGCAGTCATGGAACAAAACCTCAAAGTATTAAAGGAATGTAGGTGTACATTTTTAAGTCTCCCCTTCTTTTTCATATCAAGTAGAAAGATACCAAGTAGGATGGCAAGTTTTGACGTCCTGGGTAAGGGATTATAAAGAAGTTAAATGTTTTTCTCACCAGGCCCTAAACAGATTCTCTCCAAGCTTTCTAAAAGGTGAGAAACAGCATGTGCAGCACACACTGCAGCTTGTAATTCCCCTGTGCTGGCAAGAGGAGGGGCTTCATCTGGTCCCTTTCAGTTACAGAATGGAAGAAATAGGATTCCCCCAGCACCTACAACAGAAGTCACTGATATTTTAAAATGGTGTTTTGTAACATTTCATGCTTCTTTGTCTCAGGATGTGTAACAGAGGGATGGATTTCTAGAACGATGAGGCAGTATAATCAGTGTAATTGACCACTGTTATCTTTCTGATATTACACAGCAGATATGTGCTTTAATGAGAATGTGTAATCAACAGTTATGACTTGATTCAGCCCCTTATCAAAAGTGATATCAAACAAATGAAATATTAACATAGTCCTCAAGCCCTGAATAAAGAATGTGCTTACTTGTGAGTGAGAGGATCAAATTTGGCATCAGCAACGGCTGAATGGGCAGTTTTCCAAGAGCTGAGCAGATGTGCCCAGTTTGCAAGTCGTTTGCATGAATGCATGTCTGCATTCTCATATTCTTTATCAATGCAGCATCCTTCATCTGTACATCCCAGAGCACTCAAAAGGCAGATAAAGGATGGGAAGTCCAAGATATAGAATTTAATCATCCACCCTAATTCAGAAAATGAGCCATAAATTGAGGACAGAACAGAGGTTTCCTGATGCTCACTCTCCTACTACCACAGTCACTGACAAATAAATGTGGCTGCATCACTCTTAACAAGTACAGTACAGAACAGAAAGAAGCATAAACCTTTAAATCTTGTCTTCACACATTTCCTAATGTGACAACAAGGCTGAGTTTTCTCAAGGAAGCAATGTTTCAGGGGACGTAGATACACAAATAAACACCCAACTGAAACGCCAGAGATGAGCTAAAAAAAAATAAAATCTCTGACTTGTCTGTAGGAACACTCCCAGAAGTGCCAGCTCCAACAGGACAGTGAAAAAGAAACATTTTTCAAAAATAGTCTAATATGGTTGTGAGTGTAAATGGTCAAAAAAATCCTCCTTCCCCTTGTTGCTAGATGGTGGGATTCTTCTTTGCTAGTCAGATAACTTATCACAGGGGTGCACTCAGGTGTGCAGAGGGAACCGTTTCCCTACTTGTGACAACTAAACCCCAGAATGTGCCATGTTCAACAGGTTTAGAATGTACAGAAACTGATACTTTAAAACCAGCCCATCTGTAAAGAGCTCCTTTAAAATACAAAGATTACTGGGGGTACAGAATGCACTCGGGGTTCTTCACAGTGATTCATTGGCGAGGCACAGCTGTAGTTAAACCTACTCTTGTGGCCCAATTCTGATCCTGTGAACAAAGTGACCTTTCTAATGTTCTTGTTTGCACTGTCTGGCCATACCAGTACACTAAGGAATTCTGGTGGGTAAGTTTTGCTGCTGTAGTAGCAGCTGTAGTTCCAAGTAACAGCTAAAACCAAAACATTGAACTAAGTGATATTGCTTAGAAAAGTAGCAGCTGCTGGAGCATGGAAGGCTCCAGGACAGGATGGTCCTGCACAATCTCACACTTGGGCAGGTATGGGGCTACCCTCAAATCATTCTTACCAGCCACACCTTCCAGCGTGCTGAACTTTAACTCAGACGCTCTGCCACTTCATTTCCTTTATTTAGCTATTTTCTGTTTTCTTTCAAGATTCCCCAAAAGACAAAGCTTTTACAGCATCTCTCATACAAAAGCTAATGGAGAGCACTAGAACACAGACAGGAAGTATTTTAGCGTATGCGTTTCACTTATGATGCCTCACTTATTAGATGTCCAGTTGAACTTTGTTCAGTCAGACAGGATTTCAGATGAGTAATAAATGTCCATAACCAATCATGACTCAAATTGAGGCAGTACAGAACATTTCAGGTTAAAATACTCTGGCTGTAATAAATCTACAAATCTAATGGGCTCAGAAAGCAGGCCATCAGCAGCAGACATTACCACACTGCACCACACTGCATTTTGCTCTATTAACATCTGTCAATGGAGATAAAAGAAAATTGACGTAGTGGCTGAATACCATAACAACAACAACAACAACAAAATTTAGTCTGAAAGCTGTCTTGGCTTTGCCTAATCCATGAAGTCGCACCCTGGAAGTCCAACTTTGTTGGAATTGGAATTGGCTGAACCAATGGAATTGGCTGAACCTGGATTACTCTGCTTTCTTGACATTTCAGACAAACAAGTTAGTTACTATTTATCGATCTGCAGTTAGTGGGAAAACACTGACTGCCAAATTACTAAAGTGTTTTTACTGAGGCCAATATATTTTATCAGCAAATAGCCTACCATGAAATGCCAACATTCTCATTTTATGTTGCATAATAGAAACAGAAAATGGAGGTTGTCCCCCACACCTTGCTTTGCCAAAGGCCATGGAAACAGGAACAAAGCCTTAGTTAAGCAACAGGACCAGACTAAAAGGCAAGTCATGTTTGTGTGGGAACATTATACCCTATCCTCGTTTTCATGATGCTATTAGGAGACATACTGGAGACACAACTGTTCCTTCCTACAGTATTTCACCAGCCCGGCATTAGTTTGATAATTTTACTCATCTTTGTAATTTTAACTATACCTAAAATTCTTCTCCACCCAACTAATAATATCTGCAGATAAGAAGTGCTAATGTCTACAATAAAATCAGAACTAGGTCCAAAAAGCCTCATATCTCCAACATCATTGTCCAGCCAGGCATCTTCAGTAATTCTTTGATACAAGTCTTATAAACAAAAAGTTCAGGGATGGGGTTCTGCTGACAACATTTAAACCACAAATGAAATCTACCACAAAGTAGTATGTCATGATAAACAGAGAAAACAAACTAAAATCTGAGTTTTTGTCCTAAATGCAAACCCAAAATGAATATTCAAAGGTTCAGCTCAATTGTTCAGTTGATTGTACAACAAACACTTAGACATACTCAAACCACTTAGTTGCCATTTTCACATCCAACAAGCATCAGTGAATTGTGGTTTTTTTCCCCACTACACAAATGCATTTTCATTCCATACACAGTATAGAATCCAAAATAAAATGCCAGGGAGGGGTTTATGTTAACTACTTTTCAATTTGGGATATAAGGACACAGTAAATAAAAAGTGATCTTCTGTGTTAAACTACACTGCAGCTTTACTTATAATACCTCCCCACTACACCACACCAAGAGGAATTAAGTCAAAATAGAGGCACTGATTACATAGAAGATCTCTGCCCCACCAGAAGTCAGAAAAAAAAAAAAGAAAAAAAAAAAAAGAAAAAGAAGGGGAAAACAATTTAGGGAATGAACACCTTGGAAACTATTCACTTCTCTTGATTATTTTGGCAGCGGAACCTGTCTCAGTCTTTCTGCCACACCTCTCTACATGCAGCCTATGAATATGTGGGAGCTATTTGTGTATGTGCTGGTTGTTACTGTACACTCTCAAACTGCAGGATGGAAAGCTTGGTGATTTCTCTGTCTCCCAGTGTGCTTACAGCAGAATCCTCACCTCAAGCTCTGAAAAATTAAAACCTAGAAGTCAATCTATATAGGATGGCACTCTTTAGGAGGAAGATGCACCATCAGAGTATATGTGGAATGGGTGTAGGGAGAAATATGAAAACAGAATAGGGAACTGTAGATCAAACTGAGTTGTAGTGCTTATTAGGCAGGGTGAAAAATTTGCTATCTCATGGTCACAGTACACCTCCTGGTCACTAGTACCCCGATGCCTATCTTTAGCACACTGTCAGTGGTTCCACACTGCACCAGAGGTTCACCCCTGGCCCACAGGTGAAAGGGGGCCACGCAGCTGAGGGCTGCGGCACTGAGGGTTACCAGCTTCCTTTGGCACAGACATACCACATCCACATTATGCAGCGCTTAACCTAGCTCTTCCGTGGTGCTGCTAAGGAAATAATTGGGGAGGTGGTGTGCTGTAGTTGAAAATCTTAAAAGAACATGAATGTCAGGCCAGAAGAGGGATGCTTTTACAGCATAACAACATAACCATCTTTATACACCCTGTGTGGAAGGGCAAAAAGGAGCACAGAAAGAGGCAAGGGTACAAAGTTTGCTGGGATAGTGGTATTCTGTAGACAATAGAGGTGTCCAGACTAAACTATTTCCAGTGTAGTTCCCAGGCTTCTTGTCAGTGAAAATAGTTCATTCACTTCAAATGAAAGCTCATGAGTGAACTACTATACATGCACTGGGAATATTAAGAGACTGGGATCTGGAAGAGCACCAGGCAGTGCAGTTATCTGAAAATACCGAAGTACCTAGTATCATTTGCTTCTATGAATATTAAAGTATCTAACATTAAGCAAAGGAAAAAAAACACCAATCCAGGCAACGTTATTTAGAGAGCAAATGTATTATCTATGATATTAAGGGCAGGCTAAGTCCAAAAGACACTGAACACCTGCAAGTCATTAACATTAGCCCCCACCCCAGGAACAGGACCTTTGCTTGCAGATAACAGAGCACTATGAGAGCCACGGTAAAGACACACGGGGAAATCTGTGTGATCTGTTCTCACTAAAAACAATGTCTTGTTTGTCTGAGGAACAAAACACCACCCCATTAGATTTCACTAGATCTTTGACTCCAAGTCTTCAGCAAAAAGCAACAATGACATCATATACTCTTCATTACAGCCTGAGTATGTTAAAATACTGACACAAGATATTCCCACTATGCAGATGTTATTGTGCCCACAGCAATGGCTCTCTGAGTCATAATTTTCTTTATAAGACCCAGAATTATAAATTATAGACATGAATCAGCTTGAAACTAGCCTGGAATTCTGTAGAAGAAAGTCTGCAATAAATACAACCTCAGTATCATTCTTCCCACCCTCCCCCTTCAGCATACAACACAAAGCCATTGGTGCAGAACAGCACACCAGGAACATGCCAGAGAGGCTACCTATTGAGATTCAGCCCATACAGAGTATAAACTGAAATACTGAAGACAGAACTAGTTGAAATAAATATACCGAATAAACCAAAGGGAATATCCTTGGTTCTAATAGCAGCTCTCCCTATACTGACTCAGCTTTCTGCAATCTTTCCTGCTTATCACTGACCAGGGACCTGCATCCCCTCCACAGGCCAAAAGTCTTTCAGGTCAGTGTTTTTACATGGTTATATTAAGATACAGATGTCTGAACAGGAACCTTCTTTTCATGAGCCATATCTCTGCAAATCTGAACTCTGACCTTTCTAATGTAAAATCTGATCAAGGTACCTTGAAATGCAACTTTCAAAGATTATCTGCACCTACCAGTCTTTAAAAATAGCTGCATGAAACTGCAAATCTAATTTAATTTATTACACCCTAATTGGTTAGGGACATGTTAGGGGTCTTCAGCCAAAGATGTTCCATCAAAGGAAGCCTATAAGCTTTCAGCTCTGGATAGGCAAATTCTAAATACTTCCTAGGAATCAATACAAGTGAAGAGCAGCTCCTCTCAGCATGACCTAACCTTCTGAGCAAACAAAATGCTGCAGTTCATCTAAAATGCTCCAGCAAATACATGAAACATCTGGGCAATCTACTGGAAATATGGGTGAATTAGAAGTGTGGTCAGGTCCAGTCAACACGGATGAAAGGCTTGAATGCCTAAAATTAAAGACTGCTTGGATTCTTCTGTAATTACAGGGTGCAGCCAGATGACTTGGACAATTTCACACAGCTATTTTCAATGGGTAGCTACAAGTCTAAAGTGATTTGTGTATCGCATTTAGTCAATCCAGTGTCAGGAACTTGTCTGAATTCTCTTTTAAATCTTTTTCTCTTAAATGGAATACACAATGAAGTAATGCCTCCTGAATTAAAAAAAAAAAAAAATAAAATATCCAGCATAACTTGTGGAACAGCAATACTTTGTATTGTATAGAGATTAAGTGGCTAGCCAAGATTGGGAAGAAAGCCAAATGACCTTCTATCCTCCAGGATGTATTAATATCCCTAGTTCAAATGGTTCAGGCAGCTGCAGCCTCCACAAGAATTGTTTTAACTTTTATTTGAAACTTAGTATTTCCATTGCCATCATCCATATTTCTAATGCTTCTACCAGCCATGTCAGTAAGTCATGCACTGTTACGATTTATACACGATTACATGTGTATGAAGCAACGTAGCTCAGATAAAAAATGGTATGTGAAAATGCTGTTCAATTATGTAATTAATTCAATTATGTAACAGCACAGTGAAATGATGATGAACCGGTGCCAGCTATTTAAAAGCTATCCCATTTAATAAATTCCTCTTTATAAAGAAACTCCATTTGTCATCACACTCCTAGGTTCGTTTTACTCCTTGCTCCACTGCTGCCACAGGTGTTGCCTTGGGTTTACCATTTATAATTTGTTTTGTTAAATGCGAATTAATGAGCCTTCTTAGCATAAACAAGATATTAGAAAGAGAGCTATGACTGTATTTTTTTACAAAAGCATCCAACATCAGTTCATTACAGTAGTCACATAGAGCAGGCACATTTAAAAAGAGGAAATTTAGTAAGATTATTGTCATGCATCCTACACAAAGATTGTTCAGCTCAATTAACAACAAATTAACCAACAATTTAACTCTCAAAAGCTAGAGATCTGAGAAGATACCAGAAATTCAGGCATGTCCTATTTTATTCATTATCTTTCATAGTTGAATCACACTGGCAAGAATAGGTAGCATGATGCTCTCTGAAGTTGTGCTCAAATCAAGCTCATCTGACAGTTGTTCCTGAGACATCAGAGTAAACTGTAAAGCCATTCTAAAATGATCTGTACACTCTTCTAGCTCAGCTCTTTCTTCACGAGCTGTTGAGGAGGACCATGACCTCTACAAGGCAGCTTAGTTTTGGTATTTTGATTACAAGAGATGTGGTGCTGCTATAGCTGAAGTTCTCACAAGAATAAAAAGTGATAGTACCACCACATGGGAGATATTTAAGGTAATAGATGATAAAGTAATTATCTGACCTCCCATTTCCTCTGCTTGCAAGGTGAAAAAAAGTTACTTCTGACACTGAAATCATCACTGTAACTATACGTATGACTAACCTCCCCAATGAGCCAAACAGCATCCATTCATGCCCATCAAATCTACTGCTCCCAGCACTGTGTGGACCGGCAAACACTTCATTACGTTCAAATTTTTTAGAGTTTATTTGCATTTTGAAGTCTAAAGACTGACTTTTTAAAATGAAAACAAATTATGGTGAACAAGGGTTGAGAGTAGTTGCTGGCACGATGCATATAACACACGGTGAATGTAATTGAACTTTCTCAGCAAATATATGACTTGTTCTGAATGCAAATCACCCCATGGCAACATTTTCATTACTAAAAAAGTCACCTACTTCAAAGGTCTCACTAAAGGCTAGTAAAGTAACAGGGGGTGGCACATGTTCCTCATTTGGGGTCTTAATTTCTTACTTTGCAAACACATTGAAACGCACGTACTGTGAGAGCTGGTATAAGCAGAAGCAATTTTATGAACATTTCTGGGCCATTTCAGAGATGAGGTAATAGTGACAAAAGATGTATATCAAGTGTGACTGGTACTTCCATAATTTATTCCTCTGTTACATTCAGTGAGTGGGCAAAACAAGCATTAGTTACATATGGAGAGGCAGAGGTGGATTACATAGCAAGACCAGGAATTTAAAAGTTCTCCTCATTGTAATAATCCCATTACATATTGATGAGTTCTTATTTTTGCTATGCATCTCTTTCCTGCTCTTCAGTATAAATCATACTTGTTATGCTCACCTGCTGAAAGCCATCTCTCTGCCTGCTACACAACTAATACTTCCACCAGTTTTCTCACCAACTCGTATAAGTAACAGCACTGCTGAATGCCACAGAGAAGAAAGACTGGGCTGTGTTCCTTCATTCCCAAGGCTGCAAGAGTGAAGATGCAGCAGCACAGCTCCAAGGACCACACAAATACTCTGGGGAGAGAGGGGGGAGAACTAGCTTCCCTCTGTGTCCAGGACAGTAGCACAGTTACTTCCTGCCCGGAGCTGTGGCACTGAATTCCTAATGACCACACTGACTGCTCCCACCGCTACCTCTCCTTATCTTTACTGAGAGTTCAGAGATTAGCCATGTCCTGCAATCCCTGGGCAGAGGGGCAGGCTGCAGCAGGCTCATGGTAAAGGATGGAAACAAGGTGAGGAAAGGTCTCAACAGCAAAGGATATTCATAGAATGGGTGGCAGGGCTCAGCTCTCTCCCAGTTAAACTCACAGTCTGGAGCTGTTCCAGCTGGTGACCAATCAATTCAGTGTTTTCACTGATTGTCATTGCATCCAGGCAACACAAGGAAAGCGTCTTGGACTTTGGGATGGATAGAATGTAAATGCTATTTTTAAAATTACCCAGCAGGATAGAAAGTTACGCATGAGAGAGCTGCATGGGCGTTTATTTTACCCTCCAATCAAGAGACTTGTATTTGTTTACAGGATAAAGCCCCTTATGTGAAAAAAAAGGTAGAGCTTGGCTCAAGTTATTTGGCTACACTGGAGAAGCACGTTTATGCATTGGCATCTGTGAAGGGGACTTGCACGTTGATAATCAAGCTGATTATTCCCAACATGCCCCGATCTGGCTGCTGCATTTACTTTCCAGACCCAACCCTGGGTCCAGCTGGAACATACAGAGAAACTGCATACACACATTCAGCTAGAAGTGGTTTTAGTTAGAAAAAGAAAACATTTA
>JAVJGJ010000001.1:107650890-107705750 GCA_035590215.1 Microhierax caerulescens | reverse complement strand
ACCAATATCCTGAAATTTTAAGCCCATATCTTCATTAATTAAAGCCTCTTAAAATTACCTTTTATCACAACATCCTTCCAAATATTACTGAAACTCATCATCATCCAATGATATGATATGAAGGTCTATATTTTAACAGCTAGGGAAACCAAGGCAATGGTATCATGCAAGACTGCCAAGGTCACAATGATGATCCAAAGCAGACTTGGGAGCAAAATTCCTGACCAACTTCTTGGCAATTTTTATTTAAACACAGGATAATCCCTCCTGTCTCAATAACTATTACCAAGACCCCTTTCAATTTTGCATAGATAGGAAAAGTCTTTCTGAAGTCAACAACTTCCTCGTCAGCAAAAACCAGAGAAACACAAAGAGAGCCAGAAGTTTCACCCATTTCTCAGAAACTCACAGAATATACGAATACTTCCTGGGAGAAAACCCATTACATATATCCTACTTCTAAATGTCAAAAAGCTACAAATACTGCCAATGCAGAACTCTTAGGGTGCGCACCCTCTAATAACAGAAGAGATATGTTAGAGTAAGTGTCACTGTTCGCCAGAGAACAACTTTGTTGTATTAACAGTATTGGTAAATATTAAGGCAGACAGCTTTTTGCTGCTTGCTCAGCAGACTTTGGCCATCAGCCTCTAATCTCAGGCACACTGGTTGGTGTGGGAGAAGGGTAATCTTCCTCCTCAGAAGAGAAAGACTGCCATGGATGCTGCTTAGAATGAATGGATGGATGCCATTTAAATCTGGAGAAGTTTTCTTCAGTGTTTTTCTTCACCCACATCACACAAACTAGGAGTTATTTGTTTTGCTGTTGATCTTCAGCACACAAGTTCACAGTACTGTGGGAATCCAGCCTTTCCAGACTGCATATATACTGTGCATAACAGCAGATGGGATTTACCTCCTAGCCTTGTTGCTTGAAAGACCTCACTTGGAAAGGTGGCCAGAAAAAACTACATCCACTCCTCTGTGCTACTGCTGAATTATGGAATGCCACTGCTTACCCAGTTCCCATGACTATTTAGATAGAAACCTGGTTAATGTTGATATACCAGAGACTGATACAATTTTGAAACATATTGAAACAGTTTTATGCTAGTTGTTGACACAAACACAACAAGTCATGTAGAAAAGGGTACCAGAATCACTGCCATACCCAAGTGCACATCTTGTGATTAAGAAACAACTGGGTTCTTTTCTGTATTTCTTTAGGACAGTGCACAGCTGGGAGTGCTGGGAGATTCCCAAGGCTTTAAAACTAAGCTCCATTGCATTAGTGTCAAAGGAGGTGGCTGACTGGTTATTTTATGAGCCAAATCCCAGGAAGTCTATTCTGCCCAGGTTCAGAGGTTGAGAAAGTTGATCCTGGGTTTTGTCCCCTCCTGAGCTCTGATTCTTTACTTGGACTACCAGCCTGAGCGGCAGCCCTGCGGGACTGTGGCAGCACTTGCAATATTGCCTCTGCTCACTCCCTGTGCACTGAGAGCGTGTGTAACTGAACTGTGAGGCAAAGTGCTGAGTCAAGACTTAAAATGAGACAGTCGTTGCTTAAGTAGAAAGACAATGTCACCTACCCACCTGATGACGTACAAAGAAATCACAGACTTCTTGTTTCTAAATATAACCCTTGGTTTCCAGAATGAGGAAAAAAGGGTCAAACGCAGACATGTTAATGTAAAACTGGCCATGAAGGAGCTTTTGGATCTCCTATAAAGCAGGTCCCCCCACAGTGTGCAGCCCCAGGAATACACTTGCTTGATGCATCAGCGGTCCAAAAATAGTCATCCTGTCTAGCTGTCCTAGCAGCAGGGTCCACCTCCCTAATGAGAATGCATTGGCCCCATGACTACTTGACCAAAGGGAATACGTTATGTCCTCAACAGCCTATCTGCATCTGTACACCTTTGGGCCACACTTAATCTGTGCCAGATCTCATCCAGCCAGCAAATGAGTAAAAAAAATTATGTGAAAAAACGGGATAATATCATGGAATAGGGCATGAGGACAAAGAGGATATTGAGCAAATACTGTCTAGTACAAAAAGAAAAAGAATGCAAATTCCTGTGAGAAAAAGAAAGCCCCAAATTCATAAAAAAAAAAGCTAGTATTAGTCTGACTTTAAACTGAATACAAAAGGATAAAAAGCTTTATATTATAACCACTGCCAAACCACTAGTCAAGCAGTCTCCTGCTATAATTACTTGACAAACAGTAAATACTGCAACAGCCTTTATTCTTCTCCCTAAGCTTTTGCATCTTTCCTACATGAAGAACATAGTACTATGCAGAGACATCAACTTTTACATAGTTTGCTATACCAGCTTTATGCTTCTAGTAGTAAAAGCATTCAGAATTACATTTAATGACTTTTAGGTCATGTTCATAAGCAATTTGTTTCCAATTTCTGTCTCTCAAGGTTGGAATAGCCACAATAACACATATATTTCAGGGTAGGGTTTTTTCCTTCCCCCCCCCCCCCCACACACACACACACTTTTTTTTTAATAGCTGAGAGGCACTATACAGGAAAGGCACTTTTATTAATATATACAGCAGAGACAAAAGTTGAAGTATGTAGACTCCTCTTAATGCCTATTTTTCTGGAAACCTATATTTTCTGGAAACCTATATTTCTGGAAACTCTGCAGGTCGCAGCCTCCATCAGGGTATTTCATCAGAGCCCTAAAACTATCTGTGTTTTAAGAAAAGGAAGCTTCAAAAAACAATTCACAACTTTTGGGTAAATATTCAAAATGGTTGGGCACAGATATTTGTATTTTGCTAATTTAAACTAAAGAATACAATGTCAGAGAGTATCGCCCTAAAAATAGTTCCTGCATACTCCTAAGCATACTTTCTAAAACTGCACAGTGTTCCTGGGACCTACTGCAAAGTCACATAACTCCGAATAAGGCATGGAAACAAATAAATCATTTTCATCTAGCTTTGCTCTTAATTGCTAGCATGCTTCATGAAGAATAATTGAAAGGAATTATTTTCTCCAGGAACTACCTGCACAACCTGAAAGCTATGCAAAGATTACTCTGGTTATTAGTTTCTCAATGCTGTTGAGATTTCTCCAGGTGGTATGAAATCAGACCTGAGCCTGGTCCTGCAAATACCAGTAAGACCAATACCAATTTATCAGCCATCTCATATTGATGTCAGCACTAATAGGAAGCACTGCCTCTTCTCCTGAAGATGCTCACTGCCTTTATCCATAACTTGGTGTACTGATGCTTGTCACAGTCAGGGAAATGATATAATGCAATGGCTTGAAGGCACAGATCAGGAATATACAAAACACAAAAATCTTTGGAGGTATAGCTGCCATTTCCCTTTGTCAGTTCTGGAACACTCCTCACCTCCTCCTATTTAGCATTCACCTACTTAAGACAACTGCACAGATAGCTTCACTATAAGAGATGCTGGTTCTTCAACAAATGGATCCCAAATGAGTCCTGTTAAACAAAATATAACTTTGGTACAAAGAAAATCCATGATTGTGCACTGGAGAAAAGAGTCTCAGATTCTCTTTTGCTCTGTGCCGCAGAATGGATGTGTAGTGCCTGGAAAAAACAGGAATACAGTTCTTTTAAGTGAACCATGTTCATTAACATGGTAGCAGTTCCCACCCCTCTCTGGAGGGGGTGTACGTGGCAGAAACAATAAGCCTCAGTTCTAATGATCATGGGTTAAGTGCCTCTTGATGTTCTGCGTACTCACAATACATCTGTGGATAGTAATAGACTTAATCTAGAGAGGTTTGGCCCCTTGACAAATGGTCTCCACAGACAGCAAACAGAATCAGGGCACTTAAATAACACCACAGTCACTAATGATATGATTATGGAAGGTGATAATGCAACAAGAATTACTCTCAGCAGCTTCCAGGAGTTACAACTCATAGGAACAGTGCCTATTAGTAAAGAGGCACATAATTTCTACTTCACACTCTTGCCATGATGTATAATCTTTTTAAATAGATGAAAAACCACCACAAGACAACAGAGAACAAGCTATTTGAACATAAATAACTTACTCTCAGCAGGCTTTGTGGTTTAAAGGACTTGTGGTAATTGAGTTCCAGAGCCACAAAAGCAGTTCTCAAGTCTGGTCATCTCATCACCCTACATATATACACCATGATGTCAACAGATTCAGAGAAGCAGAAGGAAAAGTTTATCCACATCTGGCAAAAGAGACCATGTGCCAGCGCACAATTCTTACAGGGTACCATACATTAGATTAAGGTGGTTTTTTTTAAGCTGGAGATTTTCCTCAAGGAATTTTGCACAAAACCATTGAACCCAAAGCCTTATTTCACTACTATTTTTTTACTGCTGAAAATTTTCTTCAGCATCTCCCCTGCACAGTTATTAAAAAATGATGGCCAAAATGTCAGATAGAATTCACCTAGGCACTGAAATATGACAACTGAAATCATATGATTGATCACACCACAGTTTATGCAATCGCACTCTTATATCCTTTTCTCCTAGTCATTAAGCTGAACTTCCGCTTTTATTTTCACTCTAGTTATTGTTTTCATGTTCTAAATAATTACTCTTTCTCCTCAGCATTCATATCTTTTTGATATAAAATCACTGTTTAAACAGGGATCTTAGAAATGACATGGCAGATTAGAGAAGCATAGATGCTTTCATGTTTCCCTTCAGTTACTGTAAACTCATACTATTTCTTTTTTTAGAAAACAAACAAAACCCTCCAGGCCACTACTAATTTGTGTTGCACTTCACTCAACTCCTTCCAGTATCCCTCTCTTGTTTTATGAGATTGCCTCCTGGGGAACATGCTGAAGTTCAAAGCCAGGGAATGTTCCCACTGTAGTCAATGCAAGGATATATGCCAGGAGCAGGATGTAAATTTCTATCTATAGTATAAGCCTTGTATGGATTAAAGCATTTAAAAAGTGGAGCCTTGTGTGCTGGTGCCTAGGTCTTATCCCCAGATACCTTCTTAGGTCACTAATCCAGCTTTCCTCAGGGAATCTGGGACATGGGTAGTAGCTGCTACTGAAAGTATCATTTATTCTAATCCATTTTGCTCATGCTGTTTAATGAAAATTGGTATTTTCATAATCTAAACCGAAAGGAATCTCCCTTTTCCTCACCAGTTCAGATCAGGAACTGTTACTAGACATCACAGGCAGTACCTTTTGCCAATAAAAAAAAGGTAGGCTACCAAGCGGCAGGTCTTTTATTCTCTCATTCCACTGTGTCACAGAGTTGAAAACAGTTTGCATCCAAAAATATTTGTGATTCTGGGCTTCATGTTAGAAAGAACATGACTGATTATACTGGGATTTGCACAGATGATGCCTCCTAGACAAGAGTATTATCTATGGAAAAGAAGTCACGCACGTCATCAGGACTCTGCTTGGTGGAGTTCATTACCTCATTCCACCACTGCAGTGCCTAAGGCAGGAAGAGGGAGGATGTTCTTTACTCCACTCCAGTTCTTTGTAGTCAAGAATGATAAAATTCCCTGTGGAGCTTAATATCAACCTTACTGCAAGAGTGTAAGGGTCAGGGAAAAGCAAGTTCAAGAAGAGTTAGTGAATGCACTGCAAAGAGTGCAAAGGGAACGAGAATCTGAGGAAGAATGTTCAAGAGATAATGCCTCTAAATGAAGCAGTGAAGAGAGGCAAGACTCTCACCATAAATCAATACCGGTTTTGACCTTTGGTTCATCAATTTTTGTCCTGAGATCTTGCACTCCAGGTAATAAGGTCCCCCACCACATCACAGTCTGGACTTGTCAAGACTCTCCTGGATTACACAGTGTTTGTCAGTGCTTTACCTGCTTGTTCTCAAAAACTGCTGAAAACTCATTCTGCTGCTTTAGAAAGAGTAACGACAGAGGAGAACCATGAACAGAACAAGGGCCTCAACAGAGCAGGAACCAAAACGACAAAGCCTTTTCTGTAACATCATCTGGACAGTCACGTAGCAACAACTTTCCAGCAGCCACAGATAAAGCAAAGACTTCACTGTCCTCTGAAGCAAGGATATACTTTCCTCCAGAGACTAATACTAAAAGGAAAAACAAACAGACCCAGATTGCCTTGCATACCTCCTGGGTGGCCTGCTATCTGATACAAAGTTAGCTCCACTACTTGGGTTCAGCACAGAAAAACAAAACTCCGCTTCTATTTTACCACAAAGGGAATACTTGTCACTTGGTGCCAGTGTGGTACCTACAGAATCAGGGCAGGCCTCTGTATTTGCAAAGCCACATAATAATTTCTAAAAGCAATACACTTAGTCCAGCTTGGGTGTAATCAGAGAAAGAAAACTACAGGATGACTCTGAGAGCACACTTCTAACTGAACTCTGAGTTAGACTGTTTTAAGAGAAGTGGAGGAAGCTTACCATGTGCCTTTTGAAACAAAAAAGGGCAACACTGTCATGAGAAAGGGTTACTCAAGAGATGGGTTTTCTGGCTTAAGAGAAGTTAAGACTTGGAAAAGGATTTAATGAATCATTTTCTGAGGACTGGTGGGAATGTTCCCCCCCACTTTCAAATCCAAGACCAGGAGAATTTTATAGACAAGATATAAAATAAATCAACACAGCAGAGGTACAATTTCAGAGGACAGCACTGTAACCTTTTAGGCAGTATCACAGAACTGGAGGCTAAACGCTAATGCTGGCTTTATTCTTTCTAAGGTGTGTCTAAAGTCAAGAGCTTTCTCTGGTACCTGTCCTTCTGTGAAATTAGTGCAAGCCAGATAAATATGCCAGTGCTAAAAATGATTCAAACTTCTACACATCAGTTTACTGAAAGGGAAAGCTACTGTCTTTTCTTCCAAATCCCTGCACCCTGCAGCTAACGCTTCATAAAGAGCTGGTTGTGAAGAAAAAAAATATTTTATTATTTACTTTAAAAGATAGTCCCTGCTTTTATTAAAGACTTGCTCCAGGGTGCATATCATGTGGTGATAACAGCTTTTGTCTTCTGCTCTAAGTAACAAACAATATTATTCTTAAGAAAGAAAAATCTCACCATTATATTAAACCAAGACTATCCTGCACACCCAGCATATATAACAGGGTGAACTGTTGTCTACAATTGCCTTCTGCAGCTCAGTTACAAGCAGAACCAAAGGCCTAACTCAACTGTGTACAAACACTAACCAGAGCTTGCTAAGTACAGCAATAGCCATACAAGGACTAGTCAAATCATTACAACTGTTTGACAGTGAAAATCACTCTGCAAAGAAATGAGACATTCTCAAGCAGTCAAAACTTGCTTAGTAAAAACCCGTGAAACTGCAGCAGATTAGAAAGAGTGGGGCCCCAAACTGCAAACTTCAATTGGTCAAGGCCACACAAAGAAATATTACTTTGGTTTTACAGAAATGACCAATGAAAAAGCTCTCACAATAGCACACTGCCCACAGAAGCTGACAGAAAAAATATTAGAATGTAAGTTCACAAACTGATGACAAATTGAAGCTACTGCGTATATATACCATTTCTCACCATCAGTGACCTTTGATGCAGTGAACATTTTGGGGTTTGTATAGAAGTCACATATGACAATGTAATATCGGGGACTGTGTGTTAAAGAAATCTGAAGGAAGAGTATATAAACACCCAACAGAAGTAAACATACAAAAGGTAGCAGACAAATACACTTATTTCTTTGAAGTGACATTACTTACTGCACACCTATAGGAAACGGATGAATTACTCTCCAGAGAAAAGTAAAAATGTACCCATTTCCCTTACCTGGTAACTTTCAGTCTTCTTTTGGCACCATTTCAACAGGGCATTCCTCTTCGAACCACCATACTCCCGAGCCAGGGCTGCCAGCGGGTCCTTTCTCTCCACACTAATCCAGGGAAGCACAAGAGAGAAGATAAATATGCTTGAAGTCTCTTATTTTTTACCAGCGTGTAAATAATACCTGTATGACAAAGCAGAACGGCAGCACAGAACCTAAATGTAAACCAAACTGTAACAGCTTTCGGAGCCCATATTCTATATTTACCTTTACAGGAGGCAAATTCAGTTGGTATCGCCGCCTACAAAGAGCTGAAAAAGCAGGAGCCTATGGATGTTCAATAGCATGTATTAACCCAGAATTTCTGCCATCATTTTCATCAGCTTTACTTACAAAATTTTCAAGTAACCTCTTTGCTTTACATATTGAAAACTAAGATTTAGGGTGTAGAATTGAACTAATCTAATCTAAGGAGCCCGTAACAGCAAATTGAGCTGCTGCAGAACAAGTTCTTGAATAAAATGAAAAATCTGGAAGCTGTATTGCAGTCAAGGCCTCAAGGACAGTTAAAAGGCCAAAAATCAAAACACACTCAATGTCTCTATCCCACATCTTCTAATGGTGGAAACAATGGTGGAAACCAGAGGAATATATACGGGTTTTCTCAAGACAGAGGGAAATTATGTGTCCAGCTTTCCTTTAGACCTCAAGCTTTATTTTTTAACTCACCATAACTTGCAAAGCTGCAATAAGATAATGAGGCTTCACCACTCATACACATAATGGAATTCTTGTATACAACTTAGTGGCTCCTGAAAGCTTGCTATGCTCATTTTCTGATTGTTCATCTTACAGAAAATTGTGGTTATTATAATCTGAATTTTGATATCTGGATCTAACACAGCCTGGTAATTCTGAACTGGACAGACTAGCCAGCAGAGTTTCCACTGGAGACAGGGGTCCACCAGCTTAAAACATTAATCTTGGTGCCAGCCAATGCTGTCAGTCTTTCCAGTGTGCTATTTTTCTCTGGAAACTGAGTTGGTACCTGAGTTTGCTTTGGGGTTTCAAGCTGCTGGGGGTAGAGGTAAGCATTCTGCTGCTGAAGGCCATAGGGGGTTTGCTCAGGGATTCCAGGGAGGGGCTTTTACGGAGGTAATGGTCTGGTTTCAGCTCTTCATTTCTCCCCTTCAGAAGATCTGTGGGAATTAAAAAAAAAAAGCTGTCAGTTTGCAGTCTGAGGAATTTGATTAATCACTGTCCTGCCACCCAGCACACAATATGTAGCCTGTTATTTTGATTCTAAACAAATGTACTCATTTGTTCATTAAACACACATGGGGCTAGGAAACCTTGAGCAGATTAGAGGTGATCATAACAAGGAATGGCTTTGATGATTTCAACAGTACAGACTGCCTGGTTTCCTGTGATTGATACTCCTGCTGGGGGGTAGGGGCCTCAGGTGAATGAGGGGAAATACCAAAATCTACAGTCTTAAAGGTTCAAAAGCTGATCGCCAGATATCTTCACCAGATGACTGACCAGCCCTAGTACAATGATTTCTTTTCTGCCATTAGTGGACTTGTAACAAGAAAGCCTCTTGTCTCCTGAATACAGCCCAGCTCAAGGCAGCAGTAAAAGGCACTTATCACATGATGCTTGGCATCCTATCTGACAGGACTTTGGGAAGTCTCAATATATTCATAGCAGACACATCTATAATTTTATCACACATATTACTTATTATGTAATTACATATTTTATGAGATATTTATATATGTATATATATAAACATAAAATTACCAAAATTAGTAGCCATAGAATCCAATGTTGATAGGTTTTTGAAGAGAAGGTAAAGAGATCACAGAAATCAAATTGTGTGCCCATTCATACCAATCACGAGGTAGAGTGATGCATAACACAGGTAACGTTGGCTGCTTTGTTTCTGTAGACAAACTATCAAGCCAGGATCTATGGCCAGCACCTTATGCACATAATTGCCTCAAATTTAAATAGCCTCACCATTCAGACAGGCAATAAATGAATGATTCTTAGGAGCCCTTTAAACTTAAGAATACTATGCTTAGAGAAACTAAATAAAATCTGAATATTATGAAGAGGAGTGTAGGTTTCTCACTAGTTTAAAAGGATAGAAAAAAAGTGCACTGTAAAATTGCCATTAACATAATCATACTGGCTCATGGCATAACCTAAAGAGGAAGTGCTGTACCAATCATTCAGGATGGGTTTATGCATGGTACAGAAAAAGGAAAGAGAAGGAATGATCCCAGATAGGTAATAAAGGCTATTGGAAGCATCTAGCTGGAAAGAAAAGAGGAGGAGATGAGCGCATATTAGGAGTCATTTGGAAAGAAAAACAGGATAATAATCATATGAAAAATATTCAGCTTGATTAAGGAAAATGATATGCCATTAGCACTATTCAAAGAAACTTTGTGGGTACTGTCCTGAATTATACAAGAGTGCCTGAAGTGGTGCATGTTAACAGTATCCAGTTTTGTACTTTGAATCTCACTTGTCTGAGTAATATACCTCCCTTGACTTATTTCTGGCTGCTAGAAGCTCCAGGACAGAACCAGTAAACCTCTGATTCTAAATGAAAAGATCATAGCCAAAGATCAGCCCTCTCCACAAAGTAATCCATTCTCCTCTCCAATAACGTAACATTTGGGTCATATTAAGGACATCACAGAACCCTGCTGTGATACTGGTCAGATGGAATCAGCCAGAAGATTATTATTATGGAGACTACTTCACTCTGAATTTCCTTGGGGATATTTTTTAATTCAGTGTTGTTTGCATAGGGCTTGGATCAACCGCCTTCTAGGATTATTTAGATTGGAACCAGAGCTATTACAACTTTACAGTGAGTAAGCCTCTGCTGTGGCTTATTGGAAGTAAATTAAACCCAGGTACAAAGAGAAGATGTAAATACAGGAACTTGTTAGGTAAGCAACCATAAGTTTTTACCATACAATGGCTAATAAAATATCTGTTGATTTCAATAGATCTTCACAGAACAATTGTCTATAGGTAATAACAGTAATTATCCATGGCCTGCAGTGGGATATTTATTATTAAGACTGGCATTATATTACACGGTTGACAGATTACTTAACTCTACAGTAAACTGGTAGAGATTAAAAAGGTTTTATGTTCTGTTTTGGACTGTTGTATACTCTCAAGCAAGTAATTTTCTGGAAACCAGCTGATACAAATAAGTAAACTCTGTCTGTTCCACTGATAACTTCTGCTTGCTTAGCATTTGCCCCTGCAGGAGAAGCCAGGAGCATAGACAAGATGTTATTCGTTTATGCTGCCATCAGAGATACTGTTCAGACACAGTATCTATTAGTCTTTGAATGATGGAAGAGGAAGCCTTGCAGATTATCTGAAGAGTCTAAAATTGAAGACAGGTTCTAATCTGTCTCCTGAACTAGCAAACTATTGCAGAAAGTC
The DNA here is from genome assembly GCA_035590215.1 of Microhierax caerulescens. Classification (NCBI taxonomy): domain Eukaryota; kingdom Metazoa; phylum Chordata; class Aves; order Falconiformes; family Falconidae; genus Microhierax; species Microhierax caerulescens. The sequence goes on along the minus strand of JAVJGJ010000001.1, from coordinate 107,694,503 downwards.
TACCAATTAAGAAGTTGTGACTGATTTTTTTTTTTTTTTTTGGGTCCCTCCCTGCAGTTTCACTAAGGTTTCACCACAGGAATATAGTATTTTATCTGTCATTAAAAATTCAATAAGCTGTTGTTGCTAGCTTTGATTCCAATACAACAACTACATTCAGGACTAGATAATCAAAATAAAGGGCCCTAGAGAAAATGGGAAACAAACACTGGTAGAAAAGAATATTAAATGACAAGCGAACAAAAGCAAAGTGTGAAATAAAAACAAACGCATCTCTTGCGATCTCTCAAAACAAACTACTTCAAGCCCAAATATGACTGCTCCTAAAACAGTCGCATCAGTATCTGAAATGTTTGATGTATTTCAAATGAAGCTCAATTTAAAAACAAATAAACCCTCAAAAGACAGTGCTCTGGACTTGTTCCAGATACATACATGCTGAACAAAATCCAATCCTCTCCAGTTCCACAGCATGGATTAGAGAGGTGCCATGGATACTTGGGAATAAAGAAGGCAAGTTTGTGCTGGCAAACCATACTAAATCAGTTATTTTTTAGTTTTCTAAGGCTATTATCAAGATGGGAAAAATTAATAAGCTCTCTAAAACAAAGACTCAGAAGACAGTTTTTCATGTTTCATTTGACCATGTGAGAAGAGGAAAAATGGCCCAGGCAGAGGGTTAATGACAAGCTTTTGGTAGTGAAAAGAGGCAACATCTGAATGTTTACAGTAACTTACCTGCAAGTGGAAGGTCTGAAAGATCTGTATGTCTGGCAACACCCTTGCTGGCTGGCTTGGCATTATTATAAACAGAATGTCTCTGTGAAACAAACAAAGGTACAAAAGATAATTAAAACAATGCTAGCCATCAGGCTTAAATAGGCAAGCAGAAAGAAGAGATGTTCCTGCTGTCTCAAGATCACAAAGCAGATGGAGGGATACAGAAACCTTTCAATAAGGTATCAGCTGTACCTAGAGCTGGACAGATGGTTGTGAAAAATAAGACAAAAGGGACAATATTTTTAGCTGGTAATATATTGGTTCCTGAACTCTTTCACATTTCTATTTGCACAATTTTTTTCTCTTGCCAAACAATCTAGAGTCACAGACCCAAAGAAAGAATGCCTCTTCCTAACCCTACCTCTGTCCCCAGCACCCCGAATCGTAAGTCAGAAGGATTCTTGTCTCTGCAGCTCCAGCACCAGTTTTCAGCATTACTACCCCCTCAGCCAGGCATTAATAGAAGGTTTCCAGACCTCTATTTAATCCCATTGTTTAAACTTCCTTTGCTGATTCTTTGAAAGAAATGTGTGTGAGCACACTTCCTAAATGCTCTTTCAAAGTCATTTGATTCTCCAGAGCTAAACACCCTAGCCTCACAACTGTTTCTTACCCAGATTCAGAGGGGAATATCCTGTCTTAAGTCCAGTGACCATCCAGTCAAAAAACATACAATGGCTTCTCTATCCTACAAATGTTAGCAGTCTGATGGTATGCCACCTTCAGTACATGTGGAAATCAGGAAGCACAGTGCATTTGCTTCTCCATTAAACAGCACTATTTCCAATAACATTGCATCACAGATTTGGAAGTTGCTTAACAGAAAGTTAACTGGTACAGTGAGATAAGTAGTACTACTTTCCAGAGCAGATATGCTTCAGGAGAGAAAAAAACCCAAACTGTAAGAGCTCTTCATTTAGCACTATATGAACTTACTGGCTAACTGGAATGACACATCTTAGAAACTTACTATCCCATTTCTCTCAACTCATGTACCAACTACCTACTTTAGTTTGATGTTTCTTATAACTCGCTTCCAATAATCGAAACCTATTTTCTGGTCAACAGCGATTAAAGTTCAAAATTGTATTCCGAAAAGTTCACATCCGTCCACTGAGACCTCTAAGCTGAAGTCAAAGACAAACTCACTTTGATCCTTTTTGTTAGTACTACAGCATTTGATGTTCCACAGCAAATAAACAGATGAGTTTCCCCTTCGCCTTGTCAACATATGCATGTTGGCATGCTGAAGCTATGTCATGCTGTAGCACACACTGCATCTACCCATTTCAAAATTACAAGGATAGAAAGAGTTCCTTGTACCTGCATGGGGGAAACAGCAGCTGCTGGGGCTGTCCTCACTGGAATTCCACTTAAAGGGCTCCTAGGGACCTTGTGAACTGTGATATTTTGTCCAGTGCTACCTGCAAGGAAAAGACATAGAAACATTTGCATTTCAAAACCAACTATACCCCTCTTGTCAGAACAGGGAAGCACCGGTGTAGCGACATTCTACAGATAGTATTTATGTATGAAGCACTGACAGAAAATATTAGAAAGCAGAAAGCAGCACAAAACAGCAAAAATTGCTTGCTGCTAGAAAAATTTTACTACAAAATACAGTGTTCAAATACCTGAGCATCCTAAATCAAATGACTTTATCAGTGACTTCACAGTGGCTGCAGATTCTGACGGTGTGGGAGATGCTCTGCTAATGCAGACTCCTTGCCAGCGGTTGGTTGTATCTGCCTCCAGAGATTCTACCTCTTCAGCTGTCAGCCTGCAAAGCAGAAACCAGATCAGAGTCAGGGGCAACAGGAAGTGCAAGCAGAGATTAAAAATCTTTATATGTAGTAAGGAAAATCCAGCGATGTACATCTTTTATTGTAATGCCCAGAATATGGATGGCTCATTAGAATGTCCATGTTCTTTTCTTGGGGAGCCTGGCAAACACTGAACCTAACAAACTTTTCTGCATTGTTAACCATACCATCCCCATTCCCCATCCTCAAGCAGCATGGAGAATTATTAAGAAAAAAGCAGTTTGATATGACCTGTGAGTATTCATCAATAATTACCTGAAGATGGGCTTTCACTACAGCACATGGACCAAGGGACTACTGTGGTCCTCAGTGTATGAGAAAAGTAGCCAAAGAGAAAGATGTTATTTTACACTCTATGTTTTTAATTGGCTTGACCACTACTGGAGTAATTGTTACCAGTGAAAATGCCATAACTGAAAATAAAATAAGCAATTGGACAGGGTTTAGATAAAAGCTATAAAAGTTAAACCAGAAAATATACTTCATAATGAAAAACTCTGGAAACTCAACTCTTGCAGCTTATCAGCAAGGACATCTGCGGAACAAGCAAACTCTCAATCACAATCCATAAGCAGTTATACGGGAATAAAACCGTTAAGTGCTTTGTCCTAGCAGACAATAGAATACCAAAATTCAATAGCTAGAATGAAGACAGACAAACTCAAAGTAGAAATAAGGCTCACATTTTAACAGGAAGGATCATTAAGTTACTCCATTGAAAAGAAATTCTGAGTTAAAGATTAGGTGCTGAATTTACAGGAGTTAATCAAGTCCACAGCTGTGTTAAACAGCATAACTGTTGCTTCTCATCAGATATTTTACAGGTCTGGCTAACGTTGTCTAGCACTGACACTATACTTACCTGGCAGCTGTCAAGTAGACTTCAAGTGTAATTACCTAGCTTTAATTTAGGAAAGCTGCAATTAGATAACAAAGTCTAGTCACATAGAAAGAAAGTATTTATACATTACTTTCCTAATCTCCTAGCTGCTTAAGAAACATGTGCTGACCTACAGGCTCTGAGGTATCACCACTTTTCCCTACTTTTAAGTACTGTAGGCATCGAGAGCTACTTGAATACAAACCCAGAAATCATTTCATAAGAAGGTTGGAAGACTCCATCCAGAAAGTGCCTATTGGGTTGAACAGCTTCTGTTGAGCTAAAAATAGAAGTCAAAGTCTTTTTCTTTCCCTTTTGGCATGACAGTCTACAAAATGTAAAGGGCTAAAGGGTGTCAATGAATAAGTGTGACTCATGTTTCTATTTTTGGCAGAGCTTAAGGAGGTGCTGTCTTTAAGCAGATATTGGCTATTTCTTTGCTAATTCATTCAAGCTCCTCATGTGCCAGGGGAGCCTGCAGAGGCAGATGGCTAGGGAAAAAAGCCATTTCAGTTCCATTCTCCACTTAATCCAATAAGGAGGAAAGGCAGATTGGATAAGATTCAGAGTTCTGAGCAGACAGTGTTTTGCTGGCTAAGTTCTACCCTTCACTTTTTCTTCTGTGGCTTCATAAAGCATAAACAACAAATCAACAGGTGATAGCATCTGCACTTTAGTTAGACAAAAACACAGAGCTCAAGGAGTCCTGCTTCTAGTAAAGTATGGAGGAAGGGTAGATTTCTGCCTCAAGATACCAAACCACCCAGCAAAATCCTTTACACTTTCAAGAATTAAATAGGCCACTATGCTAAAGTTCTGTCTAGTTATCCAGGTAAACAAGGGTACATACAAAGTTCATGGAGTATTCTCAGAATAAGAAAGTAACAGTAAATGCCTGTAGGCCAACTGACAAGTCTTGAGAATAAAGTAAGCCAGAGGTATGTTCTAGGTGGCCATTACTTCATTGGTTAAGATTTATCTCTGAGAGCAGCTCAAACCTCACGAGACTAGTCTCCTCAGCCTAGCCTTTGATTGCAAAAGGATGCAAACATGCTAGAGTAACTAGACCAGCGCCTACACCATGCCACAGAAAAGTCCACTGAGAAATCACGTCATTATTCTGTCATTGTACAGAGTAATTGTGAAAATTCAAACACTGGAGCTACTACCAGTTCCAATGTTGTTAAGATGCTTCCTGTAATCTTTAGTCTATATTTGTAATTGGCTTCTAATGCACCATGAAACAATCTCCTAGATTAAACACAATCACATCAGAAAACTAAAACCTCTCATGCTGCAAACCTTGGCATGAAAGGCAGGAAGAACAGTGCTGAGACCTATTTGCTTCAACTAAAACCACACATGCAAGCCACAAGCAATGGAGAATTATGAAACCCTGTGAGTACCTTCCATTTTTAAAGAGAAAAGTCTGTATAAGGGGATGCATGTATGTGTACATATATGGGTTTCTTAATAGAGAAGCAGAAGAGTAAGAGCTTAACTTGCAGTGGCAAGCTAATTCAGGAGGACAGTAGAGGAGAACATGATTTGGAAAGATTACTAATGACAAGGCATAACGTCAAACCAAAAATGACTCCTTGTGCACAGAATTTATTCAGTTTGGTATAGCTTAGACCATCCAAGACGACTAAGCAAGCTCTGCCACAAAAAGGATGGATTTAAACAAAATGTCATCCACTGTTATATGCTTTCCCTCAAACAAGAATGAATGGCTTATACAGATAAATGCTGCAAGTGCAGCTGGCTTAAGCGGAGCAGCTCCAGGAAGAAGCTGAGTACTTTAGCCGCTAATTTAAATGTACAGTCCTTTTCATAAAACTACTGCCTAGTTTCATTGATTCACTGGTAAGGGAAGCAGATGCAGTGAGCTAGTCAGTCTCCTTGTTTTCTAGGTGTGGAGTATGTGGACAACAGACAACCAACAAGGTGGAAGTCTTTCTGTGCTTCATGTATCGGTTTTGGCAGCAGTGGCAGCCACCGCCACCTTCATGTGTTTGTAAAATTTCTAAACTCTCCGATGACCTCTTCATTACAGGTGGCCTAGGACCACAGAACCGTATTTTCAGAAATAATTACTCTGCAATCTAGTCTTTGACACAGTTCCTGTCATTGTTGTGAATCCTCCTGAACTTCCAAGGGACACAAAGAAGACACACAGCTACTGATGCACAGAACAGAAGAGAGGCCAAGGGCAGGCAGCAGACAATTCCAGACACTTACATTTATTTGGCACTTCAATATATATTTCTTAAACATAAAAAACAACATTCAACAGCTGCCAGCACAGAAAAGAAAGGCAACACAAGTGTGCATATATGCATACACTCCAGCAGCATGGCACAAAGGTGAAGGCCATGCCAAAGCCAGGACATCCCGCAGAATTCTCTACTAGCTTAGCCTGCTCTGAGACCAGGCCCTTGCTAGGTCTTCACATCCAGAAGGAGAGGACAGGAATCCCACAGCCAAAACATGAAATTCCAGTTCTGGAATGAATCCTGACGATCTCCTGGTAGAGATGGTGACTTCTGAGTTTCTCCTTAGCATCCAAGTAAAGCTCTCTCCAGGTGTCTCCAGTTGCAAAGCTGAACTTCAGCAAGTTCTCCCTGATCATCATGTACTTCACCTGAGTTAAGGGCGTGAGAAAGACGCCTTTCTGAAAGGATATTTACTAGGGGCTTGAGATATTAATTTCTTTTCCTTCTCATCTCTCTATCTGCAGTTCTCACAGCCAGGACAAACCTCACATCACACATTCTCCATGAAAGTTATAGCAGGACATGCTCCTTAGGCACCACCCCGCTTCCTAACACACACTGAGTCAGATATGCCACCCAGTGGCGATTGCCTTGTCAATACAATATTAAAAAACCTGAAATCATCAAAGCAGCTGATACTGAATAAATAACTTCATGCTTCTATTCAGTTTTCCTGCTGGATTTCAGAAACCTATCGTTTGAGTTTATGTATACATACTGATCCGTATGCATACATGGGTTCAGACACACAGAGATAGATCTATATGCAAAACTCATAATGTGTATGCACATTACATTTTACAAATCAGACATACACAGTTTTATTTTTTGCTTAAGCTTAAAATGGCATGGTTGAAGTTCTGTGTCAGGCCAAATACCCCCATCCCTCAAAAAAAGCCCTCAGTTATTTCAGTTTCCCAAATCCCTGTGATTACTTCTTATGGCCTAGCTGGCTTTAGACTAATTCAGACTTTTTTTCTGCCTCCTGGAGTCTTCTGAAGAGAGAAGCCTTCTGAAACAAAGAAACAGGCTCTTGCCCATGGGAAGGACGTGGACCTGAGCAGCATTCACACTTTGCGATACACTTGACTTTTGCAGGGCAATAAAAAACTGGAGGTGTGTTCTCCAATTGAAACTTCCCTTTTTCAGCTGCAAGTTGAAGGTATGTCCTGAAGTGTCTCACAGGCCTGGCTATGCATCCAATCAGGGCTGTGTTAGCTGGTAGAGATCAGGCACCTACGGAGATACAGACAACAACCAGGAAAGTCAGAAGCAATACAATGCTCATCCTGAGCTATTTTAAAGTTAATCATCCCATCATCACCAAATAAAGGGGAGAGGGGAAAATGCTGATGGTGTTGCTAGGACAGCTGAAGTGCCTTAACACTCCATTAACTCCGTTTTGGGATTTGATCAGCAAACATCAGTACAAAATACAAAAGAAAAAAAAAAATCTGTTGCTCAGATAGAAAGAAATTAAGTATTTAAATCCAGGGAACCAATTTCAAAGGACAGGGATGGTAGTGTTCCTGGCTTTCCTGTCCCCTAATCATTTAGGACTATTCATTCAAAATAGGTACATGAACCCCTCCAGACAACTAGAGTTGCTCTACCTCAGTCAGAGTTTGTGTTTCAGGGTCCTTACACCAAAGCGGATGGAATAATCTCCACCCAGTGTATAAAATAAAAGGAGAAGAAACAAACAAGAAAAAAAATACCAAACAAGCAACTCTGAGGAGTCACTAACTAGAGCAAACAAGCAATACTTGAAGGACCCTGCTCTGACATTCTAGTTCGCTTACTTTCAGAGAGAGCTGAATGAACTATCAAACCTATAAGACAAAACAGCTGCAAAACACAGGCACAAATGAGCAGCACATACAGACTGACAGCAGGGTTTAATACACATAGAATACAAGCTTATTTCCAGGAGAAAAAGCATGTAACACTGCCGTGCTGTGGCATTTGAGACTTTAGGAGAAAGAACAGAAGCAAATTAGTGGGATACATCTTCACTTTAGGCTTCCATTAGAAGATTTGGTTAAAATTTTTTATTATTCTAAGAAGTCGCTCATTTAATGACAGATATAATTTCTCTGTTTTCTACTCCCAGCCAAACTGTCTTCCGTTCATGTTCTTGGTTCAAGGCACATAATGTTATAGTGCCAAAATAATTTTAAGAATTTGAAGGGGAAGAGTCAAAGCAAAACCTTGAAGTTTTCACTGCTGCTAAATAGTGTATTGCCAGAAAGGCTTGGGAATGGGTATGTAACCAAGCCAAAAAGAGCTGTTCATAATAAGGGTACTTTGAGCCACAACCTTCTTCCTTTGTGTAACAAACCCAACATAGCTTTTTTTTTTTTTTCCCCACTACTAAACAGCTACCAAAAAAAAATAATATTTCAAGGTGAGTGTTCTAAAAAGATGAAACTTGCTACTGGATCATAGCAAGGACTTCTCAGGAAGTCACCCAGTCTAACTTCCTGCTTAAAGCAAGGTCAGCTATGAGGTCAGACCAGGTGACACAGGGTCTTATCCTGTCTGGTCTTAAAAACCTCCAAGGTTGGAGACTATCTAATTTCCATTTCTAATTTCCATTTCCACCACATGTGAGGAGACAGTTACACAACAGTGTTTTTGCATTTTACTGCAGAGTAATCATATCATAGAATCATAGAATGGTTTGGGTTTGAAAGGAATTTAAAGATCATCTAGTTCCAGCGCCCCTGCCATAGGCAGGGACACTTCCCACTAGATAACATTAATTAGGATGTAAAATATCATAGAAGACTGTCTGAAACATGGGTTATTTGATTTGTAGGTTTCAATCAGTACTAACTTGGAACAAGTTTATTCCTCTCTTCCATATTCCATTTGTTTGATGCTGGTCCAACCTCCCCCCAACATTCTTAAGTCATAGAATTAGACATTTAATCTGTTAAAGATGCCTTCGGTAGGCTCTTACCTTCATTCAGATGAACTCTGATGACCTCATCAGGATTTTTTCTGCAAGTTCTTTGGCTGTTCCTGAACCAAAAATGACTTTTTGTCTGATTAGAAGAATGTAACGGTGAAATCAAACTTGGAGGCAGGAACTCAGGCAGCCACAGGCAAACATTAAAATGGCAGGATGTTGTAGGAGATAAATTGACTTCAAGATCAATTTATGAGGTGGAGTCTAATGACCCTCAAGAGATGGCTGAGATTTTGCCAAAAACCTTTGAGTAGCAAGCTATTTGGAAGGTACGTTTTCCAATCAGAGCTTAAAAATCAGACAGGAAACTTTCTCTAGGGACTGTCAGATATTCAGCTGAGTGCACAGCTGCTCAGCATTAGCAAATATGAGGAATACTTTATAGATCGTGTTAAGGTATTGTGCTACAAAGTGTTTCCACCAGTGCTAGCATGCATTAAAAGTCGCTACAGGTACCCAAATCTACTGCCGATTTTGAGCCATAGCATTTGTAAAAATCTACTAAAAACAAGAATACCCCCAGAACTTTTTGGGTGAAAGAAGCTGAGGTGCTGGGGAAGATAGTGACTTCAGGAATGCAAAAATAACTGGGAGTGTAGAACTGGCTCTCAGCAGGAGCTCTGGCGACTTCAAGAATTTGTTTTATAGGCCAGTACAATTTTAAAGTTTTAGTGCTTAGCTGTTAATCATTGGTTTGTTTAGACAATGACTTACATAGGCTTCATTATGTTCTCCATACCACTCAGAACAGAAGTTTTACACTCTCTGCATGGACACCGAGTCAAACTGTTTTTACTTAAATTAACAGACACAAAATTTGGTTGCAACACCTGTATTTGAAAGAGGATAAATATTGCCCTCTGCAGACAGTGTATCTGGCTCCATGACCAATGTAATACTCAAAGCAAGCTGTATACAGATAGTCAACGTGATGCAAAGACAGACATATCTATACGTATGTGAGAGAGGGAGACAAATGCCAAAACTGACTTAAATATGTATCTGACTACCTCCTCTGGAACTAGATATGTATGGATTCCAGGGATCCAATTTCAAAACCAGTATTTGCAGCTCAGGTTTCTTATACCAAAGAGCTGACAATACAGCCATATTCCTTTTACATGGAAGATAAATATTCCAGTTTGCAAATTAGCAGGTCATCTTCTATGCAAGTTAGATATTATCAAAACATCTTCAGATTAAAACCCAAAATAATAAAGACAGGAAACTACAAGTATATGATTTCTGCCCTTATATATGGACCTTGTTCTAAAAAGAGAAATTTAATTAAGAATGAACTAGGAATGGAAACAGGGCCAAGAACTCAAGTACTGTCTGGTAATCATTTTGTCTGAATACATAGCCTGTAAGAGCTTTTCTTTGCATCCACTGGGGACTCTGATAATGAAATTGGAGCTTAAACACATTCCTCTGTTTTTCCAAAAATAAGTATTTCTGTTCCTTCAATCCAGGAATCCTGATCCATACACCTCTGCACAAAAGCCCTCCCATCTTTTTGCTCCCATCTACTGTACAGCTGCTGTGGAAATTCCTGAATGGAAAACAGTAAGCAGATACGTGCAAAGCTAGACTGTTACTCTACCTGAAAGAAATGACAGGATTCACTGTATTCCTGTAGCTATTCTGCCAGTGGCCATGAATCTACTAGGAGAAAAATTAAATGGAATAATCTAGAGGAGCAAAATTTGGTACATATTTTTGATAAACAGTATGACTATTATTTTGTCTTTCTTCATTCCCCTTGTACAAGTGTTCGTCACCATAGCTCTGCTGGCTCTGCTTGCATCAGAGCTCTGTCTTTAGAAATTCTGGTTCTTCCTTCTAATACATCTCTTGTTTTCCACCTCTTCTTACTTAGTACTTCAATTGTAATATGATTTTTGCAACGAGATGTGGTACATAAAAGACCATGCACTGCATAGAAGCCACAGTGTAAGGCATCTGTGCTGGATCCAGATTCAATTGTAAAAGTCACTTTTCTTCTTACCGTGCTCCCGCAGAGGGAAGCCCCACATATACAGCTTACCATGCTGGGGTGTATCTCCAAATGGTCCACAATTACTGTTCCCCCTCTGACCACAGAGACTACACCGATTGTTTTACAAGTGGGTCCACTGCACGATGAAGCTGCTTCCGAGCTAAACGCTAAACTCAGGCCACAGTCCAGACCATTTAACACAACTAATCATATAATAGGTTTCAAATTAAGGACAGGAGATGTGAGATGAGGAATTCTAGTACTTGCACTGATCACTCAGTCAACACATATCAGATTTGCAGAATAAAGAAGTCCAGCTAGTCCTCATTTTAATTTGAACATATACAGTCCTTGCCTCCTCCCAGGTTAAGTAGTTCTCTTCTGGATGCCCCACTGAACGTATGTAGCCAACCAACCTTTTCAGATTGTTTAATGCAGCTGCACAGAGTTACGAAGGCAATAAACCACAGTGGAACAACATATTGAAACCAAAGCTATAAAAGGATATCGGCAATTGTTATTACTTAATATTTGCTGAATAAAACCTTCATGGCCTAGTTGACAGAACTAGATCACCAAAAAGAAAGAAGAATGGAAACATCTTAGAATAAGAGACAACAAAATCTGTCAGAAGAGTTAAAAACAGACAACGTGCACATCCAAGCCAATGAATAGTTATTGACAAAGCACTGTTTGCATGCATGTTAGCTGTCACAGAGATCAAATCTTGGCCTTTGCAAGTGACCAACCTGTTGCTGCCCTTCACTTCATCGAGTTCCTTTTGGAGTCTAGCACTCTTCTCTTCTTCCTCCTGAAGCTTCCTCTTTACCACACGCAGCTCCTGCTGGGCTTCACACTTGATATCATTGGCTACAACCACTGCAGTCTGCAGATCAGCTTGAAAACGCCTCCACTCTTCTGTATCTTCCTAGAAAGAGCAATTAGAACCCCAAACTGTTTGCTGTAAAAATGTACCTACTTGAGCTGAGCACTTAGTTATTTGATCTCCATTTCAGTCACCACAAGCGACAAGGATTTCACCGCAATTTCAAGATGATGTCAAGGACAAAGTAAATACTTGCCTTTTACACAGTACCAACAAGACTGCCAAAGAAGAAACCAATGCCAAGCTCTCCACTCTAGCACAAAAAATGTAATCAAAGTTCTTCCTTATAGCTATTGATCATTCAGACTTGTGATACTACTACAAGCACTGTTGCTGAAAAAGGCTCATTGCTACAGATGATTCACAAAGCAGGAATGGCTGTTCTAAAGAAGTTCATAGGTAGAAAAAGCAAAAGTAATTTGCAAAGGATGTATTGTATTTTCCTTCACAGAAAAAGAAACAGCTAGAAATGAGTGAAGAGAATGGAGAATGGAAAGATTCAGAAAGAACTTTCTACAATTGTCCTAGAAAAATACAATGCTTCTCTCAAATCCTGGACTGCAGTAAGAGCTCAGCTTAACTTTGTCATGGATTTTAAGCCTTACCTTCATTTGTTTAGTCAGAGCCTTCAGCTGCCTCTCTGTATCTTGTTTTTGCTCTTCCAGCTTCATTGCTTTACCTAGGAACAGTAAGAAAGGGAAAAGATTATTAAACACATAAGGGCAAGGGTGAAAAGTGAAAATGGGAGGGCAGAGCAGCCTATTTGGCTTTGCTTCTAGTAATGCCACTAAACAGACTAAATTGAAATTTCTCAAACATCTTTGAAATAGGTCATTATTTTGAGGCAGTAAACCAGACTCTGAAGTTTACAGAACCACATGTGTAGGGTCCCTTTGAAGTTTTCAGAACCACATGTGGAGGGCCCCCTTACCTTGCAGACCCCCGAGCACTGGGGCGACACTGGTTCGCAAAACACGCCACTTGCTCCACCAGGTGGCAGCGGCCCCTCTGTGGCACAGAAGCAGCCCGGCTCCCAGCACCTTTCCCCAGGGCTTTTGAAAGGGCCAATAATCCCCATTTCTAGCATGGGCAATATACATCCTTCGCTGAAGAACGAGGCTTGAAGACTGTCTCTGATGTTATTTCTATAGCACTAACTGTTTAAATAGTGACTTTTGTGCATGAACAGAAAGGAACAGCCAGCATTGGTACTTCTAAAGTGAAGCCCTTGTCACACCTCATAGAATCATAGGATTGTTTAGGTTGGAAGGAACCTTAGAGATCACCTAGTTCCAGCCCCGCTGCCACGGACAGGGACACCTTCCACTAGACCAGGCTGCCCAAAGCCCTGTTGCCAACCTGGCCTTGAACACTTCTAGGGATGGGGCATCCACAGCTTCCCTGGCCAACCTGTTCCAGTCTCGCCACCATCACAGTAAAGAATTTCTTCTTAGTATCTACATCTACTCTCTTTTAGTTTAAAGCCATTCTTCCTCGTCCTGTTGCTACAGGCCCTACTAAAAATTCTGTCCCTATCTTTATTATAATAAGCCCCCCTCTAAGCACTGGAAGGCTGCTGTAAGGTTTCCCCAGAGCCTTCTTTCCTCCAGGCTCAACCACGCCAACTCTCTCAGCCTGTGTTCATAGCAGAGGTGCTCCAGGCCCTCTGATCATCTTCATGGCCTCCTCTGGACTCGTTCCTCCCTGTTGCAGCTATAAATGAGCTCCCTGAATAAATTCACTTACGCCCTTTTTTCTCAGCTCCACCTACTTTCTAGATCACTGATGAGCTGGTTATTGTGAAGTTTTATAGCACGATGTTGTTCCACCTGGTCCTCCAACTCAAAAATGGTCTCCTTCAGGTTTTTTATATCTGCTTCATTCTCTGATGTTTTTTCCTGCAGCTTCTGGTTGGTTCTGCTCAGTTGCTCAGCCTGCCGGTCACATAACTCCTTCAGCTGACCACACTCATTCTCAGCCTGGAAAAGAGGAAAAGACAGACTTGCAGCTTGCTTATTTCTTAACAGATATCACTCGCTAGAGATTTTATTGGACATCTCACGGACTTAAGAATTGAAACTGTGGTTCTAAGCAATGTACAAACTGAGTTTCAATGCAAATGAGACAGTTTCAGGAAACACAAACAAGCTATGAATTTCAGTTTTCTTTCCTGATAATAATGATAATAAAACAAGATGCTACAAAGGAATTTAAATTTTCTGTATGATGACTGTAATTCCAAACCATTCTCCACAGGTAATGAACAGAGAGGAATTATATTCCTGGAAAGCTCCGCATCTATTCACATATCACATTATGAGAGTGATACCACTGCCTTAGGGCCAAGACTACAATCAGTTTGTCCCCAGTAACATTTTTGCTGCTTCTACCACGTGCACTTTCAATGGATTGTGAAAACATATGTAGTTGAGCTAGCTACTGCAGATAAGTATATTTCTGGATGTAGGACATCTGGAATTACTGAAGGTGGAATCTGCTGCACTTCAGTTTGTTGGCTCAGGCCCACAGATCAATGTTTCAACATTTTGGGGGAGATCTCTGTGAGCAAGTTATAGAAAAGCAAGGTGCTGGCTGCCAATTCAGTGAGCAGCACTGGCACAGCCTGACTGAAGGGCAGCCACAGAAGCCTGTGGTCTTGTTTGGGTGTCACAAATAGCCAATGATTCAAAACAGCTTAATTCAAGGGAAAGAAGTAAGGAGGAAATCTGTGGTTTCCAAACCAAGCAATAAAACTTTGTTACAGAGTCTGAGCACTCAGCAGTTTTTCATTTATTCTTCATAAACTGCAGCTCCAGCAAGCATTTGAGAGCTCCCGCAACTAACTATTTGCTGTGGTCATCTATTTAAGCTGAAAGGACATCTGGATTTTCCAAATCACTCAAATCATGGAGGTGCTTTTTTGGCAACACCCTCTTCTGCAACCAGCCAATTTTACCATTCTCTCGTGATCCCTTTCCCATACAGGAAGGGCTGCACACACTGACCATCACTCTTTCTGCAACGGTGGGACATAATCACTGGTTTGTGCTTTATTAACACTTGTTCTATGATGCCTCACATAGCTGCTCACTTCTGAACATTCAGGAACACACAGAAAATAGAAATAGTAACTGACTTAAGCTTGCTTGGAGCAAAGCTACAAACTATTAAAAGAGGCAGAGAAAAAATTTTCTGAAATAAGTTGCATTTTTGCCATGACTTTACATATGCCAAAACAGAACACTTCTCAGCTTTGTAGAAATATTCTAGTTCTATGAAAATAACCTCACCTGGAGCTTGACCATGTACCATTAGTTATGCTGCTGTAAATACCAGCTTCTGAGCGTTAGCTCATCCTTGGTGTTCTCATGACCAATGACGCCTATAGTTCACTACTAATTAATCATGATTAATTATTTGGAATTTAATATTTGTTGCTAACTACTCAAGCCCTTCTCTCTTCATCTGGATTACCTAGTGATTTTCACTAGTATTTGTTCACATAATATCAAAGTAATTTTTTATTGGCCAGTTCCTTGCTCCAATTTTGATAAACGCACTTCTATCTACTAAAATAGTAAATTCCACAGAAGATATTAGGGGAGATTAGTTTTGAATTTATAAACACAGCTATGTTAACAGTTATTCCTGTGAAAACATGCATATAGCAGCAGAAAGATACAATATCACACAACCACAGCTTCCACTGAAAACTAATTCATGCAGTTTAAATACTGGAAACTTATAATCCATGGCTCAACAATTCCTTATTTATGGAAGAACATATAAATACCCATTATACTTTACAGCTGTTACTGCTTTACCTTAGACAGCAGACCCTGAACGTGCTTCAGTTCACTGTTTGCCTTCAGCAGCTCTTGTTTAAGCTCAGTGCAAGATGCTTCTAACTGATCCTTTTCTGCATGGGCCACTTTCAGCATCTCTTGCACCTCAGAGTTGTCAGTAGTACACCCCATCACGTTGATTTCTGCGGCCTTTTGTTTCTCACTCTCTAACTGGGTTTTGAGAGAGCCGTTCTCAATTTTTAGACCTTCTAAGGCAACTTTGCAGTCCTCCAGAGTTTTTGTTGTTGTGCTGTTGCTCTCCTGTTCTACCTCTACAAGTTTAAGCAGCTTCTCATTTTCTTCTCTCAGGCTTTTAATCACCTGCTGGGCATCTTGATGCTCCCTTTCTAGGCTTCGCAGACTGCTGGTTAACTGTTGCTGAATGTTGAGCAATTTCTCTCTTTCAAATTGTGCTTTCTCAAGAACTTCTGCACATTTCTGTTCCAGTTCAAGGACCTTCCCCTCCTGAGCTCTGCTCTCTTCATTCTTGGATCGCTCTTGGAGAAGAGTCATTAGCTTTTCATTTTCTTGGCTCAGCTGTTCTGCTCTATCTCTATGTTGACGAAAGGAAGTCTCCAGGAGAGCTTTCTCTTCCGCTAGCTTCTCATTTTCTGTTGTCAGTTCCTGCACCATTTGCTGTTGATCTGACAGCTCCTGCAAAGTGGCTTGTAATTCTTCTGCTGTGCTGTGGTGATTCTCCTCCATTTTTTGTATTTTCTCTGTAAGCGATGCAACAGAAAGGTCACTAATATTGTTTGGAGAACTTCCTGTAGTGGAACATTTGGACCCTTTGAAGTGGTTGCTGTTGGAGGATGTTGGCCTGGAAGGTACATCTGCTATATGTTCAAAATCAGATGCATCAGGTGACAAGGAAGCTTTAGTTACATCACTGCTGGAAGAACCCGAATTACGTAGCACACTTCCATTCACATGCTGCCTGTGCTCATCCATTTCACCTCTCAACACATTTTTTGATGGGCTTCCAAAACTGGATTCTTGAGTAGTTGGGGTTGGGAGGCTGCTGTTACCTCCACTGCTTGTTGTAGTGTCTGAGAGAGGAGAGTTTTCTAGATAAAGCAGTTTCTCTTTCAAAACACGATTTTCTTCTCCCAGGCTAGCAAGCTCTTTTTGAAAAGTCCTGTTTTTTTCCTGAAGGGTTCGTATTAATGGATCTATGTCAACAGGCGATACTGTTTCTAAATTTTGGTTGGAAGCACCCATTCCTTCAACGTTAAGTGACCCTTTCTCTCTGCATTTCTTCAATTCACAACGGAGTTTGGTAATTTCAGAATCTTTCGTCTTAGCTTCTGCCAGGAGTTCTTTAACCTGAGATTCCAGAACGGCCTTGTCACCCGTTTCATTCTCTTGCTTGGACTTGCTAGTGGGGCGCACGTGTTTGGTAGGAGTTGGCGTACCAGAAGAGGTGGGGCTGGGTTGTGTTTTCCTAGTATTGGCTTGACCACGCAACACTGCTCTCTCTCTGGATACAGATGATGATATTTCCCGGGGTGCTGGAATCCCTGTGCGCTTTGCAGCTGAAACTGTTCCTTGAAGAGAAAGAGATGAGGCAAATTGAGTTAGTTCATAAAGAAAACAAGTCACACGACAACAACGCTAGAGCCTAGAGCAGTCTTGGAAAACACACCTGAGTGTTTGAATAGGTTTAGTCATGATTGAGAGTGTGTGGATTCATGTTTCAAAAGGCTCGTATTATTTTGCATTTCTTCCTCTCACACCCCCTGCAAAGGAACAGTCTGCTGAACTTTTTCCCAGTGTAACAATGTTATACGTAGATTCTGCAATACAAGAACTGCAACCCCCAATACCAGGATATTAATTATTACAAATAATAAAAAAAAAACTTTACTTTGTGAAATGCTGAGTTTAAACCCATTAATTTCTGGGTAAAAGTTCAGTACCTTAAGAAAAGCTACCACCTTTGAAAACAATGTGTTTTTATCACACACGAGAATTTTATCACACATAGAACTAATGCATTTGGCATTATGCTCCTTTTATACAGATAATCATAAAAAAAGTCTGAAACATTTATGCTGACTGCAGATTCAATGAAATGAAATAAAATACTCTCCTGGCACTTCTAACACCAAGACAACTGTGTTGCTGCAGCTTCTTCCAGACACGGGCGAGAGAATTTATCATGTTATAAATTCCCATCCTCTTATGAAGGAAGAATAAAAGGAGGTTAGAAAATTGATGCTGTTCTGTTTGGTAGTTGTTTTTTACTCCCCTCCTCCCCAGCCAACTTAATACAAGGCATTATGTGATTACAAGGGAAATAAAGTTTCCAAGTTGCTGATCTTCATCTTCTAAAGGTCTCTTGGAATATGGGACCATGGGTACTGAAAAAACAATAAGAGCCATCCTAATCCTGAAAGTATTAGCTGGTTAAAGAAAAGAAGCTGGTCCAAAGGGGAGGGATTGTATGCCACTACATTGCTATAAATTCAATAAATTCCTGTTTTCAGGACCTTACTCAAAAGGAAAAGCCCTGAATTACAGAGCCACAAAGTTTTGGGATATAGTATAATAAAGAGATATTGACTGATGTAGCCACATAAACAGGATGCAAGGGACAGTTATGCAAACAGAAAAAGCTAGTAAGCCCATGTCTGCAATAAAAACAAGTTTTAGAAGGATTCTAGGGGGTAAATCTTGGAATCAATTACATCTCCTTACTTTCGGGAAGCCCTCTTTGCTGATACACATGCGCAGGATTCACAGAAAAATCAAAGGGCAGTTAAGACCAAAGTGGGAACAGACTCCCTGCCTTACACAGCAAGCAGCTTCATAACCCTCCCACAGCATTTTTCATATTGAGGAAATCTCGGTGCAGCGATGTACTGTCAGTAACACAGGGCAGTGAAGGGTTAATATTAACACCACTCAGTTTGCTCAGCATCTCTTTTGAAGAATGCACTAGGTTTATAAACCCCACACAAACAGGAGCCCCTCCTCCTCTCTCCCAAACAAACACACTCTGCAGCAGGCACAATAAACACCCGGAGACAAAGAGCAGCTGAAGAAAAGACCCCTGAACACAGAGGAGCTGTGCTGGGAGGAGAGCACAGAAAGGGCTCTGTGATGGCAGGGGCACGATAAGGCCAGAGACAAAGGCTCCAGTGTTTATGGGAAGAGATAGCAGGGACGGCGAGCAGCCCACACAGCTTCATTTAGTCATCTACAGCTGGAGGGGCCAATATTTCAAGGCAGCTCCGGGCTCCCCACTGAAAAGTGCAAGGCAAGCAGAGATGGGAGTTTTCCCACTGCAACTCAAATGGCTGCTGGTGCAACCCCAGACCTGAGAGCTCATTTCACTTGCCAGAGCTGAAGGGCCCCAGCTCGCTGCTCATCCCATTTCCTAACCCAAGGGCTCCCAGCTGCCAACATCTGGCACCCATAAACCGTGTCCACACTGAGCTCAGCAGACAAGCAAAGCTTTTAGTGTCAATGCAGCTAACACCACAAGGTGAAGGACAAGAGGAAAATTGAATGGACTGTGATGTTACGTGCCGCTTCCAGCGGAAAAACACCAGCTCGGCACAGCTCCTCCTTGCTCAGAGGCAAAGGTTCACGTGGGGTGAACCCCAGGTGTCCAGGCAAGAGCGCAGGAGGCCTTATTTGAATGCACCTCTTGAACATACCATAGGACAAGTGTCCAGAGTAGAGAAGCAGCACACACACAAGCCATAATCATACTACAGATTTAGAATGTAAAATATGCATTACAAATGGCCACAGATGTTCTTCGATGGAGCCTAAGGGGTAGATTTAAAGCCTTCTGTTACATCCTAGACATTTATTCCACCTGAAGGGGTTTTTTTACTTTTGTAATAAAATTTTATGACAAACCAAGTGCCTCGTTTTTTTTTTTTTTCCCCCCATGACCAAACTAGTGCAATGGCATGACTGTCATCTGCTCAGCACATGACTGGGTATCTATGCAGTGGGTAGTGCTGACTGGTCAGTACTATACATGTTACTAGAAATGATGATGCTGCTACACACTGGTACAGATTGCAGAGCACTGAGAAAACTTTCTCCTAAGTGAAATGTAGCACTTCTGGTATAGCAACACCAGTGTCCTTCTAATTGTCACCAGATAACAACTGCAACGTGATCCTGAGCAATGGAAGACATATACAGAAGGATAACAATTAAGGATATTTAAATGGGATTATCTGTACTTTACCAGCCTGCCAACCAATGCAGGCTCATAGCTTACTCAAAGTCCCATGTGTTTTGCGAGGCTCCATGCTCTGCTGACTTGCTTTGTCATAAATCACAAAGCATTTGCTATCCATCAATAACCATTAACCAACCTGTTTTTTTCATCACATAGAAAAGTGTGTATGTATTTTCCTCTCTCCACTCTCCAAAACAGTGCCATGCAATACTAAAAAGTCACAGAACGTCCAGAAAAGAAGTAGTTCTGAATGCTTACACATGTTGATTACAAAGCACCAAAGCAAGTTAAGCACTACGCTAAAGACTATTTTATGGGCAACTCCCCCTCTGAATGACCTTGAAATTGAGCAGTGTAGCAGTTATAAATGGAACTGCCAGCCCCACAGCCCGAGGCACCCACTATGCAGGAATTACATTTAGGGTTGTACAAGTCACCCTGGTGACCTGATTAGCTCGGCACCCCACCTTGGTTATGGTCTGTGGGAGAGACTGGACACACATGGGCCTTCCAAACTGCACAATCTGATCTAGGGTTGATTTATGCTGCTGCTTGAAGTGGCTGGAATCACAGGGAACTTCATTTCCTAGAAAGTGCTGTTTGTTTTGAGCAAGGAAGAGAAAAACAAGCAGCCCTGCATCTCAAAGGACACATTCCAAAAGAAAAAAAAAAACCAACACCCTAAGCCATTACATACTTTTCTGTTTGGTCAAAATGGTGCTATGACACCTCATTCCTGTTTTCACTGTTCATCCACCCTGCCCAACCTATAGCTTAACTATTCTCTTGCCAGCTTTAAGTGCAACCTCTTTCCCACTGTCCCACATATCCAAGCTCAGGCTACTTCTAACCAACAGTACATTTCTCATTCCCTTTGCACCATACCTAACCTCCCATTCTCCCAGTCCCACAGACACTCCTGCTAATGGAATCAGCTTGTGTTCTCCCACTTCAGAGGAACTGGGAATTACTCCACTGAGAGTTACTGCCTGAAAACCTGTTTTTCTCAGACTGAGGTCACTTCATCATCATATTCCTTGCCTTGGAGCCCAGCAAGTCCTCCATTTTCAGTATCAGCCATGCTATTCAGGTTTGTGGGATTAAACCTTAACATGTATGCAGAGATTATAATTTTGAAAGTGCTTTAAAATTAACAGCTATTAACTCAAATCCTTTGAAACATGTTAATTGCTAACTCCAGGTTACAGGACAGGGAAGCAGAATTGAAATGCCTCACCCAAGGTCACAGTAAGTCAGTAAGGATTAGGACCCTGGAGCTCCTGGCTGGCAGCCCGCTGTGCAGCTTTGTTTGCACCACTTTCTGCCAGGGAATACTCAGTGACTTTCCGCTGGCATCAAAAACAAAGTGGGACTTTAATGAGATAAAAGTTGACCTCTCATGATGATCTTTAGCCATTGTAATCCCATTTTCAGCACAGCTACAATGCTTTTCACAGAAGGAAGGGATCAGGATTACTCTTCAGTTTTTCCACATAACAATCTATTTTTGATCTAAGCTCTCAGCATCTGTCACATCAGCTCCCATAGGGGCATCCACAACCAGAAGGAAACGGACTATGGAATGGAGAAGCCCATTTTGCAATCCCCCAGGGTGGAACCCATAGGACTGCTGTTCAGAAGTCAAGTCCATGCAGTATGGCTAATGTAATTACAATGATAGAAGGGTAAGGGAGAGTGGGTGGCAAATGTTTTACCATAGTCACAGGGGGGACAGGCATAACATTTTGGAATGAAGATTCAGTAAGTTTATCTGCCTTCATACTCCATGTGCTCTGAGATAGGATGTATCACTGTCTTCCCAGTAAAGCAGTAGCCTTGAAATGACATTTATTTTACTTCAGTCTTAGGCATAATTAACAGTTTGAATACCTGCTTCTCCAATCCCAGAACAGAGGAAGAATCTCAGTTGTGAATTGACTTCATTTGACCACAGAAGCACCTTTGTGAAATGTTCTAATTTCTACCTTGAATCTATTTTTTTTAGAACTGGAGTCAATACAAGATTATTTGCTTCTGGCCTTTGTGCCATTTGTGTCCCACAACCTGCCCTTTTCTTAATCTTTCCCTCCATCAACATATTAATAACCCAAAGGTTAGTGCCATGGGCTTCTGTTGTTCCAGAGACCAAATTAACACGGACTGTTCCATTTTGTACTTTCTTCTTAATTTTAATCCTCCCTACTCTCAAGCTAAGAATGATAAACACACGTTTTCTTCTTCAACATGCTAAAAAGAGCCCACGTTAGTAATTCATTCTTCCATAGTTTAAGTAGGTACCAAATCTCCTGCATTTAGAGTTCAGCTAGGTAATTTAAGCATGCTTACCACCAGAATTCATTTCAGAAAGTATTTCAGTCATGTAAGACTAAAGCACTAAGACAGATGCATCTTTGGCATGTGATGTTAAACATCAGACAAACAGATAACAAACAACAGATAACTTACTTGAATTGCAAGGGCAGGCTAACAAGAAATAAAAGAAAGCTATTCATAGCACTCTGCAACATTAAAATCATACATTTCAAAAAGGCAAACTGTTGCCTGCAGACAAGATTGTATTCTCATGATTATCTGCTGCTCTAGAACTGCTACTTCTCTTCATTCCAACTCCTGCATTTGCAACAAACCAGCTATTCCACTGTCTTGTGTCTCTTTTACAGTTGAGGGATAGCACCTCAAAAAGGGATAGTGGAACAAAAGAGAGAGCAATAAGAAATGGGCTAACTCATAGCCTCCTTGCCAACAGAAGACTGATTCTTCCTTTGTTCTGGAATTCTGTTCCCACGTGCTAAGATATTTTAATGAATTTTACCATCTGAACAGAACTCCCATCCCTCAGAGAAAAAAAATTATTCCTGCAATACCTTGAAGGAAAAGTTAGTATAAATCAAGTGAGCTGCAAGCATTTAGCAGAATGGCTAAGTAAAGAGGATACTATTAACAGCCCATGCTTGTATAGTAAATAAAGAGTTATTAAGCCTCCCCACACAATTTCACAGTGCTCTATCACACGTGGTTTAGCTGAAATGGGTTCTTATCAGTTTTGGTTTTCAGCTTATCCTCTGGCTGTGACTTTAGTAGATCCTGGATTCAGTACGACTGCACTTACTCAGACTTTGCCAAGGTCTTGCTGAGGATCCACAGCAGCTTTGGTAACATACAGCAACAAACAGGTAATGCAGGCACATACTCATACATGCTGTTTTGGTTGTGTAAGGTCCTATTACTATTTTTAGCCAACTTTGAGTTTCTTATCCAAAAATAACCTTAATCCCACCTAATTTATACCTAGTGTAGGAAGCCAAAATACAGATGTCTAGTCCCATTTCAAGTGCCCTTTAGGTATATTTAGAATACCTTCACTGAGCTGAAAGATTTGACAGCACCTGTGGAAGACCTGTCCTCTGCTCAAACTGGCATGTTTGAAGATACCTAGAATGCTACGAGACATTGAATTGAACAGTCCAACTTTTACAACAGATTTACAAGCTGGTGTTACAAGCCAGGTAATAGCAGCTTATGAGCCATTTTCAAAATTACTCTGGTACCAAAGTACCACTTAGGTGATTTCCAGTCACACAATGAACAAATTAGTACAATGCATTAATATGACTTCATAACATCATTTATCTGAATTTAGTCACAGCCAAATCAGAAAAGATGGTATTAGCCTGGAGCCATTGCACAATCCGACTCCCTACAATAAAGCAGTACAGTTACAGGGAGCCTAGCCATAGCTTCTGTCTTCTTTTGTCAACTCAGAGTCAAGTTTTCAAGAACCTAATTAACTTGGTGTTTAAAATCCATTCTCCAAATATGGCTAAGCCAGTAAGAGCTCAAAGCTTAACTGAAAGCCCAGGGGACTTGGCAGATCACTTTCACCCTGCTCCAGCATTGATCCTGAGATTGATATTGACACCGATTAAGACTGAAGGAGGCATGCCCTTTGGGAAACCATGACTACACAACACAGTAGAAGGATTGGTGTATATTTGACTCTTTTGAAGTACTTTTTCATTAAAATATTTCAGTTTTGCACGCATTGGAATCTTTTCTTTTCCCTTGCCTTTTCCCCCACCCCCTTTGTCTAAGCAAATGAAACAGTTAAAAAACAAACTTCCCAGCTAACCAGAAATCTGATAGCCCAGTTAACAGAAAACAGACACATTTCATGGTGGCATAAGAAAACGCACAACATAACTAGTCAAAACTAGGACAGATAAACCAGCAACCCTTACCTGTGCTTATGTGCTCTTTCACACAGATAGCTATACAGAGGCAAAATCCCTGTACATGTTCTGCCACATTGTTTAACACTGCTATCCTTAAACCTCTAAGGATGCTAACAGCAAGACAGCTTGATAACAACTACTGAATGGATGCACATAACTAAATCAAGTCATGAAGAAGATGCAAATTAGTTCTAAGTGCTTCTTGGAGGTTAGAACAAGAGTGGGACTGGATGCAGAAAGCCTGATTTTAGAAGAAGTATAGGTGTCAAGAGACACAGATCAGCACCTACTGTTATTTTCAAAACTGCCTGAGCTGTTTAGAGCTTCACATTTGACAGTGAAAAGTCTAAAACTTCTGGTCCACCATCAACTTTGGTAAAAGTCAGGCTAAAGAATGACACTATTATACTGTGACAAACTGTTACAGTTTGATCTGCTTGATACACAAAGGGAATGAGCTGAACTGGTTAGCTGTCAGCCTTTTTGAGTGACCACAGTGCTGGATACTCCTTTGGATAATCCTCAATAACTCAGAAAAGCATACTATTTTCCACCTCTTTTAGGATGGTCCTACAGAAATGCACTCTGATACCTGGTCTTTGTGCAACAGCGAACAAAGCAAGCCTAGGTTTGGCCAGTCATGGTTCTCCTGAAATTAGTCTGTTTACAGAGTATTAGTCATAGAGCCAACACCTTTACAGGTCAGGAGCTCTTTGGGAAGGTTCACTTGGACTCCACCTCACAAAAAAAAAAAAGACAAGGAGATGGCTGCAGAACAACAAAGGTGGTTTTGATAGTCTAGCACTAATTATATGGAAGCATCTGCTCAAATAAGGCCTTCTACTCAGCTAGCAAACACTGACACTGAAAAGTAATTACAACGTGAACTCTTTTCTTCTGAAGAATTTTAATGGCCTGTTGGACTGTCTGGACTGCCTGACTACACTCCCTGTGGAATAGGTACCATTTCCAACAGGAGGAAAAAGCTAAAAGACTTAATGCAAAGATTTTGATCTATGTAATCACTGTGGACAGTGTAGGGAAGCAACTCACGTACTGATATTTGACACAATGGAAAAGAGTAAGAGAGCAAAGAAAGGGAAATAAAAATTATATTACAAAGCATTAAGGAACAACAGATTCCTGTATTTGAGAAGTTATACTACCAGAAGTTCGACAGAAAAAGCAGCAATAAGCATCTTGATCTGAGCATTTCCTAATTTAAGATTACAAAGACCACTGACATTAGAGCTGAACACTTTGGAAAGGCTGGCTTATTTTTTAATTAGAAGAGAGAAGTCTAGAGATCTGCAGTGCAAGACCCACATGAGAAAAGGCACTATTTTGGTAACTCAAACACTAAGTCATGACAAATCTACTTGTCATCAATTTAAATCTGCAGATGAACTACCAGTAGGACATTCTTTTGAAGGGTGGCCACGAGAAGAGACTCTCCCATGGTAGGAATGTAACCCAATAGGAGAGACAAATTTATATTTGAAGCATCTCCATTTAGTTCAAATTTTAGCATCAAAACCAAGCAAAAACATACAGATGTACTGTCCAGTACTCTTAGAATCCACAAAAGGCTCTATTTAGTGTCCCCTTCAGTAAACTACACAGTGGTTTTAGAAGAGAAGGTACCAGGAGAATCTCTGCTGCACAATTAAGGAATTTCTTAAAGATCACAAATACTTTCAGCTTGTTGTATGCACCCTGATCAATAACTCTGTTGCCTTGTTCCTTCTTCCATAGAAAGTCACATTTAACTCTTCCAAAAAAGTGCTAAAATCCAAATAGAGAGATCAGCTCTTCTCAGTGTCTGGTGGTTTCTAGGTCTTAGCACAACCACAACAACAAGAACTGAAGCTCAAGTTCACATTGCCACAGCTCAATGCTATTACAGTGGAAACAAGGTTGCATTCAGAAGGTAAATGAGATGAGATCTGATAAAAATCCTGTTCAAAGTCTCACTGTGAATTTCAGCTGACTTTCTTTGCTCTTTATGTGCCGGTTCTCATACAATTCCTCTCTTAAGTAACAGCAGTAGTCAAAATCTCTCTACCCCGAGAGACATGCCAGTGTCCATACCAAAGAGTTACTCCAAACATTTCTTACACTATTTACTTGGGTTTTCTGAAGGTTTGTTAAGTCTCAAATGAAAACTCAAGCTTGGATAAGCCTGTCTTGAATACAATACAGTTTTGTACCCAGTACAAAAACAGTACAGGTTGTACTGTAAAAGGAAACTTGCTCAGAAGCCTAAAGGCCAGAGATACATCTGTAAAGTACACTACCAAGGCTAAGAGTAGGCAAGAATTGTTCTATGCGTATGTATCCTTAGCTAGCATGCCCAGTCTTTGCTTTCACAAATAAAAATTTCCCTTTCAAATCTGTTCAAGAGCCAAGAAGCATCCAAGGAGCTTCACTGTGCCATAAGCCTCTGGCACCAAGAGAATCACAAGGGTACCGCCGGAATGAGGCATACAAAACCCAATGGATTAACCAACCAGCACCACTATCTCTGCCAATGCAGGCGCAGATTACAAGTGTAACTGTGATCTACCATTGCGCTGCTTTGGATTTCTAGCATACCCAGCAACCTGGCATAACAAACATTGAGACATCCAAAGCAAATGCTCAGCAAATGTTCAGAGAAACTCTATATCATACAATTACCGGAATGTCCCCCCCAGGAAACTCAAGCCTACTTTTTTGGGAACTGTTAATATCGGTGGGCCTGCCAAAAATTTTAGTCACCTGTAAACTATACTCCTTATCTACCCCCAACAAAACAATGACTAAAACTTTCTGTATGTAGCATTATTCCAAAATTAATCTGGTAGAAGTTACAGAAATCCAGAATTCTCCTTTAATTTAAAATATAGTCAACCCGACTTTCTACTTCTTTTTATTTAGTGTTAAAACTTCCACAACCATAACTCATGATTAAAAAAAAAAATAAATTTATATTCCTTAAGAGGGCCTTGACCCTATATACTTGTGACATTAGTACACCAAAAATATAGGGATTTTTATGTACTGGGACACTTCCTGATTTTGTTTGTTCTGGAACATTTCCTGCCTATGCACCTGTCAAAACAAGATGAGATCAGGTATAATCATACCTACAGCAAAAAGAATTTTAAGCCAAACTATTATTTTTTTTTTTTTTTTAAGACAACTGTTCAAAAAAAAACAACACCAAGAAAAATATCCATAAATGTGAATCTTTCCGTGAACGGAGGCAAAACCCTCTGGTGTTCCACTGAAGTAAGGTATTCTTAGTTTGATCTCATTTGTTAAGTTTGGGGTTTCCCTTGTTTTCCTACCTGCTACTTTTGAGAATTCTGGTGTCCAGATGGTGGTTTGCAACTGCTTTGGGGCACATCCTTGAAGTTTACTAACACTTCCCCCAGGAAGGCACTTTTCAGAAAGAGCAATGGCTTTACTCCGAGTTAAAGGTAGCAAATTAATTTCTCAACTCATATGGCTGGTACTAGGACTATTCCTGAGATAAATGACCACTAGCTGGAGTAAGAACCCCAGGATTTTCCTTGATTCTAGCTTGCAAACAAGTAGATAATTCTCTTCAGCTCAGAAAACAGCCTTCCAGCTAATCTAGCCCAGAAGTTCGTCACTCAGCTATTACTGGGTTAACAGTTGTGACAAGACAGTTGTACTTCCATTTCTAGAAATTATACTAGATAGAATGACAGTGTTAAGTGTTTTGAGAAGTACAGAAAATTAAAAACAAAACACCAACCCTAAATCTTACCATATAAATTCAGTTCATAACTGAAGCGTAACAAGTATCGTAACAAGTAGATACATCATCCACATACAATACATATACAATAGCTGTCACAACTGCACATTAACATCTGATCTGTGGCTGTAACTCAATAAAGAAGAGTTACCCAAAACCTCCTGGTTCAAGAATCCGACAGGAAAGAAAAGTGAAAAGAACGCTACTCCTTCCAGACAAGTCAGATGCTATAGACCACTCCTGTAAGCTACTACAATCTACCTGCATCTATATAAGCACAATGGGTAACAAAAAAGCAATTTCAAGTGGGGAAATGCTTAATATCAACATTTTCACAATTAGAAGGCTAATTGATTCAACCTGTTTATTTACCTGTTGATGAGACCATGCTGTGAATTGCATCATGGATCTGATCTGCAGGGGGTTTCTTTCCCCCATTTCACTTTCTTTGTTAAAGGCAGATCCTGATCTAATTCACTGTCCTTCCCATAAATACTTCAGTATGTACCACTGAGGGAGCAGCAGAGAAATAGAGCAGCAGAAAATGCCTTTACACAGCACTGCTGTTGAATGCTTTGTATTAGGAAACCATGACCTGAACCCTCCGGTTCAGGAATGCTGCCCCACACTCAGCCAAAAGCCCAAGGCTGACTGAGCCAAAATAACTTATTTCCTCATGAATTCTTAAACCCTGCTAATCCAGAAAGAGTAGGGAAAAAAGGGATCAAAAATGGAAACATGAAAGGAGGTTTGTCCTCCTCCCCTAAAACAGAGGACAGAACTTAAAAGCTGGAGGCCTTTTTTTTTTTTTTTTTTTGTTTGCTTAATGCTTAATAACCAGTATGCATTGCATTGGTATTACAACTGCCTTTTGTTTACTAAAATGTGATGACCACATAATAAACCCAGTTTTATTGTCACTTCCAGCCTGCTTCAGTGAGGGGGTGGGGAAAGGACTGCAATTTAGTCTCTACAGCTCATCCAGAGCTTTAGCTCTGCCTAGCATGGCAATAAGGGATCCAGCTAGCACCATCCTAAAGGGCTGATAAGAACTGGGCTGAAATCATTAAAACTACCAACATAGGATGAGATGCATAAAGAAATGAGACAGAAGGGGAGAAAGGAAGACATCTCATAACATAATGAGATGTTTATCTATAAAAAGTTGCCCACTTCAAAGAAGGAAGAGCTTCAACTCCTTGGTTAAAAAAAAAAAAAAAAAAGAAAGAAAAAAGGAGCTTTTAATTAAAAGATCAATCAAAAATTTTCCACAGTCTAGCAGCCTCAAAGAAACTATGTGTGGAGGAGGCTGAGAGTAATTTTAGCATGATTAGTCCATTCTTTAAACTCAACAATTTTATGAAAGCAGCATTTCTCAAGATCTAGAAGATAAGGATGGTGGAAATATCCTCAGCCCCTCAAAGAGCACTCTCTTCCCTTTTTGATGCCTCCATCCTCACCAGCTTTTGCTCAGGAAAAGCCTGGAGAAATACTATCAGAGCTCTGTGCCTCCCACCTTGGGGCACAAGTGTATGCCTAGGACTGATGGATAATCAAATAGATACTCAGCTTTGGGTTAAGCAAAGTTACTGCCACATACTATAGGAGGCCTGAAAAACCAATATGAAATATTTCTGTACATTGCTTTAGTCAGCTGAAAACAGGCTGTCTTCTGCACGTAACTTTCTAATATATAAAGGTTTAAAAACTCCACTTTTTTTGAGCACTCTTTCCATTCAAGGAACAACACTTACAGTTGGGGATAGATGTGACATCACTGCCTTATCCCTTTCAGCATCAGCACAGCGGCGTTATGGCTGATGTTACTGTGTTCTTGGGAACTAAGATCCACTTTTGTTTGGGCATGTAATTCTTTTATGCTTTTTTTGTTTTCTTGAACAGGTAAAATGTTCTTTTTCTACAGGCTGCAACTTAGCAACTATTGTATCACATTGCAGATAGATGACCATCAGGGCTATGGCACTCTCAGCAAGCTGGTGATGTGAGCTTTCTCCAAGCAAAGAAAAACAGTCCCTGCAATGACTGGTGATCATGGAATCCCAGTCTCATCCCCTCTTATCAGCTGTTAATTGTGACTAAAGGACCTTGCTACTAAGCTGGTTCTGTTCTGCACAAGCATAGGGAATCACCTCTGCTTTATTTCAGGAATCGTATGTTGTCGACTATGACAGTAAATACTTAGATATACTTTTGAAGGTCTTTCTCTCCCCTGTCTTGAAGAGAACTAGGTTCCTGCCAACAAATTGATAGTTATCCACACCCCTATAGGAAAAAATAACCCTACAAAAGTGATTATGAGGCATAATTATATGGTATTACAAGGGTTTTCTACACCTTCAGTGTAAATGCTGTGATGTCAAAATCCAGAAGACCTTTAGAGTGTGAAAAGCAGAACACAATATCCTCCAGGTGCAGGTAAGAAACCACCTTTGCATTACTTTGCTCATGTTAAACAGCTTTCTATCATTAGTACAGGATGGAATTTCTTCAGTCAGTTGGACTGGTCAGAGACAGTTCGAACAGCGACAATCAGGAAGACAACAATATGCTCCATTTTCAACATTTTCTCTATGGCATTTCAAAAGCATTACCTTGGTGTGTTCATGTTTGCTTTACATAATCCTATTACAACAGCTGTGTATTAAGATGCTTTTGCACAAACTTATCTAAAGGAAACCATTGAGATAAAAGGTAAAATGACTCTTACCTGTAAAAAGGTAAACGGGTCAAAATTAAAAGGTTGTCTTTTTTTGAAGTAGCCTTTATATTTTCAGATATCATCCTAGTTTAGAAATGGAACAGATCATTGAAAACAATCAAGACATAACAAATTGCCATACAGCAAATGATCCTGAATATCGGTCACCAGTCCATAGCACAGAAATGCAAAAGGATGGTTAAGGATAAACTACATTCCAGTACAGGAAGCAAGAACAGTCAGCCAACGTAAGTACAGTATGTCAAACAACTAACTGCACCCTGTCCCTAAAGCCCCTTTCCATACATTGATAAGTATGACTTCAGTGAGGTTACTGGTAAAATTCTTACTCGCTTCAGTAGTGTCCTGCTTTCACTGATGATTTTTAACAGCACCAAAGCATCCATCAGGACACGAATATGACAGGAAAGTAACTCTGCTTACAGGACATGGACACATTTCCTTAGTCCCTAATATTTTTCCTAAGCAAATGAACAAATTCCAGTCAAGATATAAAAACTACACAGTTCTTTCATCTTGGTAACAAATGGAAAATTATATATACTTGTTTCACCCAACACAACCCCTGTGCGTGCTCGGAACTGGACTTTGCAAACTTCTGTTAGCCTTACATTTTCCCAAGGGTATATTTTTCCAGTCATCAAAATCAAATATTCCTGCAAGAACTTTAAATGTAATTTTTGCTGTTGACAAAAATATAGAGCTTCTTTGCTGTGTGCTACACAGACCGATTAAAAAGGCAGAAAATTGCAGTTCTAATATAATTCTATAGCCTGAGAGAACTGACCGATGAACACAGATCATACAGGGACAGAGCACTTTGCCTCAGAGCATGCAATCCATATATATTGATGCTTATGGAAGAATATTACTGCCCCATGAAATATAACAGATGGAACATTCCAAAAGAGATCTGTGAACACATCTACTTTGGATTACGGGAAGAAAAAAGTTGATGCCTGGAAAAATCCAGCAGTGTCTATCATTACCAGAGATCCTCAGTTTTAAATAACCTTTAATCATCATGCTCAAATTTATTGGAGATACAGCATGGGAAAGTATCAAAAAATAATGAAAGTATCAAAGATTTGTCAACCTGCTAGTGGCAGTCTGCAAGAATCACAGAAAAATCAGTTTAAGTCCTCTTCAAGCAATACAATGCCAATGAAATCAGAGAAGTACTTTGCTTCAGTTTTACAATTTCATGTTGTTCTGAAAGCTACATTCCCCATGGAAATCGGGAGATTTTATAAGAGTAAATTAGTAAAATAGAGGAGGAAACAAAAAAAGAAAAAATAAAAGAAATTACTTTGCTGAAATACTAGTAGGAGTTCCAAAACACAGGGCTGCTTCTGAACAAACTCTTTAATACCTCCAGGTCTCTGGAAGGTTTCGATGGGAAGACTAAGGTGCAATACTTGCTCAAATTTTTTTGGCTAGCTTTATAACTTTAAGATCCTTAGGAGCCAAGTATAACCCAAACAAAAAGTAGTAAGCTTTACTTTTTCTCCAAGGCCAGCATTAGTCCCTCTTCCTTTCACCCTTTTCCCTCATTCAAGTCATTTAATACTCTGCCAGAACACACACAATCACAGCCATCCACTGGCTGTTTCCTTATCACTCTACCACCATCAAGACGATTGCAGCACATTAATAAAACAATCATCAAGAAACTTAGCTTTTACATTTGCTATCACACTAGAGCTACTGTTCATAGATCCTAAACCACCTCCAGCACTGGGGCAAAAGTATAGTCTGCAGAGCTCTAATCATAGGACAAGCTCTTGCTGACCAGCTCGTTCAGTAAGATTCCCAGCAGAAGCTCCCTGCCTTCATCCAAGAATGGCTTTAATTTTCATCAACAAAACAATCTAACACAAATCAAAATGCATAAACCACATCCTGCTGCCTGCCATGCCCTAAAAGTTCTCCTTGTAAAAGCTTTGGTCCTGCCCACAGAGAAAGTACTCCCACTCAGCACATCCTCCCAGCCAATGCTGAAGACTGTTTGCCTTAAGATAGGAGAACTTATTGATGATCTCTTCCATTAATTTAGTATTCATTGACCTCTCATCTTGGGATCAGGGGACCTCAGATAATCACTTAACTCTGCCTCAAACAGATAATTTCAGAGGCAGCAAGTTACTCACACTCATGACTAAATTCCTCTAGGAGGCCAGTCCAAATTGTGACATAGTCTCTTGGCTGTACTCATTTCACTGGCCGGCAGAGCAGAAAAGACTACTGCCATTTGACATCTGTTTGTCGGTATTTCTGAAATGATTTAATAATGTCAGTCCAGTCAAGTCACATCACAAGACTAATCAACAGAGCTGGCCCTAACTGGCTTTGGAAGAGAAGCTTAAGTCAAGTAAAAATTACCCTCCAGGGGAAAATAAACTTCTTCAATACCAGTTTAATCAGCAGCATGTTACTACTCTGAAGAATGAAAGCATTTGTAAAACCCCCATGCAGGAATGACTTGTGGGAGGAAGAGGTGACTAAGAAATTAAACTATCCACTGGAGAGCAAATTGTGGTTTGTTGGCTCCACTGGGAACAAAAGGTCTACGGCTCACTGCCCAAGCTCGAAGAGGACATGACTTGCTGTCGGTATTTCCATGAAAGCTGTTATGTGATTCATTAGCTTGCTGGCCCCTCTTTCCTCCCTCCCTTCCCCCCACATCATCATTAAACTCATCTGTTCTCTTGAGCTCTTGCTTGGCAGAAATGGTATGCTGACATATAACAGAGTTAAAATGAATGGCTCCCATGTTTAGAAGAAAGGAAGAGAAGCAGATGAAAGAGACTAAAGAGAGTACCCAGAAAAGATCTGATTACAAACCCCAAGAAAAACAGAAATCACAAGAAATAATACATTTCTACAACAAGCTTTATCTTGCAAGTCTCATATATTTTACAAACTATATTATCCTACACTGAAAAAATCCCTTCCTCAAACATAAAATGAAGCCACCCCTAGGCCAGGATGAAACAGACATAAGAAAACAGACCAATATTGGCTTAGCGTATGCCCTGACATTATATTCTCATCCAAGCCATGTAAGCATGTTTAACAAATAAGCACAGTCCCAAAAACAGTCTAACCCTTGGATAACCCCACCCATCACCTTGTTCCAACAAGAGAAGTTAACATTTCCCATTCAACTGGTTCTTTCAGGAAAGTTTTTGTATGTATTGAGTAATTTTTTCCACCTCTTCCCAAAGACATTTAACATCGCATCACCTGCAGATGTTTAGAGGATAAACAAAACCCCACCATCACCGTGTCAACCAATGTCAAAAAAATCTTAGTACTCCTGTTCAAAAACACAGGCTGCCTCACTGTTTCCACAGCAAACTAATGTTTGAAAGGCTTTCTCTCAATAAATACAGTGCACTGGATAACGCTGTACAGCTCCCACAAAATGTTCCAACTATTTCACAGGTGCTCTGGCCTGTGTTTGTATATACTAATGCTTCCTTTACCTTGGGGTAGCCAGTCTCAAAAGCAGAAAACTATCAACGAACTGCAACAACATTCACTATTGCTTTACATCCTCTTCTGTACTATTTTATGGGTGTTCTCATTCTTTAAAACCTCCACATGCTTTATAAATATGAATATTCAGAGCACTTAGGCATAGCAGGAAAAGCGACCACTTGTAAAGCGGCAGAGTTTTGGCAAACAAGTGATGCAAGCTTAGGTCACACACCACAAAACAAAAGTTCTTACAAATTATTGTAAAAATGGTTTAAAGTTTTAAATGAGAAGTCAGAAAACACCTATAGAATCTAACATGATTGCAAGCAATCTCCTCACGTCCTTTCCAGATGCTCTTATACTCTCAGCAACATGTAGATTAACTTAAAAAGAAATGATACTGTGTGGTTACAGAGCCTCGTAAATTGTCTCTTTAAAACATACCCATTAGACACCAGCAATGGATTATTTAGCAAGAAAGATGCCACGTAGGACGGTCTCCCCTTTCTCTGCATTCACCTATCTACAATCCCTTCCTCAACTAGTTCCATTTCTTTCCAATTTCCCTGCATTAACATGTTAACTTCAAACTGCTCAGCTTGAGGGCATTAATTTCCTTCCTGTTCCTTGACAGCACTGACCAGCCCACCCACAACTAGGGGTTATTACAGCAGTATCTTTATATCCCAAATCTTGATTGTTAGGATCACACACATGGGCACTGTCAGATTCCAAAAATGGTGCTTCTGGGACCTGTATTGCTTTATTTAGTTTTGAAACTAAAATATATCTTTGTCATAGAACTGCAGCCTTGTTAGCTAAAACCTATGCATCCCTATGTCCTGTTATTCCTATTTACACTTAACACGAAAATCTGTTAGAGTACATCATGCTCTCATAAGTATATGAAAATATGCGTTTTACTTTAAGTTATAATCTATATCATAGAAGAGGCATTTTAAGGACTTCCATGTCCAGTGATCCCAATAGGAGGAAGTGTTTCAAAAATCTGTCCCTAGTACCCCAAGATGGTAAGTTTGGGGTGAAAGACTTACACATGAACCATACAGTGCCCATAAAATTTCCTGAAAAGAAAAATACGCAAGATGACCCTGAATATTATGCTTAGGGAAACAGGTCAAGATTTGATTGTCTTAGTTAAAGGTGGCTCATAAGCTACATCAATAAAGAGGCCTATTCCTGGGGTTTATTTTGTTTTTTTCCAAGAGGGCCAGACTTAGAGTACTAGTTGTTCAAGATGTAGGTATTGCTAAATAATAGTTGAATTAAGTTCACCCAAGTAGAAAAAAAGCCCAACACAGATACTTCCATGTATCACATTCTAATGTGAAAAACAAGTTTTTGCATCCTAGTTGTAAGAAAGTCAACACAAATTCTGCTTCAGATGTCTTGATATTATCCTCTGACTTCCAAAGCCAGAGCACTCGCACAACAAGGAATATACTGTCAGAATTTGTCAGCAGGAATGTTCCTGAAATTTTTTTCATGAGTAAACAGTTTTAAGCATGTAGTTCAATACAAAATGGTCTGGTTTTCAGTCATATTCATGCCTTACAAACATTGAGGACATAAAAACAAGACTTAGTACAGCCTCACTTAAAAACTAAGAATACTTTTACAACTGTTTAGGTGCAACAGAAGCATAACTCTTTCCCCTTCAATAAAAAAATAAAATAAATTACAGGACAAGAGAAAACAAAGGATGAAAGGTTTTGAAAATGCACAGGGGGTCTGCACACACATTTATCATCTACATTAATAGTAATAAGCTGTTCAAACCCCACCACTGGTCCTGCAAAACCAGCCAGTTTTCTCAAACTCTGATCAGAACTTAGCAGTGTACTTTCCCGTGCCATTATCCACCTCTCCCTTAGTTTATTATCAGTACTATCTCTCTGCAAATGACAGTAACATGTTTAGTTCCAGCACAATTTCTGTAGCTGGCAGTGGCCAGTGAAACATTGATTTCAGGGGCTGGGGATGTAGGCAGACATGCTTTTCAGCCTAAAGTTTAACTTTCCCTTAGGGCAGCATTTCTTCTGGTGTACTCAGACTGGGTACTGGCAGCTTTTGTGTTCTTCATTAGCCTGCTGATTAAAGTACTGCTAGAGAGTTCTCCACTACACCTAACTGCTGTTCCAGCACTCACTGGCAGATCTATTGTGAGAGATCCTAGAGTAGTAATGCAGTGTTCTCCGCCTCTTGCTTTACCTCACAACACTTAAGAGATCAGGTACATATGTATTTGCTTTTAAAACAAAGCTACATACCTCATCCAAAATTACAAAATAACCCTGCTCAACCAACAACTGTAATGGAATTTAGTGAATGAAATTCCCATGGTAACAGTAAGAAACAAGAGTGCCAGGAAATAAAACCGATTCGTTTTCTGTACATGAGAGGGTTCTAAACTCAAACAGAAACTAAGAAATAAACAGCAGAAATCAATGGGCCTATTCCTTCCTACCCCCCACGCCCCCTTCAGCATTTGAGAAACTAGCAAAATAGAAAGGCAACCAAAACAGTGCCACAGCATCAGAAACAAATTGCCAGCCTCCCTAGTATCCAGTGTAGACATTTGGAGCAAGCAGAATTAGCTATACCTGATACTAGCTCTTAGTCTTCTATAAAACCTGCTACCGATTAACATGCAAAGCACTACACTTCTGAAAGGACAATGGTGGGTAGACCTTCCACAAAGGCATCATTTTAAATTCTAAGGCCTGGAAAATTTCAGGCCTCAGGCCATGAACAATGGTGAAGGCTAGCACAGCCAAGCTGCAGATCCTGACAAGTTATACGTACATCACTAGATAAGCTTTGTAACTTTTTAGCTGCATCATGCAGACTATGTAAAATAACACGTCAGGCAATAAAGGTCCCTCCCTTGTAGGCATTCTGTTCCAGCCAGCAAAGGATTTCTTTCAGCAAAGCTTCCCTAAGGTCGGTGCTTGTGATCTCTGCTACGGAGCAGTAACGAACAGCATTTACAAGGCACAAGGTAAACAGCAGTAATTTCTAGCAGGCTCGAAGCCATCAGCATTAGTTATGACAATAGCCTCTGTTTCCGCTCAGTGGGGCACGGCGGTTAAAACCTCCCCACCCCCCCACCCCCCGAGAACAAAACCCCATGCCCTGCAGTAACCACCCCGGCGT
Organism: Microhierax caerulescens; assembly: GCA_035590215.1. Classification (NCBI taxonomy): domain Eukaryota; kingdom Metazoa; phylum Chordata; class Aves; order Falconiformes; family Falconidae; genus Microhierax; species Microhierax caerulescens. Next base: position 107,657,411 of record JAVJGJ010000001.1, on the reverse strand, counting down.
TTCGCACGGTCCCTACAGACCGTGGTCGTGCTCCTCCACTCGCCCAGGCTGGTTGCCCATCTTCGGTCACTCCCCCGGCTCTTCCCCGAGCTCCTCTAGGACCCCGGCGCCCCGCTCATGCTCGGTGTCAGAGGCGGACCTGCCTCTATCTGCTGTTAACGTCTACGCTTCAGCCAACTTAAAAAGGGAGAAAGAAGTCAGCTCCTTCCTAGTTCCTGGCACCAGGAACAGAGCCTGCTGCTCATGCTGAAGCAGCTGTGGCTCTCCCTCCTACCTCATTACAATATTATGCACTGAAGGCCGGCCTGAGCAGTTAATTAGCTGCCTGACTGCTGGAATAAAAGGAGGGGGAGAAAGGGAGGCAGAGAAAGAGCGAGCGAGCTCGCAGAGAAAGGAGTGACTCAACGAGCAGGGTAAGCCACCCAGGGGCAGCCAGCGCAAACTGCAGGCGGTGCAGGGAGGCACCGATTGCATCAGGGCGGCTGGAGCGGGACCCACGCTCACCACAGACAGCAGCTCCGCTTGGCAACTTGAGCGGAGCTTCAGTGCCCCAAGGCAGCCGCGGCGGCAGAGGGGCGAAGGGCCGGAGGGCTGGTTCTAGGCCGTCCGGCAGGACAATTCACAACAAAATACTGAAATGCAGCTGGGAGGGAAGAAGGCCAGAAGTAGCCTCAGCGAGGACAAGAGCAGCCAAATGCCTCCAAAGCAAAGCCAAAATTCATGTTGCCCTCAGTTCACAACACCCAAAGCATGCTTACCATGGAGCAAACACCCTGCCCACAGATCTCAGTACACTCACGCATCTGGTTAAGGTCAGCTCTTAACTAAGCTGTCATGAGAATTAGGGAACCAAGTTTCAGAAATGCTCAGCATCTTCTGAAAACTTAAGATACCTAAAAGATACTGAGATGGAGATTGAACTCCTCTGAAAACCTTACTGTGACTGTGAGCACAAGCCCCTTTGAAAAGTCCTGTCTATCAGGTATGTTCTGATACCCTCTGGGGCTGTTCCTGGGTGAGCTTGAGCATCCCCAGCTCTGAGCCTCAACTGGTGCTGAGAACGGGCAGCACACTGTACACCCACATTACGAAAAGCAATGTGCAGGGTACACTGAATACTATTAAAACCTAATTATCTTTGTTGAAGTAAGGACCTGGTGGTTTATTATTCATAAAAAATTATTACAGCAATTTCCAAAACTCCCCTCATGCTAGCTCCTCACAAGCACTGGAAAAAACCACCACCAAATCTGATAGCCACTACTACATTTAGAAGCTGCAACCACAAATATGTTCTACATACTGTATCTGTATCATCCATGGTTTTGACCGTGACTTGTGCAAGAGCAGCTGCACGAGGCAGGCCTATCCACAGAGACCGACCAACAGCCGACCTTTAAAAAAAAGAAGTCTAGATACCCCTTTGCTAATCAAGTCATGATGTACATGGGGAACAAGAACAACGAACAGCTTCAGTGATCAGTTTCTATTACATGGATAATTAGCAGAATCATCATCTTAAAGTCTTGGTTTCAAGAAGAGGGTTAAAAACACATTCAGAAATAATAAACTAATATTGTCCTAGGCTCAAAATAGATTAACTTCTGTACGTTTCATTTTCAGTCAAGCTAGTTGTGAATCCATTGTTTCAAATAAAAAAAAATATCTGGAGATCATTCAATACAATAGAAACAGAATTTTGCTAATATTTCAATATAACAGGGTGACTTAGTTGTCAGTCTTAAGTTCTTCATTGTTCTTGCTCTGACACTGTGTGGTTGAAGCAAAGTTTTCATACATCTGTTCATATTTGGATGACATTAACTCCTGTCTGCTTCTATCTTATGACATGCCAAGTGTAAAACACTAATGAATAAACCATATATGTTTTGTAAAAAAAGGTCATTGAGAGCACATTCTTTTTTCTACAAGTCATCTTACAATCTCTTAAACCTTGTATCTTATTAGGATAGGTACTCAGCTTGCCCTTCTCAAAGGTACAGATACAAAAGTCCTCCAACTGCTATTGAAACATATTTCCAAGACAAAGAAGTTTTCTTCTATTACAGACTAAAGAGTGCCTTCTGCTTTTCTTCAGAAGGATTGCATTAGCCCAGATAATCTTTTGGATTGGTAAATCCTAACACTGACCATTTATTATTACAATGCCTGCTTTCTATTTCTGTAACACAAATGGGAATAGTGTAACAGGGTCCCAGGACTCCAGGCTTGCACCCATACTGTAACTACAGTATGTAATCACTGAGTCAGAGCAAACAGTTGAAATGCCAGCACTGTAGAAGAGTCATGACAAGAAGGAACTAATCTGATATTTTTGACATGGCATGAAACTTGTCAGAACATTCTAACACCATGATAGGAAGAATGATGTCAGGAGAAAGACTTCTAGCCCAAGTCCACAGTGAAAAGTCAGGTATGAATTTTAAAAATACAGCTATATCCTGAGCTGAAGTCATGGATAAAAGATTACTGCTTATGGAGCTTGCAGCTCAAACTGAGGAAAAAGAAAGAGGAATAATGGCAAGCATGATTTCTAGTATGGTGACTAGTAACAGATTATAACAGATGCATGGCTAAATCTTTAGGCAACTATTTATTATTTGAATATTTTACATTATTTCCCCTTCCTCCTTAGTAATAAAGATACAAAAATTAATGAATGAACAATTTCATATCTATACAGCATATTAGCTAGTTTCTTCCTAGGCATGAAGCTTGACTCATCCCTTTGCATTATTCACTGCCAATAAAATGCCCCAAACACCCGTTTTCTGTATAGTGAGAATGGGAATTTATTACTCAAGGTGACATACATAATTCTTTTAACTCACTAGTCAAATGACAGGACTCATTTGCCAGGCATAACTTTTCCTCACATCCTACTCTTATAACACAGTAAGTTAATTAGCATAACTGCTGTTCAAATTGTAATCCATGTCAAAAGGAAAAGCATGAAGATGCCACAGAATGATGTCAAATTTGCAGTGGCCAGATAGCTGACAGTCTCTTCAGAAAGCTAAGGTCTCAAGAAGTTACAGATGCTGAGCAGGACTTGCAGAAGCTGGACCTTTCCTCCAAGACTGAATTAAACTGCATGGGCCCTAAGGGTAGACCACTGACTATCAATAACAGTGTTCACACAATCATGTTCTACTTCTTCCATTAATGCTAAATATTTTTACGGGCACTGAGTAGGTTTCTTTTCTCCACTACGTATGCAGAGATGTGTATAGCAGTGGACTTCAAAGGATTAGGAATATAATATCTACATTGGAACCCAGAGCAAATTTATTTTTAACTATGCCAAAACCAATTTTTTTGGTTGTGATGATACTGGGTGAGGTCATAGTTAATTCATGGCACAGAACTCCAGCCGTCCAGGAACCCATCTGAGATGTAGCTGTCAATCCCTCCCTCTTACTTTACAGTATTACAATCTAATGTAAGCCAAAAGCTGCTGAAAAAAAACAGTGGGGGGAAAAAAAAAAAATAACACAAGGAATGCCAAGCCCTCTCCTGATACGCATAGTTGTCAGACCAGGCCAGCTTTGCGTTCCTTTCTTCCGTTCCCTCCCATTCTTTAAGCGCAAACACAATGGCACTCTGCCAAGGCATTCTGGCTGTGATACATTTAGGCCTAAAGAATTTGTGCTGAGGATCATTTCTCTTCAAACCAGTTGAAGGAAAGCTGATAATTAACCTAGGCCTGGTAGTCAACACAAGGTTGTGTTGACTTTTCTGAACAACTTCACTAAGGAAGCCTGAAAAGAAATGAAAACAAACTGAGAGATCATAGATTTGTACTATTCCTGGACCATCCAGGCATGCCCCTCTTTCTGTTTAGGTATCCCTAGCAAGGCTTTTGTGATCATCACAGTTTGCTTACAGCTGTAATGGATCTTCCCTATACGTGTTGGCTTGAGCCAATTAACTGTCAACAATTTAATGAGTCAAGTCATTAAAGACTTCGAGATTTATCATTTCAGTATCCCTACCACACACTGAATCCTCTTAACTGGCTCAGGTCCCAGAGTGGTAAACATGTGCCAATGAAGTCATTCTCAGGGGAATACACAACAGAGAAAAGGGTCTCTATTTCAAAGATCATTTTAGCAAGAAGTTGGATGCAAAATCTTAGAATAGAGATTGTAAATTGTGCAGTAGATTAGGGCTGTAACAAAATTGAAAAAGGTACATGCTGCAGACACTGTTGTCAGCAGAAGTTAATTCTTACTTGTTTAATAATGCCACGTAACACCAGACAGCCTGTGAATGCCTCTCAAAGAAACTGTTCTCCTTAACAGGATCACCTATCAGAAATCCCAACAGTCACTAAAATGCATTGCTCTCACTCCATTCCTGGTTATGGAAAAAAAGTTTCATACAATACGTCCAACAACAGAACAAAAGAATAATTATGCCAGTCAACCTCCATATGTTACCTTCAGAACATGAAGGGAGCATCCACGGACAGCTATCTCTAGTTTAAGGCATCATGGGACTGAGATCTCGAGCCAACAGATATCAAAGTTGAATGATAAGACCACTGCCATTATTTCATTGAGGAACTAGTGTGCACCTTCTGCCCTACTGGAACAAGTGACTTTTCTGACTAAAATATCTTACTAGAGAGCAACATATTTATCAAAGGGGAAAGAACCCTAAAGAACAGTCCTGTGAAGCAGTGCCCATTCCAAGCCATTCTGAGATGAAGAACTATCTGCGGGTTACAGAAAGAAAAAGCAAAGATTAGAACAACATGAAAATTTAGCATGGCAAACAACATACAGGAACTTTTTCAGCAAAGGCATCAAAAGTGAATATACACATTGAGTATATGCAAGCTATCACAAAGGAAAAAAATAATTGAAAGAAGAAATAATAAACTTGACAAGTAGCTGCCATAAACTAAATCTGGAATGCCAAATTTTATCTACCTCAATTCATGAGCTTTCCCCTTTAGAGGTTTGCGGGTGAAAACTTCTAAAATGGTGCTGAAACTTTGACTACTTGATACCTGGGGAAATCACAGATAGAGGGAAGAGTTTGCTACATAATGTCAGAGAAATTGGTGCAGATGTGAATCTGAACCTTAACATGTTACAAACAATCATGCAGATATTTACAGATGTGCATAGATGTCAATATGTATATCCAGCTACATGTAGAACCACAGCTGTAAATGTAGACATATGCTCCCACACAGTTTTGCATGTTAAATTCCTGCAGTGCTTCTTGCCTATTTGAATGACATCTTGACAAAGCAATTTTTTTTGAGTCTTCCTTTCTGTTTCGTATCAGTTCTGGAGCTAGACTCTCTTTACCTTGATAAGAAAGAATAATTATGCAAGAGATGTCTTGTACCTGGAAAGGGTAGCAAAACGCAACTACCTTTCCAGATGAAGTTTTAAAGCGTATTTATTGTTCCTGAGAAACCCCAGATGAGATCAGTCATTTGGTTTCCAGTGAAGTCTTGTGGAACAGAACGTACCAATCTCATTAGTGTCTCTCACACTTGTCTCTATCTTTCACAAGAAAAATGAGACAGTAACGAGTCTGAATGCAAAGTGCAGCAACCTTTCTACAAACCTATAGTGGTCCTTTGATGTGACAGATCACAAAAAGCAGGCCCTGTCAAAAACTGATGTATGGGAGAGTAAAAGGGCCCCAAGGTCAGAGAGCTGTCCTTCAAAAGAAATCACTTTCCTTTTTCCTGTTCTAATTGGAGCGCATTAGCATCTTATGAAGAACTAAACTGTTAATTAGGGGGTTTCCAAGGCTTTTTTTTTTTTAAGAAAATTTTTATTAAAAAAAACAACAACAAAAACCAACAAAACCCCAACAACTTTCCTTGAATTTTCTGACCATGTAAAAAAGGCTTCTGGTCTGGATTAGCTGCCCAATAACCTAAACTGTTACCCCGCATCAGAAAGTGACAAACACTTGCCAAGCAGAGAAGTCCGCAGAACAATAAATTTCATAGAGGCCATATATTATTGTCAAACAGGAATCTTGAAATGACAAGTCTAGAAAATGTGCAGGAAGCTCTGAAATCTGTAGTCTGCCCACATTGTCAACTTTGATGAGAGGGAAGCATACCTAATGACTGATCTGTGCAGTAAAGCCATACACCAGTCTCCAGTCTAGAATCAGCCACAGTTGAACTTGTTCAAGTTTCACACATGACACTCATACTTTCCCAGCACTAACACCAACACTGGTAGTGGTCAGTTGACCTCATTTAAAGCCTCTCTTTTCTCAATATCATATCAACACAAAAAGCCACAAGCAACTGTTTTAGAGGGAAATAAAGATTTTCTTTTCACATAAACTACATGGCAAAACAATGATGGACAAATGGGCTAATGGTATGTGCTCTACTAGAACTGGAAAGGAATTGCAGATATATAGGTATCATATTTAGTCATTGGGATGTTAACTCTGACAACTGGGCATGGATGAGAGTGACAACTCACAGAAAAACCCATCAAAACAGAGAT
>JAVJGJ010000001.1:107636282-107646941 GCA_035590215.1 Microhierax caerulescens | reverse complement strand
CCGCGTGGCCGCTCGAGGCCGGCCCAGCCCCGCAGGGTCCCCCCTTGCCACTCGGTCCCCCCTTGCCACTCGGTCCCCCGCGGGGTCCCCCCTTGCTACTCCTGGCTGGGGGCTGTAGGATGCAGCGAAAGGCCAGTCTGCAAGGCACTGTACGTCTCGTCCTACACGTTGAAGATTACAGCGGGTCAGTTATAGCTGTGCTACGAGGGGTGGCAAGGAAATCTCAGCTAGCATCTCGGTAAATAAACCGAGCGATGCTCACAACACATTTCAGATCAAGTAGGCTGTCTTCCAGAATCTTTTTGTCTACCTGTGCTGGGCTTCAGTCGACTCTCAGCAAGCTCAGAAATGGCTCCTGTTGTAATAGTCTTCTTCAGTCTAGAGACTCCAGAAGCTGCTGTCACCCCCGGTTTTGTAAGCATGTCATCGCTGCTTGCCCTCTTCAGCTGCAACAGAGATGGTGAGCAACCAGAAGATTAAGACCTTGAATATGCCCTTCAAGTAGTCCAAAATGCAAGGTTCCTGGGAGAAAAGGAACATTGCCATAAAGTAACCCAATGGGAATATTGCTTTGATAACCATACTAAATATTTTTTTATTAACTTTTGTATTTGGTTTGCATTCTAGATTCTGGTGGGTTAAGAGATAATACTGTTTCAACAGTAAAGAAAATGGGAAAGAGAGTTTGAATAAGCAAATAATTCAAAGGCAGGGAGAAAATAGTTTACAGGAGCAGACTACTGGCAACTCAAACTTCCCAGATCTTGCCCCGAACAGCATTCATCGTATTTCCTTGCCAGTTTACATTTAGTCAGGCATTTGGAACTGTACAGATACATGCCAGTTGCAGAACCTGACACACTGAGTAGGTCAAAGCCCTTTACTGGCCCTTTACCTATCTGTCAAAAAAAGATCTGCTGGTTCTTGTCTCTCCACTCAGGATCATGCAGTTCTGCCCCAGTGGTGACCTTAGATCCTCTGAAGAGGCTTCTGAGCTATTCTAGTAGCAAAGAATGGCCAGTTCCTTTCTCTGTTTGTCAAACACGAGTCACCAAACCTCAAACTACCTCAAAACTACCTGACATGAAAAAACAATGTGCTGGAGACCAAACCAAAATCCAAAAACAATTTAGCAGAGAATCTTAGGCAGCCACAATAAAATGCAAGAGCAGCCAGTGCAAGATCTAACACAATTATCAATTTGAAATCCTTTATCTTAAACACGGTATGATTTCAGCTATTTACCTTCCTTGTTTATTGAAAAGCAATGAGTAAAGATGGCCGATGATCTTATGATGGGACCTAATGCTATTTGTTTCACTAGGGACTGTAGGACTCAGCAGAAGAGAAATGGAAAAGTCTGTTCACAAGAAAGCATTTTGTTCATGTGACCACCAAGGAAATCATTCACAGCAAAAAGCGCATTGGTTTTCAGAATAGATAAGCTGCAGAGTTCTAAAGATTAATACTGATATATTTCATAAGCTTGGAAGAAGGTAAACTGTTTGCTTTACAGGGTATTTTACAATATATTTTTTTAAAAAAATATTAGCAGATATAACTACAATTTACATAGCTTTATTGTATGTGAGAAAGGAAGGATCCATTGTTGTTATGTGATCTTTTTTGGGAGGGAGATTTTTGGTAAAGCAAATTACTCTAAACAAGTGCTCAAGAAATCCATGCAATACAAGTACAACGAACTTAAGATTCAAGGAGAAACACTAAAATTATGTTGCTTTAACAAGCAGAAGTAGCAATTTATCTCAGAACTTTGGTCAGATGCTTTCCCAGTTGTGTGCCTCTGTAACAGCCTGTGCACCTCTAATAACAGCCTCTAATTTCAGGAAAAATTCTTTAAACATTTTAAGAGACCAATGTTCTGAAGAGTCCCTCTAAAGCAGTATTTTTTCTATCCTTTTCAGTTTGTGGACACAAACTTTTTCACAAATCAAAACCCACTTCCTTTGAAGCTGTCCAGCGATACCCAGGGGGGATCCATGAACCACAGGCTGAAACCCACTGCTCAGGTTAAAAGAAGAGAGAACACAGGCAGTACTCTCTCTATTTAGTGGTTCCCAAATGTAAAATATTTAAGCAAAATGAAGTCTCTCAATTCCAATTCTTTCTCCCTTTCATCTCCTCCTCTGACGGAGTCTGTGGTTTCCTGGATCCTGCAAGCACATAAGTTTCAATAGCTGAAGTGTTGATCTGCTCCAGGATACTAAACAGCTAACGTTTTGCCTTCTGGCAGAAGTTTGTCAGCTCTTAGAAGCAGAATGGAACAATCTGACTTTCTGACCTTTAGAGACTTCTGCAGTCTCTCTAAAGTAATTTCTTCAATGTGCCCTCTTTACAGCGTCAACTACAGTACATTTTTCTACCCCATTTCTTCAAGGAAACCACTTTGATAATCTTGCATTTGCAAATTATGAACAACTAGAAAGTATCTGCTGTAACTAGGAAGAAAACCCTCTACTTTTCCCACAATACACAAATTAGTCATATCAGATTTCCTGATTAGCCTCTTCAGTAGCATTCCTTCAGAGATGCTTGCCTCAGCCATACAGTGCATGGTCCAATGATGAACATAACCTGCCTGGAGCATTACACTGAAATACAGATAACGATGCTCAAAGCTTCTAGGAGTCTACAAAGCAAGTTAAGTTAATCCTTCACTCAAACTGTGACAATTAACGAGTTTTAGATCTCCTCTGGATTGAAATGCTGTACCATGTTATGTATCATTTACTAAACTTTACTATTGGAAACAGTTACAACCAGGAAGCCCATGGTCTGTTTTCAGCACTGGTATCTTGGTCTGTATGCGGACGACAAGGTTATTTTAGTTTGCTGGCTGCAAGGGTACAGATGCAGCAGCATTTTCAGGTGTATTACTCCATTTCCTTAAAAACACTACTTCAACAGAAGTTTATGTTATTTTTGAAAGATAACTACAGAAAGATAGGATTCATAAAATGTGTTTGTTCCATTGCAAGTAATAATTTTTTTTAATATATTTTGCCTTGAAGGAAGACAGGCACAGATTTTTAGGAATTCTGGAGATCCATTAATAGGTCTCTTCCAGTTTCTTTAGATGTGTAACAATCAGTTGAACTAAGAATGTGCCATTTACTTTTCTCCATCTTTAAAGTTAAGGCAATTCCCTCACACACAGTGTAAGAGAACCCACTCATACCTTGTACAGATGCAGTGTTTCCACCATCACATGCAAAGCATTTTCAGAAGTGTGCATCAGTCTAATATACAACACAATTATAATATCTCTATGCTTAATACAGCGGTCAAGCCCACTCCCAAGTCTCAGGATGCAGTGATGTTCCAGGACTAAACTAAAAGTTTTAACGTGGAACACTGCTACAATGCTTGCACGGTCCCTACTGGTTAGTACCTTGCTGAGCCGAGATTCAAAGGCAAGTGAAGTCGACGACTTGGATGTTTTCATTCCTGTTGAGGTGGTGGAAAGCGATTTTCCTCTATCAACACCATGACTCCCTTGTTTTGCTACTGCAGTCCAAGGTCTGGCAGTACTCTTCATTTTCTTCCCAAATCACACAGTCTACAGATCCTAAAAAAAAAAATAAATTATAATTTTTATATATATATATGTATGTATACACACAAAAATATATAAACTGTCTTTGTATTATCTCAAAAAGAGCAATAGAAATATCTGACATCAGTTTAAAGGGCTGAAAAGGCCATACTAAACTTTATTCCCTCTTATACACATCAGAAATCAGCCTAGAGAATCCTTCAGAACAGGCTGCAGCCACTTATATTTTTCATACTAACTGGGAACTTGAAACACCATAGAGGAACACTGACTTTGTTGGATTGTAAGTCAGAGATATCTATCAGGCACAACACAATACCTGCGAATGCTGAAGCACACTGAAAGAGTAACTGAGAACACCCAAGTCCACAGCAATTCAAGACAACCTTAGGGTAAAAACAAAACTACTTCTCTTACTCTTAATCCAGCAGCTTCAACTGAAACAATACTCACTGCTAAAAAGTCACATGAGAAGCAAGTTTCCTCAGTTGTATGGAAAATATTATATCTTTAACTTATCAGAGTCTTCTAGAGAAGCAGCCGTTGATGTTGCTACAGTGATAAAAGATGTTTCCAACACCAAGATTTACAAAATACAGTAAAAAAAAAATAAAAAAATCAACTTCCTCGCAAACAAAAATCCAGATCCACTAATCCTCAGAGATAAGCTTATGCAAGTGAGAAATCCTGCCAGGAATTCCTTTTTTTGGATATAGCTGAACAGATTTAATCTGCTAGCAAGAACAACTAGTCTGTTTCTCTCTGTAGACAGCTGCCAATTAAACAGCCGGTGCGACTCCTGTAGATCTAAAGCCCTAAATTTTCACCAGCCATTGTCCAAACCAAACCAGGAGAAGAATGAAATAATTAGTTGGATATTTTTTTTTTAAAGCCCCACCAGCCTGCTGAGTTGGGTGGGAGGGGAGATTGCCTGATATCCCCTCCTGTCCCTCACTTCAGTACAAGCAACAGTTTTCTTCTGCAGCTTCGTTTTCTAAAACAGACACAGTCTTGTGCAGGCAGAGGCTAATTTATTACTTGTCTGTTAAACAGGTAACCAAAATACCTACAAAGATCAGCCTCGTGCCCCAGCTAGGGGAACACGCTCACAGTAAGCATTCACTGTTTATCACTCAGGAGTCCAGCTGGACAGCAACTCTTTGAAAGAGAAGCAGAAACAATTTATCCCTGACTGAGTTAGCAGAAGGGTTTAGGTCACATTTTGTATCTCATAATTTGCACATTCACAAATAAGAACACTCACTGAACTCACAGGAAACAAATCTGTTTGGGGCCAAGTCGTATTAGACACTGACAGCACCTTCCAGGTGCCACAATGGTCTATTTAAGGAGTGTTTTGCTGCACAGTGGCAGAAGGGAACGTCAAGTGCTCTGCTGCTGTCTTACAGAGACCAAAGCTAGCAAGTGACATTTCCTCTACTTATCCTTGGTGGCTCTTGCAGGGAGGGTTGTCTACTTTTTCCTGTCAGCTCCTAAATAAAGAAATAAAGAAGCTGTGGTTATTATTATTACTAAGTATAGTCATTACTCCATTAAAATTCTTAACACATGCAGCGTGAAGCCATCAACTGATCTCATTAGAGGAGAACGAGTAGTCTGTTGATGATTATGCTGATCACTTGGCTCCTTTTTTAAAGCACTGACAGATATGTAAGCTATATTACAATAGATAATAATGGTTAGTATTCCCACAGTTTATGTTGTACCTTAGCAAGCTTTGGTGCTTTACATTATTTAAAAGACTATCTTTTAACAGGTATACCATTCACTGTATTTATATGGGTGAACAAGCAACTACGCAACTAGCTTCCTGATTAGATCTCCAAATTATGCAGATGTTGATTTTTGCAGATCCAGTGGTTGCACATGCATTTTGCTTTATTATACTCTCTGGATTCTTCATAGCTCTATCTCATACTTTCCTGCCTTAAGCTGTACAGATGCTTTGTTGATATCCAAAAGAATTTAATTTTGAGTCATCCGTGGCATTCTAAAGTTGCAGTGGAGCGATATGCTCATTAGACCATGATGTTAGCAGTAAAAGGAAGAGGTACTTAGAAAAACCCCAACAAACCACAACTCCAGAAATCCAGCCAGTGGCCTGAGGCAATCTGGCTTTTTCATGTAATGATAGCTGAATTATGTGCCATGTGGATTTAATAATAATTTGCTATGCCAAGCAGACAAAATTAAAATTGAGAAGTGTATCTTTGGAATTATTAGTGATTATTAGTTTTCCATATGTTTCTATGGGAATCAGCATTTGTAAGAGATGGAGGTAAGACTTCGCATGTATTTGGCTAACCTGAATCTGTCTTTGTCTTATGTCTTTGGCATAAGCCAGAGCAGATCACTAGTGGGCCACAATTAATCCCTGTAGTACACCCTGCTTGGAGCTGTACTCTGAAAAACATAGAAACTGAAGATAAGTAGCTCCATGTTGAAATAAATGAGAGATCATGCCAACATGTTTCTTCAGAGCAGCAAAATCAATTCTACTACCAGTCACTTCCAAAATGCAGGGGGTTGGGAGTTTATGTTTTTAAAATCTTATACACTCAAAAGTCCTGGGGTTTAAATACCCCTCTCCTCTGAAACAGGTGCTGCAAATGAGATAATCAGAGGGTTTACAAAAATGTAAAGCTGGTCCTGAAAGAGCTTTTCCTCTCAGTAATCCTCAGAATTCCCTGCAGGCAGTTGTCTTTAAAAATTCAGGCCATACTATATAGTTCATCCTTTCTCACTTGTGTTTTTAAAGGGTATTTGTAAAATTGTGATGTGGACTATTTTGACAGTTGGCAGGAGTTTTACAGCAGAACGACAGTCCATTGCACTTGAAATTTTACTGGTTTTATTAGAGATTGAGAGCCTAGACATTTTTTTATTAGTCCACATGCATTCATTAATAAAAGTCTTTAGAACCAGCCTAGAATTATTCCCATTTTACAGCCAGAAAAATTGGATTAAGAATTTATCCTAACTCTCACAGGCAGTCAACATCAGCAGAAACAGCACCAGGTCTCTTGGATCTTAAGGCTTGGCTATCCATCAAAGGAGTAATTCACCAGTTCTGGAGAACAAACTTCTAGGAAACACGTTCTGACTAATATTAAAGGCTATTTTTCTCTGAGTAGCTAAAAAGAGTAGATAGGTTGATTTGAGTAATGACAAGCAATATTATTTCATAGTCAAGAAATGTAGCAGTTACACTATTAAGTAAATAAAAATTATTAGCATATCTGCAGAAATGAAGTTACATAGGAAAATCCCTCCTGGGAGAGGCTAGATATACAAATTATCTGTCCCCCACGTACTTCACACAATTTAGGTTTTGCTGCTCATGTCTGTGTGTAATGCAACTTGCTCAACAGGACAGTCAAATTAAAGCAGAGTCATTGAAGGTGCTTTGGGAACATGAATGAAATAAAGAATTATGAGAACTCATTACTAGATCTGGAGAGTAATGCACCAGATGGCAGGTTCAGTGAGACCTGTGAATGCCCAGCATTTCTAAAAATGAGGTCAGAAGTACCAGCTTTGCAGGTAGAGGACTCAAAGGACAGAAATCTATGACCTTGGTGGGTTAAAATCCACAGTTCCCAATGCCATTTTCCTGCAGTTTGGTTACTTTTCATTACCTCAAAAGGTCAGACTATTCCAGAAACTTTATTACATTCTCATGAAATCAAAGCACAATTTTCTTTTGGTTCTTTTTTTTCTTTTTGCATGCAAAATGTGCATCATGCTTATGCTGTTTTCCTTCTAACCTAATCAATCTCTTCTATTTTCAGACAAACTATCAACTGGAACATAGAAATATCTAACAAGTTCAGTAAACTGTAAAGCATTTTCTAGTGGTGTGTAGGAAGCTATATGGCAGGATAGCCAGCTGGGCTAAAATAGAATTCTTTTCTGCCTTTCACATCAATTCACTTTAAACAATTTTTAGGCTTGACAGATGCTTCCATTTACTCATTTTGATTTCTTAGCTGATATCAGGAACCAAGCCAGGGTCACAAATCAAGGAACTTGATAGTCCAGTACAGTAATTTGTAACTTGAAGATAAATAACACAGAAAAACCTATTTGGAAATAAGGCCAGGCTAGCAATTAAAAACAGACTGTTTACTCTTTTGGTCATTTTTAGGAGCTTTCCTTAGGCATCTGTTCCTTTCAGCTCCGTATTAGTATTTTTGTATCTAACACATCCATCCCTTCTTTTCTCTAGTTTGTTACCTTTGTCTTTAGTGTCTTCGAGGCTTTGAGACAATTTCTGGAATTTTGCTGGGACAAAGCTTAGCTTTCATTAAGACTGGATTAAAAATCCCACCAAAAAAAAAAAGTCACAAGCCAGACCACCTTCTTCCACCCAAACACAACTCAAAGGAACAGACAAGATACACCTGTTTCCCAAAACCTCACCCCTAAGGCTCCTTCTTGCTTTTGTTGGCCAAAGAGAATCAATTATAAACCTGACCCCAAACAATGAGCAGCAGCTTTCTCTGGTCTACCTCAGCTAACTTTCTTTCCAATCTCATTTGCAGCTGCATTTTCATGTTTTGCTGGTAGAGTACCAGGAGACAAGACATTGCTTAGAAATTTTCAAGTCCAGACTGCACGCTACAGCATAGCAAATTCTGCTGGGTTTATGCATGCCTCAAGCAAAGGTGGTTTTAGCATTATTACTTTTTAACTTTCAAGAGTGGAGACAAATGTCCTATAATAACACAGCTAGGCAGTTATAAAATTCAGGTGCTTTTGCAAGGAGTTAAAAATGTTGATAATTCCTGTGTATTGCTTTATATCTTAAGATTTAAGACACATACATGCTCAAGGTCACCCAACTAATCATTGGGAAAATACAAAACAAAATACCAGTTCCAGGATTTAACCATCAGTGGCTCTGATATAGCTTAAGAATCGCATCTTCAGAATCTTTATTGTGCTGACATTGCTTGAAGATTGTATCCTCACATGAAGATTACTCTTTTGAGTTGCTGTTTGCTTTGGGTTTTTTTTATTTTTGTTTGTTTTAATTGCTCTGCTGTAGGGCTTTTAAAAAAAACCTCAGAAGAGCACTTTCAATATAGTATCACATCAGATTTTTTTTTACAGGGCACATGGCTCCCTTCCTTTACAGTATAAGCAACTATCATTTCCCTTCCCTTCACAGTATCAGATGGAAGCACACAGACAATGCAAACTCCCTTGGCTCTCTCAAAGACAAAGTTATTATGGTGCTAAGAGAGAATCTCACATTTTTGTGTTAAGGTGTTTCTTGATTATTTCTTTAGTATTTTCCATAATTCTCTAAAATGGATATAAACTAATATATACACACACACGTACTGAATGGTTACAGGGATGTCTAAGCTACATTTGAAATGGCCTAGGTGAAGACAGTTCCAGCCAGCCACAAATGACAGGTTTCTGGCCATCAACTCAACTTCCAAAACCATGTCTCAACATTGCTCAAAATAAAATCCTCCTCCCACAGTAACCATTAGAGTTGTTGATGATTTTTCCAGGCATGGACAGACGAGAGCAGAGCAAAACCTTCCGCCCACCCTCCTCCACAGAAGTTCTCCCTGGAGTTCTGGATTTGTCAATCTTTTATTCTTAGTTAGATCCCACAAAAAACAAGCAGAAGTTACAACAAAACCCTCATGCATGCATACAGACAGAAGATTTACTTTGCTGCATTTCTCTTATCCGTGTTCCATATTACTGGCCATTTTAAAAAGTCAGGAAAACACAGGTATCTTCGCTACTTCTCTAGAAAAAGCTCAGCACCATCATCTAACACAGTGACTGATGCATAAAACAATCAAGCCAAAGTTGTGCTTTGTGCATGTCTGGAAACATGCTCCTCCTGTAATTTAAATTATGCTGTTTGTACATGGATACTCAATCTCCTCCTCCTTCCTCATACTGATTATCTAACCAGTCACCACTACACATCTCAGAAGAGAAACTATGCTACCTCCCTATGACCCCGTATCTTCTAAACAACCTGGGATTAAGGAAACAAAAATCCAAGTTATCTGTAATTTTCTGCTCATTAGCCCCCTAGTAGGATGGTGGCTACCAGCTGGATGGTGTGATACCTGAAGAAGCCCTGAAGCACAACTGTACACCGGCTATCAATAAACAGTCCACTGTGCCCCTCTGGTTCCAGCAGATGTGTTGTCTTGGTAAGGCTGAAAGGACAGAAGACTTGGCATGATCTTTCACTAACTCCAGGGCAGAGATATAGACTTAGATATGACAATTCTGGATCATGTTGATCACACAAGGAAAAAGACATAATCAGGGGGGTAGGGTGGCATTTGAAGGAAGACAGGCAGGGAACAGCATATTGTCATACTGGGAGAACATATATGAAAACCATGTATTGGCAGAATGCCTACACAGAGGTTATGCAGTAAATTCCAAATTTTATCAAATCACATCAAAACGACATCTAGGAAGTGATTCCTCTACAGAATTTGGAGAATGCATTTTTACAAGTTGTAGTTCCCTCTGTGCTTTAATGTATGACAAGCAGGGAAAACTTATCAGTTTCCATAGTGCCAACATCCATCCTTCGGAGACAGGAGTCCAAGGAAAGATTCAGGAAGAGTAAAAATTATGCATTGATGCCAAACTTTCTTTTTTGAAGTTGCAACCACGTTATAATTGCAAAGAATTAGGTCACTCTGGGCTTTCACCAGTATGACTCTGCCCTGAATAGATGGGTTTAATTTATGTTCAGTATATTGCAAGTCGAGAACAAAATGTTTTAGAACCATTTCAAGGTAGCTACTGTTCATTAATCCAGGTTCTTTGAACTGCTGTCCTAGTGAATACAGTACAAAGCAAGTGACACACATAGTTAACACTTCATGTTTTGCCAACCCGCAAGAAGGAAGAAAAGAAGGTTTCATTTTAGATAGAGCAAGAGCTATATAATTGCTAAAGAAATTAAGAATAATTACAAGTGGTTTGCCTGATAATTACCTGTCATTACATTTTTCTGTGGCATAGAGGGTAGATACATCTACAAGAAAGAGAAGGAATGA
>JAVJGJ010000001.1:107622920-107636182 GCA_035590215.1 Microhierax caerulescens | reverse complement strand
GATACATCTACAAGAAAGAGAAGGAATGACCATGTTTTTTGGAATAGCAGACAGACGCACAGCATGTGGCTCCACGGTAATCCTGTCTGGTACATGCACACAGACTGGCTGGTTCCCTGTCCCCTCAAAACATGGAAGGATGGTATCACAATCTATGCACTTGCTTGGGATTCCACCCGGTTCTATCCTCAGCTCCAGCACAGATTTATTGTACTACCTCTGCCATGTAATCTTCCATTTTCCTTGTAGATTTTGTATATTTGCCATGTATAATAATGGGATTACAATTGTTCACTAAATAGCATATTTATGAAGATACACTCATTCAAGTGCCTTGGAAAGGAAACCCACAGGGGGGAAAAAAAAAAAAAAGATATAAATCAACATCTGTCACACAGCACACAAGTGAGCAGCCTCACAGATTGCCACATGCCGGGATGTTTCCCTGACTCCTATTTTCCATCCATTACAATGCAGAGAAATAATTGAGATCTGGAAGCTATCCCTTAAGGAAATACTTATCTTCCATTAAAGTGCAGAATAGGGCACTTAAACTGGGAACTTCTGAATGTTTATATAAGTGATGGCGTTAACTTCTAACTGAAAGGGTTCTTTGCAAAGACAAGAATGTAACTTCAAAACTGCAGGAGAACCTAGAGGACTTCTGCATTTTAAAAATATTCATACCAAACAGGAACAGAACAGATTCAGGCAACAGTATCAACTGTTCACAACTGTGACTTAAGCAACCACTGATAGACTGAAAAACCCACTTTGGTGGGCTACATAATGAAATTAAATTTTTTTAGAACTGAACTAGAAAGGGAAGGCGTAGTGCATATATATGTACATGTTAGGATGAAGTATTCTTATGCTAGTTACCTGTTAAATTGTGTGGACAATGAACACTCAGAAAATCAAATATCCTCTCTCCTGCTGAGGTTACAGGGGCAGAGAGCACTTCATAATTTAGAAAGGGTAGAAGAAGAACATGCAAAACAGTCCGTTTTAGAGGCGAGACAGAAGGGATTAGCAGGGGATGTCTAGAAGAATTTAAGCCTGTGTACCAAGAGAAAGGGGTAGAAAAATTGCTGTTTTCAAACCAGTTCTACCAGTAAACCTTTACTGCCACATACACAGGACTTAATTAACAGCTCTACAACTTTGCCATATTATATGCTATATAAATGCTATTATTATTACTATTGTTGTTATGATCAAGCTTCACTCCACTGTACAATTTGAAGGACAACTGTTGAAGTGCTATAATTAAAGGGTCCTGCTGAGAATCTGAACAGCTCTTTGCTGTAGTGTTGTAAGAGGGTACGCGGCTGGCGTGCTCCCCAGTGCTTTCACGGATCCCCTGCAGAGGTGCTAGCTGTCAAACCGATTTGCTTAGCAGCTTGTTCCTTTCTGCCCTTTCTGGACTGGACTATGTGAACATGCAGTAGCAAGGAAAACCTGCTCATGCTCCTGCTTTGTGTAACTGTTGAAGCACAATCTTAAATTGTTAGAGGAGAAAGCAGAAACAGGCACAGAAACAGCTTCAGCCCTTCTCTCACTACATCTATGTAGCTGACCAGAAGAAAAATAACAGTAGCCAGCTCTCACAGGCTCATCTGGTGGTATTTTTTTTATTGTTATAATGGCTTTAGACCACCCCCAGCTCATTTTTAGCTAATTCAGAGTTGTTTGCACTGTACATGTGTTTTGTGTAATTTAGTTTTAGAGTGAGATGCTACAAAAAAAAAAAGTGTTGCTGAGAAAAGCAGGTCCATTCACTCTGAGAATACATTACTGAACCTAGAACCCTTCTAGAGATAATACAGTCCCCATATTAAAAAAAAAAAAAAAGAAATATTAAAATACTTACAGTAAAAGCTTGTCCTCTTTTCTGCATTAAAAAGAAAACGGTCTCCCACTAGCTTCTGACAGCATGTGCAAGCCAGACTGAAAATTCAGGGCTTGAGTGCTTCCCTGAGAGGAAAACCACATTGCAGTAAGACACAGAGAGCTGCCTGAGAAATGATTCACATACGGAAGCAAGCTGGCTTCACCAGCGCTTTGGCATTCAGCACACACACACACACATATGCACACTTGCTTACTCAGGGGAATGAGAAATATATTTTCATCAAAGCAAGGAGGATTTATGCAAGAAAGCCACTTGTATCTCACCTCCAAAACACCGAGATGCTTCAATCCGTAAAGCAGATGAAGAGTTTCTTGCAGTATTCCATCATCGCCAACAGCAGAACTGGACACTGGGCAGAGAACTTAAACCCCAGACGAGTCTGCACAATCCAATCAAGTAAGAACATGCGGTATGTACAATGTAGGAAGGGCAAGGAGGTGGCCATAGAAAGAAGGCATTTTTCAGAGGCAACTGCAGAAGCAGCTTTCAGAAGCTTTTTATATTCCATGCTAATAATCTCTCCCCCCAGAGTGCCAGCAATCACAGCCAAGACACCTTACGACATTTCCCTTGCCTCCATCATTGCTTAAAAAAAGTGCAAAAGAGTGTGTGTGCATGCAGGGAAGGAAGATGCATCAAGACAGAGGATTTTACACAAGAAGTAACTAGAATCAGTCTCGAGGGACTTCTCTTGAGCTGCCTAAGAAGAAGTGTCAATCTGTTCTTTATTTAGAAGAACGCAAATAAGGGACAAGAGGGAGCAGTGCTCAAGAACATTCCTCGTAAGCTCTCTGAAGAGAATCTGTATCTGAAAACAGGAAGGGAAGGGCCAGAAGTCTTCAACTGAGTTAGAGGCAGGCAAAGATAGTATCAAGTTGGAGGAAACAGAGGGGATGCAAAAAGAAATCAAATCCACACCTAAATTTCAAACACAGAAACCCAAAGTGTTAGAACTGGGCTTTCTGTTCAACTCTGGATGGAGAGAGGGCTCTTCACTCTCTGATGCCTCTGACCCAAGACATCCAGACTACGACTACAGATCAGGAATCCTCTTCGAACTGCCAAGAGGGATCCTTTCCCAGCAGTGTGAACCTAGTATATATGCAATGTTGATGCTGCAACAGTATTCTCATAATAGAGAGAAAGATCAGGAAGATCTACAATATGAGTCTAAAAAGAACTGCTGCATCTGAATAGTTCAGCCTTACCACATCCTCTGGAACTCTTTACTCTAGGTGCTGAAGGGGCTTCAAGGAAGCTAATGTTATGCCAAGAGTAAATCTACGTTTCACTTCAGTGTTGGCACCACTACTGTTACTGCAGAATAACCAAAGCTTAGGAGACAGGGTGAGCCCAAGCTGAATCCCTTCTGAAGGTTATAGATTTGGGATCTAACTTTCTCATGATATTCTTAAAGAGTGAGGAACTCTTGTCTTCAGATCTTCAAACGCCAGAAGAAGAAAAAGACCACACAATGACTTTTTTAGCATATGGTAATGGCCTGTGTTTGGCAGGTCTCAAGCATACATTATCAGTTGTAAGTCCCTAAACATTCAACCAATCATGCCAGGTACTATTCCAAGTTCACCAACTCCCACACCACCAATCCTTCTAGCCAGCCCTACACTTTGCCAGTTTTTTCAGTACCCAAGGACAGGCTTCATAATCACAGGTGGAAGAACTTATCCATTACAGATTCATACACACCTAATGTTCAGGAGTTTTTGAGATTATTCACATCTCCAATAAGGTGACAGTACTTTCTGTCATTCATATTAACAAAACTCTTGTAGGTACTGTGATCTATGTGCACTGTGTTTCTCCTCCCTGAGGAGGCAACACTACATTCAGTGATGCATGCATAGGCAATGAGGTCACTTAGGTACCCAGTGGAGGGACTGCAAGACATTCCCTCTGCTTTGATTATGGGCCACCTTCAGAACTGAACAGATACAGCTGAAAATACTGACTCAGATGCAAACAGGTGCAGGTCCCTGGACCCTGAACTCTTAAATGGGAGGGACATCACCTTGCTGAAAAGTTTCATTGTCTGAAGAAAACAAACACACTTTTTGGACTGCAGCGCACTATCTCTTTGCCATTGGTGGTGTGCATATATAGGTCATCAGTGGGAGAGTAGTGTTGTCAGCCTAGCATGTTTTCCTAGCCTTCAGCCAAGAGAAATAAAGAACTGAAATGAGGGGAGTGGGGAGGGGACATGCGTTACTATATTTCATTCGCAACAGTATTTGTAGCTTTGATAAATATAACTTAACCAAAACCTAAAAATGAAAATGCTTGGACATAAGGAGACGGTCACAGCATTTACATGCTTCAGCTTTGGTAGACTGGCTGGAATAGTGACATACAATTTCCCCAAACTCAACAAGACCAGACAGTACATTTGTTTATTTAGAGGTTTTATGAGAGCACTTACTTCCATAATTATCTGATCTCTTTACTTAGACCAAAGAATTAATCAGCACAAAACCTTTAGAATTGAAAAATTGCCTTTCTGTTAATGAACAAAGAGCCTAGAAGCAGACAGCTAAAACAAGTTGGCCAGGCTCATAAAGAAAGCCTGTGGCTTGTCCAGGGCTTTAACCATAATTACTTTCACACAGCCAGGATAAGAAAATTTCAAGTAGTGACATAAACTTTTTAAAAGATTCTGCTAGGTTCTCACCCAGCTGGTAAATTTGGTTGACAGACAAAAAAAACAGCGAGCATATTGTTTGCATGCTGTTCAATCCACTAGCTCCCACGACCCTGCAACAAGGTATGAAAGAATAAGACCAAACCCCGCAAATCAATACACCTTTAAAACACTGCATTTGAGGAACTTAAATGTTTTATGTTGCAACCTGCACTGCCTGTGCAATTTTACAAGAACAAATATGGATGAGACACAACTTAATGGGATGGGCAAAGGGCAGAATTTCTAGTGGCATAGCTCATTTGAGAAGCAAATGCACAGAAAGAGTGTGTGGAAAACAAGGTTCACACAAGGAACCTCGTTTTGCCTTTACAGATATTTATGCTATATTTAACTGATCTTGTGCATGAAACAATCTTAATTACAAAGGAGAGAAATACCATAAACATGGCTATTATGTCAATAACAATGTCTTTTTAAAGTAAGTCTCTAATTCAGTTATAAAGCTTGGAACTGTCTGGAGTTATAAACCAAAAGTAATTACAAAGGAAAGCCTGCATCAGAATGTGGGTATTAGTGGAGTCAGGCCACGGCTCTTAGGACAGCATTTACTCCAACGCTTTCTTCCTTTTCATACATAACTGATACAGGCTTCTTTATTTTCTCAGTTCCCCTACAGATGTCAGGAAGTTCAAGCAGCTAGTGGACGTTTGCAGAATGAATCATGGGACACAGACACCACTTTCCATTTTGACAAAAATAACTGCTATTCAGTTAACAAGATGATGCTGATCAAATGGGAAGATATAAAGAGTGAACTCCTGTAACTGTTGCCAAAAAGACTCTGCCAGCCCAAGAAAGCTGTGTGCGCAGACTTGGAGAACTTAAATTTCCCTCCCCCCAACGCTGTTCCTAAGAGATTATTAGTTTCATGTCCCCACTCACATATCTGAGAGGCTCAGCCTGTGGCATGGCTACCAGCTTTGACCTGCAACTAGAGAAAATATTTGTTGCTGAAAGAGACTAGAATAATTAAATTTCAAAAAAAGGCAGATGTTTATGGAACATGGAGTACTATAGGGACAAGAAAAACAGCTTCCTCCAGTGCCTATTGCCAAAATTTCAAGAGACCAGACAACAACTTTAAAATTTCCAAGGGAACAACCTCTAAGTGAAAAATAGAATTAGGAAACTGCCTGTTTCAAAAGTAAGTCTGTAAGAAGTGCCAGCATTTTTCAGCATTTCCGTCATTTCCGAGTAGAACACTTAAGAGTTAAGTCATCCATCTACCAAAAAAAAAAAGGCAACCCACAGAAAAAGGCAAAATGAGGAAGAAAATCTCTGTGGTTAAGGAATATTCCTTGTATTTCATGTTTCAATAAAAATCTCTGATCACTTTTGCACACACTCATCCAAAGTTTATTTTTTTCTGCTGTTTACAAATGTCTGCACTTTCTTAGGTATGGGAGGCAGCAACAAACCAAGGATAGCTTTACTGCAGTCACCTTTCTATTCAACATGCAGATAAACCTAAATATGCAAAAAAGTCAATATTCAGTGTTCTTCCCTAAAAAGGCAAGATAAGACTTTTTGTGGGTTTTTTATTTAACTGAAATTTTTTATTTCCATGACTAAGCGAAAGACTTAGGGGAAAGGGAATATCTCCATTCCTTATTATTCTTCACAGTTAAGTTTTCTGATATATAGGTTATAATGTGGCATTCATTAACAATTCATAGCGAATTACCATATTCAAGTAGCACAGCAAGTTTTTACTACCTACACAGGCAAAATACTGCACAACCCTACTTGCTCCCTTTGCTTATTGTCCAAAAGGGATCACATCATGGAAAAGCTTGCGTTTTATCACTTAACGGGAAAAGAATTACAACAGGTACCCATTAGAAACACTAAGGAACCTTGAAAATAAAACCATTTCATTAAATATTTGCTGATCACTGACAATGGAGAGCTGGGCAGGAAAATTAAGGACTGGAAAAGATGTGTGCTGGAGGCTGCCTTAGAATTCAAAAACCCCAAAGGTATGGTGGAGGAATGCCCCACTGCTTTGAACTTTTAGGTACATTTCAGGGTGATGCAGTTATAAGACCCAAGTTGTCAGCTTTTTTTCTGAGGGCCTTGCACTGGAACTGCTGACAGCCCCTGAATGGAAGCAGAACTGCAGGGTATGCCTAGATGCACAGAGTGCATCACAGGGAGCCCAGCAGCAACAAAAACTAGGACAAATTAACAGAAAACTGATGAAGTACAAGGAGTTCAAGTCCCAGGAGACAAACAAGCCCTCTAATGTAGATCAGAATTTCAAAAAAAAGTGCTATTGGTAAGGTTTGACTCCCCTTATAGCAATGTCTTAGAGTTTCCGTCTTGTTCTTACCATCTGTATCTTTCACAGATTACTTCAACAGAACCAAAGCTAATCCTTGCAGTACCTTAATAACTCATCTATTTTAGACATAGGGAAGCAAAGGCACCTAAATTCCTGACAAAGTAATACAAGCTAGTAAGGATCTACAGTGCCCACTGATTTTAGTGCCCATATAGTAAGCCAGCAGTTCTGCAAAAGACACACATATTGTCTCACATAGGCACCCAGAACCAGAGAGCATTAAAGTTTGGTGTTGGTGACAATCAAATCCAGAAAAAAAAAGGAGAATCTAAATTAAAGTTTAGCAATTCCTTGCTTCCAGACAGCTGGTTTGTCCATACATTTCTTTTTGCTGTTTAAACTTCTAAATCAACTTTGCACAATTAAGAAATTTAACCACGCAACTGAAATTTGAAGTACTCACAGACCAAGATCCCCCAGTATTAACCACAGTGTTACAGAGTAACTATTAAGAAACAGGCAGTGCTGTAATGCAGGCAAATTCCATTTTGAGATCCAGGTTCTGCTTTCAAGATATCTTATGAAAATTCTTTCCTTGGATATCTTGGTTAGTAATCACAATTACTTCAGATTTTAAACCCTCGGTCCAGATGTAGCACACAATAGACAGTATAACTAAAGTCAATTACGAGCATTTTCAAGCTCAGCAAAAAAGGTCTCAGTATGTGGATCATGTTGCCTACAAGGCACGTAAGGACAAACATCAGCGCTTCATCAGCATGAACTCATCGTCCAGACAGGCAGAACTCTTTCCATCACAGAGGTGCACAGCACCACTCACTGTCATGTCAGATGTACACACACACACACAAAGTGAATGCAAATTACACCTCCCCTCAAGGCCCATAAGCTCAGCCTCCCAGAACAGCCCATTACACAAATGGAAGCCTCCCTTACCAAAAGGTGGAAGACCTAAGTGCCAAAACCAGTGGGCACAGCTAATGAAGCAGGAGAGTGGCAGAAATAGGTGCTAACCCTTCCAGGTCTTTACGAAAGCAAGTGATAATTTAAATTCTATAGCAGATACTAGAATAGGAGTGTAATGAAGCAAGAGAACAGACTGCATGAAAACGAAGAAGTATCCTATGGAGTTTGTGACCTGTTTACCATAAGTAAATGAAAGCAAAACCACCCCCTGAGGTGACAGAGTTTGCATGAGGGACATTAGTGAACCTGTCACGAGGAGAAGCACATAGAAACAACTGTCATTACAGAGCAAAAGAGGATGGGCTGGCCAAGCAACAGGGACTTGGGAAAGCAGATGCCAGAGAAGGAAAGGGGAAGATTAGGAAATCCAGGACAGCAGGAAAGTCACTCAGGGCATTGCCCAATGCACACGGGCACACAGCAGCTGAAGGCCTTGAGCAAAAAAGTAGCAGTTTGGGAATATGGAGAAACGAGAAGAAAACACACAAGCCAGCTCAATTTTTTTCTGCTCCACACTGAATCACTCAGCAACTCTGCCTGCTCCTGTGGCAAGTGGAATACCACAATTCTGCATTCTTTGTTAGGATTAATTAGTTCACTTGTTGACAATATCAAAAGAAAGGCTAAGTGTTGGCTCAGTCGACAAAAGCGACATTTGCCTACTTCTGCAGGAGCCTGCTGGTGAAGGCACGCTCTCCAGGGGGAGCTGGGACAGTCCCTGCCCGGGTTAACTGTCCTCTATCCTCCGATTTGAAGACAGACTCCAGAATCAGTCTTACTCATTTCAGTGCCATTAATATTCACTGTTATGAAAAATAAGAAATAGGGTTTTTTTTTCCTCTTCGATATTGCATGTGATCTCATTGAAACCATGAAAACAACAGCCTAAGCATTTTGCCCTGTGTATCTCAGGGAGCTAGAAGCCTTCTACCAGCAAGAAACTCTTACAGCAGTTACCATGGTGACACTGGTAATAGATATTTAAAGGCAGCTCACTCATCATCACATCTATTAGATATTAGGAGGCTTTAGCAAGAAAGCCACAAAAAGCTTGAAACCAGGGAACCAACCAGGCTTAGTGATGGTATAAGTGGACAAGGAATTCATGGAGAGGGATCTGCTTATACCAACATTTAGCTGGACACAAAGGACTCCCGTTCAAATCTGAAATGGCACTGAAGCTCACAGAATAAGCTATTTTTAGTTATTTTAAAATTGGTTTGAAAGCCTCATTTCAATAGTAGTACCTTTATAAATCCTTTCAGAGCAGTCATTGCCAGAAGTATAATAAAAAGCTGTGCTGCAGCTCACACCCCACCAGGCTGCTGGAAATTCCCAGGCCTGCCAACATCACCTGGAGGGGGTTCCTCCAACAGAGAAACATCGGTGGCAGCTGCAGAAAATGCTGCGCTCTGCACCCACCCCGCTGGCCTGACACCAGAGAACCATGAGCCCCATTCCTGCAATACAGCCACAAACAGCCCTTGCCTCCCCACCTGGAGGGTTGGGCAGCCTAAGGAACAGCATCACACTGCTTTTTAGACGTCATTATGCAGCGAGGCAACTTGAATCTGGATAAACATGAAGCTCACCAAGTTGAAGAGGCATCTTCAGTTATATAAATGTTAAATAATTTATTTCTTTATGTTCTAGCCTGTAGTGTTCTAGTCCACTGGAATGTAACAAAGAGAATCTGCAGAATCAGATCTCTAGATATGAAGCCACGTCACCAAGTTGGCTAAGTCTATTTAACAGTCATCAAACTGAGATTTCCTTTCTCTTTTTGCTGCATATTTCCATGACAACTTCCCTCCAGTATCAGCTTCTTTATATTGGAAAGGTCTCTCAAAAGAGAATTTAGGCTTCTATAGCAACAGCTGAAATCCCTGGGAGATGATGATGTCTGAAACTTTATACAGCTCTTTTTTTAGACCATGAGTTACAACACAAGTGTATTTTGAATTTCATAAGTGAAAACAAAAGTATGTGTAACATTATGGAAATTGTTAAGAGGAGGAGTAACTTGCTGAAGTGAGACAAAAAGAAACCATCTTACTTTCAAAAAGGACATACACTTTGAGATATAAAATGTTAAAGAGAGCAGACAGGATCACACAATCATATTCAAAACCCACATCCTGCTCCTTCTGAGTTACAGAAGAGTCACAAGGAACAAGTCTGCTGATCCTAAAAGGAGATTTTACTGAAATACCTCTCTCTGCAGTCTATCTTACATTGACACACAAAAATAATTAGTGTGTCAGGATGCCTTTTCAGTTTTAACTCCCATATACCTGCCATTCAGCCACAATCTAATCTTTTTTCAGCACTTCAGCTGTTTGCCATGGTAGTGACGGCATTTGCCAACATAGAAAGCCTTGCTACCTCAAAAGAAAAAAATAACTGCACTCTCAAACAAATAAATTGCTTAAACTCACACAAGCCGAGGTAAGTACAGAATTAAAGCAACTTTCCTTCACTAAATTTAGGTATACTTCACCAAGCATTTTACTTTTTCAATGCCTTTTTAAAACAAACAAAAATAAAACCCAAAAGACACACACCCATCCCCCATGCACAACCTGAATGAGGAAGAAACAGCATCAGACAATATATAGATGAGAAGACTACAGAATGGAAACATGAGGTATTGCTGCCACAATCAGAGCTCAGCAGGCTCCAGCACGCTTCCTTTTGTAACCACTAGAAACCTCTTTGCTACACAAGAGACAAGGTCAGCAGTGTGACCAACTGCAAAGCAGCCATACTTTCTTCTGCTTGTGGCGTGACTGAAAGCTCTTCCCTTTTTTCATGAAAGCATCCATTAATTCATCTCCTCTTCCTCTCATTCCCCTAGCTCATCAGAGTTCTGCTAAAGGGAAAAAGGTGCAGACAGGTAGACATGAGTGAAAAAGAATGGATTTAATCTGATTATTGTTGACTTCCACCTTCAGCCACTTCCTGCCCAGTTAGATAACTTCAGAAGACACTGAACTGGAAGTTTTACAAGAAGAAGTTGAGTGCCATGAATTTTATTTTTCCTTAGATGGTAATGCCAAAAATGACAGCCAAAGCCTATTCAAAACCTGGGAGCTCTACAACTAAGACTCATATGCAAAAACAGGATTTCAGACAAAATCCCATTATTTCCAAGGTTTATCTTGTCTGGAGAATACTGAAGTGTGAGAGAAAGTCCGAGTCACTGTAAAGGTCAGGCAAAACAATTATTTAACACCCAGTTGTGCTGCCCTCTGCTGAAACAGACACTGAGTATTCCATCTATTGCAGAAAAAACTCATGACCATCTGCACCTAACATTGGTATCACACAGGAAAGAGGCACACTCACACTGAACAAAAATGTTTCATCTGAGACTAGGCAAGGTTAAAAATAACCTCAGCTCTTATATTGGACTTAACAGGCCCAAGATGAAAGTGTTATTCTAGTGACAGCATTCAGACAGTAATAGCCTGGTAAAGGACCAGGATCAAAATCACTGGCTGCACACATCTGCTGTAACAAAGGTTCACAGGTTTATAAAAAAGAAAGTTTCATTTGAACAACTTATTTATCAAAGAGGTGTTGAACTTTCAAATTCTCTCTCCAAGCCTTAGTCCTCCATCCGATTTCAGTCACATGAAAAGTCTGTTCAAGCAGATGAGATTATTCAAATACTCAAGCACGTGTATTTTTTCATATGTAAAACACAGAACAGCACGAGCTGGGAAAGGAGAAAACTATTTAAATACCTAAGAGGAGGAATACAACATACACATATATTTATATGTGCAAATATTTATAAATAAGTCTAAGTATTTTATATAATTATATTTACAAAATGTTTATAAAATCATTATATTTACAAACAGTAGCCCAGCATTTTGTCCAAAATGTGGGAACAGAGAAAAGAAAGTCAAAACAACATTCCAGCTATACACGTAAACTCTCAGTGCTCAGATTCCAAATCCAACCTATCTTTTCTCCCTTTATGCCTTTGGTAAATAGATTTTGCAGTGCGACTTCAAAATCAGCCCAACTAGGTTATTTTGGATCAAGGAGAAGATTGAAGTTCAGTGCTCCTTAGGGAATCCTGCCAGCAACCTTGTCTACCTTAAAATCTACTGAAACAGTATTTTTACAACAGGATGTTTTTCACTATTTCTGACCTTAAAAAAAAAAAGAAAAGAAAAAAAAAAGAAAAAGAAAAAGAAAAGCAACTGACAAACGAAAAAAGGAGTGGAGAAAAAGGAGTGGAAAGGGAAGAGCACTGGGCTGGTGGACCCTGTTGGTCCTGCCAGTAGAGGGCAGTGGAATTTAAGAGGAAAGTTGATGAAAAGGAGCTTCATATAATGAAATATTTGAAGCGGTAAAACCATCAAGTTAAATTGTTATTTGAACCTACCTATCCAGTCCTAAACGAAGACATAAGTCAAAATGCAAAGGATAACAAAAAGAAAGAAAATTTATTACTCTGGGATCCCTAATGAGTTGCGTTTCAGGGTGTCCAGAATGTTTCCAACTTAAATGCATTCTTTAAAAATAATTATTAAATCTTTTAAATAGTTTTCAGTTATTTAGATACACTACTTTGAAGCATTCTATTGAAACTATCACGGCTATTACTCAGGGGTTTAAAAACCTGTCAGTAACTTTTATAATTCAAATAGAAAAACATCCACAAAGAAGTCAAGAAAGCTATTTTTAAGACATACCTATCTTCACTTGTGCTGAGCTGAACAGAAAAGCAGTTCTCGTCCAAAGAACAAAAAAGTAAAACAGGCTCCGCAAAATGCAACACGAGCAAATCCACGTAGAAGATTTTTAATGCTCACAGCACCTTATTTACCAAAATACCACCAAACCCAACATTTCCTACCTCACTACCCAACAGGACAAACTTCCAAGAGCCAAAGTTTCCATATGATTTGACATGATCTAAGTCTGCATTTTGCAATGGTAAAGCAAATTTTGATTATTCTCTAAGCCCTTTTGAGATACAGAAGTACGTCCTGAAGCCAAATTACCGCTTTACAGCGGAGGCTGCCAGGGTTTCCTCAGAAAGGCCACCCGAGGCCGTTTTCACCGAGCCTGTGGAAAACCTGGAAGAGCGGCGACCCCTTCCCAGAGCTCAGGCGCGGAGCCCTCCCGCTGAGGGGCCGCGAGCCGCCTCAGCTCCCCTCAGAGGGCGCTTGGCGGCTGCGGAGGGAAACCGCCGCCTGCCCGGGCTCCCGCCCCCGCGGTGCAGCCGACGGCGCCTCAGGTGCCCCGCAGCGCCGAGGTCAAGGCGAGTGTCCAGACGCTCTGAGCAGCAGGAGCAGGGCAGATGATGCCTCTGCCGAGCTCTTGTGGTATTTGGG
>JAVJGJ010000001.1:107608301-107622793 GCA_035590215.1 Microhierax caerulescens | reverse complement strand
GGACGGCGCGAACGCTGCGACACCTCAGAGCTTCCCGCCCCCGCCCCGCACCTCAGCCAGGGCACGGGACCCGCTCCCGCACTGCGGCACCTCAGCTCTCGGGCAGCCTGGGGCTGCCCCGAGCGAGGCCGCCGGCCTGCCCCACCGCAACCGGAGCCCGAGCCGCGCTCACCTGCTGCCGCCGCCGCTCTCGAAGATGCTCCAGCAGCCTGAGCCCTCACCTCACCTGCAGCGGAGGCACCGGCCGCCAGGGGGCTGGCGCGCAGCACGCCGGGTAATGTAGTCCCGCGCCGCCCCGGGGACTGCCAGTCCCGTGAGACGCCGCGCCCACTCCCCGCCGCGCGGAGCCTGCCGGGAGTTGTAGTTCTCTCGGAGGGTACTGCCGCGGGGCACGCTGGGATGTGTAGTCACAGCGCCGTGAAGCGCGGCCGGCACCGCCTCTCAGCGGGACTACACCTCCCGTGAGCCCCCGCGGCTACAGGGACCCGCGTTACCGGCGCTCGAGTGGGCCGCGCCGCGGGGCCGGGCCGGCGGCGGCTGTGTGAGGCCAGGTCATGGCGGCAGTGCCGCCGTCCTCCGCTGCGGGCGGCCCGGAGCCTCCCCCGCCGCCGCTGCAGTACAGCCTGCTGCTGCAGCACCTGGTGGGCGAGCAGCGGCGGCCCCGGGCCTGGGACCCCGCCGCCCTCGGCGGCATCCCCAGCCCGCCCAAGAGCGAGGAGCAGAAGATGGTGGAGCGGGCCATGGAGAGCTGCGCCTTCAAGGCGGCGCTGGCCTGCGTGGGAGGTGCGGCGGGGGTGGCTGAGGGAGACGGGGGAGGCCGGAGGGTCTGGGCGCCGAGGGGGAGCAGCGGCGGCGCAGCCGACAGTGGAGCCCGTTAGGGAGCCGGGGGGGGGCTGTGGCGTCGGGAATGGGGCGGATGGAGAAGCGGCTACAGCACAGGCACCCCCGGGTTTAATTTTCCTGCCTCTGAGCCTCTTTCAGCGTCTGGCCCAGGTCCCAGAGCAGGATCTCTGCCTGCCTTGCAAAGGAAGAGGTGCTCCCAGCCTTTCCTCAGCACGGCACAGGCTGTCAGTGAGGACGGTGTCACCAACAGTGTCTGTGGTACCAAGAGACAGACCGTCGTGCTCCCACACTGCCCCTTCCATGCGGCAGCACTGACAGACAGCGGGAGCAGAGGTGTTCTGGTGGCTGTGGGGAACATGCTGCTCAAATCCAGCCAGGGTTCATTGGATGTTCTTTGTCTTTTACAGGATTTGTTCTGGGAGGTGCGTTCGGTGTCTTCACAGCTGGCATTGACACTAACGTTGGGTTTGATCCCAAGGATCCCTATCGCACACCAACTGCAAAAGAGGTCCTCAAAGATATGGGGCAGCGAGGCATATCCTACGCAAAGAACTTCGCCATTGTGGGCGCCATGTTCTCCTGCACTGAATGTGTGGTAGAATCTGTGAGTAATAACTTCTTAGGCATTAAGAAATGTTTTCTTATATACTGATAATCTCTTTTACTAGATCCAAATAAGCACATATATCCCCTTTATACATGGGCAAAGGAATAAGCTAGTTTGTTCTGTCTCTTGCCATCAAAGTTTTTCAGCTTTGTGACACCTGTCTTCAGAACTGCTGGTTGCCAACATGATGAGCAGAGGAGCATGCAATAGCAAAGTCCTTCTCGGTTCAAGTCCTGAATGTATTGCCAAGTATAGGCATTTTTAAAACCCCAGGTACAAGTACTTGTTGCTACTTTAATACATCAAACTGTGAATTGCAACAAGGTAATTTGAGGCTTTAAAAATTCCATGTGTGGAAAGGGATCCTTTGATGGAAGTTCTTAAGTAACAGGCCTATTTTCATCTTGCCCCTACAGCAAGAAGTGACCTTGTGCAGCTTAGTAGTAAAACTACCATTCATTTTCTTAAATAGGAAAATTAGCCTATTATGAATTTGAGTACTGCCTTTTAATTGAAAGGTACTATTATTTCTTAACTCATCTAGAAGAAGAGTGTTTCTGCTTGCACAATGGAGCAGAACAAAGAATACTCTGCGCTGGTGAAAAACCAGCATGCTCTGGCTATGGAAATGGTACAACTTTGTCAGCAGGGTGCTGTGGCTCGCGTCTGTGCCGAGGACCAGGCTTGGTGTTGCACTCATTTAGTTATAGTGCCTTTATAATCTCTGAGGTGGTGCTAGTGCACAGTGCTGTGTTCTGGGGGCTGCATGGGCTCACCTAAGAATCTTTGCTGTAGCACTGCATTGCACCATATGGATTTGTCTTACCTCTCCTGGTGACCTGTTCCTTCCTCTTCTCCTGGCACTGCAAGTCTCATGTTTGAGAATGCAGGGGTCCATCTGCTGAGAATAGAGGGAAAAACATCCTCAGCTGAGAAGGGGCTGGAAGATCATTCAGTCTTCTTTGATATTAGTACAAATACTGAGTGTTTATTCTGTATTTACTTGTTGCTTCTGATTTTTAATTCCATAGTATCGTGGAAAGTCGGACTGGAAGAATAGTGTTATTAGTGGCTGTATCACAGGAGGAGCAATTGGCTTCAGAGGTTGGTAGTGCCTGCTATGAGCTATTTCTGTGATAAGTCTTAATTTGGTTATGCAGCATGTGGTGTTTTTAATGGAACACACACTACAAATCTCTTTGCACGGGGTTATGGTGATGTCAACATGAGAGTGTGCTCCAGACTCGCAGAACTGTTCTTGCTATTGCTTTCCTGTCAGCCTGAAAGATATGTGTGGGTAGGAAAGGCTTGGTCATACACGACAGTGAGATTGGAGGGAAATAAACAGAACTGACTTGAGAGAAAAATGAGGAAATGGTGTTAGCTATCCACACTCTTCTATGGCGTCGTGGGGAGGGAGCCAAAAATACATACTGAGCAACTCTCTGAAGCTACAGCACTTGTGTTAACGGAGCTCTACTTTATATATACTATTTCACTGGCAGTAACTCTGTTAATTTACACAACGTGTAAAATGCTTTCCCCCTTCCTCATGTATCAAATGAAATAGGCAATTCTATTCAGCTGTAGAAGAGCTGGAGCACTGGGATTTTAGTCCAGCAGGCACAAGTGGGACTTTGGGAAACCTTGA
The DNA here is from genome assembly GCA_035590215.1 of Microhierax caerulescens. Classification (NCBI taxonomy): domain Eukaryota; kingdom Metazoa; phylum Chordata; class Aves; order Falconiformes; family Falconidae; genus Microhierax; species Microhierax caerulescens. Next base: position 107,619,692 of record JAVJGJ010000001.1, on the reverse strand, counting down.
GTGCTAACAGCATCTGGAGAAAGCCCCAAGTAAGAAGAGATCTGGTCTGCTCATGAGAAATATCAAACTTCTCTCACTTCTTCTTAAGAAAAAAACTGTCCACAGAGCATAAAAGAAAAGAAAGGGCTCTTGAAAGTGCTTCTAATTGACCTTTGTAAGTTGTGTCTGTCCTGGTCCTAACCCTCTTAGAGCTTTCAAAACAGTAGCTGCTCTTGCTATCCCTCCCTAGTTCAACAGCAAAGCGTCTTGCAGTGCTCAGATCAGAGCACACTGAAGTCAGTGGCCACTGGTGTTTTCTTTTCTGTCCCTTGCGGGGAGACCTAGCGATGCAATGCCCAGCCAGTGTGCCGTGCTAGTCCAGCTGTGGTACTTTTCAGTCCAGTGTGTGCCAGTTGCCCCCCTCACCCTGGGCAGTGGTAGTGCCAGTGTTCCCTGGTAGCAGACTGCCAGCTTCTTGCAGGTGTAAGCTATTCAAACCAGCACAGTGTACTAGTTACTGGGAAGAAAAATATCTTTTCCATTTTGTCTCATTCTTTCCCACTCTTATTGCATTGCAGCTGGTTTGAAGGCAGGGGTCATCGGCTGTGGTGGATTTGCTGCTTTCTCCGCTGCAATTGATTACTATCTACGGTAACAGCAGGATCCTGTGGGAGCAAGTTTCCCTTTTGTTCCAACGCTGCTGCATCACAGCAGAAGAACCATCAGGCTTACCTTTCTACTGCCTTTGGAGTCCTGATCAGCGCAAGCTGGATGGTGTTGGCCACTTTTCCTGAATGACTAACAATACTCTGGCTCTGAGCCCCGGCATGCTGCTTCAGGCAGACTTGCGGGAGTATGCGAGGATGGAGCCAGGCGCAGTGAGCAGTATCTCCAGGACGGATCAGCTGACTGTCAGTTTCCAGGAAACAAGCCTGGACCTGGAGCTTTTTTGATCCTTTGTGTCTGATTTTGATTAAGTCTGTTGCTAGCATCAAAAGAGGCCAGAGGACAATCTTCAAAAAGAAACTCAGTGATTTAGGTTACCGTGTATTTGAATGTGCTGCAAGTGTTTTAACAGTTACCAGTTTGCAGCTTGCTACTCTGTTGGGGAGAGGTAAGACCCTGTAGAGAAATAAGTTTGTTCCAGGCTTTTCTTAAAATACCAGCTGAAGACAAACCACCATCTGTACAACTTGTCTTATTTCAAGTACGGAGATGAGAGCCAGCTTTCTATACTATGTCTTAAAGGGAAAAGCAAAAAGGAATCTTTAGCCTTAGAACCGTGTGGTTACTGGCAGATGAACAAAACAGTTTAAGGGGAAAAAAAAAGAGGTTGTTGCAGAAGTATAATCCTCTGTAGCCGCTTGGCTAGCCTGATTTAACCTCTCTGTGGGAGTACCAATAATCTTGCTACTGCTTTAATTGCCACAGGCTCACACTATTAGTTCCAGCAGTTTGATAGTGAGACTAGAAAGCAGAGACTGGGCTTCACTTAGCACAGTCTGTTTCCCATCACGTCCCTGTACCACCTCTGAGCACCCCAGTGCTACACTGGGGGATGTGAAGTGTTATTTCTGCAGAACTTTGGTACTGAAGTCAAAACATCTGTTCATTAGCTCAAGGAGTTGCTCCCTTTTTGATTTGCATTAAAATTAGCCCTCTAACCAAGCTCTGTTCTCAGACCTTAAGGGCTAAGTTTTCTACTCAGGATAGTTTAGGCCGATTGTAACGTTCAATGAGCCACTTCATAAGGACAAACACCCACCCTCACCTTTCTGAGGCAGTGGGATTTCTGGTTCAGCGCACACACCTGATAGGGGTTCTCTCACCCACTTCCTCTCCTTTGCATCTGCAGTTTGACATCCCCGAACGGTGACAGCGCTTGCTTACCTGGAAGAGCAACACTAGCAGGGTGGTTTGGCTGGTACAGTGGTCAGCGGTTGGTTCAGAGGCATATCGTCTCCCATTCCCACATGGGAAGAAGTGGGGAGACAGCACCATGTGATCTATCAGATGAGGTTTCCAGATCGCCTGATGTCCCTTGCTGTGCCTGTTCAGTATCCTCAGGCCAGAAGCTGTGCAAGTCAGCTGAATTTTAAGCTTGAGTAATTCTGGGCTGATTAAACAGGCTGGCTCCAGACTGTCCAGGTTTTTTTCCTCCAGAATGTACTGAAATGCAAGGATGTAGCCCAAACCATAAGATGTCTCTTAAAAGATTGCCTGGCATAATGCCTGTGCTTATACCACTGGCTTAAAGTGCAGCTAGCAAGATTTCCACGACAGAAAGAGAAGCAGCTGTGATGCCAAGGTGATCAGTTAGAGCAAACAGCAACACTACAGGGCTCCTTTTGTGCAAATGTTGGGGCTTTGCATTTTTATTAACATTTTTTTTTCTCCTCACATGTTTTACAGCGATTTAAAGTTCATAATCTACAGAAATTGAAACAGAACACAAACAAAAATATATCCTTAACAACTTTTGAAAGTCAAATATTAATTAACAGTTCTATTCTACCTGTAGCTGCAAGAGTCCACCCCCCCCTCTTTTTCTTCCTGTAGGGACAAGCAAAAGCCAGTCATGGGGACGGCCGCAGCCCGTTGTGCCGGGCCTGTGTGGACCAGGCCTCTAGCCACTGTCGCAGGGGGTGGGGGTGGGGGGGGGAATTTGGCTGTACAGTCTCCATCTGGAATGACAGTATTGTGGACAGAGACTTGGACACATGTAACAAATCAGACACACACAGGGATCCATTGTGCAGTCAGATCTAAAACTCGGCCTCCTTACTGGGTCCAGGGCCAAGACAGACGCCTGGTTATTTTCTGCAATGCTGTTTCCCTTCTGTTTAGCTGGTAGTCAAGAGGAGCAGGGTCTGGAGTGTGAGCCCTTGGGAGGGGGGGCTGACAGACCTCCCCTCCTTTAGTTGCTTTGCTGGTGCAGGGCCGGCAGGTGCTGCCTTCCCCAGGGAGGTGGGCTCAGGACATACCTGGTGCCTCAGTGGCAGGCGGCTGGGCTCTACCTGGAACAGTCTGTTAGTCGGGAGGGTAAAGGCAACGCCACTGTGAGTAGGGATACGCTTGGTCACTTCTCATCCATCTCCATTTGGCACAGGAGAGCACAAGGCCAACACAATCAGGGAGTGGGGGCTTTTCCCAGGAGAACACAGACTCAGCTCACAGAGCGAAAGGTTTTGTGTCCCAACAGGTAACTGCACCTACCTGTGAGTGTGGGAAGGTGGGGGATATACTGGGAGCCAGGCACTCGGGCAGCTGGAGCACAGCCTGGTAGCAAGCACAGGTACACAGCCATCCTGCCTTGAGATGTGGCATGATGACTCCAGCCATCAGCAGTGGGGGGTCAAGAACTGGAGCCACTAACTACAACAGCCCCGAGCTGGCTGGGCACGGCTAGCCCAGCAGCAACTGCTTTGTGAGAAAGAAAATGAAGCACTTCTGCCTTTGGTAGTGAGGGCCACGAAGGCTTTCCTCCTCCACCCCTCTGCACTGGCTTCCAGGCTGGGTGACCATCCAGCTGCCACAGAGCACTTGCCTCCAGCAACCTGGCTGGCACTGAGGCAGGACCATGCGCTGCCTTTGGGGAAGGCCAAGGAGGGAGACAAAAACCTCTCCGTTCTCGCAGCCACGGCAGGAACGCTGGTGCCCTGGCAAGTTCTGCCGCAGGGTGCAGCCAGCGTCGGCAATCCTTGTGGCAGTGTTGGGCTGGCAGGGGCGTGCATGCCTTGCTATGGCAGAGATACCGGTGTAAGGAAATGGCAGGCACCCCATTCCCCGCCCTGCTAGGGCTTGTTGGGGAAATTGTGCGATCCACATGCCCTGACGGGACCCCATTGGTGCCAGAGCACAGACCTGGGGTCAGTCCCTGGCAGAAGCAGCAGACCTGCCCAGCTGGCTGTCCCTCAAGCCTGCCGTGGATGGAGACCAGCATAGCACCCCTGGCTCCAGCCTTGTGTGATGGGTTACCCCAAAACGCTACTTGGAGGCGAGATACAGCGAGGGACGTAACCGCCACGCTACACGCGCACAGGCAAAGCACAGGGTAAGGGCTGTAGAGAGGACTGGCCTGAAAGCACCCAGAAGAGACGTGACGAGGAGGAAGCAGCACCCCATTCCTCTGCTCTCGTGGTCGCAGGTTTGCTCGGGCCAGAGCGGGATCCAGGCACAGGGTCCAACATTTGCGCAGGCAGCAAGCCAAAGCGGAGCTGGTCATCGGTGTCACCAGGGAGGGAAGCCCGCAAGCTCCCAGCCTCTGGAGCGAGCCAGTGCTGCACATGCAGGCATGGGGCAGGGGAGCTGGGCAGCGAAACAGGCACTCGTGGGATGCTGCAGGTTTCGAGCTGGGCGAGACAAGGGGTGCCTGGTAGGAGTGAGCCGGCACAAAGGAGTCCCGGAGAAAATGAGCCAAGGAGGAAGCCTGCGTCCGCAGCCCTTGTCAGTCACTACCTCTTCCGTTGAACAAATATACATAAAAACAATTCTTGAACACAAGAAGGTACATAAGACACGACTACTTTACAGAGAGGCACGGCGCCTGGGGTGGGACCGGGCCACTGGTACACGATTGTACAGGAGCTGCAGGCAGCAGCGTCCTGGGTCCAGGCCGGTCTCCCTGGGGGGCTGCGATCCAGTCCGTGTCCCCTAGCAGGGAGCTGGGAGTGTTTGCAGCTGGTGCTTTCTCCCTGCAGGCTACACGTCCGTGGAGAAGTAAAGTGTGTTGCGTTTCAGCTCAGTGAAGGAGATGGGAGGATGCTGCAGGTAGTAGAGAAGGACCTGGACCTGTAGCAGGCAAATGGGGGGCATTAGGCCAGAAAGGGGCAGAGCTGCCACTTCCCAGCTTGTCCCTGTGCAGCCACATCCAGCAGAGAGTGACAGATCCACCCAGGCAGGCAGGTAAACCGCCCCCCGCTCTCCACCCCAGGGGTGCTGGTGTAGGCTGCGGCCCCACGCTGCCAGCACAGCTCTTACCTGGGCCATCACGTCGTGGGACCAGATGTCGGAGGCCAGGGTGAGGTGTCCCTTGCTCTCCCCCTCTGAAGGTCTCAGCAGTGTCGGCCCAAAGACCGTGGCCAGGTTGTGGAGAGACATTTTGTTGATAGGCTCCTTTTCAGCTACCCTGCCAGGGTACGGGGAGAGGGGGAGTGTGAGCCCCCAGTGCTGTTCTTCCAGTGTGGGGCAACCATGGGGCAATGTGGGGGGGCAAGTGCTGGCCTCCCTTCTCCCAAACCCAGCGGGGCACCTCCGCCTCGCCACTGCCCTTCATGGCCCCCGGCAAACCCAGGTGCAGGGCAGGGAGCTCTGCCCCCTTCCCGGCCTCTGCTGAGCCGCTGGGCCTGGCCGGGAGCCCTGGCTGTGATGTGGCAGCGACCAAGCCCTTGCTCGCTTATGTGCTGCGGGGCCCCCACCTTTCCCAAGCCCCCCCCAGGGTACAGGGAGCTCCCCCCAGCTCCCCCGAGCCTGCTGACCCCCTGGGACCCCAGCCAGCCTGCATGGAGGGAACCAGGGCCACAACATTGCCATGTTAGGAGGCAGCCGTGCTCCCCGGCACAGCCTGCACCATTGAGCTCTGGCCAGGGGAGCAGATGTGGGAACTGGCTGTGCCCAGTTCTCAGGATGGAAATGGATTTTTCTTTCCCAACCCCCCAGCATCAATCACTTTTTCTGTTTGGTTTTAGCCAAACCAGAGGGGAAAAAAAAAAAAATAAAATTTGTGATGCAAGTAATGTGAGCCGTGAGCACAAAGCTCGCTTGCCCTAAACTCATGGCCAGCTCTGGCCAGGCGCCACGTGCTACACCACTGCCCTGCCCACAGCCCCCTGCCCTCCAGGGGCTTCGGGCCCCCAGCGAGCCCCAGAACTGCCCAGGCCCATAGGGTTCAGATGGGCTTCATCGGGGCCAAGGTAAAGCCTGGCAAGCCACTCATTGCTGCGCTGGCCCTGGGACAAGTGACACAGGGCATCACCTGCAGCTCTGGGACATGCCCGCAGAGCTGGCAGCCTCTGGGTCTTGGCCACCTGCTGCAGACACGCTACAGGGATTACTGCCCCTGGCTTTGCCGGGGCTGGCCTGCTGGGAAGGGCCACAGCACTGTTTTCCTGCTAAGAGGGACGCTGCACGGTTCCCACTTGACTCCCTGTCCTGTGCCGAGGCCAGCGGCTCCCTGCGGAGCACTTGCCCAAGCAGCTGCACGAGGGCTGTGGCAGCCAGGAGTAGCATCTTGCCAGAGGATGTTTGCTCCCTGCACAGCTGTCCTGCACCAACAGCCACACGCTGCACGGTCCCACTGGTACTGTGGCAGGTGGCTCTGGGGCACAGCGGGCTGCTCTGTGGCACAGAGCGGCTCCAGGATCCCTCCAGCATCCTATGGGACCCACGGAGAGCAGCCACGGGAAGCCAACGCCAACACCAACCAAAGGGGACTCATGGAGTGCTGGGTCCCAGCCTGAACAGGCTGCAGCCTGGCCAGGACCCCAGGGAGTCCAGGAGACAGGGAAGCTGGGACACACCTGGGGCTGCACCCTCTTGGAGGGGCTGGGAGAGCAAAGGGCCACTCTGCCACCCCCACACACACCAAGCTGCTGGCCCCAGCTGCCACCCGCAGCCCTGCTCTGCACCAGCAAAGCATCATCTGCCTCCAGTTCAGGATCAGCCCACAGCCGCACAGGCACCACAGGAATCAGACCATGGCTCTAGCTCCACTCACATGCCATCCCCAAGGCAAAGTGGCAAGACAGACCAGTCCCACAGCTCCCGCCTGCCCTGGGCAGCTCCCCCGGGAGCCGTGAACCCAGCCGTTACCTTTTCAAGTGCTCCAGCAGGAAGAGGAAGGTGATGAGGTTGGGGTCAGGCAGCGAGCGGAGAAGGTGCATCATGCAGTTCTCCTTGGCAGCAGGATCCGAGAGGGCTGAAGACAAGGAGGGAGAGGGCTCAGGACAGGAGCTGGTGACATCCCGTGCAGCAGCGGGACCCACCGTGGCCACACGCCTCCCGGCAGCCAGTGCACGAGCGGCTGGTCCTGCCCTGCAGGGCTCTGTGGCACCCTGGGGGGCAGCCCCACGAGCCCCGAGCTGTCCTGGAACCAGCAAGGACAGCTAGGACCAAGTGGACCAAGGTGGGAAGGACCCTTGGGAGTTTCCCATCCCAGAGGGGGCAATGTCAAACAGAATTACGCTTGGGCACCGACCCCCTCCCCATCCCCAAGCCCTTACCGATCCCCTCCATGAAGGCGGGGTACAGTCTGTCAGTGAGGAGGGGCTCGGGCAGCTCACGGAAGTACAGCTTCAGCGTGCCGGCAATGGCATTGATGTCCATGTCACTCAGCATGACCAGGATGTCCTTGTTATCTGTCCAGAGAGCATCCACATGTGACGCCTCCTGTGCCTCCTTCCCCTCTGGATCTCAACCCCCCTCATCACCCCAGCTATCGGGGCAGGCTGCCGGCCGGAGGGCAGGGACAGCACCGCTGGGTCCACAGCCCTGTTTAGCCAGGCTGGAGCTGGGAAGAGCCGAGCGGTTCCTCCCTGGCCAGGCAATGGGACGTGGAACAATTTGCAAATCCATCTGCAATGTTGGCCTGACTCAGTGTCTCCCAGGAGCCAGCCAGGCGCGGCAGCAGCTCAGAGACACCAAAGCACAAACAAGGCTGGGACCTCTGGGCAGTTGCTTCCCCAGCTACACCCTCCTCCTCACCCCCAGCCCCTTCCTGGGCACACCGGCACGTTTTGCACACATGCAGTGCAATAACCAGACCCTGGGCTTGCAGGGCAGGGGACCCGGGGGGGTCTCAGTGCCTGTGAACTCTCCTAGGGGAATAGGACTCGAAGGGTGGCCGTCCCCCAGGTCACTCACTTGCATCAAAGACAGCTTTCAATGCCTGGATGTCAGTGGCAACACCAGAGATCCTGTAGATGCCAACCTCTTCGATGCCCCTCTTCTCCACCTCCTCGATGCACTGGCGCACGATGTAAGGCACCTTGGAGCGCTCGCGCCTGGCTCGGAAAGCAGAGCTGTGAGCAAAGATTCCCGGGGGACCCCACAGCGGCCAGCCCAGCCCCACAGACCCTGGGCCAGGGGCAGGACGGGCATGCCAGGTGGGCAGGATGGGACGGGCGAAGGAACGGGCAAGTCCCCAGCAGACAGCAAAAGCTAAGCTCTGCTGGGCACAAGGGGACATGGTGCAAGGATGGAGAAGGGGACATGGTGCAAGGATGAAGAAGGGGACAAGGTGCAACCCCCCCACCCACTGGGACTGGAGCAGACCAGCCTCCCCCAGCCCTTCATGTACTTTGTCACGACGCTGATTTTGACCCCAAAGACGCCGGTCTGCTTTTTGGATGGGGTCCTCTTCAGGCTCATGTCTCTGCTTGTGAACTTCATGGAGAACTCCACCTTGATCTGCAGGAGACGGGGTGAGTCCCAGCAGCCCGTCCCCAGCCCGTCACCTCCACATGGCATGAAGGCACGGCACAGCTCCAGGGAAAGGGCTGCCATTGAAGTGAGGGGCGGTGGGTCCCCACAACCCTGCTTACCCCGTTCATCTCAATCACATCCATGTGCCAGTTCTTGGTCTGCACAGCCTGTGGGTCCAGCTGCGGGGAGAGACGGTGCGTGAGCTCCACAGTGACGCAGCCCCACGCCAGTCCCACTGCTGCCCAGCCCGGCAGCCCCCAAAGCCCCCGACCCACAGACGGTGTGGGGCACGGGACATGCTTCCCTGGCACCATGCTGCCCAGGGCGAGAGGATGGAGAGGGGAAGCTCTGAGGTCCCTCTGGCCGTGCCCCAAAGCCAGGTGGGCTCAGCCTGCCCACCCTGCCCACCCCGACCCCCTGCGAAGCAGTGCTTTAACCCACACCCGAGCAGCAAGAAATTTCCAAGAAATTAGGGCTATTTCTGGTGGCAGATTGATGAAACAGAACTAGGGCAGCGTTTTCCATGCAGAAAAACAACATCTCCCCATAGCCAAAGCTATTTATAACCCCTGGGAATGACGGGCTCTGCTATTTCTGGCTTAGGGGCTAGCAGGGGACTTGGTGACGCTTCTCCAGCGCCCAGCCACCACGGCGAGGTGCTGGCATTCCCAAAGCCCCGGCACACGCCGCGGTGGGCACTGGGCCCCGGGCCCCAGGGCTGGGCAGAGGAGGGTGCAGTTGCCTTTTGGGGCTTTTCAGTCCCCAGCTGGTGGTATCGATCTGGGCCCATCGATCCCTGTAATACACAGGGCGGGCGGGCAGTGGGGCAGAGCCCGGCACTAATGTCCCCTTGGGGAAGGGGATGGGATGTGGGGGCTGGTGGGGGCTGGCGGGGGCTCCCAGGACCACATGCGCGCAGCTGCCAGGCTTGTGCCAAGGATGCAGGGTCACCCCTGAAGGACACAGGAGTTTCCTACAGCTGCTGGGTTGAAAGATGCTCCAGGCGAGTGCAAAGATGTCCAGAGTCACCGCTCCCACCACGGAGCTGCCATTCCCCAGCTCCAGCCTCTGGCTCCGTGTGAAGCCACTGCACATCATGATGGAGAGGACTCTGGGGTCCCTCACGTCCCTTCTTGCACAGAAGCCCCCACACTCCCGAGGACAGGCGGTGCAGACCCAGCACTGTGGCATTGCCCCACGGCCAGCACAGTGCCACCGTGAGCCCGAGCAGCTCCTCAGTGGCCGTGATGCCACGGGAAACGCTGCAGTCTCCAGCACAGCCTGAAACACCGCGGTCTCCATCGTGGCCCAGGCATGGCTCGGGACGTGGAGTCCTCCCTGGTGCTCCAGCTCGGCACACAGGAGAGCCCTGCGAGCGCCACGCCACCTCCTCCCCGCCAGCCCTGCGGCTGCTGGGAACAGCAGCGGGGGGAGTGGGAGAAGGAGGAGAGCGGCAGGAGGAGGAGGAAGGCTGCAGCTGCCCTGGGCTCCCGTGGGGCCCTGCAGCACGTTTGTACACCAGGATCACGAGGCTGCCACCAATCTCAGCCCTGCTGCTCCAATTCCCCCGTGTTCCCCCCTCAGTGCCAGATCCCCCTGTGACGCTGTCGTTCACCCACCGTGGCCAACGCCAACCCTGTCCTACCGGGTTTTCATCCCTTTTCCCTGCACAGCCCTGTCTTTCTTATGGCAGCATCCAACCCTGCAAGCCCCAGGCAGCGGCAGTGAAACCTTTCGCCCCCCCAGCTGGGTCGGGAGCTGTGGGCCTCCCTGCACGTTTAATTGCATCCACCACATATGCCTTCCCCATCCCCGTCCCCCAGGTCCCCTTGGCTCCAATGGCCCTGGCAGTCACATCTGGAAGGGCTTTAGCAGGGCTCTGAAGAAAACTTTAATAAAAGCCAGGCTGGCTGCTGCCAGTGCCACAGACCTTACCACGAGCATGCCACCTCCCCGTAGCCATTTGCTCCCAGTCGGGCAGAACTGTCCCCATCCAGCTCCCCGCTGCAGCCAGCACAGCCCCGAATTCGGGCTAGTTCAGCTGGTACCACCAGCACAAGCTCCCTTGCAGCTGGACCCTGTGCGGCTGTGACCCGTGGAGCACCAGCTGTGACCTGTCCCCAGCGCTCCTCCAGCCCTGCCCACGGGCACCCTGCGCAGCAGGCAGCACCGCCGCGCTGCCCGCTCCCCACAGGAAGCAAAGCCATGGCTGATGCTTCGTCTCCAAGCATGGGACAACAGACGGGAGCATCCACCCACAGAGCCAGAGGCTGCTCCTGCCCACGCAGCACTGGCAAACACCCCATCTCAGCTACCACCGCCATCTCCTTCTCCTCCAAAGGGAGCTGCCTTGCTCCAGCACGACACGGGGATGTCCTGGGTGGGTGGGGAACTGGCGGCCTGGGAGCTCTGGGGAACAGCCTCTGTGTCAGTGCTGTGCAGGATGGCACAAGTGACATGCTGCTGTCCCACATCAGCTCCTCTTTGGCAGATTGGCTGGCTTCAAACAGCAGCCCGTGCCTGGGGAAACTGCCCAGCCAGGTCACCAGCACCTCTCGGGGCTGCTCCCTCCCGTGCCTCAGGTGGTGTCCATGCCCAGAGCACCCGCTGCGGTGCCACTCTCATCCAACACCCCCTGCTCAGGGCCACAGGGATGTGCCATCAGCCTGTTTTCCCAAATTATCTGAAGGTGTTTGCTTGTAGGACAGGGCGCCAGGTTGCAGAGGACAAGGCAGCAGCGTGGCAGGCAATGACCATCCCGACAGCCCTGCAGCGCTTTGTGCATCCTGGGGAGGCTCCGGTGGCAGAGGGACCCCTCAGTCCTGCTGTGCTGCCCCCCTGCAGCCCCTGCCTGCAGCTTGTCTTGTGCACAGGATGACTGTGGACTTGAGGGGATGAGGCCACATCCTGGGATTTTGTCCTCAAGACACCTCCAGGCTGTGGGTACAGCTCCTGTGCAAACGGCGGCAGCTGAAACAGATCCCAGCAGTG
>JAVJGJ010000001.1:107528115-107558493 GCA_035590215.1 Microhierax caerulescens | reverse complement strand
AGAAGAATTGTATGTCCCCAAAAGAAGATTTTACGTAGGTTTATACACTTGATATTAACACCTACAAAAATAATCAAATGTTTTCTTCAACAAAATGCAAGTGTGGAGGATTAATGATTTATCCTGAGTAACTGTGGATTCTTCAACAAAATGCAAGTGTGGAGGATTAATGATTTATCCTGAGTAACTGTGGAAGGCAGCAGAGTGCATCCAAAGCCAGTTCATAAATTGGAAAAGACTGCGGGGAAGAGGAGGTGACGATTCATCTTCTCCATCCCTGGGACTAGCACAAAAAAGTAATTACCTTCATTTGCAACAAGGCAGCCTGGGTGATCTGTTAAGGGGGAAAAAAACCCTTCTGATCAGTAACTTAGGTGGCAATTTGAAAACATGATAGATCAACAATTCTTTTGAATCACCCAGACTTACCTGGCCCCGTGGGTGTCGTGGAACAGCCTTCTCTTCCAGCCCCATTTCCAGGGTCCTTCAGATGTGCTAATACTCCACTGTAATACGGAGTCCCCTGGCACACACGCAGTGACTCATGCCCCCGTAGCCCTCAAGCCTTTCGGAGATATTCTGCCTCAGCAAGTCTCGATTAATAAACAAGATGTTAATGTTTTTATGTGGAAAGCGAAACACAGGATTAGTGATACTAGAGAGCCATAATCAAACCGTTCCACGCCAATGAATAATATATGTACAGTAACAAATACTTGCTAAACACCCCATGCCAACGCTGATGCAATTTTCATAATTGTTCAGGATAAATGAGCAGTAAACACTTACAAAAGCTGTAGTGATAAATATACCAACTTCGTTACCCTATATGTTTTCCCTAGAAGACAGCTAAAACTGCATATTTCACTGCAATCTAACCCACACCCTGCAAAAATGTTACACTTGTTTCAAAAAATGGAACCTAAAAAAAAATTAATCCCAAATGTTGGAAGCTGTCAGCGGGCAGGGCAGGGATCTTGTCAATCGTGGGACTACCACATCCTTCCCATCTCTCACCACCAGCCCCGTGAGGCTTCATTGTGTCATTATTTCATTACAAACTCCTGGTGTGTCATGAAAAGAGAGGCTTTTGGCTGCATCCCCTCGCTCGTAGATACGGTCTGTCACACGTGCTGTTGAGAGCAGGACAACCTGGGTCTTGCGGTCCCTTGGTGGCAGCGGTGGGGACATCGTCACACAGGGTGACGCGCGAGTGGAGCAGGGCGTTCGCAGCCAGGCAGTGGGAGCAGCCGCCTGTTTGAGGCTTTGCTGGGTTATTTACATGGTGATGCAAATTAAAAGGAGCACATGGAAACCTTCAACGCTGCACGTTACCTACCCAGGCACTACGGAGCAGCAGCCAGCGCGCAGCCCAGGCTGGAGCTGGGGACTTTTAGTCATGGTGCTGCCAAGAGGGTAGTGGTATTAAAGCAAGATTAATGGGAAACGGAGTAGGAGCATCAAGTATTTATTCGTTTGAATGCTCAGTGATGTTTCACGGTTAGTGCTGAAGCTGTGCTAGGCCTCCTGACTCCTCATTTTATTTTATTTTTTTTAAAAAAAAATGGACAGGGGAGCCTTTCCATCGCAGTTATTTCTGATACACATTTTTTTGAAAGGGAAGTAGGATCGTTTTAATATACTTCTACCTTTAAGTCTTTTTCACTAGCATATTTCTTGTTTAACTTGGAGTTTCCCCACTTTTAGCAGCCGTGCTCCAAGGGAGGAGCCAGCCCCACAGCCTGCCCCACATCTCCCTCTTCTCCTGGAACACAGCTCGGCCAAAGCAGCGTGGCTGGAGATGACAGGGCAGGGGAAGAAGCCTTTAACTCATGTAAAAACATTAAATACTTAAAAGCATCTCTAAAGAAAGAGGAAGTGCTCCAAGGCAGTTAAAGCAGCTACAAAACCCCGTTCCCGGTGAAGCCGAGGAGGGGGTTGCCCGACTCCTCCACTCGATCAAGGTGGCAGACCTGTGCCGTGGGCTCCCTGCTCCCCCCAGCATACCGTTTCTCTTTCCCCCTGCTCCAAGCCTTCCCAACCGAGTGAAAATGTTACCAATGGATTTTAAAACCCTTTATCCAATTTCCCCCCCTCCAACCCCCCTTCCCGATGGGTTTCACGGGAGGCAGAAGGATGCTGTGTGAATTTGGGAAGGCTTTTTGATCTGGAGAGTCGTGCCGGTCACAGCCCATCTGCCTCTTCCCGAGCAGGGAGCTCCTGGTTGCTGATGGAGGGGGCTCCAGCCTCTCCACTGCACACGCAGCAAACGCTGACGCACGGTGAGTAATTTCAGAGCAATAACCTCGCCGTGGTGCTGCACAGCTGCCTTTCTGCTGAGTGCCGGGTCCCCCCTCCGCCAAGTGCAGGAAGCCCAGCACGCTCGTGCCGGCAGGCTGGGGAGCACCCTGGGTTCCTCTCTCAGCAGTAATGCTTCTCCCTCCCCAGGAATTCTTACTTTCAGTATTTTTTCACTTGGGAACCAAATGATTACCAATGACAAGAGCAAGAAACAAGATCAGTCCTTACTGAATCACTTCCTCGGAAAGTTTTCGATGTGCGTGTTGTAGTTTTTCTGAGGAGCTGGGCTCAGTCTTCAGGCACCGTGTGTGTGGGCATCAGTGGAGGTTTCTCCTGCCTGGTGGGTCAGCGGTGCTGCTGAGCACAGGGCACCAAGAGAGGTGGCACCGAAGCTCAGAGGAGTCAGGCCACAGCATCACCCTCACCGCCCCGTCAGGTGCTAGGCAAGGTCTTGGTGAGCCCATGCTCATCCAACCTTACATTTTTCCCCTTTGGGTGTGAACCCAAATCCTGCTCAACCCATCCAGTCCCTTGTGGCTCGTCACCAGCAGCACTGCTGGGCAGACCCTGGGGACACTTCACTAACCCCCTCAAGATGCCTCCCAGGTCTGGATCTCTGCCGAGCAAAACCCAAACCTTCCAAAGGAACCTCCTAGCTGTGTTCTCCATCCACCCCGGGCTTCCCCGTGTTCCCAAAGACAAGGACCACCGCAATTTACCCCACCAAGAACCTCCCGTTAAGACGCTGGCGCCCACCAACATCAGCGCCAGGCAACTCCTGTTCTAGCTCCAACGCTTGGGGATCTCTCTTCATCCCTTAATGAGTCCACACGCAATAATTCCCAGACACCTACTAGTGCCTTCCCAGTCCCATTCCTCAGCCCTGCCACGGCCAGGGAGCACGTTCTGTTAGTTACAGAGCAGAGGAAAGCTTTCACTGAGCTGCCCGAAGAAATCAATAGAGCAGCAGGGGAAATCACAATGAAACTAGAAGGTGAATAAAGAAGCTATATGGACTGCTCCTGCCCTCCCTACAGCACACACACAGGAGCGGGAATTCGCTGTAGGAGAAGTACATGTGGGAACAGGGATGGTGGACACAACCCATCGATGCAGGAACTGAGAGGGTAACGCAAAGGCGCCCCAGCACATCCCATCCCAAGCTGACAGCCAGCAGTCCCTGCCCACGTTGTCAAAGCCAGATCCTCACGCACACACTCAGCTCCAACAGCCAGCCGAGAGGCCACATGCTGCTTGGAAATGTCACTGCTTTTAATTTTTTTTTTTTAATTATTATTTCCCAGTTTGCCAGTGGTGGTTAAACTCACAGTATACGTGGCTTCTCAACACAGGCGTTTGCAGCAGGAGGCAGAGGCAGGATGCTTTTCCTGTACGTAAGCTGCAGAAGGGCAGCAGTGCCCCTGGGGGATGAGGTTCCCTAGAAGTGAGCTGCCCTGGGGGCTGAAGTCCAGAATTTCAGGGTTTTCCATGAAAGAATCAGAGAGGGGTTGCAGCTGGCCGGGGCCGTGTGGTGCCTCCTTCCCATGCCAGGACTGTTTCTTAGTTACTCCAACAAAGACAGACCTGAGCCAGGCCAGTTCCTACCCAGGGCAAGCAGACAGCATCCAAGTGGGCTTCTCCAGGCACATCACGTTAGCAGGACCCCAGGCTGGGGAAGCGGTGGGCTCACCGAGGGTGTTTGTGTGCCACCCTGGGTGGGAGCTGCAGTGCCCGATGACACAGCAGCTCGCATTCTGGGGCTGCAGCCAGAGAGGTGCCCCAGGGCTGTGGCCATTCTCAAAAGCCTCTTTCTGTGTTTCCCTGCAGTCGAGGAACAGTGGGCAGCAAGGGGACATGGACGGAGCCCGGCGACTGGGACGCATGGCCAGGCTGCTCAGCATCGTCTCCATTATCCTGGGGACCATCATCATCGTGCTCTACATTTCACTCGGCATCAGAGGTAACATCTCCTTCTCTTTTCCCCAGCCCAGACAGAGCAGGAACCTCACCTGGCTCCAGCCCAGTGTACAGACACCCCTGCCCATCCTCCAACACCCCCCTGGGGCAGGCGGTGCTTCATTCCCATCCCACCCGCAGTGGTAGGGCACTAAGCTCTTGTGTGGTCCAGGCTGGTTTGACCATCACCAGCTGCACACACATGTGCAAAACACCTTGGAGAAGGGGCTCCCTGCAGGAGCAGCACACACGGTTCAAACAGCCAGACTGGAAAGTCCTCCCTGCATTGTCCCGTAGTGCAGTGGTGACCATGCCAGGTCCCCCTGGCGAAGGCTGTGGTGGGTTTAGAAGAGCGTAGTGGGGTAAAAACGGAAGGGTTTCAGGACACAAACCAACCTGCCCAGCAATGCAAGCCCAAAACATCTGGGGAAGTCCCCAAACACAAACCCACCTGCCAAACCAGCACGCAGCTCGGGCAAACGGGAACCTCAGAAACACACAAAACCCAAACCAAGAGCATAAGGGAAACACCTGTGACTCCCAGAAGCTGCCCTAAGACTCTCTTTGTTTTACAGTTTCCTAGAAGACGTTTTAGCATGCAAATACCTCGAAGAGGAGGAAGACAACTTTCCTTTTGGGGTTTTTACTTTCAGCCTTGCAACAAAAAATTGTCACAGTGTAGGTGGGCAGCCCTGGACAGCCTGCTCTGGAGCGCCGTCCGAAGGAACGCATGCTTCTACTTCACCACCTCTTGGAAATGAGTTGGTACAAGTGATGGGCTAAAAAAACATCGCAAGAAGGAATGGGAAAGGACATCAGACGCCAAGCGGAGAGGAGAAGGGGGAAATCCACTACCTCATTCCCCTCCAGCAAAACTCACGGAGCGGGGAGACAACTAAAGTGCAAGAGGAGGAGAGAGTTTCAAGAACGAAGCTTATTTTAAAAGAAAAAATTAAGGCAAGAACAGGACATTTTGAGGAACCCTCCAAAGAATTTTGGCACAAGTCACTGAATTTTTTGGGGGTTGTTGGTTTTTAAATCATCAAATTCTCTGTCTCTACAAAAAAAAAAAAAACAAACCCACAACAAAACAAAACAAAAACAAAGCTCAAACTGCCATCAGGAGCTGAGAGCTGTTCCACGGAGGAGGAGGGAGAGCAGAGCTGCAGCAGGACCACGGCTCTGCTCCGAACAAAACACAGCCGCAAAAGCTGGAGGATGTGGTGGGTGCTTTTGTATTTTTGATGAAAAAAAAAAAAAAAAAGAGACAATGACCATTTGCATGCCTTTGGGAATGTTCTCCATGTCTGTTCCTATGAGCTCTTTTATCACTTAGGGCAGATCTCAGAGCTGGCAGAGCAGAATGTTGCTGCATGAGAACCCCAGGCTCCTCCTCACTCTGATCCCATGGGGGGGGGGTAATGGAAGGAAAAATAACGCTTTCCCTGTGAACCCGCCTGTTTCTCTCTCTGTGCACCCAAAGCGAGGTTAATACTCATGGCGCTGAGCAAAGAGCCTGGTTGATCTGTAGCAGCGGTACCGAGGCACGGAGAGCCCATTCTACCCACTTACACGCACCTCACGTCACGTTCATCACACAAAAGCTTCCGCGTGGCCCAGACCCCATCGCTGTCAGTGCTCATCTCCCCAACCCTTCTGGGCTTCAGCCTGGGGCCTGCCAGGAGACTTTCAGAGGCACGGAGAAGTTTAAGATCCCTGCTTCCCTCGCAGGCTCTTCTGCATCTCTGAAAATCTCCAGCATCCCCAGAGCTGGTTGGGGTCAGTTCCACAAGTATTATTTTTTAATGTTTTCTATTTAACATAACAAGGGAATAGACCTTGCTCCTCCTGATCAGCCTACAGGTACCCTGTGCCCCGCCGCGTCTTCCACACCGCACAGCTCCCTTGGCTGTTTCCCGTGGGATCCGAACGCGACACTCTCCCTCGAGCGTCCATCCAGCCCCATCCCTCCTTCCCCCTCACCCCGTCCTCGCTGCGGATTGTTACTGGGGCTGGTCTTCTACCCGGCCACCCAGACTATGCAAAGTTTCATCGCCTGTTATTTTATTCAGGCTTTGTAGATGATGACTCCTGGCCGTATCCATTGGCTCCGTACTAGCTGAGCCTCTCTTTTATCCAAATTTTGCGGCACGAGTACATGACCAAGAGCTGCACTCCCTGGCACCCAGAAATCGGGACTGCGCCGAGAACCAAGGTGCTTCAGGGCACTCCTGCTCCCGACCATCAAACTCCTGAAAAAAAAAACCAAACCCAAACCTTAGACCAAATCTAACGCATCCGAGGGCTTGTCTACATGGAGAATCTGCTGCACACCGTAAGGGTCTCCACGGCGTGGAAAGGGCTTGGCACAAACTTCTCCGGACCGCGCGAGTGGGCACGTGCGCGCGTGGGGTCGTTGTAAACCCACACCGCAGCTACTCAGCAGTAACTAAGGCGCAAAGCCATGGGCAGCGCTGTGAGAATTCTTGTCACCTGTTTGATTGCTCCTCTTTAAAGTGTTTTTCTTTCGCTAGACGCCACTTGAAGCCAGGGGGTAAGAAAGACAAATCCCCTAGATGCTCTTAACATTTTTCTCTACATTAAAAGGGATTCCAGGGGCTCAGGGCAATAGCACATCACTACAGCACTTTTTTGGATTCCATTCCCATCCACCCCTTTGCCAGTGCTTTATTACAAACTCTTGGCTTCAAAAATGGACCAAATTCGCCACCTTTCTTTTGCGACTTGTTTTTTATGAGCTTCAGCAAACAGGGGCCACCGAGCACTGCTGGGTGTGAGCGCCCACCCGCGCCGCTGCCAGCACCACAGCTCTTCATCCCCAGCTCTCCAGAAACCCTCCTGGGAGTTTCAAACTCTCATCTGATGGATGATGAAATCCCATCAAATCCCCCAAACAATTCCTTCTTTAATGCTTGAACCCAAAAAGCTGCTCACTGGAAAACATGGTATTTTTTCTGGGGTACAGAAGGGCAGCGCTGCCCGTCTGTGCATCTTCTGCCCTTTGCTCTCCAAGCTGCCAAAATTCAGCTCATGGTAAGAGCTGAGCAAGCTCCTCCTTGGGCTGGAAGAGCCGGCATTCAGGGAGAACTACCGCAAGGCGTTATAGTACTTGAGAGCGCCAAGTATTTATTCAGTAAGAATTTAAATGCTCTTTTATCATTATATAAAGCCTTTCATCTAAAGTGCTTTACCACATTTAAAGGATCAAACCTTGCCACCCCCCGCGAGGGGGGTGAGCATCACGCCGTTCTAATTGCACGGAGAGCAAAGTTACTCCGAGTCACACGCACCGTGCAGCCCCCAACAGAAACCTGCTTTTCTTTCTCCTCCTTAACACAGCCACGTATGAATACAGATTTCCTTTGAATCCGATTTTTCCAAAGGGATCTAGGCAAACACACACTACACATCCAAACGGCCTGGGATGCCTGCAGTCGTTGGAACAAGGGGGCTTTGTGAGGCTGCTGCAATGGTCCTTGCCAGCAGCGCCAGCAGTCCCAGAGCAGCAGAGGTACCAGAACGCAGGAGAAGGCAGCAGCATCAGGCTGCTGAGGCAACTGCTCCTCATCTCACTATTAAGTATAATAAAACCCAAAGACACCTAAATTTCTTTCATTTCAAAATCTTTCTGATTAGATAAAATTGTACTATGCTCTTGAATACAGATTTTTTTTTCTTCTTTTTCTTATGCTGCATTTAAATCCAGGGGAAAGCCTCTACTAAGTCATGCCTGACAAAATACTTTCTCTCCTTGTAACCTGGCTCTCCATTGCTAGAAAAATAAACTCCCAGGGTTATCTGGGAAGCCTCTTCTCCCTCTTCTCTCCCAACTTCCCCGCAGGTTGTGCAGCCTGATATTTTGCAAAGGTTTTGCCACTAGATCCTGGCTCTCCATGTCACACGCGACTTTATCCCAGCTCAGCTGCCTGTTTGGCTTCTCCGGGTGCGTTAGCTTGTATGGGGGAGGAGGACGTTGCTGAGCCCCCCAACCCTTGACACACACCTCACCCGTGACTGTGTTACCAGGAGGTCAATCATGGCAGAACTTCATCCTGAGGCCACCAGCAGGCACGGTTCCTCCTCGACATCTGGCGAACAGCAGCATCCCTCATGGTTTTTCACTGGTTTAGCGTCCACCTAAGTGCAAGCACCTTGTTTCCCCATCCAGGCACGTCCTCTCCTTCACCTTGTTCTTAGCACACAGGAGGACGATCACAAAAACTACGTCACGGAACGACTTGCCCTCTCCATCCCCACAAACAAGCCCCGTTACTTTTGTCACAGCTCTTTGCTACCTGCTGCAGCCTCCTCTAAGCTCACGTGTCAGAATCACGGTTTTTGTGCTTGCAACTATAACAAGTCACGAAATCCTCAGGGTCTGGCCAACTTCTACCCCCTGGTGAAGGAGAGGCGAGGGATCCGAGCGGTGCAGTGGCAGCCCAGCCTTACCTGACAGAGCAGTTGAGCTGGTAGGAGGATAGCTTGCTGATGAGATGGAGAAGGTGGGAAACGTCTCTAAATGTAAGTTGAAGTAGGAGTTACGAACGACAAGTGTGAGGTCCTGGTGGGATATAAATACCCGGTGCGCATCGCTCGGGAAAGAGCCGCCGAGCGGGCGAGTGGCTGGTGGCACCTCCCTGGCGCTGGCGTCCCTGGGCTCCTCTCCCAGGGTCTGGGGGAGTGCCAGGGTCTGCCGGGTGGCACGGCAGAGCCCTTGGGTCCAAGCAGTGTTAGATCAAAGGCAGTGAGCTGCTGCCGCCGAGCCAGCCAGCTCGCTCAGTTCCACGCCAGCACCTCGCAGGATGCGACTACAGAACGGGGCTCAGGGCCACGCGCTGGCTGCTGCCTGCCCAGGTGCCCGTGGAGGAGACCGAAGGGATCTGAGCAGAAAGGGAGGAAAGAAAGTGAGAGATGTTAGTTTAGAGTTTGCTGTGGTAACAGTGGGTTTGCTTCTTCTGGTCAGTATTTCACTCCGCTCTGATCTACCCTCCTCTCCCCACCTTTGCCAGCCCAGCGTGCTTTCCCCTCAGCATTGCCATCCCTAGAGCAACGTGCGAGTCTCACACATTCTTCCCTCCCATCCTCCGCCTTTCCTTTAATCTGGTACAGGTCCTGTTGGCCACAAAATGTCACTGCTGGCTTCACTGAAAAAGTTTTTCGAGGGGTAGGGAACGTGCTGCTCTAAGCCTTTGCCCGGGGCTGCCTGCGGACCCCAGCACACACCGCTGCAGTAGTTACCCTTCCAAATCCAGACTTCTCCATGTAGACAAGGGGAACAGATCCTGCCTTTTACATAAAATTAATACTCGCTTTCCATTTGGTCTGAGTCCAGGGAGAGGCTGCAGAAATGCACCCACTGGGCTGGTCCCATGACTTTTTCTCTTTTTTCCCCCCTCTCGATACCTCCAACCTTGCCCTATCACTTTGTTACTTATCACAGAACCGCAGCCAGGGCTGCACAGTCAAGCTGAAATAATTCCAGATTTAAGGTCCATTTTCTTTCAGTTTACATCCTTTAATTTTGGCAAAGACAGTTAGGTTTGGACTGAAAACTCCCATGCTTGGACACAAGCCAAGGGTGGGGGGGCGAATCAGCCTTTTCAAAGTGGGAGTATTTGTAAAGCATTTGCTGACACCAGTAGGTAGCAAAATTCAAACCTATAAATACCCATCCAGCGTCAGAAATATCAGAAAGGGAACGTGTGCAGCAGGATTCACCAAGGCAACCCTGCCACCACGTCAGGGCAGGTGCCCTCGATGGACGGTGCCCAGGACACAATCCTTTGGGGACGCGCAGGGTCTATCCTCCCCCCGCTGCAACCACCGGCCATGCACCGGCTCCTCCCGCTTTGAAGCCAAACTGGAAGAGCCACGTTTCCCACACAGCATGAACGCATCAGGAATTGCAGCTGGGTGCTTCTCTTTGCTGATAAATGTTTCTTTTTCTGCAGGATGATTATGGTATATCTTATATACTTTCTTTGTATTTCTTGGCATGAGAAAAAATTAAAATGTAACATGCATGGTCAAAGCTGAACTTGTTTCTTCTGTCTAAATGAGAAAAAATAATATTTGAACTACTAATTTAACTATTGCTTCACACAAGGGCAGGTAGATCAGCTGGTGTTTTGGGTGCAGAGGGTTGCAAATAACACATATAAGCAAAAGGCAGAAGAAAAAACAGCGCGAGTCAGAGCAGAGAAAGGTCCAACAGATCAGCTTTGTGCCTCAGGGGCAAGCGGCACTGAGCCCCCCGAGAACCACAGCTATGGCAGGGGGTCTCCAGCTGGCCATGCCGTGGGGAGGAGGAGAAACCCTCCTGGCCTGCAGCGCCCCGGGATGGGATGGGGAGCAGTCCCTGGGAACTGCTTCTCATCGCCGGCCCACCTGCAGTTCAATACTACGGCGCACAACCAAGTGCAAGGGAACAAATTCCAAATCTGCTCAAACCCGAAAACCACCCGTCAAACCCACAGATTTCAAGAATGCACAGCAACGTTTGGTCTCCACTCAAAAAACCTAAAGGCAAGCAGCTCCCAGGAAGCCAGGCCTTTTTAAAGTTTCTTAAGCCAAAGCT
The DNA here is from genome assembly GCA_035590215.1 of Microhierax caerulescens. Taxonomy (NCBI): domain Eukaryota; kingdom Metazoa; phylum Chordata; class Aves; order Falconiformes; family Falconidae; genus Microhierax; species Microhierax caerulescens. The sequence goes on along the minus strand of JAVJGJ010000001.1, from coordinate 107,547,638 downwards.
TGAAAATTTCCCCAGAAGTTTTTCCAACCGGACTGGAAGGCTGTTGACCGTGTATAACACACGCCTTGGGTGCCTACCAGAGTTTATTTCTGCGGAACTGCACGCCAGGCAGGCAAAGCTACTGATCCTTAAGAAGCTGAAGTGCACAGCCGCTTCATTCAGCTGCATCCTAACGCCCTCCTCTCGCTGCACTTCTCTGGCTGCCTCCGGGAATGAATGGCAACGCAGCTTCCAACCCGGCTCGGCTTGGAGAGGAGATTTGCCAAGTCTGGGACGAATTACTTGTCTTACCCAGCTCTCTCCTCTGGAGCAATACACTCAAGCTGTCCAGGCTTCAGCTCAGGGTAGGACTTACTGGAGGTAACACGGTCTCGCAGCTTCCCAAGGATGATTCCTTCCCTCTCCCAGCAAGGCAGCACCCAGAAAGCCGGCACATGGGAGGCGGGTGCCACCGCCAGCAGCCAGGATCAAAAATTAAGCTTTATGGACACAGAGCTGGTACCAGGCACGGCACTTCCACTTGCATCCACGCCTAGGATGGAAAAAAAGATGTAAATTCTCCGCAATGTTGGCAGCGCTGAGCCACCGGCACTGCGGGGCTCCGCTCCCCGGGGGCAGCTCACCCGACGGAGCCCGCTGGGCCACCACTGGGCAGCAAACACCGCGGTGACCCAGACAGAGCCGCTTTGGTCACATTTAGGAGACAGCTACACCTGTGATGGCCAGGCAGCAGGGCAAATGGACTGCTCCAAAGCACCTCTGTGCTGCAAACCCAAACGCGACGGAGCAAAGCTTTGGTCTACCGGTTGTTGCCGTAAGCAGCGTTACTGTCAGCCGGCTCTGGTACAGCTCATCCCGCTCTGCAGAGATGCAAGGGGCTTGGAAGCCTGATGCTGGGCCAAGACCAGAACAGATTGCACCCCAAACTTCTCCCTGCTCACAGAACGGGCTCTCAGCTGTACAGATGAAAGGATGACGTATGGTGGCCATCTTCAAAATCTGGAGTAGTTCAACAAATAGGAAACCCCTGCCAGGTACTGGAAGCCAGAGGGGACGCAGATTAAATGTTCGTGGACTTATGACAAACAGATCTGTTATCCTCACGTGCATCTCAGAAAACAATCAAAGGAACAGTAATTAGTTCTAGTTCTGCCGCCACCCACGACACAAAGCCCAGCTGCTGGAAGCTGGGGCTTGCCTCGATACTGGGTCTGACCCCAAGGTTCCCTCTGGCTCAGGCAGTACAGCACCAGTACCTCGCTGCCCAGGCTCCCAGTGCCACAGAGCGGCTCCGCAGCCCCAAATACACCAGCAACAAGCTCAGCCTTCGTGTTTATCCCACGGCCCTTCTCTCCCACAGCTCTGCCCACCCCCTACCTGGCTCTGCAGCTTGCCCGTGCGTTTTTAACAAAGCACATTTCTTTGGTGCATCATTCCCCATTGCTTCTGAAACAGCAAGTTCTAGCTACATCTGCAGGTTCTTACTCCTAAACACCCTCCCCTTGTAACACTAATTAAATCAGTGTTCTAGATGTTCAGTTTCCCATGCTAGAGCTAGGAGATGTGCTGCTCAATCCCCTAAGAGCCCCCAGCCACGAACACTTACTCACAGCCACACAGGTCCAACCTCACACCACACTACACCTACTCCCATCTCATGCCGAGGCTGGACTGTACATGAAGCCTGTGTTTTCCAGCAGCAGCAGCCCCTTTGCTGCCTCTGCTCACCCAGAAGGGCAAGAGGCGTTACTGACTGCACCAGGGCCCTGGGCATCACAGGTGTGAACACAGGGGAGGTCCAAAAAGCCACCTTTATTTGTCCTGATGGAGAAACAAATCGTGGATGTTAAGAAAATCCAGTGTAACTTACTTTCCGCTGTTCAGCCAAGCAAAGGGGCTCATGGCTGTGTTGGTGGTCCCATGCAAAACAAAAGCCTGGGACAGAGTGGTCGTGGAGAGCTTTCGAGGAACAGATGCAATTTGTATCTCAGCACACGATGTCTGAGGTTGCTTTAAGCCATCTTCGGCCCTCTTCATGTATTGCTTAAAGAATTCAGCAGGCAAGAAGGCTGAGCAAGAAAGAACAAGTTTTGTCAAGGAGGAGGAGGAGGAAGCGGATCTTACCTAAAAACATCCACACCATGGAGCGATTTCCCTTCAGTGGCAAGATCCCCCTTGGAGCATCTCCATCATGTTCCCAAAGCAGCTGGGCAGATGCAAGTTTCAGACTTCCAAGACTGGAGCCGATAGCCTCACTTCTGATGTTTCGCTAAAGAGATGGGAGCGCCAAGTGCTTTAGGCTCCTGTTTTATTAATACGCTGCTCTGATGGGCTCATGTATAATAGATTTGCAAAGGAACAGCAAGAGGTTTACATCCCATTTCCATGTTGCATATGTTTTCTATTAAACGCTATAGGCTCTTTGTTCACCTCTTAATGTTTGTCTTTGCAATGTATTTGCATGAGCTTTGGGGTTCAAGCTGAGGACGAAAAGTTGGTTACCAGTTCTTCAACTGGTTTCCATCATTTTGCTCCAGACAGGAGCTACAAATTAAACGCACAGGGAACACGTTTGCATTTTCTCTCTCATTCCTAACACTGGCTGGTGTTGAAGAGTGAGCAGCTAAGGGTTTCCTCTGGTACCCTCAAAGCCATGGGCAGCATCTTGGCAAGTCGTTTGTGAGGTGGCAGAGCCAGAGCCCTGGGCTGCTGCAGCCACCGCAGCCACGCAGGCAGCAGCATCGTGCAGCCGCAGCGGGGGAGCTCAGGGCTGCGGAACTGCAGCAGCAAAACCTTGTGATGAGCAGCACACGAACGTGCCCAGCTCTGGTACAGCTCATCCCGCTCTGCAGAGATGCAAGGGGCTTGGAAGCCTGATGCTGGGCCAAAACCAGAACAGATTGCACCCCAAACTTCTCCCTGCTCACAGAACAGGCTCTCAGCTGTACAGATGAAAGGATGACGTACAGTGGCCATCTTCAAAATTTGGAGTAGTTCAACAAACACACTCCTGGCAGGCTCCAGTAAAAGAGCAGAATAAAACTGAGTCTGACTGTGCAAGGATGCCGAAAGACTCTGTCTTGCTATTTTCCTCCCCAGAACCCGCCTGCCCCTTCACAGACGAAGCCTTTTTTGCAGCACGACTCTGCACGTTGCCTCCAGTTCAAAGCTGTCACTGCTCCCCTGCAAACGCAGAGCGACGCAGCCGTGGCTCCCACATCTACACGGCGAGACATTTCATCAGGGCTCGAGCTGATCCTATGTGGCACAAGGTAGATGTTTCTATCACATCTCAAACTTTTTTTTTTTTTTTTTTTTTTATATCAGGGAAGACATATCCGATACAGTTCGTAGAAGGACGGGTGGTTCGGACTTACACAACTGAAAAGCAGGAGACCTGGCTTGCACCAGTCAGCATGAACTGCACCAGCAGATCAGGGCACTGCTCTGAATTAGGACCTTTCCCTGACGGTCCTTCCTGCTGAATCCTTCAGAAGGTGAAAACTCCCATCTTGCAACATCTAGAATACCTAGAATAGAGTGATAGGGATTTCTCCATGAGCTAAGCTACCTAGTTTACTTGTTAAAAAAAAAAAAAAGCAAAACAAAAGAAAGCAAACCAAAACCCTGATGGCCCTCATTGTTTCCAGCTTAGCTGTAATGTTAGATGCTATTCTTGGTGAAGAGCTGCCGAATGCTTCTGAAGCTTGTGGAGTTGTTTGCTTTAATAGCACACAGCATGAAACAAAGCAAAGACGGGAAGTCTTCCCAGCAAAATGTCTCCTTCTGCTGAGCTTGCTGTATCTCGCTGCCTCTTGGAAATGTTTAATTATAGGCTGCAGATTCTAAAGCATTTTCTTCCAATTATTTGGTCTCAGGTCCGATTTCATAAAACCTGTATTTTACACGCCTTCCCAGCAAGGATCAGTGCAAACAGATCACTCCATCACTTGCAGGTGGGCGAAAAAAGCAGAACAGCACCTGACCCACTGCACTGTAATTCCTTACTGGCCTAGGTACACAGCAAACCGCAATAAAATTAAAGGAATGTTGATAAGACTTGGTATCTTTAGAGCTTTAAAGTGACACTCGATCTTTACCTTGACTTTCAATTGCGAAACGTACAGTGGGTAGAAGCTGAAGTGTCCAACACAGGAGTCAGGAGCCGTTCGGTTGCCTGCCCCCCCCGGGGGATGGCTGGTCTCAGCCCCCCGCTGAGCTCCCAGCCTCCAAAGGGCTCCAGCAGCACCACGCTGGCTGCTGAGTTAAGGAGCATCTTTTTCTGAGGAAGCGTGGGAGAAGTTCATTCCCCCGAGATGTAGCTGTGCCTGCGGTTAGAGCCTGAGGAGGCTGGTGCTGCTGCAGGATGGCCAAGGTCTACCCGTCTGCCGCGGCAAAGGGCACGGCCACGCTCTGCCGGCAAAGTCACAGCCGCCTCCAGCAGCCTCGGATTTCCAAAGGACAAACAGATTCGTGTACCCGAAGAGATGAAAAAGATCCCACTACCAAAATCCCCACAGCAGCATCCCTCCTTTCCCCACCCAGAGGCACCGGGCACAACTTGAGCTGAAGTCTCCCTGAAGTATTACAAAAATTGATCATCCCCCAAAGCATTTGCCTTTGGGTTTTGGTTTTGGTTGGTTTTTTTGTTGTGGTTTTTTTTTTTAATAAAACAAACACCTTCATCTAAGCCAGAGCATAGGCTTGAAAGTTATTTACATTTCCTGAAGTGTATGGAACCACAGGAAGGGCTGGCCAGCAGAGCCCTCGGTCCTGCTGTAAGGTCCAGACCCAACCTGATGGTGCAGGATGAAGACCTGTGTGTCCCGAGGGCAGACGTACCCCGGCCAAGGTCGCTGCTGCAGGCTGAGCACCCTCTGCCTCCTCCTCCCTATTTCTTTACATAAGCAGCACAGGCTTTTATAGACCTGACTCACACACCTCCCCACCTCAGGAATATTGTAAAGTAAATTTAGCACTGGTGATACACGCCTGACCTAGAGGGAACTCCATTTATAGTACAGCAGGGAAATATCCACGTACATCCCCCCTCGGCCCCTCCGCCCGGGTGTTTCTCTCGCCGCGAGGCAGGCTGAGAAGCCCAAGCGTCAGTTCAGCCTCTCCCCGCCCCACAAAGTGGGGAAAGCACACGGGATCTCCCGCTTGCTCAGCACCGTGACGCAGGTACCCACCAGACTTCAGCGCTGGCAAGACCCTTGCATGGTCCAGCCACTTTTTAATGTAATAAAAGTTCATTTGCATGTTAATAGCGGAGCCTGCCAGGGACACCTGATCAGCATTTTCACAGCTACTCGTGATTTCTTTTTACACTTGCAATATTTGTGAGCATCCTGCAGTCTTAAGAAAAGGTTCCCTTAAAAATCCAACATTTCAGCAGGATTTCACCCTGAAAGAAGCCAGTTCAGCACAGGTCTGAAGTCAGAGGGCTCTGTAGATGACATACCCAGGCACACGTAGCACCAAACATCTTAAGAAAAGTTCCCACTGTACAGCTAGCAGCAAAACGGGACTTTGCAACCTGCAGCAAGGAGCTTCTCACCCTTCTCAGCGCACCTTTAGAAAGACAAAAGATGAAGAATATTGTCCCCACTCCCAAGAACATTGCATCAGTAGGTGGGTATGGGCAAGGACGATAAGAGGAGAAACAAAACAACGTCTGAAGGGACTAAAGCCTACCTGTTCACAGCGTTTGTGGAAGAGCACGCTGTGCTCATGCACCAAAGTGGTTATCAGTGAATTTGCAGCCAGAGCTCTAGGTGTGGCTTTGATCGATACGCTTCAAGTCACCCTAGGACAGCCTCTCTGGACTTCAAAGTAAGGACAGATTTTTTTTTTTTAATTTTTAATTTTTTTAAGAAATTAAAATTATGAGACCAAAAATAAATTCACGTGTTTGAAATGTCTAGTTGAAGCCAAACACCCAGGAAACAAGGGAGGAGAATCTGACAGGCAGTGCAGTGTGCAGACAAAGCAAGGTAAAACGACGTAAGATCTAAGACCTGAACAGACACGATCGCAGAAGACCTCTCAAAATCACACCACCGGCTGCCAGAGGATTCGCAGGGTGTGAAAGACACCGGGAAAATAATCCACAATGAGAGAACGGCAAATGCCGTTTCAAAAGCAGAGGGGCTTTGATTACGGGCAGACTTCTCCGGCTTTACTAGCGGTGCTAGCAAAACTGGGTTAGCAAAGCCTCAGGGTCCCATTAAGAACAAAGAGCAAGGAGGGTGCAACGCCAGGGGAAGATTAAGCAAGGGATGAGCGGCGGCACACACGCTTGTAACGGTCTCAAACAGCTTGCAAAGAAGGGGGAAGATGAAGGCAGCAGCAGGCTCCGAGTGTTTAACGAGCACCGCGCAGACGCTAAGGCACAAGCACTTACACTGCTTTTCTACCTGGACCCCCATTTCAGAGAGCGGGCTGGCATTCCGAAAATGTAACCAGCTACTGTAAACATAGAGATTTTTCTATTAGCACAGTCAACCCCCAAGTTCACACCGCAGTACATCTCCCGCGTTCAGTGAAACGGAGAAAACAAAGACGCTCTGTCTCTCCGTATGAATTTCTAACGGAGCGCTCGGCTCCCTTTCAGCAGGAAACCTGCTTGTGGAATCGCACCAGGACCGAAGGAGAAGCGCACGGCTCATCCATAATGCACGAACACCCGCTGCGCCCGAGCCTGTCAGGAAGGACAGCAGTTTTCAGTATGAACAAGAGCGTTCTGGGAGGCGGACGGTTAAAAATATATATCTTACTCCTGTGCCACTATAAATTATTGACTGTACAGGGAGTTGGAGAAGAGGATTCAGCTCCATTAATAATTTATTTTCTAATCCAAATGAAGATGGAATTTTATGCACCACTTATTACCAGCGCCACAACTGGAAAAACTAACTGCACTTCCCACTGTCTGAAATCAGAATTGCCTTTCCATTTTCAAAAGTTTTTTGAAGTTTCTCCTCCAGCTTGAAGCATACAGTCAAAGCTTTCCCTTGAGAAAGCATATGGTCATTCCTGAATATTTAGTAGGCACATTAAGGATACAGAAATCTCTGTACTCTAAAGCAGCATTACTGGCACAGCATGACAGCTCTGAAATGAAGAGAACAACCGCTCTTCACTCCCAGCCTTATGCAGATAAACCAGGATCACACTGCCAGGCAGATTTTCTTGTTGGAGAAAATAAAACTCCAGCAGCACCGAAAGATTTAGGGCCAACTGCAAAACCACCAGGTAGAGATGGGTCCTTCAGGCACGATGCTGCCTGGTTTGAGCACCTGAGGATGGAGATGGTCCAGACCACAGTGGTGCTAGAAAACTACAGGATACGACAGAACTTCAGAGTTTTTACAATTGCTTGTACCGTGTTCAAAGTATCGGCTTATTTTTGGTGTTTGTGCTGTGATTGGAGAAGTGAGTGGGCCAAAAAAGCTACTGAACTAGTGAGAACTGTATTAAAAAACAAGGGAGGCATCTGCTGAGAAGGCTCTTCAAATCAGCATCAGTTTTAGTGTGCATTTGGGAATTAAATGTTTTATACTATGAATAAATAGAAAACTTTTTAAAGCTTACCTCTAAGGAAAACCATCCTTCTTCCATCTGTCAAAGAACAGCAAGGAAAAAGTCATGACTATATTCAGACCCTTCCAATGCAGACGCTTGAGGCTGAAGGGGAGAACTCCAGGTCTGCACCCACAGGCAGGAGGAACACACCCTGCCAAACCAAGCGTTTTGGGTCAGGAATTGCTCCATCACATCTGATACCTGGTACAAAAATGGAGAAGACACCAATTCGATGCTCAGTGGTGACCCCAAACTGGAGAGATGAACCTTCTCTGCCATCTTCCCTGAAGATTAGGTAGGTAAAGAACCAAGCACCTTGCTTAGAATTCTAATTTATTATTAAATTACATATCAAAGCTTTTTCAATACATACAGAGAATGCACAATAGGTGAGAACAAAAATAATTACGGTTACAATAAAATAAGTTTCAAAAAGCTATATGAAAAGCAAAAAAATCAGAAAGTGCAATCAGAAAGTTGTTTACAAGGGTCTGGACTGGTGTATTTTGTGAGAAAAGGTTTTGGTTGTTTTTTTTCTTGAGTGTTTATTTAAACTGCTTCCCTCCCTCAGCAGTAGACAGACCAACAGCCACTTACGTATTCAGAACTGAAAGCATCACCACTGGGCTCAAACAGGCAGGTGACAGGAGAAATACAGGGCACCAACGGGACTTGCAAATGTCAGCTAGGATATGGCTCAGTTTTGTGTCAGCGTGCCTTTGGCTGTAGTCTCCTGCACTGCACGCTGCTCAACAGGACCGCTGCTCTGAAGGGCTCCAGAATCCCACACTATTATGAAGAGTTTTGGAATTATTTTCGCCTTCAGAAGCGACAGAGCTGTAAACTCTCCTTCCTGTTTCAAATAAAAGCTTTTTTTGGGAAATAAAGTCAAAATAGGAAAAGGTTATGCATCAAGTGATCTTCAGAAACAAGCTGCTACGTTTGGGGTGCTAAAATAGTCCCGATTGAGTTACACCATCAGAAGGGGTGGACCAGACTTCACTCCCCACGCAGCGGTTTGGGGAAACACGGCCTCAGAGGGCACAGCCCTAGGGGATGAGCTGTTGACAATTTATCTGAAACTTTCACGTCACCTAAAAACCTACTTTTGCTCTTTTGTTTTCAACATTCAGTGAGGAACTGACTGTTTCTTCTTACAGTAATCATAAGAACGTTCCAAGAAAGGAGTTCTAGAACTGCATATGAAAAATTCTAGTTGATTATTCAGTGTAATGAATCCAGAGGAATTTATACACTTGGACATGCAAAAGCTCCTGAAATCAATATTGGTTAAGAAGAAAACGTGCCTTCCCAGGAAGGGCAAACTCTGGTATCACCAGAAGCACCACACTGCTTGGTCGCAGAGACACCCAGGACAGCAAAGCCCTGCCTCCACCCTTGCTCCGGCACACTCCCGTGGAGTGCCGGGAACAGCTCACTGGTGATGAACAGGCAATACCAGGTGTTGCCTAAATGCCATTCCCCTGCTCTAGCAACCAGTGCTCCAAGATCAGATAAATGTGTACAAAAAAATACCCTAAAGAGCAAGGATAAAAATATTTGCATCCATGTGAAGTGTGGCATCAACAGTTATCAATCCAATCCCTTACGTACTAACGCCTGGCCAAGAGGTTGTGGACAGGTTTAAAGTCAGTGCTTGTGTACTAGCAAGAATAAAGTAGAAATTTAAAGAGTGTGTGCATGGGAAATGTGGCCTGTAGAAATACTATGGATTTTCTCATTTCAACGGCTTCGCAATAATTATCTTAGCACAATCCTATTTGGTTGAGTTACGAAACTGAAACTTTGCCAGGAATTGCAGAAATGAGAATTCTTTAACCACATTTTTTTTCCCCTAGAGGAACCACACAGAATGAAAAACGTAGAGAACATATTTAGCAAAAGGAGACACACAAACCTATATTTTGGGATTCGAGATTGAATACTACAATCCACTGTTTCCATTTTACAGCCCAGTGCTCCAACTACAGGTCCACGTTATTAGAGGCACTCAGGATTCCCCTTGGCGACACGCAGGCGCACCGCTTGGGAGAGCAAAGCGGAACGCCTGCTCGCATTGCTAGAGGACCATAAGATGATGATGAAGGGGAAACTATGAGGTTAATTAAATGTGTTTTTCAACACAAAACTCTGTCTCAAACCAACACAAATAAAAAGCATGGAGGGGTTGCCAATAGTGAAACCATTTCCAATAAAGCTTTATCAGAGATAATTCAGCATATTTCCGTTATTTTATACTAAAATATATCAGTTCCTCCATAACATTTCCATAACATGAAAAAAATCAATTATGTTTACATATTTATTATAATCTACATATTTTTCATAGCAGCTTTTTCACACAATAAGATTAAATATATGCACCAAATAATCCATTTAGTCCAGTAAAAAGACTTGTTATAAGATTAAATAAATGAATTTATTTACGATACTGCAGATCTTATATTGTCAACCATATAGCAATCAAATCCTACAAATCCTAAACAGAAGCACGACTGCTGATCAGGGTCCCTTAGGGTGGTGGAGGAATCAAAGAAAAAGCATCGGGGAGAAGAGGTTTGATCTCCCTACACACAGATTCATTAATAAACCTCCTTTATCCATCAAGGTTTTGCATAAACCCCTTTAACAAAGACTTCATTTCAAACCAGGAACATTCCCAAATCAACCAAATAATCACCCTTTATTTAAAATACAAGCCCCACGGTTTTACACATATTAATTCCAAATGCTTTTCTAATCCCAGTGATAAGATGACTGTAGAAGTCTTTGTCGACTTTTTAGCACAAAGTTATTAGTCTGCAAATAAGCCTTCAAATCCATACAAACATTTTAGGTGCAACAGTGTGGTTCTGCACGCTACACAGGCACAAGTCTCTACTCCCTCCAACAGATACTTCACAGACACTATAAAAAGCAGTAAAAAATTGCGTCCGTCCCGCTAAACTCTGTTCCAGAAGAGAACCTGGAGACTCTTTGACATTTGTGGGCAATGGCATACATGGTATCTGTTAGGAGCACTGTAAATCAACTGTGAAAAGAGTTAATCAAGTTCTTAGAAAGATATTTCAGTGCCTCAGTCTGAATTTATGGGGTTATGATATGACAGATGAAAAAGAGCTGTTGAAAGAGCGGAAAAATCTGTAATTTGTGAATCTGCAATATCAAAGCCATTCCTGACATCAGCTTTGTTTAGAGACGCAAACGCAACAGGATTCATGTTGCATCTGGACCAAAAAAAATATATTTTTCCCCCAGACAAGGGTAAATAATACTTGTTTCACTATTCATACATTCAAATCTTTACTATGAGGAGTTACGTCCAAAACTTTTGCACACAGATACAGTTGTCTCTGGTATAACCACCGTAATTTTCATTTCCAATTGACAGTTTAGATTATATCCTACTCAGAGTGTAAAAATATTAATGCTATTAGAATAACTTTATCTAAATTACAATATAGATGTTTCAAACTGCTTATCAGGTCTTTATAAAGACCTTTACGATGCCAGCCAAAATCAAAGTATTTACACCCAAAAGAGTACTTTTAGGTGAACTCATGTTTGGTCACTTTTCAGATGACTGAACACTACAGTAAACAGCTGCTAGGACACTGCTCCCTTTTTACAAAGGCGGACTTGTTAGTCCCTTTAAAGCCACGAGAAACCTTACAGATCTGCCTCAGTGGGTAGTATATTCATATTCTGTGCAAATAGTGAACTTGAACAACCCTCTTTTTTTTTTCTCCTTTTTTTTTTTTTTCCACTTTGAGGAATTTATGTGAAGCACAGTTTTCACAGCACAAATTATGCAGAAATAACTAGTCTCTCAACCATGGGTTAAAAAGAATTACAGAACATGTATTTAGTAGTGAAGCAACCTGATGGCTTAAAGCTGCAATATTCTTCTCACGGGGTGAAAGTGTTAAGTACTGTGCTTGGCCTACAGGAGAAACAGGCTTCCTCCTGAGTTTCCACCCCTAGGCAAGCGTAACAGTCTTTTTCCACTTACCAACCAAGACCAGACCTTCCCAGCACTGCTGAGCACAGAAACTGTTTTACCAGTTCTGGTAAGCATCCCATATTTACTTACCTTGCAGTGAGAAAGGGAATTAAAGACAAACAAATCCCACAAAAATTTAACTGAAGGAAGATGTATGGCAGGGAAGGAGAAAGACTGCAGCTTCAACCCAAAACCAGTGTCGTGGTCTACCGTCATAAGCTCCAGGCATCATGCTGACACTCCCAGCCATGAGGAGCAGGCTGTTGGAAGTCTGTCGCTTCCCCCACTCACTTTGCCTTGACTGGGGGAGGGGAGGGATGGTGGTGATGAGTTTGGCAGAGTCCACGGGGGAACATCCATCAATGAAAAGCATATAGCAGCAGTAAGATGGTACAGATGCCAATAACGCCACCCAAGATGAGGGAATCTCGTCGTTTCCGAAGGTTGATCCTTTGAATCAGGCTGTTCACTGCTGGAAACCGATCTTTAAGGAGTATGAGTCAAGGTCATGTCAGCAAACAGGATCTTCGCTAACAAGCCCCAAAGTCTGTATGTGGAAATCCCAATAGTGCAAGAAATGCACAACCACTCCCAAGGTGGAGAAAGCAGATGCAATAAAAACCCACCTGACGGATCATTAGCAGAATTACGACCATACTTCACTAATCAGAGACAGTCAGAACAAGGAGAGAATAGAAAAGCTTAAAAGTTCACATTTACATGGAATTCATCACATGGTCACCTAAATTACCAGCATTTGACATATTTTTATCTCCAATATGCGAGGCTTACTTACTTTTAATATTTTTGTTTAAATGAGAATGAACAAAAAATAAATGGGGCAGTTATATAAAACATCTGTGGAATTTATTTAATGGAATTCTGTTACTGGCAAAGGCATCTGACTGAGAAAATCTTGCTCGTTGCATGACTACACACTCTTCAAGTATAGCACATAAGGAAGAACTCCTACTGTAAAATCATAAAGATGTAAATCTACCTTTTAATGTACAAATTACAACTGCCAACAAGATAATAAGTTTCAGAGCTTCATGTCTTTGGAACCAAGAATCTTTTAAGGCCAAAGCTTATTGAATTTCTTTTTGTTCTTGCCAGTTGCTAAGAACTCTAATGAAATTTATGGGTTACCAAGATACATCTCTTCAGGATGAAATCTGTCTAATCAAATGATGCTAATGTTGTTCGTTGGGCCCTTATGACAGAAAGGAAGGAATAAGTGGGAAGACGACAAACATGCATGACTTGACAACCTGGCACATTCTTTAGTTACAAGCACAGAATATGAAGAGAAACCAACAGGCCAAAATCTTAACATCTACGGGGCTGTGACAGACAAGAGGATACTCAGGTCATGAATATCCTTAGCTGTACAGCATAATAAGCAGCAATGTGTGCCAAGCTTTAGCTCTGGACAGCCTTGAAAGCAAAAAGTAAAATGAAATTATACTTTTATGAAAACATACAGCAGGGAAGGCCATAAAATGCCATTGCAGATCTCTACCTGAAAACTAAGCTACACTGATTTATATGCAGTATTCAAATTTGAGTAAAAACAACTTTTTCACCATATTCATCACTAAGATGCTTCAAGTCAGATTGTCAAGTGAGACTGGTAAAAAAAATGGTCTGTTTGTCACTAATGTCAATACCACTACACTTATACAGCCACTGACATCGCAAAGCATTTTGATCCCCAAATGACAGAGTGAAAAAATTACTATACCTCTGCTTATGTGGCAGCACAAATTTTTAGGAAAGGATACTAGCCAAGGTATTCATCTTGCTTTGTATTGACTTCAACATCCCTCTCTGTGAAGTCATATTTTCTTTAGTTGCCATGGCAATGCTGGAGAAAGAAAAAGAGTGGATCAAGTTATTGGTGCTAAGAATAATCTACAGTTAAAACAAGAGGAAAGCAAGCAGGGAACGCTTCTTTAGAGAACAATGAATGAGGTGAAGCAATATGAATGAAACCACATTTTCCCCATTAATCTCTATCCTTTACACTTAAAGGATTTATCTTTTTATATAAGCCATTAGCAATTGAAAACACTGCAATTTCTTGCAACAGGCAAGGTTCTGGTGTATCTCCCTCCAGCCCCAGTAAAAAATGGTACTAACATTACAAGCAAACCTAAAGGTACTCTTCTGCCACAAGCTTCAAATTTATAACTTTGTTTAATCACAGAAGTCCCACACTTACTTTCACTCTAGAGAGCATATGAAATTTCTTGTCTGCCATAAGGATATGATGGCTACCTAAGTATTAAGCAAATAAGAGCTGACTCACAATTAAAAAAATCAATCTGCAAAGCGAACATGCTGGTTGAGAGGAGACGTTAAGTGCAGTTTGAGACCTGACACAGCTCATGGAGCTTCGCACAGAAGGAACCTGGATTATCAAGCTGGACATGCAGTCGCCAGGTCTTCGAAAACGTTTAACTGCAAAGAAGTGTTGGGATCTACTTGCTCCAACTCAAGATTAATATTGTCCCCTGAATCCAGAGAGCGGGCAAAGCTTACATTCTCCTGCACTAACGTCTCTTCCCAGTAAGCCCAACCTGTTTTCCATAAGCTGAAGTTGAGGGAGCTGGTGTATAACGAAATCAGATCAACTGGTGATTCTATTGCAGCACAGACAAAATACGTTTTTGAGCTTTTGTCCTAATTAAGAATATCATCCATAAGTACATACGTTTTCATACTCTGTTTCTTCACCAACACACAGTCCAGCTATAATATGTGCTTCATCCAAATACAAGAACGCAATACAGGTGAATATAAACCAGAATTTCCCATTTCAAATTTAATAAATTCTGGAAGCTGGAAAAAAGCAACTGTGCTCTTAAAAGTAAGATATTTAAATTAAGATTTCAAAGAACTACTCAATGGACAAAAGTTTTTCTCCACCTGAAGTTCCTCTTCAGCTCATAAAACAAAATAGTTACAGGATGGAAAATGACAGGATAGGCTACTGCTTGTAGCCCCAGGTAGTATTTCATGTAGCTATTTTGAATGCAACAGCTTCGTCAAGACAAACTGCACAGACTCATTGACATCTAGGGAAACGGTACATAAAAGTTTAGGCTCTGGAGATGTGGCACTTAAGAAGGAACAGCATGACAAATACCACTGTCTTTCACTAGCATGCACGTCACAAAGTAGGACACAAATACAACATGGCTGGATAATAACTCAGAAGTATGTCGCCTGTATTATTTTGACTGTATCTACACAAGTAACAACAATTAAAACACGTTCTTGGACAAGTCTGTGAGCCTTAAATATGAAGGGAAAATGTTCTGGAAGAATAAAAGTGGAACAACACAAGGGATATAAATTTGAGAAAAGGAAGCAATCTGTAATTTCAGAGGAGAACAAACAGATAGGAAAATGCAAAATGCTTCCATTATCCAATACAGACATCCCAATTTTCAAGAGCATTTTCACTTGCTCATACTCAGTGTCTGTATACAAATTTGACACAAAAATCACAGCTAACATGAGAATTATTTCTAAGGAGAGGCAGGAACAAAGTACCAAAACACACCTGCAAGCCCAACATTATTCTCAAGTTCTGCAGAATATGTGGGACATCACATTTCACATAAAGCCTTAATATTTACTACTGAACTTTCTGAACGCACTTGCAATACATCTGGTCCCCAAGCACTGTTCTGTACTGCATTCAGATGGGTTTCAAGGCTTCAGGCTTATCTTTCAGTAACAGTTAAAATGATGAAACATGACTTGTCCAGATATTAGTACTGAAGTACTGAGGTTGACCTGGTATTTTAGTACTGGAAGGTGATAAAAAAAAAAAAAAAAAAAAAGCACTTTTATCTTTATCCACCTTAGTGTACCTTTCCAGGTAAATCTGGTAGGAAAAGTCACACACACAAATTACATTTGTACAATTATTAAACATACAACTAGCATTTCTGATGTTTTTATAACAAAGACCATCTGATACCTTTTATTTCAAGTTTCTTTCTGAACAAAACAACATTTGGAATCAGCAGCTCTGGATCACGCGATGTACCACCGGCTTCTCTACCAGGTCACTACAGTCAGTATCACAAGAATATATGGCAAAACCCAGCAGAGCCAAGCCTGACAACTGTCCTTCAGGACATACAGTGAAAGGTCAGTCCCACAGTTCACAAACATCCTAAAGAAGAAAACAGCCCCGATCAATGATCCCTAAAGTATTTCTGGAGCCGTGAGTTTGTTTGGGCTCCTTTCCATTATATCTGCCTACTCCATCTCAAGTAGCCCTTGATACAGTATCTTCAGCCTTCCACCAATGTGCCAGGCAAACTTGAAGAAAAATAATAAAAAAAATAAAATAAAATAAAAAATAAAAAAGGGAAAATATCTGCCGCCACCTTTTCAGGTGGAGGCTGCCTTTGCCCATAAAATCTGAGAGATCACCAAGCCAAAGCCCGAGTGCTGTTAAGTGGCACGATTTGGTTTTAGCAGTAGCAGAATACCTTGGAAAGCAAGATACGTTCATCACACAAACACACGTGAGACACAGAAGAGCCAGCCGATGGCTCTCATAGCTTTCAGGTCATAGAAAATACTCTTCCAAAAGCTATAGACAGCAAATTCTTTTAAATAGAACAACATGCATTGACGGGGCAGATCAATATATTATTTTAAGGTTATATTAGCATTCTGATAAATTTGGACATACATTAAGAAATTGAAGGTTTATCAGCCATGAAGGGAATATAAGGCTGACAACATATAGGCAAGCCCCTGACATTTTCAAGCTACAGGAACAGATTTAACATTTTCATACTAAGTTTTGAAGTATTATATTAAAAAAATATGGGAGTTTCAGGGCAGAACTATAAGGAACTTCAAAGCATTTTTATTGACGGCTGGCTATTTAGCATTTTCTCTTTTATACTTTTCAAGTGCCAAATCAGCACAAACTGAAAATGAAACTCACGGTTAACTGGAAGCAACAGGGCCCGCAGTCTCCTCCTCGGTGTTTATAAAGGGGCTGTCACAATCAGTTAACCACTGCTCTTTGTTTCTGCCAAAATGACAGAAGCAAGTCCGCAAAGCTTCTTAGACCGTGTAGGACTGACACTCAGCACACTGCATGTGCTTGTTCCTGTGGATATACTAACTCATCTAACCCATAAATGCAACTGATTTATTGATTACGTGGGGCAGCCTTTTCAGGACTAGAATTAGAAGAAAGTGAAAATTGGATGAGAGGGGAAACGAGGAATCAAATCATTGCCTACCCAACAGGGCGTGAGCATCTAAGAGAAGATGCTAACAGAAATTCTTAACAGAGGATGAACAGCTGTACACCGCACAGAAAAAGCAGTTACCATCAGGGGCCGAAAAGGGGGCTACAAAATCAGAACAGTAAGTACATCAAATCATACCACACGTGAGAAGATAGGGCATTTGACAGATTACACACATTTACAACTCAACACACAAGTATTTTAGTCCTCTAAAGTAGAAAGCAACAAGCTTGCAAAACCATTCCATTTGCTACTGAGAAGAGCACTCAGGAAATTTTCAATTACTAGGAATCAAGCTGGAAAAAGATATAATTTCCTAGCTGTACGCAGGAAAGCTTGCTCAGTAACCTACAGCTTCTTATCTTACACCCCCACACTGACTTGATACTTGTCCAGATGAAGCTTTAATACAGCATTTCTCAAAGCACTCCTGAATTAAGCCACATGTTTTTATAAGATGCATCCAATGACTCATTAAGGCATCCATTAATTTACAGAAATGAAAAAAGCATTCCTGAGAAACCTCCAAAATGCCTTTGGAAATAATTATTACAGACTTAGCATGGAACACAAGGTTCCTGCTTTAAATGCTAAGGAGTGAAACTGTCTGTTTCATATCAAAAGGCAGAATATGTAACTGTTTAAGTTTACATATTACAAGACTGGAGCAGTCTTCATTGCTTTTATCCAGTATTTTGAAAAAAAATTAACTCGAATGGGGTAGTTTTTTTCTGAAGAGCCATGACGAAAAAAATAATTTGTAGCAATTACCATTTTTAATAAGCTGTGGTCTGGTAATGAAATGTAATTGTGATATCCATGAACAAAAGCTTAACTGGATTCTAGCTACCATTAACAAGTCAAAATGCAAGTTAAAAGCATCGTTGTTCATGTATAATTTGATACCTCAAAACATGAGCTGGTTTACCTAAGCCTTTGTATCTGTAAATGAGACTACTGAATTTAAGAACTACCAGAAAATACGCAGCTCCTGGAAACTAGTCCGCAGCCTGGTCTTGTACAGTCCAAGTATTGCAGCTTCCTCATATCCTTCATGAGACAGTTTTGGTTTCATTCCCATCCCTAACATATGCTCACTGACTTACTGCTGCCATTCCTTCACTGACAAACACATTTTTTGAAAAATTAATCATATTCTTCCCATTCACAATATTGGCCCCATTTAGTTACTCGACACTCTAATCTCCCCAGATCAAGAATATCTTTTTCCTCACGTTCTGAAACTTCTACACAACATTTATGAGAAAAGATTAAAAGCTTCTTCCTGGAATCAAGATGACCCTGATGCAACATTTCATTTGGAAACTGGCATGAACTATTCTCGGTGCTGCACTGGCTTGGAACTACTAGAGTTGGGTGTAAACCAAGTTTCTAAAACCAGATGGTATTCTGCTCTCTATATTTATTATTAAAGCAGTGCTGAAGTACAACATTAAAGATAGCGGTACTACTGGAGAAATCTCTTCTAGGTAAGCCCAAGGTCACAGCCACAAAGAACCTTTCCACAAATCAGCAGGAGGATCTCAAATACCTGTGCTTGCAGCCATATTTCCTCAAAATTTCACTTACATATCAAGTTTCTCCTTGAATGTTCAGTTAGTGCTGTGGATATGCAAGCAACCCAATTTCTCTTCAGAAGTAAAACTGATATTTGTACAGTTTCCAGTTGTCACTGGCATGAAAAAGTACAGAATAATAAATGCTTCCAGCCATTATCGCAGCCAAACTACTCTAACATACAAAGATACACTTTTAATGCTGCTTGGAAGTGTTTTACCCAGACAAATGCTTAAGCTGTCGGGTGTTTTCACCCCACATAGCAGTCACATACATAGAGCATAGTATCAAGCAAAACGTACCAAAAAGTCAACTCCTTGCTTCATCCATTGAGACAGCTCAGTCAAATCTACATTGATGCAGAACTAAAACAAAGCTCTAAAGGAACAAGACATGTTTTAAAAAATGAAATAATTAATGTATTACTGTAACTTCTGCTTCGTTTTGTACTCTATGAATCACACTTGCACGTTTAAATTCATGACAACATCTATGATTGAGGGAATGGACTCTGTGACCCTGCACAGAAATGCAAGCTCTAGTTTTAAATTGATACTTTTTTCTGATATCACTTATTCTTTGCGTATACATATTAGATATATATTCGTATCTATAAATATACATGTGTGTGTATATACACATACGTACACACACACACACTCTTTCAAATTAAAGACTATTGTGTCTTTTGATCAAACCTGAGATGAAAAGAAAAGGAACATTTCCCCAGAACTGGAAGTGATTTTGTCTGGACACTCTGGCAAAGCTCTTTTGAAAAGAGCTAAGACTCAAAATCTAACTCATTCCATTATGTAAAGTCAAAATTCAATGCAAGTGAATGTTTCCCTTTTATTAAATCCTGATTATTATCTAAAGAAATGCCCCAAATGCATAAAGAGACAATTTAAAAAAAAAATACTTGATGGGTTTGGTCTGGCTTCAGAGTGGAAGTGGAGTAGACCAATCCATTAATACAAAAACACTGACAAACCAGCCTGCAGGTTTCAGAAACAGTATTACAATAAAATCCTAAACACTCC
>JAVJGJ010000001.1:107488619-107528015 GCA_035590215.1 Microhierax caerulescens | reverse complement strand
CTTTTGATCAAACCTGAGATGAAAAGAAAAGGAACATTTCCCCAGAACTGGAAGTGATTTTGTCTGGACACTCTGGCGAAGCTCTTTTGAAAAGAGCTAAGACTCAAAATCTAACTCATTCCATTATGTAAAGTCAAAATTCAATGCAAATGAATGTTTCCCTTTTATTAAATCCTGATTATTATCTAAAGAAATGCCCCAAATGCATAAAGGGACAATTTAAAAAAAAAATACTTGATGGGTTTGGTCTGGCTTCAGAGTGGAAGTGGAGTAGTCCAATCCATTAATACAAAAACACTGACAAACCAGCCTGCAGGTTTCAGAAATAGTATTACAATAAAATCCTAAAAACTCGTCACATTGTACATGCAAAACTACAAAAAAAATTTCAAACTGAGCCAACCTAAAAATATAAGTTGTTGGAAAACAAGAAATAAATTGTTTGCTATTTTGGAAAAGTGATAATGTTTGAAAATGAAAACCCGAGAACACCAAACATATTAAGCAAAATCTATGCTTCTATTTAAATCTGGCCAAGAGAAATGAACACTGTTCCAGAAGAACTGCAGTACCAAGTATCACATCCCACTCATTTCTGGAAAGAAATATGCTGCAGTAAAGAACCTATGTAACGTAATTAATTTAAAAATTGATCAAAAGTTTAGTACTACCAAAACAGCTGGAATGACAGCCCTACTCATCACTTTAGTTACTAAATCATTTCAGCTTAGGTGCCCATATATTCTCTTGCACATATGTTTGCTCCCCCGGAGGAACCGCACACAGGAAGAGTCACGCTCTGCACCTCTTCGGTTCTCTTCTCTACAGCAAGTCAGAGCAAGGATTTCAGAATTAATGCTAACTGTACAGTCCCAGCAATGGGGTCACCACTACGCAGCTTGTCACCAAAAGCCTCTGCATGCACAGAGAAATGCTTTCCAGTGTTTAGAATCACTGCTTAATAACAACCCTTAAATAAAAAGCGATTTCTTGATTTCCTGAACCACATCCAAATGAGTAATGAACTACAGCAGATGTAAACCTTGAAAACAGAGCAGTACTAGTAGTCAGAATACGCTGATTGCATCTCACTTCACAAAAGGAACCTGCATTCAAGCAGCTTTCCCTGCACAATTCCCTCTTTTAACTTGGTTAACAACAGATAAAGCCATTGATTTTCAGAAGTTGGATAGATTTCTATCCGGTAAATTCACTTAAAATGCAGCAGGGTCTACCACCAATTAATATCATACACGAATACTTGCAATTACTGGGGCTGACAAGAAAAAGAATACAACAAAAAATTCACCCTGGTTTCAGTCGGGACTGAATGAAGGTGGTATAGATGAAATTACATTTCCTGCTCAATGTAGTTATTAAACAAGCTCTTTTTCTACAAAAAGAAACATAGAGCATTTTTGGCAACAACTAAAACAAGAAGTTCATTTAATATAGATAACAAATGGTGCAACAAGGAGTGCTGAAATCCAGCCTCTTAAAAATCAAAAGTTCATTTATTAACAGAAGGAACGCTTTCCGTAAACTGCACCGAGGAGCTCTGACCCGAGCCATGTGGTTAGGGGTTGCTGCGTGAGAAGCAGTTACTGCAGAGATAAGTCGACTTGCAGCCAACCACAGGACTGCAGTTCATGCAAATGAAACTCAAAGTAGTTGTAAACCAGCCGGGACACCTACTGATGACAACACGTAACTTCTGAGTAGGCTCAAAACAGACAGAGGAACCTGGGGGAGTACTCAGGTAGCTGCCCTGTTCTAAGCTCCAGTTTAGCAGGGCTACGTTCCCTGCACAGATCGGCACAGAGGTTCATCACACACATACTTTCAGCCTCTCTGATGACACATAATGAAGAGGCCAGGCGAAGCGCTCAAATGATAAAATACGAGTCGTTTTGCAGGATATTAAGCTTAATAAATCACCATATGCTGTTTAATACTCTAGTTACTGAAGTGGCAGCAAGCAAGACATTCAACAAATGTTGAGCATTTTAACAAGACAGAAAAGTCTGTCTACAACCATGGCAATAAAGGAGAGGGGTTTTAATCAGGAAAGGATTAGGGCCCAAAATAAAACAAATATTCACAATAACGGTGCTAAGTTTGGCAAGTATCTTTATGAGGTTGTAGTCAGATTATATCCACATTTTCAGACATTATTGCACTGACCACTTCTGGTTCATCACTGCACATTAATGTGGTTTAACACATTCTTCCAGCATGTTAATTATACTGAGCCCACTGTGTGTACTTAAGCTAGCCAGCCCTTAATGGACATAGAGCCTTGCTGCACCTCTAATTACTCTTCTTGATCACTTATGCCAGTACATGCATTATCTGAAAGCTTATCTTGCTTTCTTTCTTCCCCTCCCTTTTTTTTTAAAGCAATAATCTAAAATTTAAAACCATTAAGATGGGCACTCTGAATTATTGGTTTGCAAAATCCCAGAGTTCAATGGAAGATAGGGAAGGGCACAGATGATAGAAGTGATTTATGATGTTACAGTTCTAAAATTTCTGGATCAGTTAGAAAAGGTATCACTCAAGTATTCAAACCATGTAAAAAACCCCACAAGATAAGTAACTATACAACAGCAATAACCTCTCAAGGCCTTGTGGAAAAAGCCCTTACCTATATCAGCTGCACACTAGGGTGCCGATACATTGAAGGATTACAGAAAATTGTGTTGTAGAAGAGTGTCACTGTGAGAGGAAACAGCTTGACTACTGGAATAGCCCTCAACGGCTCAACCCAAGAGTCACTCTGCTCAATCATGCCCTCTGTTTTGTAGGGGCTATTTACCTTTGAACAGAAATGCAAATTTTCTAAACTAGGATGAATAAAATATTTAAGGAACACCATTATGTCAACATTGCACAGCAAAACACCCCCAAAACCTACCACAACTTCATTGTAATACTGCCTATGAGTTGTTAACAATAGTCATTGTATAAATAAAATGACTGATGTCTTTAGACAAAATTCAAAGTAAGTACTGACTGTACAGAGAATAATCAAAATTAGTAAGTTAATTCCTACCTTATTGTTTCTTCTATCAGTCGATCTGAGCTGAAAGCCAAAACAAAAAAATGAAGTTAAAAAAATAAGCACTAAGTATTATTTTAGATTATTAATTCAATGAGTGCCATAATACGAGCCTTAACAAACTTGCCCTCAGAATGTCTCATTTCAGGATGTTGTCATTTTTTGCAACTACATAGATTTGGTGTATATATAACGAGTGTCTTTGGAGAAGATGCACATAGTGTCCTCTGGAGCAGTGTTTCCTAACAGTATGCTAGAGCAGATGCTCAGGAGAACACAGAAAGCACTGAGAAGACAAAGAGGAGAATGGGCTCCATGATTCGTGGGTAATTAACATTAACTGAGTCCAGTATGTTCCAGGTGCCCAGAACAGTTTGGAAAGGAGCATTACAGAAGTACGTACCTAATTGTATTGCTTTTTAGTCCTCGTCATTCCTGCCCATCCCTTCAGAAAATGTAAGTAACAATAAAGGCTGAGACTTGGTTCCGGGTAATAACATCTCAAAATGCTGCTTCAGAGCTAGTTTACCAAACACTGTTTTATGGCAGTTAACGAGGCAAATTCTTCCTATAGTAATACTAGTTGGATGAGGATTAAGCAATGCTTATGGAAAACAGAATACACATCGATTGTAAGAGAAAGACCTGGATAATACGTTCTCCTTCCCTCTCACTGCCACACATTAATTGAGTTTCTATGAGCATCACTAGGAAAAGAACAGCCTAAAATACAGCACCAATGAGAGAACGTTTCATTTTAAAAATGGGTATGTGAGATTAAGATGACAAACAAGACCCTCAGAAGACCTGAGCAATTTCTTTTTCTATATTCAACTTCTTACAGGCAGGTTTTTAATCACTGTTTTACAGCCAATTATGAAATCCCAGGAAAACATATCTCATTACAGCAATCAGCATCTCAAACGTAACGCTGGCATACAATAGGTGACCACATCCCTGCTTCCCATATTGTGGAAACAACGATACGTCCCTACAACTACATTTACACAAACTCTTGTAGAAATAGGGGGGGCAGAGAGTGAGTTTGCAGTTTAAGGGGGAAATTAATCTGACAGGAAGAAGTTTTATGCTGTACTGGATATTGCTTCCAGTATTAAAGCAGAGTTTATTGCTGCCAAACTAAAAGGACTAAAAGACACTGAAAGGGCACAACCATTTTCATCTTCCATCCTCCTTGTTCCAAGTGTTTTGCCACCTCAGGAGGGGAAGGTATCAACAGCCTCTGGTGCAGTACAGTTCTGCCTCTGACTCAGCCAGAGCTGCTCGATTTGGAACTTCTCTTCTACCCACAGAAATTTTGGAGATCCCCCCCCCCACCTCCAGCTGGAGGCATGTGAAGGAGAACGTTGTGCAGTGTGCACACACGTGTGTAAACTGCTTCGGGGAGGGGGGAGATGCTGATGGAACATCCTTATTTGTCTGTGAAGAGGAGTGAAAACATGAAGGTTGCTATTTCAGTCTAGTCCAAGCACATAGAGAACTAAAAATACTTTGCCTGGTTTTAAGTTGAGAGGGACTCAACTGGGGCAGCAAACACTGAAAACGCCGGAACAGGAACACTTCTTTCTGCTCCCAAAACAAAGCCACACTCCAAAGATTCACATCAGTTGCAAGTACACTGGTTTAATCAAATAAAACCATTTTCATTCACTGTGTGGTATTTATTACCACTGGCACAGAGAAGTAAAACACTACAGCTACGTACACAAAATGATGTAAGCAGTCTCAAGTCTCACAGCATCTGATAATGTCCCCAAGGCAAGCAGAACAGAAAAGCGATGCATTAAAGATTTCTGTAATTGCTGATTCTCAAAGATACAAAATTCAACTGCAAATGTGCCTTTCATACTTATATAGTCTCATAACAGACAAGTGTATTATGTGGGCAGTGCATAATAAGAATAAACTGCAAAGCCAACAGAAAACAGTCTGAAAAGCAAGAATGGTGCACAAGAACGCATAGTTTTTGAAAAGCTTTGACTTTTTCTCTTTAATTTATTAACAACAAAAAGATATCAGGAGCCTAGCTGTAAATACGTTACACTTACATAAATTCTGTGGAACGAAACATTGCTAGAATAGTCCTATTAAAAAAAATCCCTACTCTGGAAAATTCATCACCAGCATTACCAGCTCTCTGTCTATTTAACTGATGAAATTAGAGTATTTTCATGTTAACGAACTGAAGATGACAGGGAAGTTGAACACATTCAGAGACCTTAAGTGAACTAGGATGTTCTCCATGGTTTTCAGAGCACGAAAATTAGGCTTGCCAGTTTGCAGTAGAGACACTAACTGCTTTTTATGTTAGAGAAAGCTGTAGTTAGGCAGTTTTCTTACTTAATCAAAGACATAAACAGAAAAAGTATTTAAAAGCTTCAGATTCAATTATATTATACTGCATTATTTTTTTATATATGTACGTATATATATATACCCATCTAAAAATAAACCCTGGAAAGATAGCTACCTGCAAAATGATGACAGGCAGAAGTGAATAAAAATGAATAAACCTAATAATAAACAGTTCTCAATACCCACAAACACGGACATTAGATGCAAATGCCAAGACACGGGGACATCTGAAACTGGCACCTGAAGGCACAAGGTCCATGTTTCTCAGCTTACACGGAGGTCACCCCAACCCTTTAAAAGGATGAGATGGATATGAATTTTCTTCAGAACGACTGATGTATAGGTAAAGGCAAGCTGAACTAACTCTTCTACTCTTAAATAAATAGCTTGGAAGCATACAGATTTACTAAATACAACTTCCAGTATGTTCTTCCTACCCCAAGAAGCATCATCTTTTGATGGTCCCAAGAGGATTTCCAAAAATATCTCTACTTGCAAGTCTCCAGTGGGTGACCAAACTCCAGCAGAAAATGGCAATGACATACACGGCAATTTTGGTAAAGGCAGTATGAGCAGGAACATTTGATGGTAAAAGTCTGTGCATCAGAATCCCTCCGAGTTCCCTTTAGCACTTCCTGCAAAAGTTCGCTTTAAGCAGATGTCAGAGGCTTTTCTAAAAGCAGTAACATGCACTCATACAGCATCTCTTAAAGTCTTTCAAAGTTCTTGGCAAACACAGACTGTAATGTTCACTTACAGTGACACCCAAACAGATGCAAGCAGTTGTTTCATCATTTTACAGTTCATAACCACAGAAAATAATGGTCAGATCTAAGGAAGATCAGGAATATGAAGTACAGCAGGGACCCGAGACCCAAGGGAAATCTGCACATCTCTGACTATTAATAACCTGGTTTACACAAATAGAAGTCGTTCCCACAATTATGAATAAAGTTCATTTCAGTGTTCGGCAGAATAAAAAATAACACTGAAAGAGGTAATTTTGCCTCACAGATTCAAAACTCTACAAAAAGAGGCTCTTAAAAAAAAAAAATCAATCTCTTTACTTTGCTCTTTTGCTTTCCAAGCGAAGACTACAAATCCAGTGGATGTTACCTTATGAACATCCAAGCAAGCAAACAATGGTTCTGGGCAGTATTAATCTCACTTTCCATCTGTTTCAATAAGCTATGCATTTTCACCTGTCCAGACAGATGGCACTTTGACAAAGCCATTTAAAAATAACACACGAAAGAAATGCTGAAAGATGCTGAGGCAATCACCTACTGTAATAAATGGCACAAATCCAACAGTAGCAGTCATGCATATGAAGTAATCAGGACTCTGTGCAAGTGCTGTCTTCAAAAAAGATTGTGCAGTTTGTCATTTAAATATGGAGACTGGTAAATTAATTCAAAGGAAAAATTAAGTGAAATACGCTTCTAGGATAGCAAAGAAGCCTGCCCATCACATCAATCTTTTACAACTAAAGAAAACGTTTTCTGTTCTTTGCTTTTTCAAAGCAAATCTCCATGCCAGTAGTTAAAATTCAGTAATGTAGATGATTACTTAGATGAGAACTGGGCTTCTCCCATATCCATAGGTTTTGCTGCTGACTTACTAGCTAGATACTCACCACAAGCACTTTTTAGAGAAACAAGATTCAGCAGGAAGCCTCATCTGCACGCAACTCATTTCACAATGCCCTTTAAACCCATCAGATGAAATTAAGGGCAATATTATCACAAATAATAATGTAAAAGGATTAGGAAAAAACTCTATAGAATAAACTAATACAGCACTCAATAACTATTTTCTAACTTTCATAAAGAATAATTAAAGAAATAATAATTTTACTTTGTTCTTTCTCTAATTGCAAGATCAATCACTAGTCTCAGCTCTCTCAGACTGCCTGCAATAAATCTTTCATATTTTCACAGTCCTGGATCACTAGGCAACGTGGAGCTTCCAGGAATGCAAATACTGCAAAACATACTTGATACTCTAATACAAAATACAGGTTATGATGAAACAAATCAGACATACAATTATTTCCATCATAATACTCATTCCTAACTCACAAGTGAAAAACCCCAGCTCCAACTCATCTTTCCTGCTTGCCATCAATGTACCTTACAATCAAAAAAAATCAGATCATTAAGCTCTTCAAAAGCTTAAGTAGAAGAATTTCAAGCAGAACACTTTTTTCCTGTGATAAAAACCTGATTTTGTAAGACTTGTCTCAAGCTTGATTCAGCTTAGTGTCAAAGAAAGAGTGAATTCCACCAGAGCTGCTTAGCTCGTTTGGACAGTCTCTCCAGTTGCTAATGAAGACAAAAATTGGTGTAGAAGCCTACTCCTTGACTGAGACCTGACACAAGAGCATGGCAAGACAAACATACCTAGAATATAACACGCTCAAAGAGAGAAAATTTATAACAGAGGGCTGCAGACACCACCAAACTGGTTCCTGTGTTTTTAGTGAAGAGCAGAAGTAGCACCTGTCTGAATGCACAGCATGCAACAGCACAGGGAGGAAAGGGAATGTATTTGGCTACAAAGCATACATCTTACGTGTGTGATGGCCAGCAGAAGAGCTAGCTGGCCAAAAAACAAAGACACGAGGTAAACCGGGCATTTTCAGGGATGAACAGTTTGCCCATAGGAACCATTCTGAAAGCAGAGAAAAATTCAAATACCGACGCAAACTGTGTTTTCTGTGGGTTCCCTTTATACATTAATTAAAGCATAAATCTGGATGCTAAGGAGATGCAATGTTTTCACACTTTCTGTTGCAGTAGGAAAAATTAAATAAGAGCCTACAACAACATTAACATAAAAAACAGCAGAAACTTGAGCATTAAGTCAGTGTATGGATTTGCTCCAACGGAGCAATACGTTATTAACAACAAGCATCACACCTACAAACTCTGAACAAGTGAACTAGCTTATTTCTGCAGATCACTGTACTGGGAGGTCTGACACTAATCACTTCCAATAAGAACCAGGAATAGTTGCAAAATTGGAAAAGAAAAAAAGCGCAACATCATGATATCACGTTGCTTTTAATCAATACAAACAGTCTGTTAAATCTAGAATGAAAGGCACAGAACATAATCCATTGCTCTAGGCAGGAGTTAGCCAACATTATTTGGTGCTGAATTTCTTTCCAGATGGTTCACGCGTACTTTGTATATGAGAAAGAAAAAAAAACCAAAACAAAACATGCAAGAGGCATGCTTTTCACCAGAGGAAAGAATCTGCCAAAGGATTTCCAGGAAAATAAATTGATGAAACCTACTCCCTCCAACCTGAAATCCTATGACACAGAATTCACTAAAAATTAGACTCCTAGCTCCATCACTAAATAAGTAGCTCGACAGCTTACCAATTCCAACAATTTGGACTTAAGATAAGCTAACATAAGTATCTTCTTTGCAGCTAACATCTGTAAACATGTCTACATACGCACCATAACCAATGAAAAGGTTAGTTCTAACTCAGTATAAAGAAAAATTTAACAGATGCAAGCAAATACCAAGGGGTGCTTCCCCGTTGCGGGGAGATCCCTGAACACAGTGATCTACCTTCACAGGTCTGAGAACACCAACAGGTTGTTTCTCCTGGATCTCCAAAGGATACAGTCTGCTCCTCCACTGAACTCCATGGATTTGTCTGGGAATTATCAACAGAGTGAAAGAAATGTTTCTGCAAAAGGAGGAGTTAGCCAAGAAAGCTCTTTGGCAAATAGAAAAGACTACTGGGGAGAGTGCCTGATGTTTAAGAGTCCCAAGAGGGCGAGCAACAGCAATACTTCTTCCTTTAAAGCAAATCTATAAGGAAATAAGAGCCTTCCCAATAATCTGCAGTATACAGTTTACCCAAAGAATGCAGTTAAAAACTTAAAATGAAAACAGCTCCTATCATCCAAATGAAGTGCAGCAGCTGGTTGCCTATTAGTAAGCACAAACCCAATGCCAGGATGGCACCACCAGCCACATAATGAGGTTTCTAGAGGCTCTCTATTCATGGTTGTGAAAGTTCCTGGATAGATTGACCCTCCCATATAATTGCTCCATATTACCCATAGGAACAAAGTTAAATGAACTGAGAAGGGCAGGCCTTACAGTAAGTCATTATCAGTAACCACAACTGTCAGAACAATTCCAGTAACTTACTAATGGACTATATCGGCATTTCCTCAAATTTTACACGCTGCCTGCAGAACTAGCATTCAGCGCGAGCGCTGTTTTCATTATTTCCTCTGGTTTAAAACATATAATTTAGATCATACCTCTAACTAGAGGGAAAAACACTCAAAACCAAGAAACACAGCCTCTGATATCCAACAGCGATCTGATGAAAAATGAGATCTACCAAGACAACTTACCATTACTGATTTGTTGGGCACACACAGACAAGGTATATGCATGACTTACAAGAAACACACCTGCACCGTAACAAAACAGATTGTGCCACTTTTCTAGCTCAGTGGCTTTTGACTAAAGGTAGACAAAGTTAGAACAATTGTTCTACTACTCACACACTCCTAAAGTAACCAAGACGAGAGAACACAAGGGGGAATGTCTTCCAGAAGAGCCCCATCATATGAACAACTTTGTAATTAATATCTTTTTCATTTCCAGTGAAGCTAACGCAGAAATGAAGTGAGTTGTCCCTAGGATGACAACCCAATTTTAATTTAGTATGAAACCTAAAATACACACTGACAGAAATGCATTCTGCTTCCTAACTGTATTTTCACCTGCTGCGGTTTTGAGGGTTTGCTGGGTAGATGTAGAAAGCTATATGGCTCTCATCCAGGATTTGGTCAAAGTACCTAATGTTACAACTATCTACCTGCCTGTTTATTAAGTTTAAGAAAAATATTCTTAAAACTGCGTAGTTAACTATACAATATAACAAATACCTGTGGTTCAAAATCTAAAGCACACATTACATTTAAACCAGCTGCAATCCAAATTCAGGATGCACCTCATTAGTGGGTGAATATCTCGACATTTTTCTTGCGACCCAATTTCACTTGTGTTCTTAGGCTTGTCTTTTCATCTAAGACTGAACAAGATGCATTCTTCCAGAAATGTGGCTATACTCAATATAAACAAGTCTCTCAAGTGAGAGGAAAGCACTCTGCATCTTTCACTTGACAACAAAACTAAGGTACTTGAAAGGTTCTAAGCAAAATTGAATTATCAGGCTAAAATAGGCATGCTTTAGTGGGAATTTGGATCTAGTTCTGCTTCCCAACATAGATTTGATAGAAAGTATCTATCCTCAGCAGATGGTAGTCAATGCTTTTTATCAAACCACTAGTAAAGCAACACACTAAGATATCTGTATCACCTACCATTCAGCAGCCAAGAATGATAAGAACCTCATTCTGATGCATTAGTATAGAGGTTCAAATTAAATAAACTCAAGAATGATATTTATACAGTAACGTGATAACTTTCCAGAGGTACACTCCGCATTTGAGAAAAATGGAAATAATCACGTATTCATACACATTAAATGAAATTCAACAGCTTTTACTGGAGGTTCCAGTAGCAAATAACGAGCAAGCACTTCTGGGCTTAAAGAAGAATGAAGTACACAGCCACACTGACAAAAAACAAAAAATAATTACATGCCTCATTAGAATAAGTGATTCTCAGATTCCACAAAAGAAGTTCTATCAAACTCCACAATCATTGATTCCATTAAAAAGACGCACCTACTTTTCCAAACCAACCCATGTAAGAAGGATTTCAGTACTTGTCAAAGTCCTAATTTCAATACAGACCTTGGGGCGGGGGGGCTGGAAAGCTGTCCTAGTTAAGAAACAGTGTTGAAAGGAAAGCTAAAAACAAATAAAACATGCACTGACTTGTTTATTTCTGAAATGAGCAAGAAACTTCAGAAGCAAACACAGAGCTCTGAAGTTTGAAGTCTAGTTTTACATCCCTCCCTCTCCCCAAATCAAGGGCATAGCGTTGTTCCTGAGGTAAAGCCCAGAGCCAAGAACCAGAGCTGAGTTTTAGTCCCAACCGCCCTTTTTCCGTGGCACATTCAAGTAATCTTTCACACTACACTGTGAGCATTTGTTCCTCAGTTTCTGCAGACACCCATAAAGACCTAGGATAGTTTCGGTAGCCCCTTTCCCGGTGGGTACATTGAAGTTCATGCATAAACCTTCACATTTTAAACAGATAAAAAGCAAACAATGAGTTTGAGGTTTAGTGCTAACACCTGTGTGACCACATCCTTTGTCACCTGGATAATGCAATTTTGTACTGGAAGTTAAAAAGGAACTCCCAGACTAAATTTTGTGCATGTGTGTAGTGGGTTTGTTGGGGTATTTTGTTTGGTGTGCCCTGTCCTCCCCACCTTTCTTCAAATATCATTCATTTTAGACATACTGAATTATAAAAATACCACAATGGTCATCAATGTCAGGGAAATCATTGATTACAGTATTTTTCAAACCAAACTATAAGGAAAGCATGCAAATAAACCTTGTGAGATGAATATAACATTTGTTTTAGTGTTTTGGGGTAGGTTTGGTTTTTTAAATCCTAAATACAGCACAGGAAGATGAAAAGCACTAGTTGATTTTACTCTAATGAAGCTCAAGCTATTTTTAAAGGTAGAACCTCTTTTAAATCCTGAAGTGCTTGGCTGATTTTCACGTTCTTTTATTAAGTTATTTATAAATAATAACAATACCCAGGAGAGCATCTTTCTTCATTGCCTGCAAGCTTTGAACCTCCCCAAATTCTCATTAAACTACTTCAATAAGTTGCTCATGCAGTCACATAATTAGTCACATAACAAGCAGCAAAGCTTCTTTTTTTCCAGAAGACATGAACTGTCTCCCTCATTGAGCAGTATTTACCATTAAAGTGAGAAAACAGGTAAGTTGTGCTCAGTCTGATGTTGCAGTGAAGTACATGATTATGTTTGTATTCAGTCTGGGACTGTTATGAGGAGCCAATCCAGCCACTTACGAAGTGGCCTTGTGTCATTCTACCACGCGTCTTCAAGAGACAGAGGTTCTGCCAGCAGGCCTGGAGATAAAATTTGTTCAATCCCATGCAGAGATAAGGCTAAAGAAAGGAATCACTGATGCATAACTGCAACTGAGAACACTCTATGGCAATAGGAGACAGAACAGAAAGAAAATATAAAATCATATTTTGAAACAGGATTACAGTACACGTTGTTGTGCATCATTAAGTAAGCTTTTGCGATACCAAAAATCCTGCTTTGTTAAAATCCCTTCCTTGAAAACCATTTTATTTGTGCTGCAGCTCCCAAAAAGTCTGTGTTATGGACTTTCAATGGTAAGCCAGTCAGCCAGGTAACTCCCACAGTCATCCTGACAGGGTAGCTGAGGCACCAGGTCACACTTTTTTAATGCAATAGTTTCCCAAACTTCCTTACTCCAGAAATGAAGAAAATAAGTCAACAGTATTTGGGAACATAGTGACACACCATTGCCAGAACTCTTGCAATTAATGGCCAGCAGAGAAACATTTTAACCTAGATCACACAGCCTCTCCTTGCACTGTGTCTTCCTGTTGTGCTGCAGCCTTCCATCACTGCTGCACAGCAACTCTGTCGCCAAATTAAATGGTACTCAGTGCTGCTTGGCAAACAGTCCAAACCCAGGCCATGGAGAGCATGTATTGTCCCTTCAGAGCAGATCTGTTTTGGTTTTTCATAACTGCTACAAAGCAAATAATATTACTCATTATCAAGTGCTGCTTCAGTTAAAATCTGTGTTTAAATTAAGAGAAGGGAGCAACAAGAACACCACATTCTGCTTTGACACAAACAACAACCAAGTTTAATTTACAGGCGAGCTTTGCAATTAACAAAGAAAAAAAACCCTTACTGGGCCTGACTAAAGTGGAACTCAGCAGTTCTGAGGCTGCAGAGCAGGCAGCTAGCAGGCACCCAGGGAAGATGCTCATCACACTCCTCCCTCCCTGCTGTTTCCCCAACCACCTTGGGAAGGCAAAAAGAATTGGTGAATTAGCTGTTTTTCCTACAGTCTCTTTCTTTCCAAGAGAAGATGAAGGAGATGCAGTGGCAAACAATGTGTCAGCCGGAGCAGTAACTGCTCAGGCATCTGCCTGTCCTCCCACTGCAACTGGAGGTGAGGGAGGGGGTGGATGGGGAGACAACAGCAATTCCCTGGTTTTAATCCAGTACTGAAGGTCCACTGAAATCCACAGGAACCCGTGCAGCAACTGCACAGTGAATGGAAATCGGAGTGTGCAGTGCGGAGAACTGGGATAATGAAAGAAAAGGAAATTAAATTAAGGTAGAAAACTGGTAGCTTTTCACTCAGAAAATAAACACAACTGTAATCAAAAACTCTGCAAGATGTCTCTGCATCTCATTAGGCTGACTTCTCCGTGCAAATCAGTTCTGAAGTGAAAATTTGTAAGCAACATCAATATTTAGAGGAAAAACGGTCAGTAAGTCACTCCCTCTATTAAGATCTGGACTGTATTACGAACAAAGTTTGAAAGCAGTTTCCCGGTGATTATTCTCTACTGAATGTGGCCGTTTCTGCCCAAACAACAACAGGAAATTTGAAATAGTTCTGCTGAAAAATGAAATGCTATAATAATAGTAATAAAAATACTTAGTACTCCAGAGTACTTCACATATATGAAGTACTGCACAGACATTAATTTATCCTAATTATTTCCATGAATCAGGTATGTATTATTAATAGCACCATTACACAACTGCTGCAGATTCCCGTTATTTCTTTTGCTCACTTCTCTTACTCTTCTTTTCTCTTCCACACCCAGAGCACATCCCTCTCTGATTTGTTTGCTCTCCTTTTCTCCTTTAAAGCTTCTCACTCACCTATGCTGGCACCCCTACCCTGTTTCCAGTGTTAACATTAAGGCACACGGGTGTTTCAAGCCCTCAGCTAGTCTGAACACTTTGAGCAGGTTCATTTCATCTACCTGCATCACTCACACCTGATACTCTTCAGCTGAAAATATTTTTATTGGATAGACCAATAGCTGGCATAGCAACACCCACCAGCAACGTGCAGTCATCCAACAACAATTAAAACACAGCTAATGGTATCTGCACCAGCACCTGCTTCACCACCAGCCACTTCTTTTGGAAAAGGACAATCAGTCTAAGTGGTCTAGTTTTACAAGGAGTTAATCATACAAAATAAAATCTGTAATTTCTACCTAAACCTTGGAAGCTTTTATCAATTTTTACACAAATTCATTGGTATCACCTGATACGATGTCATTCACAGATAACGCAGGTATCTGTGAACACAAGGGAAATTTTCCCTCGCATATAGATGCAACATTGCAAATTTAATCAAACACATTAGTCCCTCCTTTGCTGACTTAAAGACTATAACTCATCAGTAACTGCAGAATTTCTCAGGGCAAACACTAAGTTCACAGGACTCTTTCCTCTGAGGCAGCACTTTTCAGAACAGTTTTTAAAATGCTAAGCTAGATCTATTCATCAAAATTGTCTTCTTTAGATGGAAAACAGTATTACAAGAAAAAGGATGACTTGTTTACCGCCTTGGCCAAAAGCATACGAACAGAACAGATGAGAAAAACACCTTTAGTGAATGGCACAGACCCAAGAAAACAAGCATTAAAAAATCAACTGCAAACACGACCATGCCAGATTTGGTGGTACTTTAAGCATCTGACATGCCAAAAGATCTGAGGTATTAGGTAAAAATATTAACAGGGCATTGATATTCAACAATACCTGTCTTCCAGCCTCATTTTAATTAACAGGTGTTAAAATTTTTATTAATTTTTTAAAAAAATTTTATTAAAATACCAAGATAGGTAAAACTATCCTTGAATTATCTGTATAGAAGTTAAGGAAGAAACTGAGCGACTTAGAAACTTTACGCCTCCTATCCACAGTCAATAACATTTCTTGACAAATCTCCTTTCCCAATGAAGCTCAGAATCAGCTGATTTATGAATGAATTGAACTAGCAGCAAAGCTTTCAGTTGAAGAGAGAACACCACAATATGCTTTCTCCAAGCCTCCCAGAACGGGGGTGCAGCAGTGCGGAGCCCTGCATGCCCCAGCCCGAGGGCTGCCCTGGCAGCACTGTGATCCTAACGTGAAAGTGCACAACACATTTGTGCCAGCAGCACTGACACAGCAGCCAGCCCCACCCAGGGAAAGTGAATCCAAATAGATGCACGATCCTCATGGCTTAATGGATAGCAGGTTTATGTATTACAGGCAATGCAAGGGTTTGCACAGCACTTCAGCTGTTGCAATTCCCTTGGTGCTTAATATAGGTTGGATCCTTTTATTCATCAAAATTCTGTACCCGCAGATTTTTTACTTTCCCTCCTTTTTTGCAATTACTTTCACATGTAAAATTCAGACAGATTCTCCTTCGTTCTTTTTCCAGAACAAGTGACATTCACAATACAACAGAAAAATAAAAAGGCAGAGGTTCAGCTTCTCTCCAAAGTCCCTTCCAGATAAGAGGTTTCTGGCTCCAGTCTTCTTACTCCCAAGTGAGGTACCACCACAAACAATACTGCCTAGGGCTGCCAGCAGGCTTTTTAAAGAGCATTCACGGAAAACGCCGCCAAAAGTAAATTCAAGTTTCCGCTTATCCTGTCCCACATGGTCATGCACAAAGAAAAAGGCTGACAGACGAGTCTGGTACTCCGCAGTAGGGTAATAGCTCATACACTCTCCATTATCAGATCATGGAATAAATATATAATAGGTTAAAGTACTTAATACCATAAATTAAGAAGGGTCAAGATCAAGTGAATGCTCTAATATTTGATACAAATATATAACTCCTGCACCATAATTTCATTACTTTGCAGCATATAATAATAAACTTACAAAGTTTATGTTCCCATCTCCATTTTTCAAGCTCTCTTCACAGGTTTCTCAACTTTGCTAAAATACATTGGAATTTTTACCGTTGTGTCTTTGCGACGATGTAAATACATTCATCATGTAGTTCCATCAATTAATCTAGCACCATGGTTTACTCCACTGCAAATATTCAGCATCAAGACTCACACAATGCTTGTCAGCTTATCCTAGGAGTTTGTTTGGTGTAATCTGCCAGCTCCTGGTGATTTCTTTTGCTAGCTTTTACAGCTTTTTGGCATTAATAGCTCATTAACTGCTTTCTCTGAAGACAAATACGTTGAAACTCTTTAATAATTTCCTCTGCCAGTATCTCTTACTGATTCTCAATTCAAAAGTTTTCAATTTCTTGCAAGCTTTGATTTCTCATCAAGGTTGTCTTCTACATTAGATTTCTTCATACACCTTACAGTTATCTCTACCTTGCAGTAGTATTCCATGATTAGTTCTGGCCTTGTTTCCTAAAGATCCCCAACTCACACTTATTTCTTGTTTTCTTTTTCTCAGTGTCATGGGGGTTTTTTGTTGTTTTTTTTTTTTTTTTTAATACTTCACATTTTCAAATAATCATCTAGAAGATGAATTAACTGTTCCTGAGAGTGCCTTATTTAACTCTATTTCTCATGCAATTTTAACCTAAAAACGTACTGGAGAGTTTAGCATGTTTAAAGAGATCAAAGCAATCAATGCCTCAACAAATGCTAGGCTCAAATTCTGAAGACATCTGCCAGATTATGTTTACAAAATGGTTTAAGTTTTCCTCTTTTCATTGTTTCAAGCTTTTCAAAATAGCACACTCAGAGGAATGTCAGTTTCTTAGAAGTATATTTTACCACTCTAGAAATACTCTAGCCTTCTTTAACAAAATGCCAAATGCATAAAAGTATTTACCACCCCAAGCAAACCACAAACCCCAAACCCAACATCTAGAAAGAATTAGGTTTACTCAGATTAACTGACACCGATTCTTCAAAGCACAGCATTTCAGGTAACGTTCACCTCCATAACAGTAAGATTAAGGCGTTTTTCCTGGAAACTTTACATTTCCTAATCATGTATGTTTAATAATAAATCCAATCTAACAAAAGTTGTAATTCCAGCTTTAAATCAATTAATTTCTAAGTTTTAAAGATATCAAAGAAAACTGAGGATGAAGTGGTGGTAAGCCACAATCGAAAAATTTGGGTTTAATTTCCTGTAAAAGCTTTTTATGCAGTTCTAGATAGAAGTCTAAGTTCTCTTTAAGAAAGCACGTTTGAAAAAACCACAGGCAATTTTTTTTTTATTTATTTATTTGAAGTGAAAGCCTGCCCTCTTGTGCAAGACTGATGCGTAGCATGACTACAGTCAACACAGAGGCAGGAAAATCGGTGCTACTTCTTTAACTACCTAAAACCCACGAACCTTCCAGCGCTGTTCTACCCAAGTGTGCTGTTTTTACTGAACCAAGAATGCACAAGGCAGCTACTCGTAATCTAATGCCCTCTCTGCAACTGGAATAAGAAGAAAGTGCTTTCTATTTTGCTTGTTATCTCAGCCAATAAACTATGATCAACTGGCAAATATTTAAGTGCACGGGTAATTTGGGGATTAGTCTCGTCCATCCCCATTTCCACATATCCAGTAGAGACAAAAGGAAACAAAGGTTCTTCTGTCTGACTGACAAATAAAGGAAGGGGAAGGACAGCTAAGCCAGTGGGACTTTCTGTTTTGCTTTTTAGCCTTTATCCCAGTCAGTATACCATAAAGGCATCTACTTATGACAGGATGCCAAGCAGGATGCGCGAGTCACAAGTGAATTGCAAAAGCCCACTGAAGACAATACACAGATGTCACTTAGTGTTGGCAAGATCCAAAAGTCAAAATCACTGAAAACTACCATGAGTACTACCTACTATATGTACTGCACAGTCAGCATAAGCACTAAATGTTTACCCAGCTGCGTAAGTAGGAGCACTGTCACAGGATAGATTATGCAAGGCATTCATTGCAGACATATGTACCTACAGACAAAGCTTTCATGGATACCTGAAATTAAAAATGTTTCAACCTCCAGAAAAGTTAGGCACCTCCAACATAAGTAAGTAACAAATAACACCTACTTTCGAAGGTGTTCGTGTTCCTTCAGGAATAGTTCTGTTCTTCTATTATTCACGCCAGACCCACTTTTATACGATCTAAAAACCCAACGACAGAAGAAAACGGAATCTTGGTAAGAGCTGTGAATTCAAGCAGTAACTTCTTTTGCTGTATGCAGAGCACAGATGAATAAGCTGGGCTGAGTATTCTCCTACAGGAGGGTTTCCACCTTCTCCCTCAGAGGACAGTCCCATACCGTTGCTATAACAAACAATACAACTTACTCGATATCTTTTCGTACTGATCCCAACAGATTCTCCCTTTCTCGTATTGCTAAGAAGTTTGCTTTGGTTTTGTGGAATTCGTGCGTATAATCCTGTAATAACATAATTATTCCAAAATTAGGATTCTGAGATCAATTTAACACCATAACTCACCACCTTTTAAAATATTAACTGTTCTTTAATACATAGTGCAGAACAACTTATGAAATGAATATCAAAAATGCCTGGAAGTTAATGCAAATTATTCTCAAAACTCACTGCTTTTACAGTAGTTGCTAACTTTTGATAGCTACAGATAAATTCATAGAGGGAAATCCATTGTAATTCCTTCTCCCAATCACATATATTTTCACCTTTCTCATTAATTACCATTTTGTGTTGGAATTTCCCATCACTGGTTGAATCAGAAGCCCTAGTAAAACCTGCTTATTTGGTGTGGTAAAGATGTTCTTGGATTTATTTAAGTTATACCAGATGAAAAAAAGTCTCTTCTGAAAAATGAAGACTTCTTAATTTATTTTTTAATGTCCAAGTTGCAATTTTACATCTGAAAACATTTCAGGCAGCTAATACTTCTCAAAAACCAATTTAACTGGGAACCAAAACCATTGTAAAAATTCTTTTTCAGGTAAGTGCTATGGCCTGCACAAAACACTATGCTTTTTACACTGTGTATTGCACAGACACAAAACAGAAATCAAACTGTACATGACCAGCCAACTAAAAGACACATTTTTAACATTACTATGCCACAAAAGCATCACCAGTTTGAAGCATGGTTGATTTACAACACTAATTAGCAGCTTTGGCTGTCACATTTCCTTCAACTAATTTTAGCAGTTTAGATGGTTTTACAATCATTTTCATAAGCATGATGTTCCCTCTCACATTGCTATGTGACAGACCACACAGACAAGGTAATTCATTACAGTATCTTTTCCCTTCTGCTATATAAAACACACCTACACAATAAGATAGCATGCTTTACTGTTCTTAGTTAGGTACTAGTCACCAGTGTGACATAAAAAAATGGATTTTTTTCAACTCAGAGTTCACTAATTGTGGTGTCTGAAGAGAAGGAAAGTGAGATGGGATCGGTGGCATTTAAATTTTCTGGCAAGACATTAAAACATGCTGTGATACCAGCACTGCTACTAATTATTTCAAACAACTCACAAAATAAAAGCAAGGAGGACATGTGTTTGTTACCTGCAATATGTCTCTGTGACGCTGTAACGTATGCATCAGCGCGGCATTCAGGGACGGGACTCCTGCACTATTTGTGTATTCTGCCATTTTGTCATTTATTCCAGTAAGCTAGAGGAAGAAAAAAAACAAACCACAAACTCAAAAACATGAAACAGCTTATTCTTGTAAGAAGGTTACAATGCATAATTTGAAGGAGCTAGCTCTAATGACAGGTGCATATGTACAGAAACACTCGCCTAACACCCACACTAGTATTTCCTAACATTCATCACAGAAACTTGTACTGCAGTATTACCTAGATGCTGAAGTAAACCCACAGTAACTTGAGTTACCTTTCCCAGCAGTTGTTCAATCTCCACAGCCATGGTCTCAAACATTCTGTCCTGGCTTGATCCATTTAAGAGAGGAGTTGTGTCAGAACTAAGCAAAAAAAGAGGAGGAGCAGTTACTGCAAAGCACATCATCTTTTCACAAATGCAAGAAATAAACACTAGTGTTAGGTGTTAGCAAACTCCACTACCCAGGTTTCCCAGAGAAATAAATTAAACTCAGAAAAATTACATTTTCTTATCATACCTGCCTTTAACTCTTATATGAGCTAATGACACAGTAGCACATGGCGGAAATATAACCTCTCCATATCTTTCAAGACATGCCTGACACCAAAAACTTGTCTACTGCCAGTATGTGCCTAGTACCAATGCCCTTCTCTCCCAAACTTTTATGCTCAATTTATTTATTTATTGGCAGGACAGAGCACTGCACTATCAGCATGTTACACCAACTACATAATTACACCTTAATAATACAGAGTCAGGACAACCCACTGACCTATTAAGCAGTCAAGTGTCACACAGAGCAATACAAACCACACAATTTATTACAGTGTCATACAGTACACTTTCCCTATATGCTTTTGAAGACAAGCAAAAACCACAGTGAAAAGTCTTATCTAAGCAACAGAAGCACAACACAGGGTATGCCAACCTGCAGAAGTATGACAACTAATACCTTTCAGAGACTACTCGTTACTTTGGTAATCTACTGTAAGTAGAGTAAGAGAAGTTTTGCATAGCATGGCAAAAATAATTAAAACAATTAAATTACATAGCAAGTAACAGCACAGAACCAGAAAGAAGAGAGAGACTAGGACTCTGATCCAAGGGTAACATGATTATTCTTGAGGTGCTTGCAGGCTTCCAGAACCAGAAATTCATGGAAAAAGTTCAAAATGGATTCAATAACCAGATATATTAACATACATACATACAGTAGTCACACTTACAGCTGATACACAGTGTTGGCACCCACAGCAAGTAAGCAAAGAATGGCAGTTTTTAAAGGTTGTGCACAGGGACAGAGAAGTTGATAATTAGCGCTGTGGAACTGCAGGGAAGACCTCAACTCCAGCCCATAAACTAGAAAGACTCAAAAAGTTTTATCACGTTAATTCTTGAGTCAAATGTGAATCTGCCTAAATTGAACAGAAAGTATTCATATATACGCACAAGTGTATGTATTTATCTGGTTCAAATATATATATATATATGCACACATATATATATATATATATATATATATCAATCACTATTACTACTCATCTTAGGAGAAAGCCAGGAAGAAACAGGTAGCCCTTCTGAAGAGAGGGCTAGTCCCCTGGTCCCTGGTGCAACCTTGGATCAGTCACAGCTGCTCAGCGCTCCAGTTTCCTTAATATCAGAACAGGGATCACAAATACCACACGAGCCCAACTAGGAGGTGTAAGGCTAAAGTCCCCTCATCCTGAAGTCCCTGAAAACCTCCTGCTAGTTAAATACACAAGAAAAACTGGAAAATCAGCCAATGTAGCAAAAAACCCTATCGTTGGTTTGCACACTAACCCCACAGTTACAGACTGAAGTTTAAATTCAGTTTCCCTTAGTGATATATATGCTCCACCACAGCCCACACACCTGACTCATGTGCCAGCATCGCATCAAGAGCAACAGCAGCATCACAGCACCAAGAAATGTAGAAACCAGCCTCCGAAGAGGCTAAGCATAAAAGCCACAGGTGGAACTAGCACCAAGTAAATGACAAAAACGAACCGAGGACCAGGAGCAGCGTTTAAAATGTAAAGAAATGGGCTAGTACCTATACCTGTCGCGCCTTCCGTCTCGGGTGCTGCTGTAGCTGGTGCAGAGTTTGCTGAAGGAGACCAGCTTGAGGTCCAGCTCGTTCTCCAGCTGCCTCGCCTGCTTCCTGAGATCTGCACGGGGCGGCCGAGAGCGGGGGACAAGTCACAGACCCGCGCGGGGGGCCCAGGCCTGAGGGGCGCGTTTCCGCGGGGCGCCTCCCAGCACAGCCGGCACCCCCCGCCCCACCGAGGGGAACCCCTCAGAGAGCGGGGGCCCGCACAGACGGGGCAGGGGCACGGCTGAACACCCACCCACAGGCCCTGGCCCACAGGGCCGGGAGGACCCGGCGCCGGCTTGCGCCTCCCTCAGCGCGGGGCCTCCCCCGGCGGGGCTCGGCCGGGCGCCGCCGCCTCAGGGCTGAGGTACTGCCGGTCCAGAGGGGGCCCCGGCAGCGGTCCCGCCCAGACCGGACCGGGCCGTGCCCCGGAAGGGCCCCGCGGCGCTCGGCCGCCCCGTCCCCGCCGCCCGCAGGGCGCCCCCCGGGGCCGCCCGCGCGCCCCGCCCGGCCCCTCACGGCCGGCTGACAGCCGCGGGGGCATGCTGGGAGAGGGAGTTTCCCGCCTGCCCCGCGCGCCGCCCGCCGCCGCCTACAAGTCCCGGTAGGCCGCGAAAGGC
Organism: Microhierax caerulescens; assembly: GCA_035590215.1. NCBI lineage: Eukaryota > Metazoa > Chordata > Aves > Falconiformes > Falconidae > Microhierax > Microhierax caerulescens. The sequence goes on along the minus strand of JAVJGJ010000001.1, from coordinate 107,505,279 downwards.
CCCGCGGTCCCGGCGCCGGCCCCGCCGCCCTGGCTCCCGAGCAAGGCCCCGGGCTGGGCCGTGGAGACCCCGCGTTCCGCCGGGGCACGGCCCCTGCTCTCCGGGCGCGGCCCACCTGCCCGCGCTGCCTGAGGCAGGCCGGGGCGGTCTCGGCGCCGTGCTCCCGGCTCGCCTGGCGCCTTCCTGGTGTCGGGCTGGTAAATTGGGTTTTGGGATTGATACCGAAAAATCAGAGGCAAAACTCTCCGATACCCGGTTTGGAGCGTTAGAAAGCAGGAATTCTTTAGTTTCAGCACCGGATGCACAGGGGATAAGTTCCTCCCAACACACATCCCGACTTTGTTCACTGTTTATCTTTAGGTGGCTGATCTATACGTATTAATGACATTTCTGAGAAACTACTGGCATATTCACTACAGTTCCATGAACTACTTATCATTTCTGCACCCTTACTACGCGTGTGTGGCCTAACGGGTCAGGGGTCCTTTGGTGGTTGTTTGCGACATCTTCTTCCCTTTCTTCATCCTCTTCCTCATCATCTTCCTCTTCTTTTCGTCCTTTTCATGACATTTTCTCCTGGCCCTGTTTCAGCACTCTGAGCTCATGTCTTGGTTTTGGACAGGTTCTTATCTACTACTAGCTACTATAGTAGCTAAACTATACAACGCAGCATTCTACTAGTAGTCAAACTACATAATGTGACTTTGTACAGCTCGGCAGTGTCATGGATATGTAGTTCCAACATCTACAGTTAAGTACACCGGTAAAATTCCTCCAGTATTTGGATCATTTTCTACTTGTGCAGCCAAAATAGCCATCGAAACCTGCAGGAGCAGCTGACCATGAAAGCATGCAGGATCCACAACAGGACACTTTCTTAAAAACATTTGAGTGTTTGATTTTTGGGGTGATTTTAGGATAACTTAGTCCACTGCAAGGGAGACTTGGGGGTTCAGAAGTGCCTTGCCAGGCACTGTGTGTCTGTTCAGCAGGCAACCAGGAGGGCTCTAAGGCTGCTCCCCTCCATCTGCTGGCCAGCCTGCTGCCAGGGATGTCTGATTTGCAAGATCACAGCTCAGATATTGCCTGCCTGGCATCATTGGTGGCTTCGGTGTGTGAATCAGAACACGTGAGTCTAAAAGCATAAGGTATTACTGCTTTTATAATGACTTGCTCTTCAAAGCAGTCCAGTAAGAAGCAGAGACCACATGAGGTTGTATTGTCTCTCTGCTGGTGATACCAATGACTCTGAGTGAATCTCTTGTGTCTGGGGTGGAACTCGCTCTGCTGACTTTACTCTTCTGAGGTCAGAGACACCTTGTCACACTGTTCAAGCTTACACGTCCCGTTCTCTTGCTCAGTGGCATGTCAAGCATGGCTCTGTTGAAGCTAGCAGACTGGAATTTTGTTTTACATTTAGTCATCTGCTAGTGTGTACTGCCATAGCAGAAGAAGGGTTAAAAGAGTGGCCTGCACTGACAGCGAGGAACAGCGTTCACAGCAGTAAAATTGAGTAATATGTTTGTGCCAAACCCAGAAGGCCTGCAGTGTGATAAGAGCACAGAAAAGAATTTACCAGTATAAGACCTACACTCACAACAGCAATATGGCAGCAAGGTCATAAAAAAATCACACACCATTCCCATCAGGAATACTGTCTAGAGCCCTAAAACTCAAAAGGAGGAAACAAAACCACCAGGCAGCAGAGTTGCCTAGGGCTTATGAAGAGAGCAAAACTCTGAGACAAAGTGTGTCACTGCATAGTAGCAGTTACTGTAACTTTTATGCCTACAGGGTCCAAAGGACCTGTCCAAAACCAAGCTTGTCATTGCCATTTGATAAAAGCCAAATAGGAGCAGTCAGTGTCCCTTGTCCTCTGTGTTGTGTAAAGGTGATGTTGGCCAGGCCACTTAAACACACACAGTGGGGCGACTGTGAAAACATGAATGTGAAAATGAGTGAATGGAATTCACTTAGTTCTGCCCAGAATTGCAGTGCGCTTTACCCTTTGGCCAGAAGATGGAGAGTAAGTACTGTTAAGTATTTGGGAATGTGGTAAGTGGTGCACTGTGCTCCCTCCCTCAGCTTGCTTTTTTACCAGGCAGAATTATAAGTTAATATAAACGAACAAATACATTAGAGACAGGTAAGCTCAGCCAACATCCATTTCTGAAAAGATCCATTCACATGTAGAGCAGCTTCTTTAGTGCTCACTCAACAAATATCAAGACTGCTTAGGCTTTACTTTTGCCTGTGCTTGTTGTAAACATGAGCTTGCATGCCCAGACTCTAAGATATGTGAGGTTTTTTTTTCCTGCTAATCTTTCTTAAAAAAAAAATAAATTGGAAAACTGTGTTAGACTGCCTGTGAAGTCATCTCAGGCAGACGCAAAGTCATACAGATTTGCAGCTTAGACCATGGCCAAGACAGAAACTTTATGGTGATTATTTTGGTAAGATTTTGCCCTTGTGTATATATAAGCACTTTGGAGAAGTGGTATTTTGGTTGTGCTTAACACCAAAGATACTGCAAATGGCAAACCTCTGGTGTGTAAAAAAGCTTGAGCTCCAATGAATCTTTTCAAGTGAGGCAACATTTGTGGAAAGAAATGAACCAACCTGTGATGTATAACCCAGAGGCAGTCTGCAGGACATGAAGAGTTCTCCTTTTGAGGTTTCCAACCACAAGACATAGGAAGTGCTCTGTCTAAGAGAAGGAAGGTCTTGAGGGAACAAGACAACTCTCCTCATGCACAAGGCTGATACTGAGAAGAATGAAAAGACCTTGTTTTGTGTGCTTAGGGAGTAGGCCAAAAAGTAATGGGTCAAAATGCAGTGATGGAAACTCAGGTTGGATGTTGGGGAAAACTCTAGGGCTACTGAAATGCTGCAGGAGACTGACAAGGGGCTATGAAATCTCTGCCTGAACAGGCATTAGGAACTGGTTAGGCAAACACTGCTGAAATGAGAGGGCAGAACTGATACTGCTTGGTACAGGGCATGGTTTGGAGGGCTTCTTGAGACCTCTTCTAATCCTGTATTGCTATAATCCTTTGATCCTACATTTCTACAACATTCATCCTCTGGCGTCTAGTAAACTGGAGTTCATCTCAGTCTTCTGCTCAGCAAGGACATTATAGCGTTTACTGCGATGGGCTGGAGTTGCATAGCTCCAGATATGGGAGAGAAACCTCTGCTCTTACATGGCCTCATCCTGGTTTTCCAAACCTACTAGAAGGAATCTTTCTTAGCCCACTGGATGACGCTGTTTCACAGAAATATTCAGGGACTATTTCTGCAGACTTCTGTTCTAGGAACCTTCTCTGTCAACCGTGGAAGGCCAGCCACTTCAGGGTCAGCCGAGCTATATGGATTTAGACCTATTAACCAGCTTTTTTTTTTTTACTAAGCAAGTCTCCTTAACATTTTGTAGCTTACTGACACGACACGCGTGAACCTTGGGCCACGAGAGTAGACGCCGACGTGACAGCAACATCAGCAGCAGAAATCTAGTGGTGTTCTTTTGAAGGTGATTGAACAGTACATGGAAAAAAAAATATCAGTTGCTGAGAGGAAAACAGGTTGTCCAAAACGTGTCTTCAGGTCATATATAGAAGGACATTTTCCCCACAGCTGTGTCCTGCAGTGCCTATTTTGCATGCTTATTACAGGAATTTGTATGTAGAAATACTGGTTCAGAGAATCCTCTCCTTAAAAGCAAAGCCTGGAAATGGCAGCTTTCCCTGGCTCACACATTGCAAATGTGCACTGATGTTATGATTATACCTTGTGGCACTGCCTTCAGAGGCAATGACCTGGATAGAAGAGAAAGGATATGTGTGTCTTTCACTTTTTAAAGAAAATTCAATAGTATTTCTAGCTCAGCTGAGTCTCAGAACAAGCCAGAAAGTGACCTACATCCAATACCCAGCTTTGGGAATTAACTTTGAGGAAGTTCAGTTCCATATCTAGGTCCTTCCTCTGAAACAAATGGAACTGCAGCCTAATAGAATCCAAACCCAAGGGGAGTCCCTCTTTATTCCTTTCCAACTTTCCAGTTTTTAGCACTGAATAACAACTATCCTGATTTTTTAATCCACATTTCTTATTGGAAAAAAATATGACTCTCAGTTAATGCAAACCTTAGGGTTTGAATTGTTCAGATTCTAACAAATGAACTGTCTCCCTGATGTCTTGAGCCATTCATTGGCCTTTCAGGAGGTGTCTAAACAACAGGAGAGTTAAAATAAGCAAGAAGTTGTGGCAAAGCTACTGTGATTGTGATATGACAGATGTATATGTTAAAAGGCCTGTGTCTATCAGGGGACACCATCTGAATCCAATAAACATAAAAGTAAATAAGGTAACTGATAAATAATCGGCAAAGTGTGGGTTCAGCTTTGTGTAACCTACAGCAGTGTGAATCTGACTTTTGAATTTGGTGTTTTTTTCCCCTGATCCATCTTACGTGTGTTTGCACAGTCTCCTGAGTCACTCAGCTGATAATCCTTTGCCCTCTTGCTTTTAGCAGCCCAGTCAGTCAGTGTGATAAGAAGTATTAGAGACAGCTTGGATCTTCATACAGCAATTTGAAATCTCAGGGGAAACTTTAAAACACTTGCTAACAAATATCTACAAAGAATATGCCGAATGGAGCCTGCCATCAATAAGGCAAATGGCAAATAATTATAATGGTGTCATGTATTCAGTGTGGGGGCTGCAGCTGTGCAATGGTGCTGGCAGTGGTGTCCAGAGAAGCACTGTTCTCTGCTTCTGAATTTCATCCAGTTCCCTGGAGACCTAGAAGAAGCAGCCTCTGTCTCAGTTTCATCTGCAGAATGAGATGAAGGGGATTTACCCTCTTATCCCATCCACTTCACTGCACAAACTTTGTTTGCATCAGGATCTGATCCTGCCACACCGCTGTGAATGACTGAGTAAGCAGTGGTGCACGGGCTCACTGTGCTCCCCCTGGAAATGTGCCAGCAATGCCAGTAAACAAGCCAGAAGGCTGTGTAGCCCTCCAGAAATCCTGGGTAGACATGTGTAGCTTACGGTAGATGTGGTCAGATAAATTCTTGACATTTTTTGTCATGTATTCCCGAGACCTGTTACCATATGGATTCATAAAGGGAGTGCACGGCAGCAATGAGAAAGCACACTGTCCTTGGAAGCTGCAGAAAATAGCAGCACTGAGCTGTGCCAGGCTGTAGTCTTCCTGTATTTGTGTCCCAAGTGTGGCATTAATGAGCAACAAAGAGCAGAGACCAGGTAGTTATAGATGTGTATAAGGAAAACTGAGTTTGGCAGTGGAGAATAGCAGTCTAGTGACAAGCACTGAGGTCGGTTTGTACAAATCTAGCCTGGCTGTGTGGAGGATTAGCTATTTCAGGGAAAGGTTAAGTCATTTTTCACCCAGGTCACCTCCATCCATTCCCATCTAATAAAATATAGTGAAAGATTCAAATCAGAATCTCATTACTAGTTACTGCTCCTTGTAAGTCGCTCAGTCTACTGTGTCTTCCTAAGAGAAGCAGAGATCCTGCTACTGCTTTGCTGTCTTGGAAGTTCCTCAGCCTGCTTCGCTGCCTTAAATTAATCTGGGTTTGGTTCTCAGTTTGCAGTATTTCAACTACAAGTATTTAAACTATTTGTTTGGCTGCTCATGGATTCATACAATTACTAGAGGGATGGCTAACTATCTCTGTTGTGAACTGAAACCTTCCCGACCCTTGCCAATCCACATACAAGTCTGCATTTCTAGGTCTCCTTGACTCATGAATCTGTCTCTTGAGAGAGTGATCTCTTGGTCCCACAGAAATCCTGGTAGGAGAGGGGGAGTTGTGGAGGTATTGTGCATCTCACCCTGGGCTGCACGCTCTGCTGCTTCTGAACATGGGCATTGGAAAAGCCAACTGTGCTGGTGTGCATCCGTGGCATAGCACAGCATGATATTCCTTCAGTGTCACTCCGAAGAAGAAGCAAGCCAGCCAATCTACATCGTGCACCAGCTGGTTTACATCCCAAAGCTGGGATCCAGTCTCCTTTCCCATTTCTATGCAGGGAGAAACCATGCAACAGTTTTAATAATTGAACATCTCTTGTCTGATGGTGTTATCACACATACAAGTTCTTTCCTTTTTCCCTTCTTTTCTCCTTTAATGTAGCCTAGCCTTATTTCCATTTTCAACTATTACAGGGACACACATTTGAATACAATGACTATTTGCACAGGCAACATTTGAACAAGTACTTTACTGCCCTGTGCGACTCAAATAGCTAATGGGTCACAAAAATATTGGCAACCATTTACTTTTTTGGGTTTTTTTTTTGTCTGAGCAGCCAGGGCTGTGATCAGCAGAGATATATGGCACTGCACGGTGTGGTGTTGGTTGAGCTTTAGAAATCACATCTGGAGATCTGATGCCAAAGCACCCTGTAAAGGGTCTGCAAATGCCGGTGCTGACTAAGGGCAAGCAATTTTATCTAGTATGTGGGGCACAAGTCAAGGGTCTTAACGGTTTGCAACATTCACCTCCTATAATTCATTGGGTGGTGGAGGCGCTTATTAATCTTTGCATGGTTTATTGTAGGAGGCTTTAGGGGGATTTAGTATATTGGAGGGCCAGGGCAGACTAATCCCCAAATCTACAGCAGCTCTTATGCTGTTACCTGCACTTGTTTTTTATTCAAAACTAATGGAGCATTAGTTCTTGAACCTGAAATAATACTGAGGCCTTACGGCAGCGGGTACTAACCAGAGCTGGTACCCCAAGAAGCAAAGTGTGAACAAAAAAAAGAGCATGAAAAGAGGGGAAGCGACTCTTTGAGAACTGCTAAGTCAGCCACCCAGAACAATCACATCGTGACAAAGTGTGTCCTCTCCATGCCCCACGTTAAGGCAGCAATGTTGTTTTGGCAGCTGCAGAGTTAACATTTGGTGGTGTTGCCTGTTCAAGCAGCAGCAAAACAGGCTTGCTGGATAACCAGGGACTAATTTCACATTGTCCTAAAAAAAGGTGCAATGTACCAAGAAGAATAATTAAAGAGTAGTTATACCAGACAGGTGACAGACCAGAGACATCTCCCTGTGTAAGGGGTCAGTATTTTGCCCTCCTTGCAAAATTCCTGTACCTACACTCCTCAGGAGAGGACACAGGCTGGGTGGCCTCATTGCTTTCATGGAAACAGCTGTAGTTAGTCTCAACCCTGCTCCGGCTTCTGGCTAGCAAACAAAAACCTGTCTGCCATCTGTGCTGCAGTGATGCCATCTGGAGACGTGTGACCTGAGGCTGGCCCTACAGAAGTCATGTGCAAGTGTTTGAGAACACCAGTGCTGCCTTCAGGGAAACTTCCCACCCCGTGCTGGATGGGGGTTCTCCAGAGCCCCTGGCAGCTGTGGATTCTGTGGGGCAGTGATACAAGTTCCCATGAGCCAGGTGCTGGATGCTCACCCTCAGCAGTGGCTGGTTCCCTGCCCTGTAGGACTGATTCTTTACCTGCAAGTGCTAACTGCCTGTGCCAGCGGTTCTGCTGTTTCAAGTCTATATGAAGTCCCCTCTCCCAGCCATGGTTGCTCTAGACAATATTTAAGGCTCCCTCCAATGCTGAGCATCACTGAAAAATAAGGAAGATTGGATCAATCTGTTTCACCCTGGCCTTTGCTAAGTGTCCAAGTAGTGCCAGGTGGAAGGCTGGTGGAGTTCTGGCATGGCTGTACCTAAAGTCCAGCATTGAGTTGAGGAGTCTAATAGGGAAATTCTTAATGAATTGCCAAATAGTGAGTTCTTCCCCTGCCCTCTGTCCCACCCACTTCCTCAGCAGCACATCTAAAGGCATGAGAAAAACCTAAATGGGGGAAAAAAAAAAAAAAAGGCAAATTGCCATTAAATTATTTCATCTATTTGTAACTGTAGGATTAGAGGACTTCAAAATAAGAAATGTCTTCTCAGCCTCCCCTCTTTAATATATTTATTGTGCCGGATGAATATGGCATATGGAATTCTGCAAGGGAAGTCTGTCCATGCTGCTATAATTAGCTAGCAATGGTGACAGCAGGCATCTTTGCTTCTTTATTATTTTAAAAATCTCAGCACTGTATTATGAGATTAATTTCTACCCCATCAGAATGCTAATGCTTGGGAAAGCCTATGAATGCAGCATCCTGCTGCATTAATGTAGCCTTCAAAATCCCAAAGTGATCCCAAGTGTGACTGCAGTGAAATCAGTGGGATTACACCAGCAATGAATCTGGTCCCAGCCACAGAGTAGGCGAGGAAACTAATCCTCCTTTTTTCTACTGCTGTTGTTATTTCAGGAACTTACTCATGTACCTGAGGTCAAGTTCTTTGTGGCTGTAAATGAATGTTTGGCATTGTACCTCCCTGCACTGAGGGGGAATTAGGTCTTTATGCCTCCCTGGCTGTACTGTATACACAGCCACCTTGTGGAATAGTTCTCTTGCTGTAAAGGTTGCCAGATCCTTTCTTAGAACTGTGTTAATTTTTAAAAGTAAACATGTACAAAGCAACCCCATCCTTTCAGTCCTTAACAAAGGCCAGGAGCCCCTTCCAAGGCCAGGTTTGCAAACACTGGCTCATGCAGCAGCTGAGAATCCAGGCCATGAAATCCTAGAGCTAGAGCAGACAGTGGGAGATTCATCGGAAGGGACATTACATCTCTGCTATAGGACTGTCTTGAGTTTTCTGGGCCATTGAGGAAAGAGACATTGTAATGCTCAACATTTGGCACTTCCCTTTTTCCCCTACAAGAATAGTCCATTCTCCGTTCCCGACTCTCCTTGCAGGGCAGCTGGTGCCCAGGGAAGGTGATTCGGTGGGCTGCCGGTTGCTTACAGGTATCACTTTTTCCTGTCCATGTGCCAGATATGAGTCTGGTGGGAGCAAATTGCAACAAGGAGTGTGAGATAATGGCAGCATACCTTCGTGCTGAATTGGAGGTAGGGAGGATGTGCCAATGGTATCTGAAGAGTAGGCAAATAAACAAGGAGCAAGGAAAGAGGAGAGTAACTGGCAAGAGTTTCAGAGATAAAAAGCTGGAGTATCAGCAAAACTGTCCCGTGCTATGTTCCTCGGGGTATTTGACAGTGCACTGTAGAACTCAGTCTAGCAGGCAGCGTACTCACCATCAACAGTCCCTCATCATCTGGAGAAGAGGGGCTTGAATGAGTTTGCCCTAAAGGGGCTTTTTTCTTTTCTAAATCATATGAAGAGGGCCAGAAGAGTCACTTTCCATGAGGCTTGTTATTTAGCATTATGTAAGAAACAGAGTTTTTGTGACTGTAATTGCTCCTTGAGGTTGAGTTTGCAGGCAGTGCTGACGAGAACATGCATTTTTCGTGCAAGAGCTGAGTGCCTGCATGCCAAATTGTCTGTTTGTGCATACAGCCACAGGATCTATGAGAATAACAGGAACTTCTTGCAGATTTTATCTCCACATAAAGCCTGTGGTGTGTGTGGAGGGGGGCAAACAAGCCCTAGTACTTCAAGACTTCTGAGGTGGTCGGACATGGAGAGCTGGAAAAACAGGCAGGTAACAATTTTTCATATTTAGGGGTCTTTCTGTAATTAGATTAGTGTCAACTTGATTGCTTGCCATGGAGAGAATTTTTGACAGGTTAGTATAGAACAGGAGCTGATTTCCATTTTCATAGCTCCATGTTGTTTTCCCTGTTGAATTCTTACTATGAAATATATCCGTTCTGTGCCAGCTGGAGGTGTATATCTGGAAGGAGGCAGCTGAAGACAGCCACCTTAGAAGGGGTCCCAGATGGTCGGTTTGAGTGGTCGATGAGATCCTCTTGTCACTGTTCTGCAAACAGATGTGGGCCTCAGAAGCAACGAAGCATCTCTCTGGCAAAAACTTTTAGACTATGTTCCCATTATCTCTGGGCAGGAAAAATGGGACACTGAATAATATTTGCAAAAACAAATATATATTCAGCAAAGTCTATTCTATTTAAAATCAGCAACGATTAAGCAATTTAGAAAATCTCACCCTAAATCCGTATCCTACCTACTGATGGCCACAGTTAAGAGACAGCAGCAACGCAGAGATGACTTAAGCTTTTGGCTTATGGGGGTATTAAAAAACAGATTGAAGTGTCTCTGGCTAACACCCAACATGCAGGGGTTCCAGCTTAAGTTGCTCGTAAATTATCTTTCCAGCTTGATGCTCAAAATGTATCACAGACATCTGAATAGCATAAAAACAAACCTAAAGTAAAACAAAAAAGCCCTGTGTCCAACTGATGAGGCTGGGTGATTCCAGGAGCATGCCTGTGCAGGCATGAAGCTTCCCCTGGAAAAACAGCAGAGTGTGCTCATGAAGTAGAAGAATTCACATCTGTGTGTCATCCCAAGACGCTGCACGATGCAGTGGAAAATCCTTCAGGAGGAACTGGAGGTCTACGTGTAGATCTGCTGCTGTGCATGCTGTTAGCTCCACGCTGCTGGCCTCTCCTCTCAGCCTTGTCTGGCTACCTGAGAAGTGCACTGCCTTGTTAGGCTCCGGTCTTGGCTAAGTCAATCCGTCATCTGGGAATACAATTAAAAAGTCCTCTTTTATTTTTCCCAGTATTTCCCCCCCCCCGAGAGTACAGTGACAAATGGCACATCACACGCATTGAAGAAAACATCTGTGCCTATAGAATCCAGAATCCTGCCTCCCGATGGTGCGAGAAACTATTGAACAATCCAAAATGGTGTGGCTGATGCAGACTTTCCAAAATACATACTACAAGTCCAGGGAGCAGTGTTTTGTTATAGCGTGTAGAACTTGTGCCTTGCTGGGTTACTTTATGAAAAAGAAGAAATAAACCCCAGCATCGCAGAGGTGCTATAAAAAGCTGCAAAATGCTGTGCTATCTTAGTCATACTGATGTCTACAGCCCTTCACCAGGCTGTGATACAGCATGTGAATATGAATGCAGCGAGCTGGAAACTCTGCTCTACAGATGCTGTTCGCCAATGGTTAACAGTGGACTTCATAAAACTCAGTGGCCATGTAGGAAGAAAAATTTTTGTGCTAGTGCCAGTATTCTCTCTACATACAGCGCTATTTCTCTCTAGCTAGAGCAGAGCCCATGTGGAATGGAAGGAAACTGAAATCCTGGAGACAAATTCCTTCCCTCTTCAGATGAGGAAGACTCGTATCTGTGACTGAGCCCAGCAGGCTGTGATGAGTCCTGCCAAGCTCTTCTCCCTTCGCTCACGAGTGCTCCCTCCTCTCCCTGCCGCCTGTCCCTTCCCACTGCCGCCTGCCTCATGGGCGGGCAGGGCTTCACTCGCTGGCTTTACTCCAGTTCAACCAGCTTTTTCCACTAATGCTTCCTTGGAACAGACAGTTAAGGCTTTATCCACGTTAGCCATGTGCAAAGACTTCTCCTTGCATCTCTGCTTATGAGACAAAAGAATACAGCGAGACAAGAGGAGCCTGTAGCACCACGGACTCGGTGGCCTGAGGCTTTGGGGCTGAGCTGAGCTGGGATGGCCAGGTCCTTCGGTGCGTGAGCCTGGGCGACAGGCTGGTTACACCCTCGGCTGGGTCCCAAAGGCATGAAGCTGCGGAGGCTTGGGCAGCAGCCCTGGGAGACTTTAGGAACACAAGATGTCTTTGTCCTAGAAGGGGGCTGCTGCTGGCACCCCACTGAGAGAGGCAGCAGCAGCAAGTTTAACAACACCTAAACAAACAAAAATAAATCCCTTTGCTGGTTTTCTATTGTCTTCTGGCAAACTGCGTTTTTATTACTTTTGGAGGTTGGAATGTTCCCTGGCTCTAATAAAAATGGCTGTACCTTGGTAAGGCAGTAAAGACTTTGTGCATATTTAAAGGGCACTAGGTTCCTTTTAAACGGCTTCATGTGTGTTGCAGTCACTGAAAACAAACAGGCTGTGGAGTCACGGGGCTCTAATTGTACTGAGATGCATTTTCTGTGGAGAATATGCTCTTCGCCCATTCTTGGTTTGTTTTGTCCCTTTGAAAGCAGTTCTTCCTGCTTCTGGCTAAAAAAGAACCCAAACAACAAGCTGCTTCTTCTCACTCAAGGCAAGGTATCCTCTTTGCAGGAAGATTACCAGTCCAAACTGTGAAAGATGACATGGAATTAAAAAGTAAACACGCTTCCTTTTCCCAGAGGAATTAAGATGCAGTAGTTCACGCTGGGGAGCTTTTTTGTCAGTGTAAGTGCTTGGAATATGGATTTTTTTTTTGACAGGATAATGAGCTTCTCTCATAATGCTTTGGCTCTGGGAGCTGCCCTTTTAAGGGAAGTACCAAGTAACATGCCAAAATATCCAGACATCAGCCGCTTTGTGCTGGAATTGGGATGGGTGCTTCTTGGTAGGAATAGCTGGATATGGGTTGTCTCGGAATGGTCTTAGAAGTTAGACCATTAGAAGACCTTAGAAGAAGGGGTGTCTGCCATTATCAAACACAATTAGTCTTGCATATGTGTCATCGAGGTGAGATCTCAGCAGCATGGAGGACAGGTTCCTTCCAGCCTGGATCCCTGTACTATAAGTCAAAATCATCAGGGTAGATTTCACTAAGATGGGTTCAAAATTACCTGAGCTCCCTGGATACATTTGGAGCATCTGTGACAGCTCTGGTGCAAGATGCACATCTGGCCTTTCTCCTGGCCAGCTGTGCTCTTACAGGAGGGCTGGGAATGATGCTGTACACTAAACTGGGGTAAGGTATGATTGATTCTTCAGGGCCTCAAAGAGGTAGCTCAGCTGCTCTGTACCTTGATTACTATATTCTTAAAAATACATTCTGTGAACTTGAAGTTACCAACAGTCTTTATAGATGGATAGTGGCTTTCTACTGCAGTCAGCCTGCTGGCTTTGTTGACACATCTTCTAGCAGTTGTGGATGTAAGCATTGATCTCCTTGAGCTCCAGATTCTGTGGAATACTCTTCTAGGTGATGACATTGACCCTAGAACCTTGTACCTCCAAAAGTCAGGCTTTATGCTCATTCTGTTCCCCCATTCAGATTCTTCTATATTATGGCCATGCCCACAGTTTGCTCAGCACTTTCCCCCAAGGTCTGACAAGGCTGTGAGAGCATCAGGATTTCTTGAGATCTCATATGCTTACTTTTAGGCATGGCACAGCTGTGAGATGACTCAAAGTACGTATGTAGGCTCGGGGAAGATAACCGACATAGCTGAGCCAACATGCCATTCTAAGACAAAAAATAATTTCAACAATGTGTTCTGAAAAATGGTCCCATCGGTTCCCTGGGGCACCCTCTAATGGATCCTAATTAGAAGCTGTCACTTCTTGTTATGGGAAGGAAAGAATGGTTCAGCTTTGCCACCCCTTAACCTTGGAGAGACCGAGATGAGAGGTACCCCTAGGAGTTGTTTAATGTAGGGCACTTTCACTCCTGCAAGAAATTAATCGGGAATTTCTGTGTGTGGTAGGACAGGCACCTCTAGGAGGTACACGACGTGCAGACACTGCTAACGCTGTAAATTCATGCACATACATACACAGATGCCCACTTGAGAAAAATTTATTTTTTAAACACTTGTGCCTGTCATTTCTCGTACACTAGACTCCTGCCTCAAGCTCCTCTCCTGCTCAGCATACACCCTCCAATATTTATCCCTAGATTCCTAGAGTGGGTCTCCCTGGAAGGCACTTGCAAGATGCATAAAGGCCGTAGGGCTACAGTGTCCTGCTTAGCCAATTTCAATGGGTTGTGGATGTTACCAATTTGATCAGTAGGTTTTCAAAAAAACGGTTGTGAAACTGTAACCCCTAAACAGCAAAGCCTCCTCCTCTCTGTCTCTAACACAATCCTTACTGCATCTTTTTCAGACACTTGGTTTCTTGACAGCATTTACATAACCTGGCTGAAAACACTCCCACAGCCGATTAAATGCCTGCTATGAAATCCAAAGCTCTGATTAAAAGGATGGAGCTTTCCAGGACTGCAATATTTGTGCAGATGGTTAATACTCATGGCTTGCTTTATACAGGAGAAAGTGGCATTTTCTTTACAAGTACATACAGTCTGAGCTTTCCCATGGGAATTGCTTGTTTTGTTCAGATTATTATTGTAAAGCTATCATCAGATGTGATCACCCATTGGATTAGAGGATGCAAAAGGAGATGATCAGATAATCCCTGAGGCACAAAGCATTTTGAGTTGGATTTGAAGAGAGCGGTCACCTATGGTCAATTTGTTTAGCTCTGGGTGCTTCTCTCCTCTGTATCTTCTGGAAAATACTCATGCCTAGTGGCTGTAGACCTTCAGAGATGTGGGATGTTGTAGTAATTTGCTCAATGAGGTAGTGTCTGAGCAGGCTGATGGGACAACCCCTTGTCAAAAAAATGCATGGTTAAAAGAGAAAGGTGCAAAAGTGAAGAGCAGGGAAATATCCAAATAGGCCTTGCAAAATCAACAAGATGTCCCCTTTTCAGCTGGTGCATAGAAATCTTTGGAAAAGAGAACTTCTGTTCTGTCCCAGTCAGGTGAGTGTAAAGATCTAGTCAGACTAAAATATTAAAAACAAATGAGGCACAATAACAATGAACTCTCTGAAGATGGGGGTTTGTGCCATGGATCTTAGAACACAGACTTCAACGATGGGGTAGTGTTCCCTAGAATAAGGAAGTCCAATTTCATTCCTGTTATTTTCCCATCTTAGTGAACAAGCTTGCTCTGATTTTGGCTATTACGAGTGCTCTATTGAGATACCCTGATCTCTTTGGGGTCCTGCAGTTGTTTAGCTTTTCCTGAAAACTGGAAAACATCTTTATAAGAGTAGCTAAAGCCGTGGGGCCTTATATTTTTTTGATGTGGAAGAAAAGGACCAAAGTGGAGGATTTTATTGCTGGCTGCAGGGGAAGTGGGATCAGCTCTCACTTTACTGGGATTTCACTGGCAGGCCACGTAACAAATACTGGCAAAGCATGAGCAAGAAGCAAAACCTTTGCCTTGTTGCTGGGGTTGTACTATTCATCTGGCCCTAGATCTGGTGCAGAAATATGGAGCTAAATCTATAACTGAGTTCATTGCAGTGTAGAAAAGTGCTAGATTGCAGAAACTTTGTCAATCAAATCTTTCTCAGCTAGACATTGCCTAATTCATGATTTTAACCTTTTTCCAGAGTTTCTCTGTCAAAACCTCAGAAATTCCCAGTGTTTCTCAGGCAGGAACCAGCACATGAGGAAGCAATTAATGAGAGCAGGAGGGGAAAAAAAAAAAAAAAAAGAATGTGCTGAATAGAAGCAAAACTGAGACTAAAACCCCTCAGCCCACAGGCTGCTTCCTCAGCCCTCAAGATGCAGACAAAAGACACTCCAGCTCCTGAAAGGATGCTGAAACACTCAGCAACCCCCCAGGACATTTATGTAAAGCAGCAGTAGGACAGTAAGGCTGTCTGATGCACAGCATCTACGTACGGGAGGTGGAGCATCTCTTGAACTGAGGATATGTGAATCAGCAACAAGATTATCCCTGGTCCTATGTGCAAATGATCCACAGCAGACATAGGCTGCATAAAGCATCGCATCAGCGCTAGTCTGGTTTTCAGAAAAAGCTGAGCAGTAAGTTGGAATAATCAGTTAATTCATTAAGTATATAATGTTTTCTGGAAGCTGTAGGCAGAGCCAGGACTGTTAGCCAAAGCGTCTGATTTCCAGTAGGCTGAGTCTCACCCTTGTTCTGGCAGACACCTCGAACAACATACCAAATCCGCTTAGAACGCTTGAAAATAACCCCCACCATCAAAATCTTAGTTACTTCGGATAAATCAAAACCTTACAGGAATGCTGTGCCTCAGTTTTCCCATCTGCAAATTAGGGAGACAGGAACGCCATTCAGCTGTTTTCCAGCAGTACTGTAAAGCTCATTTGATTAACATTTATAAAAGCATGCATGATTCTTGGAAAGGAATTGCTGGTGAAGAATTAATTGTTATGATTGGTGCTTATTCCCCAGATGCCTGAAATATGGAAGTTGGCAGCACTGCAGAGGAAGTATCCTTGTGAACTCAGATAAGAGATGAACTAACTTGACAGTCAGGCTGCTGGAGCGGGCAAGATTCACTAGAAACCTGGGGGTCTTATATAGTCAATTTAATCTCGGAATGCGGGCAAGGCTCTGGAAAGCTTCATCTGTACTATGAAGCATAGAACCATAGCATAGTTTGGGACAGAAGGGACATGTAAAGGCCATCTAGTCCCCCTGCAATGAGCAGGGGCATCTTCAACCACATCGGGCTGCTCCAAGCCCCGTCCAGCCTGGCTTTGGCTGTTCCCCAGGATGTTCCCCAGCACAGCTGCACATCTTGCACCTGGATAAAACAACCTGGGCTCTGTCAGAAGAGAACAGCCCGCCTCAGAGCGGCTGCTTTGGAGAGGCCAAGCTGCCTACAACACCTTAGAAAAATCAAACTCATCTTACACCTTTCTCCTTGTACCAGCCTCATGCTGGTACCAGCTCACATTTTCCCAAGGAGAAGCCACTGCTCTGAAGAACTGTGAGATTTTAAAGAAATCCTTGAAGACGCCCTCGTTAAGATGCAGGTGCCCCTCATCTGCCTTAGCAACAGGTGGGAGCAGCGGGTTTGGGCTGGGTTGGGGAAGGGAGGGGAAAACAAACACGTGGGAGAGGTTGGTGG
>JAVJGJ010000001.1:107462210-107488519 GCA_035590215.1 Microhierax caerulescens | reverse complement strand
CTGAGGAGTACCAGGAGCTCCCTCTAACTCTGAATTTTCGAGAGACTATGGATAAATTAATCTGCCAGGGACAGGGGCCCGCGGGGGACCAGCTCTTCGGCAGAAGGGGCCCGGGCCCTCCCGCGGGCGGACGGACGGAGGGAGAGGGGAGGCCGTTCCTGCCCTCCCCAAAATGGCGCCCAACAGCCCAGTGCTCTGCCCTGGCTGCAAGCGCCAGGCCCCCCACCTCGTCCTGTGGCCTAGAAAAGTCTCCCACCTTCACAGAACATCTCAAATATGCACCTACGCTAAGCGACGTGCAAAACGCACTCTCAGGGGGAAAGGGCCAGTTCCTAAGGAGACTTATTGCTAGTGGGACAAAGCGAGGCCAGCTCAGTCCACTGCCAGAGCACACAAAGCCCAAACAGAGCCCTAAGAGCCATTTGCAAACTCAATGTTAATACAAAACCCTGCTAAAGCCCTCAGAAGCAGGCAAAGTTCAGAGATTGGGCAGGGTTAAAGCTGCTGTGTGCTGGTGTGCTACAGCCCATCACACATGGCAATGGGTCACAGCCCAGGACCAAATCCCATCACCCTGCTCAGCACCAGGAGTTGGCAGAGACGTTCATGGCTCCTGCAGAACAGAGGCAACAGGAGCAGCTCTTTCACAAGGCAGCGATGCGAGACAGGAGCATGGGGGATGCTCAGCTTCATCTCCCTGTTCCCAGCACACACCCCCAGCCAGATCTTACCATATTTCTTGCAATAGAATTCCCTGTGGAACAGGGAAGAAGGTATACTGGTGTCTAAGGGTTATTTTTGTCCCTCCAGCTGGCTGCACAAAACCAGCAGAGACTATGAGCATGGCAGCATGGCCACAGGTGTGTGTGGCTCTGGAAGGGCATCTACTGCATGCAGAGGTGGGGAACAGCTCAGGTGACAAGGCCCAAGAGCCTCCAACAGGGAACCCACCACACTGTTCTCCCAGAAGAGACCAGGTCAGAGCCCTGCAGAACAGATGCCATCATACATTTGGTGCATAGGCACCCTCCCATAGGCACCAGGTGCAAGTTTCACTAGTGGACCTCCCCAAGGCTGCTGGAGAACAGATCAGCTCGGGGCAAACTACATGCCTAAGATGTTGCTGCACCAAGCATCTGCACCCATGGATCAGTGCTCAGGTCAGTGGGGCAAGAATTAAAAGAAGAAAATGAGCAGCAAGAAAATAAGTGCCTATCCTAACCCCAGCCTTCTGCCCAGAAAACACAGGAATGTCAGAGATGCATAAAGGCTTTGGAAATCAAATGTTTCATCCATTCTTCCCTCCTGGACATTGCTGCTATTCCCCACAAACCCCATGTGTCTTGGGGATACATGCTGCATGCGGTGGTTCCCCTTTCCAACTTCCTGTCAAGTGCTATAAACCAGAATTTGGCTGCTTTTCGCTCCTCCTTCCACGCAGCTGTTCAGCCCTTCCTCACACCTTGCACCCAGGCCCCGGCAGCAGCAGACACAACTGCAGACACACAAGCCAGTGGAGCTCCAGGGACACTGCAGTAGCAGAACAGAGCCAAACCAGCAGGCTAATTTGATGCCCACCATCACCAGAGCTTGATGAGAGGCTGTTTCCAAAGTGCTCTGATCACTAAATGGTATTTAGGTGGACAGTGACAAATGATGCAGCTTTTCTTCAAAATTTAAGACTGAAGTTGGGCCACGGATACTCCCATGACCTCTCCCTGCTGCTCCAGTAATGCTCAAATAGAAAGCAGTGGTCAGATTTTACTTTTTCCTCCTGAACAGTGGTGGATTTGAGCAACACTGATCAGGTGGAGTCAGTAGCTGATTGTTTTTCTACAGTACCCACCACAACCAGTTTATCCATTTGCTGAAAACAACCTTCAGTTGCTCTTTCAGACACTGTGCTGTTGTAACGCTAACATGAGACCCCAAAGGCCAAGTCTATTACACAAACAAAAAGCAACAAGGGGTGATGGGGATAAAGTTTCTTCCTTCCCCAGAAGTCAGGAACAGCAGTATTGCAGAGCTGGCAAGCAACTGAACTCTGTTAAGAGTTTACTGAAGCTCTGACATTTGCTCCTTTCTCCAGCTCGTATCAAGAATGGATGTCATCTCCCCCAGCTTTCAGGATGCCAAGTCACCACCTGGAACTAGCAACACATCTGAGGTGCTCCACAACCACTGCAGAAAACAGCAGGCCACAGCATCTCATGGTGGGGAAAAGCTCCAAGTGAGCAACTGAGAACAACGGGCTTTGGGGGGGCTTTTTTGGTCTTTCTCCAAGGCCTGCTTTGCCTTGAATGCAGAGTCAAGTGAAGGATCTGGCTTCCCCCAAGTACAGAATGGAAAACATGAAATCCAAACAGGTAGAGAAACTGCTTTGGAGTGCTGTAACTACAACTCCATGCCAGTCTTGGGGCACTTCCCCACCATCTGCTCGCTGTGTTGAGATGTTGGGGAAGTGCTAAGAACTCTGCTGGCCACCCTGTGAAGTTGCCTTTCAAACAATGTGGTGTGAACCTCCAGATCTTGACCCAAAAATGTAACACGCCGTGTCCTTAGCCTGGAAACAGCCTCCAACACCCACTGATTTGCATGGCCAGAGGGACAGAGCAAATAGTAGGGGGAAGCTGCCACCCACACCTCTGGAGAACACATCCTGCAAGCTAATGTTTCAAAACTGAACCACAGGGATTGCCCCCCACCACCGGGTCTGGTCCATGGGAACCTCCTTTCCTGCCCAGGAGGTGTCAGTGTTTGCTGGAGTACAATGTTTCTTCTTCAGTGTCTGTTTCATCCTGAAATTCGTGGCTCAGGAGGGACTTCTTCGAGCCAGTGGACATCATGCGGATTTCGTCCTCATAATCATCGTGGTGTTGCCGGAGGCGGTGGAAGCCATCCTTGTGTCTGTTGGACTTAATTGAGCAGACACACCAAATGATACAGGCGGTGAGGACCAGAGCAGACATACTTGCACCTGCCAGAGAGAAGGCATTAAAGTTAATGCCACGTTCCCCACCCTAGAGGTCCCTAGGCTTGCCACACTCCAACCTCCTCCCTTCTACAGTCACAACCACTTTCCTCACTTCACTGTGACCCTTCTCCTCCCTCCTAGGCCACAGAAGACATGCCACACAAGACAGCTGCTCCCAGAGCAGAACTGCACTAGCTTTATTTTCTGTGCTCACAATCTAGGATAGCATCACTGAGCCCCCCTGCAGACCACTGGGTATAAACTCTAGCCTCCCCACCAGCTGCCACCTCGACATCCAAAAAAACCCCCAAACAAACAAACAATTATCTTAATGTTTACCTGGTACCAAAGCACTCCAAACCTGGGGAAGAGGCAAGATCTAGCTCCCAGCTCTGCACACAAACAGGCTCTCCCTATTCCAGGTATCTCATTCTGGACCCTTCAGACCCCTGCAACACACTCCACCTCCTCCGTCCCTCCCATCTTCTAGCCCAGCATCACCAGATCAAAGGGTTGCTGGACCAGTTTGCAAGGACAAGCATGCATTCAGAAGGGAAAGCAGGAGATGGCTTAAGTCTGCAGGCTTCCAGTTCAATGAAGGGTCATTGTCAGCATGAACTGGTAGAGAAAGTGAAGCTCAAAGCTTTGATCAGAGGTGTCACTTTACCTGCAACAGTTACAACCAGCTCCCTTGGCAGACCAAATATCCTGTTTTCGGTGTCAAATACAATAAACACAGAGCTGGGTGCATCATGACGTACAAAGACCTGCAGAAAGACAAGAGAGCTCAGACTGTCTCAAAGCTTGCACCTCTGTTAGGTGTCCAGACAAAAGAGATACTTGGCATCCACCCAGTCCTGACCCGGTCAGCAAAGACAAGTGCAATGAAAAGGAAAGCTGCTGCCCAAAACAACCCTGCTGCACTGGGAAATCCTTCTCCATCCTATACCAAGGCACAATACAGCTACCCTGGGCACACAACCAGCAGCTAAACACAGCCAGCTCTGCAGAGCCCAAACAGGGATGCCTTTATATGACAGGAAGTGGGGGAAACATCTCCAATACAGACATTCACGTACCTTGACATGTTTCTGCTGGTACCCATCGGCCATCGCGTTGATGTTATGCAAACCTGGAGCCAAAAGCACATGGAAATAGCCACCTTCTTTAGTACAGAGCTTCAAACCTTCATTAAGAATGATGGTAGCTTTAGAAATCGGCTTGCCACTCTTGTCTTGGACAAACCCATGGACTCCCTTATGAACCTGAAATAAAGCATTTGAAATACATCACGTTCAGATCCGAGCGTACAGTACCTTTGTAATGGAAGTAGGATCTAATCCTCCCCTCCAGATGCAGCCCATTCTCCATCCCCAGAAGCGCACAGTACTGCAAGGACTGCTCAGCCCACAGGGAGGCAACGCAGCACAGGTGTTTAACTGTTGTAGCAACATATTTCATGGTCACTTGCTGCCTCTGTTCAATCCATGCCTCACACAGCCTAAATTATGACCGTCTGTAATTACACAGCATCAACATAAACACAAAGACTCTCCATACTGTTTTCTTCCTCCCCCCCCCCTCCCCCCCGGCCCACCATCTTAATTCCTTGCCAGCATTTCCTTCCACAGACTGCAGCTCACCTCCACGAGCATGCTAAGGAGAGATTTTCTGTGGTCTGCCCACAGGCCAGGAAGCTGTCCTGCGCTCGGGAAGTAACAGCAGCCTGTATAAACAGTGATCTCAGGACAATGACCAAACATAACGCTGAAATCCTGCAAAAAACAAAACGACAGTTACAACAAAAGAGGTGGCATTTAAAAAGCTTTGCAAAGCGCAGCTGGTGGTGGGGAAGTTTTGCACAGATGTTAGAACAAATATGCTTTTTAATGCTTGTTTAGCAGAGATGGAAAGCCTTGTGCCGTGATAGAGTACCTTCATACTTCCCAAGTGACTGTACCATTCAGAGCCACGGATCACACCACCAGGAATATTCTCATCTGCGAGAGCAAGAACACAGCTGTCAGGCAGATCTGCTCCTAGCAGAGTCCAGCACAAACTGACAGGGGGTTAAAGGATTCAGCCAAACACACCTGACTTATTTGGACAGCCTGGCTGGCCCAAATGCATCAGTGGATGGTTGTTCGCATACAGAGATGCCAAATGCTTCAGTGTTTCTTTGTTCTCCGCTACAAAGAGAAAAGTGAGACTTTGAGAGCGCAACTCCTATTCATTGGAGGGCAGATTCCCATTCTGACCCCATGATCCTGTATTAAATAGCGACACATTGTCTCAGGGCCATTCCAGATTTCCTCTAACACTGAGGGATGGTATCAAAAGCAGACTTTATACCGGCTTTGGCAGAACAAAGATTGAAGTACTGTTGTAGGAACAGAAATGGTAAATATTCTGAACCCTAGCTGAATCCTGTAAGGTTTTATAGCTTTTCTTAAGACTTTCAACTCCACAGTCCAAGAGCTGAAAACAGAAGATGCTACAGAACACCGCCAGCGCAAAAAACTCTTCCACCATGCAGTCACATGAACTTCTGCAGAGGTAGCCCAAGGGTAACTGTGCAGGCAAGGCTCTGGAGGAGTTAGTCATACCTGTCTGCGCTGGTTTATCATACGGGTAAGTGACCAGCAGAGATCCTCCATCCAGCGCAACAGAGAGACTGAAATCCTGTTTCATTATCAAGTTCTCTACAATGGCTCTGGTCTCAGGCTCTCGTGACCCCGAGTACCGGGAGTAATTGCCTGTGAATCAGAACAGCAAATAGAAAAAGGAATTGACAACAGCTTCCCCTGCTGTTTGAGAGGCCAGCAGTACATTCTTTGTTTATGTCTGAAATTAAGTCTGCTGCATGTATTAAAAGTTATTTGTTAGACCTGAGCAGATGCACCTGATGGATAAAGCAAAACATCTAGTCCACTCTACCCATGGAGGGGGAATCCATCTGCAAAGTTAAACAAATGTGACATGTCACTACTTCCTTTTGTGACACAGTAGGTATTTCATGTGTTTGCTCTCCTCAACATCACCAAACTGACGTTTTCTTAAGGAAGCATTTGGGATGATCCCAGCCAAACCCAGCCAGAGAGAATGCTTCATCCTCAGGAAGGGTGGACACAGCACTGGTAACAGTGCTAGGGATACAGCAGGCAGTTATATGGAAAACAGAAAAGCACAAAAAAAAAGGAGACTGCTTCTGGGGAGCGTGAACAAAGAGCATTTTTGAGACATCGGGTGTTGAAAGAAATGAATTAACAGGAAAAAATATACTAGGTGTTGTCAAACCTCTGGACTATTCCTAAAGAACTTTGCTTCATCTTTTCCTTGCAAACAAGAGACTGCAAATTACCATCTCTAAGGGGGATCCAAGCTTTGAAAGCTTCCCAGTGTGCTGTCTGGGCTCCAGGACAGGAGTGCTGCCCAGACAGCAGGTAGACCTTGTAACCAAATGACTACACCCAACCCCGGAGCAGCTAACAGAAGACTTCTACAGCAGCCTGCATTTCTACAGGGACACTACACACCACTTGGCTTTAATTTGCTTTACTTGCGAAATCTGTGTCCAGGTCTTTGCCGTGAGCATTAGTCTGGCCTATCTTCGATGTGCAGCCTCTCTCCTGCGCTATCTCACGTCCATCTGGATTCAGGGAAGGCACAATCACAATCCGTGTTCGGTCGATCAGCTGAACAAAAGGAGGAGAAACAGTACATAAAATGCAATTAGTAGGGTTCATTCTCTGTACATCTCATTTGCCTGGACTTCATCCTAGGAACTGCAGTCAGAGGTCCCCACTCGCCCCGTGGACCTCAGCACCTTCCATTATGTACAGAATCACTGCAAGCCACAAGTCAGTGTTAACAAGACAAGTCTCTCCCAGTCAGTGCCGTCTTCTCAGGATACAGCTGGAAGGCTTCAAGACAGCCCCTTGCATTGGCTCCTCACCTTTGTCACAGCAGCATTCTTCTTGTAGCTCATGCAAAGAAATTCTGCCAGTGCCAGCAGCAGCTCTGTACCAACGGGAGCGTTTCCATGAATACCAGCAACAAAGCGGATCTTTGGCTCCTCAGGCTCAGACTGGTTGGGCTTGTTGGAGATTTCGAGGGACCAGATCTGACGGAACTCGACACTCTGACCCAAACTGCCAAGATATGAGAAACCAGAGTGTCAGCTCAGGAACAGAGCTGCGGCCCTAGCCTGACCTTATGGAGAAATCTCAGTGTGGAAAGGAACTGCTGCCAACCTCCACGAGAAGGCTGCAAAGGCAAGTGACACACAAAACAACCACATCACGAGAGCAGATTTGCAGCAGCACTGAACACAACTCACTATGAACATCAATTTGAACACAAGTATCTGTGTAAGAATGTATCCAGGTGCAGATGTTGGTTTTTTGTGGTTTTTTCCC
This sequence comes from Microhierax caerulescens, assembly GCA_035590215.1. Classification (NCBI taxonomy): domain Eukaryota; kingdom Metazoa; phylum Chordata; class Aves; order Falconiformes; family Falconidae; genus Microhierax; species Microhierax caerulescens. Next base: position 107,481,127 of record JAVJGJ010000001.1, on the reverse strand, counting down.
CCCTTCAGAGCAGGATACATTTGGACATCAAACTAACTTATAATGCATAAGTTGTTGCTACAGTCATGCCATTAAGTCAGCCAAGTGAATGCAAGCAAAGCAGGGAACACAATCGGGGCTGATGCAACTGGAAGGACAATAGAGGCTACAGAAAAGTGGCCTTGGCACCAGTGGGGACAGCACATGAGCATGTTGTGCCTGGTAACAACAAGCAAATGAGGTCCTGGGACAAAGAGGTTTGTGCTTTCTAAAGCTGACAGAGGGTAAGCACTACAGGTCACAAAGAAAAGCAGAGGACTGCAGCAGCTGGTCTCCCACAGGAGGGCAGAGACCTTGGCTCAGGGCAAGCTAACTCAAACATGTCATGCACCACTGAATTAAATCTGAAGGCAGACAATCAGAAAAGGCTGTCTGAGATTTGTGAGTCAAATTTGATCATTTTTGCTGGGGACTTTCACATGGTGGATGTCAGAAAGGATTTGGAGAACAGAGAAAGTGGAATGCATGGAACAGAGATATTTGCAGAAGCCTGGGATATCAATGCTGGGAATACCACCAGTCCAAGGCACCCCTGGGGAACTGACAGCACCCCAGGTTTAAGTCAGTAAAATGATGTCTCATGAAAAAAGCACATGGATGCATCTGCGAGTGCCCACAGCCAGCATGCCCTTACACATGTGGCTCCTTTGAACTCAGGGACCACAGGGAAGGGGAGCGATGAGCTCACCATCTTTGCGCTGCGTTCATGGCTTATCATTTCACTACTTCCCTACCACAGGCTGCTACTCAGGGCAGAGTTGAGCACTGCTGCTTTGAGTTTTCACCTGGTGAGATTTGTGATGTGTGGGAAGTTCAGATAGAGGCCTCGGAGGAACTCAGAGAGGTCCTTGTAAGGATGGTATCGGTAAGGAGAGACATCTCTTGATGAAGTAAGCAGGAGGCGCTCCAGGCCATTCTCAGCAGACAGATCTTTAATCAGGGTCTCAAACTCCTTCTCGTTGGGGTCACTGGTGTCTGGGGTGTTCAAGACTGGAACTTTCCCCTCCTCCACTTTGATGTCTGTCCGGGAAAGGGTGAAGTTGACCTGCACCCCACCTTTGCTGCCAACTTCCACTGTCTTAGTGACTGGATCATACCTGCCCAGGGAATAGAAGGCACAAAGGAATGTCAGGCATTTGAGACCTCACACAACCCTTCCTGACTAGGCACTTACATGGGACCGCTACTGCACCCCAGCCAGAAGTGAGAAGCGTACAAAGAGCAAGAACGCTTCAAAGGGACATGGGAATGGCAGGAGGACAGGGAGCAGCTCAAGGCCCAACGTAGCACTGAGCTGCTTTTGGCTCAGGTGTTGCAGGGTTATGTGGCAAGCCGGCAGGACAACAAGTCAGGCTGCTTTAACACAGGTTTTGGCAGCGGTTGAGGTGATGAAGTCATTTCTGTGGGCAGCTACTTGCAAGAGAATTTCCCCAAAAGATACTAAGTTATCAATTCCTCCTCAACACCACCTCCAAACAAGCGAAGATCTGGATTGTACGCCAGTGCCAGGTGAGCACTCTTTGACACCAGGATAGCATCGCACTGCTACCCCTGCACAGGCCAGAGGGCAGGAGACACACCCGTGACTAAAACGATGGCACCGCTCCTGATGGGGAAGTTAGTCATGCAGCTGTTTGCTCCTTGTGCCCCAGCTTGCTCACCCTCGGGCAGATGCTGTGATTTTGTACGACCCCTGGACCAAGAGGCGCCAGTAGTCTCCATCTTTGTAGGTGGTCACCGGGTGGTCGATGTTGGCCACGCTGACGGTGGCGTTGAGAATGCCCCTTCCATCCACAGCATCCAGCACAAACCCCCAGACACCGTGGTGAACCTGTGCAGAGACACAGAGCCCTGCTGAGTGCCAGCCCTCGCTCTGCCTCCCACTCCCAGCCCAGGAGGTTCAGCATTCCCAGAGGAACACCATGTTCCAAAAGGGTTCACACTGGTCAGCAGCCAGTGTGGACAAAGATCACCTGATGAATACAATGAGCAATTGTTTGGCTCAGGGTGCCACCACAGCGCTCTGCTCCACACCTTTGTTTGTGTGCCCCAGGTGCGCAGCGCTACCACCAGCCCTGACTCAGATGGGAACAGCACCTAACAGCCACTCTAGCCGAGGGGAAAAACAAGGTAGTGGTAAATAAAAAGCCCACACGTGCATCACCTGGCTCCTATTTCCATACAGATTTTTGTACGTTGAGAAAGAGGGGAGAGGAGGAGCTGAGACATGTTCTGATGGGGATGATTTCCGTGGAAGAGGTACCCTGTCTGGCCGGCAAGCAGCACTCACTTCAGCCTGCAGCTTAGCCTGTTCATCCAGGCATGTCTAATGCAAACCCCAGAGGCAGCTCACACAATTGCTTCAGGTCAAAGTGTCTCACCTGTTTCATGAACTGGAGGAGAGATCGGCGATTCTGCTCCCAGTATTTTGGCAGCTCCTCCGCTTTTGGGTATTTCACACAGCCCAACTCAATGGTCACTTCAAAGCAGTTTGTATGTAAGTAATTCCAGTCTTGCATTCCACCTACAACAGGAACGTAAAAACAGTTTTGACAAAGTCTCCTGAAAGCAACTGTAACACAGCTCAAAATAAATAAATTAAAAAAACAAAAAAAACCCCAACAAACAGCAGAGAAAGATGAAGTACAAACTACAGCGCGCCTTTTATAGTTGAAAAAAAGAAGGCTTTTACACAGAGCAAGAGATTCAAGCTTCAAAGGGATGCCAGAATAGCAGACAAATAACCATCCTTCTTGTAAATACCTTTCATGCTAATATAGTGCTGTAAAATTTTATGAAACTATTTTGCTAATAGCCAGAAAAGCTACACTATAAATTCCTTCCCCCAGGAATAACTTTATCTGGGTACATTATTTAAGAGGTTATAAAAGAAACCTGAGTCCCAGCAATCTGGGCTGACCAATGCAGAGTTTGCAGCTGATCAGACTAAACTCTTTAAGCTGCACATGCATTAACCTGGAGGCAAAAGTTGTAAGAGATTTAAGGTCTAATTTACCTGGAACATTGTACCACTGAGCCCCATTAGTGATGCCATGCGGGAAGTACTCAGTGGGGTACATATCCTTACAAGGGCTTCCCTGATACATCTTTGTATTTTCCTACAAAACAAGACGCAACATGTGAAGCCGAGTCTGTACTCCACAGCCACTGGCACCGTCTAACATTAGTCACACACCTGGGGTTACCAAACACAGCGGTTCATGTAGACCTGTGTTTGCATGGCTGCAGCACAAACTGCACCCCAACCCACAGACACTCTTGCTCTCCTCCCAGCCCATGTACAGCATTTTCCACCGCCCTTCAGTGCGCTGGCCCCCATGCCCACACAGAGCACTGCTCCTCCTCCAGGGCCCGCAGACAGAACATGCTGGACATCCACTCACGGAACCAGAGCCTCCCACAGGACCCTTCTGCTGTGCCTGCCACACCAGGCACCCACCGTACCCACACCCTCCCCTACCAGCTGCTCAGGAGGTTCCCAACAGCATCAGGAGTTAACCCAGCACAATATGCCCATGTTCCTGTGAAGAGTTTTACCTTTGAGTAGGAAAGCGCCAGCTGCTGAAACACTGTATCGTCTGGAGATTTACTGTATATGGCTATCCCCTGCTCATCATCATCAAAGGGGTAATTAACCACTAGAGAACCTGCAGGGGAAACAAGCTTTGACTCACACTCAGGCTTTCCATATGAGCCCTCAGCCTAATAGGGGAAATTTCTCTTTTGCTCCAATAAGTGCCAAGTCTCCTGTTTCTCAAGACTTGGCATTAAACAAAGCATTAAAGCTCAGTGGACAAAAAAAACCACAGGAAGAGATAAACCCACACCAGGCTGGGAAGGTGAACCCAAGCCATGACACAAAGGTTCGGGTCTTCCATGCAGGAGGGATGAGCACAACCTCATAATAAAGGCTTTCACAGAGGAGAACAAGCAAGGGGAGGAGTTTCCTAGAACACGCATGGTGCCCTTGGCCCAACTGCTGTAGTTTTCCAGCCTTCCGGAGTTTACTGCAAGCACTGACAGATTATAATGTCTTTGGCTTTCTGGAGCTTTCCCTAAGCAAGTTGTACTAATGGCACCGCGGAACCCCAGACAGCGCTGCGACTGCAGAGCTGCCAGCCCCCTCCTACCCACACTGTACTCCTGCGCTACTAAAGCGAGCAGGCGAGCAGAGAGCACCTGCAAGTTACCCCAGCTACAAGCCAGCAGACAAACTGTCTAGGGAATCAGCTGTAATACAGAGACTTAATTTAGATCACGCCAAAAAGCTAATTAAATTACAGCAAATATCATAGTTCCACCACGCGATTCAAGGCAGGGAGCCCTCAGGATTACAGCTTGTTCCCTTCGCTTTATGAGTACGATGAAGCCTGTAACAGCCGCAGTGCTGTATCACTTTCCCAGACCCAGCTGCTGAGCAACCACCGACAAGAAAGTCCATCCCCACCCAGCAGCAGGCAGCGTGCTAGCTACTCCCCACTTCAGAGAAGTGCCTGGGACCCTCCCAGCAGCCTCCTCAGCTCCCCACAAACATGCCTGGGGACATGGTTTTCACTCCCATTTCCAGCATCTGATCCACCTTCCAGCAGCACAAAAAAAGGTTGATTTACTCTTTGCGTATGCCCTTTGCAAACGGCCCTCCCCCTGTTGCAGGAACCTGGCTGCTGCCGCTTCCCGACGAGGACGGGGCAGAGCTCTCCGCGAGAGCTGCTCGGTTCACACCTACGACCCCGTGGAGATACCCCTGCCAGCGCCCATCCCGCGACCCTCAGCGCAGAGGAAGGAGCTCGGTTTGGCTGCCGTACCTCCGTGCAGGTTTGCTGAAAGCACAAACGGGTAAGTCTTTAACCAGGTCATGACAGCAAGAGTTTCTGGCTGCGGCGGGTCTGCCACATGGAAGAACTGATCTGGAAAGTTCCGGTTCAGGTCGTAGTTGTTGCTGTTGTTTCTGCCAATGGTACCTCCTCTGTCTCCTGAAAATTAAACACAAGTTCAAGCTTGCACACTATGCAAGTCCCCACTTCAGTGAGGGGACTTACTAAGCACCCTCTTACTACAGAGCTTACAACTACCCATTAAGGGAAGACAGCAGAGAGCACAGCAGTGCGGCTTTCCTACACCCCAGGGCGAGGGGACAGCCACACTCCTCTTCAGTGGGAGGTCTGCTCTGCACAGGGGCGTCCCGGGGCCCTTCCAGCGGGTGTTTGCACAGGGTCCCCGGGCCAGTCAGACCACAGCGAGCAGAAAGGCAGTGAACCATGAACAATCCCAGCAGCCGGACGTCACGACCACAGAAACCTCAGAGCTCACCTTCCCAAACCAGACGGACAAGTTCTTTGTTAAACTCAAGCAGAGCTCTGCTCCCAGAGAATCATTCTGGACAGACTTTGTTTTGCCAGTCTGCAAGAGCCACGCAGTTTTAAGGACTTCCCCAACATAAGTTTTTGCCAATTTCAACAACACGATAAAAGTCTGTATTATCCTTGGACAAGTGCTCTGCAGACAGCCTGGCTCCCACATCACATGTTGCTAAGAGCATGGACCAAAGCACAGCAAGCATGAGCTGTGTCAAAGGAATGCCTTTTTTAAAAATAAGCCTTGGGATAGCCACAGACCATAAGGGGACCCAAAGAGGGGCAGCATACAGCACTGCTAAGTGTAAGAGCTCTCTCCAACAGCTTCAAACATCAGTCAGCCACACACATTCTGCAGCGCGGGGTGCACCCACTCCTCCCACAGCACGCACCAAGTCCCTTCTCAGCCTCCCTGTGCAGAAGGCACTTCTGCTGCAGCAAGGCTTCCAGATTTCTCAGAGGTACCACAAACCCAAAGGCTCGTTCTCAGAGCTAAAATCCCACAGATGTTTCAGCAGAATCAGCAATACCTTCCTGGGACTTCTCGTAGCCATCGGGGTTCATAGATGGCATGATGTGGATCCGTGTGCTCTGGACCAAATCAGTCACTTCAGGATCTGTGCCAAAGTTCTTGCAGAGGTACTCAATGAGGTTCAGCAGAAGCTCTCGCCCCACAACTTCATTCCCATGCATGTTACCGATGTACTTGAACTCTGGCTCCCCTGCAGACACATGGCCACGCCAAAGAGACAATTATAACCATGACATTAAAGCTTGGAGACATCCCACCACCCTGAGCATTGCTCTCACCGGCCTTTCTGCAGGGCCGGAGGACATTTCCCAAAAATTTACCCTTCTGCTCCCACAACACCAAAAAGGACAAACACTGTTTCAGGGAAACCCCTTGGTCCTTCTGTCCCCAGAGCTCCATGACCAGTGTAGATGTCCCCAGCAACATGCTAGTGCCACTCGCTGCATCTGGTCGCTTTAGAAAGGATACTGCAAGGGGCAGCTCAGCCTTTCTTCAGACATGTGCCAGGTCTACACTCCTTTTTGCTCTGCTCAGTTTCCCAACACAAAGGGCCCACCACTTACTTGCGTTTGTGCCTCACTGGAAAGGACTTCCCATGTTACCTGGTTCGTGGGTGCCAGGGTTGTCAGAGATCTCCATGACGTAGAGCTCCCGCAGCTCCACTGACTTGCCCACGGAGTAGAGTCGGGTTATGTTGGGGTACTCGTTGGCATGCCGCCGCAGGAAGATCTCCATGTCTGAGAAGTGATGGTGGCGAAAGTCCACAGGTTGGATGGGTTCATGGAGAGAGGTTGGGCTTGGGGCCTCCGCCTGCGCAGGGCTGGGGGTGATGGTAGGGATGGGAGCAGGCGTCGCTGTGAACTGTGTGATGTTAAGAACTGGTGGCATTACGGTTGGCTGCAAGGAGAAATCAATTTCTGTTGCAGCTCCCTCCTTCACTTCAATGTTCTCTCTGGTCACTGGCATGTAACTGGAAAAAAAACAGCTCATTTCAGCAAGGAGGCTCTGCAGAACAGAACCCCGCAGCCTCCCCACCACTCCAGCCTACTCCTCCCAGCCTGAACTCACTGCGATGTTAATGATTACATGAGAAATTCACCTGCAAACAAGCTCACAGGATTCATCCCACCAGCCCCAACTACGTGGCTGTCCTTGCGGTGCCACACGGCACGAGTTCCTGTTTATGGGCTCACCGAGGAAGAAGCCCCAGGCACACCACAGGGCTAAGCCTCGGGGCAAGCTCCATATTCACAGCCAGAACTGAGACAACACAAACTCTCACTGGGACAATCCTACTCCGCTTTCTCCCTCTGCCCAGAAAGTAAGACACAGGTTGCTACAAGCAATTAAAAGTGACAGAAATGTGCATCCAACAGCACCACATTGCAGCGGGCATGGGGTGAACAAACACAGCTGCAGCTCTGAGCTGGAGTTCTTTACTGCTGCAGCTTCCAGCCAAGCCCCTTAAATACACAAGATGCTTTGGGGGCAGAAGTCAAGTGAAGGAACACGAGCAGCTGGCAGTGTAGAGGCAGGCTGTCACAGAGACATTACCCCATTACAACCGCAGTCACGTTGTAGGTCCCAGGCACAAGCAGTCGGTGGTAATCGCCAAATTTGCCCGCCGTGATGTTATGAGCAATACCGGCAACAACAATGGTTGCGTTCTCCAAGCCAGCTCTGGTGACTGCATCCCTGACAAAGCCTTTCACACCGATGTGGACCTGAGGAAAACAACACAAGAGCCTGGCTGAAGACACGCAACACCAGGGGAAGCACATCCTCAGCCAGCGGTACTTGCCGGCCCTTCCCCAGACGCAGCAGAGCAGGACAGCTGCCAGGCAGACACCCAAGGGCCCGGGATTCAGACCGTGCTTAGCCAGACGGCAAGGATGGGAATTCCAGCAAGTACTGGGAAGGCAGCAAGATCTCAGAATTGATTCCCCCTAAAAAATCCTCTAATTTGTTGACATGGGCACACGACAATTCCAAGACAGCAAGGTTACAAGGCATACTGAGGGACGAAATGCAGCTGCCTCCTTTTCCAGCCTAAAATGTCACATACTCAACTCATAGATGGGCATCTGGAGAGATCCTGGCAGAGGACTCTACAAGCCAAGGTCACAGCAATGTTGGTGCCTCTGAACATCACTGGAGGTTCACGGCACTGAGGCCATACAGGTACTCTGCATTACATAGCAAGATTTGCACTGATCGGTCTCTCTAACACTGAACCCCACGAGACCCCTCTCTGCTATCGTGGAGGATGTGGGAACAGCAGCAGTACCACAGAGAGACACAGCAGCTTTGTAACCACCAACCTCTGCACTGCAACTGCAGTGCTGTGTTACCACATGCAGCAAACAAAACCACAGAGGCAACTAAGCACGGTGCGCTCAGCCCACCGTGGACACATGGGTTTCACAGCTGCTGCCCCCGTGCCCCATCCCAGCACACACTACCTTCTCAATGAAAGCAAGGAGAGAGTCCCGGTTGTTTTCCCACTCCTGCTGAAGCTCGGAGGTCGGCGGATATTTGCAGCAGGACAGCTCCAACGTGATCTCAAAGCAGTTGGCCCACACATAGTTGTAATCCTGCATCCCACCTGAGAAAACAAGGCAGAGACATGTCCCAGGAGCAATGCACAGACACCCTGCCACGGGATACACATTTTGCCTTGTCCTTCATCCCCCCTGCCGGCATCTCATCACGATGCTGCCCTAGTTCCAGAGTGAATGAGCCAAGGAGAAAAGTCAGAGCAGATCACCGTGACAGCCTGTACTGAGGAAGACTGAGCTCTGCCTCTCCCAGTAACCGGCATGCTGGGCCATTCATATCAGCCACAGACAGCTGGAAGATGACAGTCCCTTTGGTCTCACTGCTCCGTCAGCTGAACTCGACAGCACGGCGCTTGGAAATTCATACAAGTTCCTTTTACTGCAAAGACATCTTCCAGACATTACAAATCCAATACGCCAAGGCAGGCATACCGCAGTTGGCGTATGACTGCTGCCGAGTCCCTCGCTGTGCATTCCAAGCTACCTTTGGATTGGGGGGGGGGTCTTGCTGCAAAGAGATGTTACTGCTCCCAAAGTGAGCTTAAGGCCTCTGATACAAAGGAGCACACCAGACCATCAACCCAGGAGGCGGCAGCTCAAATCAGCACGCTGAAACCAGTTCACAGCTATTCTCCCAAAAACCTCTTAGCAAAACTCTAGATGAGATGATAGCAAAGCTTCTCCTTCTCTGCCTCCTCAGCTGCTCTTTTCCTCCAATTCCTTATCTGAAGGTCTCCATTTACTTTATATTTAGAGCAGCCCTAGCACAAACCCTGATAAGGTCTGACACGGTGACAGCACGCAGTGAACTGCAGCCAGTCACCTCCAGAAAACTCTCCTCTTGCCTTGGGAGGGCAGCGATGCCTCCCGCTCCGCCGACAACTCCCGCGACCCCACAGCAGCCAGGTCCCGCACGCAAAAGGAGACCAGGACGCAGACTTGGCCACCTAAGAAACTCCAACTGGGAAACTTGTTCTTTTGCCCCAAGACCTACAGCCAAGTATTCAGCCTCCTCCCACATCTTCCCCCTAAGGCAGCAGTCTCATCAGTTGAAGGATGTTGCAGCGCCTAGGGACAGCGTGCTAGCTCAGTGTTAAACCAGCCAAATCTCCGTGAGCACCAGAAAACAGGAATGCAGAGCTGTTTCCCAGCATTAAGCTTATCTTGCTACTCTTGCCCTTCAGAGAAACCACAGGCATCGCTACGAATCAAAAGGGTCACCTTGTTCCAGCAGATGTCCTGATCCCATTTGCTGAAGTTCACATTTAACCCTCAGCAAGCAAACCTGTTTCTCAAACAAGAATGAATCCTGTACCAGCAGGACTGGAGGTCTACAGATATCAATACTCATGATCTGGTGCTCGGACCTAAGCATGCTGCTGGAAGACTGCAAATGTTCAGCCCTCTAAACACACGTGGGAGCTTTCAATAGCAAAAAGGACATTCCAAAGCCACCACAAGTCTGTGAAACAGGTTTCGGAGTCACCCTGCCAAATCCCGCCACATGACTGTAGCCAGATGTCACGGCCACATGAGAGGATTGTTACCACCACCACCAAATCCAGCAGTTGTGTCAGTATGGAAAACATGCCACACTAAGTTTTAAGTGCACACTGTCGATATCCTGTGGGTTACACAGCCTCACTCAGTTACAATCCAGGCCTTGGCCACCACTTCCTAGATGGCTCTATCCCAACCCACACGGCAGCGCCTGCGACCACTCAGCCTGGAGACCTCCGCGCACCGACCAAACAACTCCCACCAGCACCAGCTGGACACAGGGGCCCAGGCAACAGGTCTCTTCTGCACGAGTTGAGGAAGCCAAAGTGGCTCTCAGAAGCCCACCTGTGACAGAACAGCTACACATTTGCTCCATAGGAGGCAGATGGAAACTTCAGGAGGAAGGAAAGCAGGAGACAGCCTATGGCACGTGTCACAGCACCAGCCTGTGGGACCCCAGCAGGCAAGCCTGTAAGGAATACATACTTTGTACTGCCATCCTTTGCTTTGCCCACCAAAGTGCTACATTAGTGCTGTGCTAATAAACCTCCCTTGCTTTATCTGAGCAGTTTCCTAATCATTCACAAGCTCCTTTGCAAGCAAGGGACCCTCCGACGTGCTGGCCAATTAACCAGCCAGAATGAATCAATACCACGATGCAAATGCACTACCTGGCATTTGCAGAGGCTGTGTTAATGCTCAGGCAGGAAAAGCTAGCAGAAGCACTTTAGAGCAAGCAGAGGAGACCTATAATGAGCGTGATGGCTGTAAGCATTCACTGTCCCAGAAGGTCAAGGACCACTGCTCTGAATTCAATAGCCCCACTGCACTTGGGTAAAGCAGAGATGGACCGACAGCATAAAGTAGGATTTAGAAGAACAGACCCCTGGGAAGATGTGCAGGATGGTACCACAACAAAGATGTCCCAGTTCCTCTCATTTCTTCTGGGAGCCTGGTGCTAAGGGAACAGGAAGCTTTTACTGTAACAAATCAAATGTCACTTGCAGCTAGGAGAGCACTGCAGCTTGTGCATGGGCTGAGATCAAAACAGGAGAGTGACTTTTCTGTCCAGAACAAGGGGCCAAAAAAGTGTTTGAAGACATTAAAACTCTTCAACGCAGCTCAAGACATTAGAGCAACAAGGCCTGCAAATCTGATACATACCCAGTTCTATTCAGCTCCTGTTACCAGGCTTAGAAAAGTAACCCACAGCGAGCTGGCTGCTCTCTCGCCAGTAAACACCACGCAGAGTGGAACAATTTGCCAGCCTATAACCATCTGTTCATAGCAGGACGCTAATGCATTTGAAAACATCCATACGTAAACCAGAGCCATTATGAAGCATATTTAGTGCTTCATCTGCCATTCAAGCAAATTTAGGACAGATGCTCACCCATAATAGAGCAGCAACGGACTAAATTAGAGCTTGCTACATCAATTTCAGTAAAACTGTCTCTTTGAGAAAGTAGTCCACTGCATGCTTGAGAATTTGGATTGTATCCGTTGCACATATTTGGCCTTCACACAGCCCCGCTGCAGAGCAGGACAGTTATTTTTGCAGCATATGGAATTACGTATTTTTCCATATACCATCTGCACAGCATCTCCTGGCTACACAGAAGATCTGGAGGTGTAGAGAGAGACCTGTACAGAGCCCACCATCAGCAGAGCACCACATTCAAGCCGCAGAGTGGAAAAAGCGTACCCAAGGCAGAGGACTGTCAGACTACAGTGCTTCTACTCTACCTTATCTGTTTAAGTAATACCTGAGATAAATGCCAGAATAAATCAAGCATTTTTTTTAACATATGGTGTCTTTTAGCCCACACTGCATAAAGCTGGAGCCTCCCAATGAGGCATAATACTACCAGTGAGGAGAGCAAAGCAAAAGCGAGTGGCTTACAATTGCAGCAAGTCAGTCCCTGGCTGGCAGTCACAAAAATGCTCAGAACAAACCTCTCTCCTGCTCTGTCCCACTCCTTGACCATCAGGACTGCACTTCAGGCAAGGATTCCAGACCTCTTGCGGCACAAGTGCTGCAGATTTCACGCTGACAAGCATGCCTCTGCTCCCTGCCAAGCTCCAACCAGGCAGGCAAGCAGCAGAACGCAGCTTTCCAGAGTCAAGCCCGGGGATCCAGATACCATAAATACACCACGTGCCAGGAGAAGCTTTCCAGGCCAGCCAGGAAGGACTCTATTTTCTGCACTATGGAGAAACCTCTCTAATTCCAGCTCTTGCTGTAGCAGACATTAGGAGATAAGAGACCTGCAGGTAAGTTAAAGCAGAGAACCAGTTGCTTCTGCTCTGCAGAGAGAGCAGACGGCACAAAGCAAGCTAGAGACATGATTAAATATGTGGCACAAGTCACTCCGTGGACAGAACTGCTTGTCTGGTAGCACAAGACTGGGTGAGCACCGAACAGGCAGAGGGGAATGTTTTGGTCCATTAGTCTGCAATCATTAAAACTCAGAGGAGGTGAGGTTTGAGCCTCCAACTCCAGCAGCTGCATCACACAGCCCCAAGCAGCACATCCCCGGGCTCTCTCAAGAGGAGGGCAGTCTTCCCAAGAGCTGCACCACCCCAGCACCGCCTGATGTGAGAAGAGGCATCACAGACCCTCAAACTGCCAGGCCAATGCTTTTCTTGAGAAGAAAGCAAAAAATTGCAGTAAGAGTTTTATGGAAACACTTACAAACACATAAGGGCAACTAATTGTGTGTATCCCAGGAAAACAACGGCTGAAAACTTCTACCAGAGCTCACACTGTGCAACTCCTGCCATGCCCAGGAAACAGAGGCCACCAGAGCAATGCCACAAGCACCCACTGTTCTCAGCGCTCAGCTGCTCCAAATTTGATGCCACTAGAAGCCGTTCAGAAGCTCAGTGTGGCTAGTAACCACAATCAAAACAACCCAGCAAGCACACACGTAACCTAAATCCACTTTTCAACCTGAGAAGTACCTTCTGGTAGATACCAGAAAGACCTCAAACGCTTGGGCATCAGGAAGTCAAATTAGCAAGGAAAATAGCTTTTAGTAAGGGACTGCAAATAACGACAAGACCTTCCAAGGCTGCCCACAAAACATCCTACTGAGCATTACACTGAATTCAGTTTCTCAGCTGGGCTCTTTACAAAATAAAGGCAAGCATATCCATCCCACAAATAAGAAGACTCAAGCAGTTTCTTAACAGCTTTCCAAGCATCACCTGGACTTGCATGGATTTTCTTAATCTGGACCAGACACTTGGTAGTTAAAACCCCCAGAGGTTAGAAAGGAAGGAATAGCAAGAGCATGTAGGACAGAGATAGCCTCTAAAAACCGTCCCGGTCACAGACGTGCTTATCTATAGCAGCTGGAATGCAGAAACCAAATTCAGCTGTCTGGCGGAGAGCCATCTTTCTCTGTGCACACTTGACCTTAACAATTACTCCAATGGTTTGTACTTGCCACCTCAGCTTGACACACGTAAGAGGTTGTTTGCAAACTCTAATGAAAGTTAATGGGGTCTGGCACCAACATAAACCTGAACTGGTACCTCTGGGACAATGAATCCCGTGGCAGTTTACTTTCCAGCATGTTTGATTTCACATGATAAAACGTGGCAGGAAAATTTCCACCTGTTGAGACATTATGTTCTCATTTCTTTGTTTTTCCTGGCTTTAGTTCGCTTGGAGCCTGCAGTCTCTCCTGGCACAACCTGACCCGCATGCCCTGCGCCGTTCACAGAACCGTGTGCTCTGGTTGTCTCCAGAGCTCAGCCTGGCCCAGGGAGCTCCCAGGAGGAACCGGGATTTCCCCAGCCTCATTTTACCGCACATTTAAATTCTGCAATCACTGGGAAAGGCCTCCTGGTCAGAATACGAAGCCTCAGCAGTCCCTGGCAGAGCTGAGCGAGTCAGATGACTCAATACAGCCACCGTGGTGGTTTTGTCCCTTCTGTCACACTGCGTACAACTAACTCCCCTTTGCCTGCTCTTCATCCACTACTAAAAATAAACGTTAAAACCTAAAACCCCAAAGGGAGACAGGAAATTCACACAACATCAAATTACATGTGTCCCGGGCTCTGCAGCATCGCTCAGTTCACCCGTGCTCCCCCCAGATCTCCGCTTTACACAGGCTGCCCTGCCCTGGCGGTGCTCCAAGGGCTGCCGTCACCCTCCACGGGTGCACCTTCAACAGCGGCCAGGCGTGAGTTACTGCTTAGGGGAGAGACCACCCAGGTGCCCAGCGGCTCCTGTCTGCTCGCAACGCTCCATCCTACGAGTTAGCATCGTCCTACGAGTTAGCACCGGCGCACCCTCCCTACAACCTCTGCCCGTGAACTGCCTAGAGCCATCAGCGCTGAGCCCGAGATGGTGGCCTGGCAGAGCAAAAGGGTTTATTTCTGCAAAGGCTGGATGCTATCGGGTGTAATATAAATCACCGCAGTGACAGCACGGAGCAAAGTGGTCTCCAGTTCACACCTCACCATCTCCTGTGAAAGGGAAGCAGGGGAAACCTCTGCTCTGCTCACTGGCAAGGGAAAGGCAGCCTGAAAGGCTGGTGCACCAGTGCCACAGCCACGAGCGAGCGGGACTTCTTGCATTCTAGTGGGAGGATGAAGAAGTTAACCCCATAGTGAAAAATCCTGTTAGCTGGGGGCAGGGGACACAGGCCTCAAGCTCTGGAACCACCTTCCCTTCGGAGCACACCCACCTCACCTCATTGTAAGGGCAGAAGAAACCTTAGAGCTGCAGCTAACAAACCTCCTGACTGAGATGTTTGCCGATAAAGACCGCCACCAGAACAAGGCAGCGCAGATCATCCAGGATATCCTGTTCCCTCATAAACAAATTCACCAGATTACACAAACCTTCCTCCTGCTGGACATTTCACAGCAGCAGAGCAAACCCTGAGCCAGCAAACACCAGGGCCGGTGTGCTCAACAGGGTGGAGGGAAGGAGACAGCTGCTAGACAAAGAAATAAAACTGCATCTTATCTGAACACAACATCTTATTTGACCAGGGAAATCCTAGGCAATGATTCAGCCACCGCTGACATCAAAACTTCCTCTTCCAGCACAGAGGGGATACGCTCAGGTCCAGTAACAGATCCCCCTCGCTCCCTCCCAGGAGAGGCAGATGCAAGGTTAACACGGGACTCTGCTCTGAAGCCCATATTTTGGAAAGATGGCATCTTATCAGAATTTGCTAAGCTGTAAGTTCTGAAGGACAAACAACATCTGATGTCACTGCACGCTCAGCACTCCTGCCATCAGCCCTCTGCCCCAGCACGAGGGAAAGCCCAGCAGCCTGGGCACAAAGCAATGCAACTTCTTTGGATCATTTATGCAGGGGGTTTGTTGTGTCCTCACCACAGAAGCTTCTGCACCATCTGGTGAGGCCATGATTGTAAAACATCCGCTGAGGGGGCACGGCCATGGCCGAAGTTCTTCTAATGACACGGCCAAGAGTTCTCTTCCCACCAGCCCATGGAGCCTTTTCCATCAGAGCATCTCAGCACATAAATTATTGTTTAAATCCCATGTTCAGCAAAATTGACTCACAGAGCCAGGCCAGCCACCTCCACACAAGCAGAGTGATGGCACCAGGAGGTAACTCGCTTATACTCAGATCAGTGCAGCTGCCTAACGGAGGGATCAGGAGCTCCCCTAGAAGCGCCAGCAGACGAAATTTCAGATCCCTTCTAGATCCCACTGCACTGGTGGACAAGAACAAGACGTGCAGGTTGTCACCTTCTGCACAGGTCTAACAGCAGAGCAGTTCACCGAAAAGCTGCCTACCCTACTTCCAGCGAGAGCAGCTGGGTTAGCTCAAACCCACACTTAAATTTTACATTGTTTTACAGGAGGCTGTTCTATAATCATTTGCAAAATTACAAGTTTGGAGGTTAAAAAAACCTCACAAAATACCGGCATCGGTTTAATACCTTTAACAGTAGTTTCCTCTTTCCTAAATCAAAATGTAGTAACCATCTAGAGACCTAACGACAGTTAATTTGGCAAACGAAGCCTCCCACAGGCAGGATAATTCTCCAGCACCGAACACGGTCAGGAAGAACTCTCCAGTTTGCTGTGATCTCTTCCCTACGAACATCTCCCAAGCTGTGATTCACCAAGCACTTACTGGTGTGCCCATGATGCCACCTCCCTTTATTTCAAGCTGCTAGAACACATTTGAAGCTAAAAATATCACTTCAACCACCGTCCTCTCTTCTGTGATAACCACCACTGGTTCAGATGTCAGTTCTCAGTAGGAGCAAGAAACTATTTCTGTAAAACGCTCTCTTAGGCGAGCTAGCAGAGCTCAAGCGATTCCCCAGCACAGCTTACCTTCTACATCGTACCACTGGGCACCGTTTGTGATGCCATCTTGGAAGGTTTCTCCCTCCTCGCCAGGGCAATTGGGTTTGCCAGTTCTCATTATGGGGTGATGCGACGCATAAGCTTTTGCCAAATATTTGAACACTTCGTCATCAGCTGATTTACTGTAGACTCCTGTGGGCTTATGTGTGGGAGAATCATCATAGGGATAACTTGCAACCACTGAGCCACCGTGGAGATTGCCAGAGAGCAGAAACCTGAGGTTGGGAAGGAGAAGAAGAAAAAAAAAAGTCATATTGTATCAATTTCAACAGGAAGGTGGCTACAGCTGCCCAACCAGTTATTCTGCTGCCCTCCCATCCAAACTGTATTCTCAGAAGACTCCAAACTCTACGTGGGATCAAAGCAAAATGTACCCACTGGACAAGCTGCCCACCAGTAACACCACTCTGGAAGAGGAAGCAATTGGACCTGGCTCCACCAGCCCTGCACAGGGAGAAAGCCTGAGGAGCTGCAGCCACACCAAGGTTACGTTACAGATACACACTTGTCCAACACTGAGCTGGCTACTGTCGGACTAAAAGATACTCTGTGCTGGGAGATGTATCCCCTTGTACTGAAGGCAGCCTGCAACGCAGCGAGCAGGATTGTCAGAGGGCCTGAACAGCGTCCAAGGGGGAGCACGGTGGGGAATTCAGCAGATTTTTGCAATAAACCAACTCTCAGGATGGGTTTATTCACTTCCCAAACTGACATCTGGCATTACTGGAGAAGAAACAAGTTTCTCGCTGCAGCCTAAGACAGAGCCCTCAAACTCTGGGACAGACAAGCAGTGCACGAAGTGATGTACACGGCTCTTCGTCAAGCTTTGAGCAACACCTGGTACGTATAGCAGAACCAACTCAAACAAGTAACATCTGGATGTGACAGAGCTGTTAAAATCCAAGTCAGAAAATAAAGCATATGTCCTAGATCACACTTTTAACGTGATCCCAGGCAGCACAAACATTTCAACAAATCCCAAAGGTAATTGTCTCTGCTCTTCCTACCCAATACAGCACTGAGGGATAAAGAGCTCTCCTTCTCATTCGGCTAAATTTGATTTAGTTTCTGAGCAGAGGTAACGCGACCAATACCTTTGCCTTGCTTAAAACAGTGCACACACATTGCATTACACCCACTATCTCTTTTTCTAATCAGTTCTGTTTACCCATGAATTTTTCTATCGGTGGTTATGTTAGTCTAACAATTGTACCAGCATTAACTGGTGCTGCCAGGCAGAGGGATTCACAAAGCTCTGTGTTCTTCCTCTTTCACCCTGGCTTACATGCCAATCCCAACTCAACCACTTACAAAAAATAAAAAGCCCAAGGTATTTTCAAAATGGTATTAAGATCGTGCATGAGTTTCCCTAGCAACTAATTTTTAGTTGAGCCAAGTCTGGAGGGATTTTAGTGCAAACTGCTGCATCAGAGCTGTCCTAAAGGATCTTTAGGACAAGCAATTACTGGTGCCGCTCATTAAATTCCTCTAGAGCAACAATCCCCATGGGCACTGCCAACCACCAAGCTTTCATATAGTTTATCAAAACAAGTTTTGTTGCCTAAACTGAGCAAACATTATACAACGCTTAACATTGCATGTGTTGGCTGGATCCGACCAACAGCCTCGCAACACCACTGCAGCCATCAGCCATCCCTTCTCCCTTTATCCCGCTTTTGGGATGAGGGCTGCCGGTTGTTTCAGCACGTTGCTTGTATCTAACCAGGCTTCGCATTCTGGCTTTCCCTGCAGAACTTCCCACGGCTGGTTGCGCTGACCTTTGTGGTTTGGATTTTCCACATTTCTCTAAAGAAGAGCACACAGCAAATGGAGAGAGAGAGCATCCAGCCTGGCCACTGTGCCTCCTGGGGCCACCCCGGGGCCCAGCCCGGAGCTGGGCTTCAAGGGTGCCACCAGCCCAACCCCAGGCCCCATGGGTCCCCCACCACCCAGCTCCCCAGCAGGTGAGCACCCAGCGCGGGTGCTGAGGGCTCAGCGCTAAGGGAGGGCAGGCGGCACAGGGGGCCACAGGAGCAGGGCCTCTGGGAGCACTGCTGCACAGGGCGTTACTGCTAAATCCAGGGAATTTTCCATGAAACACAAAGATGGGGGGGATGCCCCGTGGGACACAGCTCTCCCTTAACATGTCTGCACACAGGCCAGCTGTACACCTGCACCCCAGTATTTCAAGCACCCCAAAGCACCACCAGCCCCAACAGCTGCACCTGCAGAGAAGCTCAAGGTGAAGTGACGAGGAGTTTGCAGCCGCAGGCTCCCGGAGAAGGGGCACAGGGGGCTGGGAACGCGGGGCTGTGCCCACCGGGGGTGGTGGCAGGTGCACCCCAAAGCGCAGCCCCCGACCCCGCTGGGCACACGGCTCAGCACCGGCGCGGGGGGCAGGATTGACCCCTGTAAATGGTCAAAGCGGCGCAGGAGCCAGGCTGGGGGGAGGCAGCTGGGGAAATGGCCGCCTCCTTCTGCCCCCCAGCCCTGGCGGGCAGCACTGGGAGAGCAGGGCGAGACCCCGGGAGCGGGGCCGC
>JAVJGJ010000001.1:107449176-107460900 GCA_035590215.1 Microhierax caerulescens | reverse complement strand
ACCGCGGCCCCGGGTGCCGCTGCGGGGGGCTGCCGGGGGCTGCCGGCTCGGGCCGCACCGCCGGGGACCGGCCACAAGCCGACGGGCGGTGCGGGGCCGCGGGCCGGGCAGACACAGCGCTGCGGGGCTCCTCCGCTGGGATCCGTGCCGGTGCCTTGCGGGAGGCCGGTGGGTGCTGACCCGCAGGACCGCGCTGCGGGCCGTAAGCCGTTGGAAGTGCCCATCTCCCGCCAGCAGATTCCCGTCCGTTCCCGTTCAGCTTCTCGGCGGCACCTCACGTACACACACACATCTGCTTCCCAGCTCCGGCATTTCCTGCTGGAGACACCAGCTCCGGGTCTTGCACATAAAACTGGTTTTCAGGGGAACCGTCCACACTGTGACTCCATCGTCTCACCGCGTCCCGCCGTCCTTCACGGGACAGGCCAGACGATGCCAACTTTTGTGCAAGCCAAGCACGGTGCAGTGGCAAACGGGCCCCGAGGAAAAGGAGCGTAAATCGGCTTCTCTTTCTTGGGGTTCATCTGTGCCGCACAGTTATTAGGAGGGGGACAAGCAGGGAACAGGGATTATCCATCAAAAAGAAGATCCAGATCTAATTAAACTGGAAAAGCCAAAAGACCTTGGTCATCGGGATGTTCTTAAACCAAAAGGGAGCAGGAACGTCGAGGGAATTCGGCTGGCTCAAAAGCGATCACCATCTGATAGCTTTAAGTCCTCAGTCTACAAATAAATTGCTCTGGATTTACACAGAGTAACTGAGCTCATTTCCCTTTTTAGCTGATAAAAGCCCAGTTGTCTGGAATTTCAACAAACCAATCCTAAAAGCAGCATGTGGCTGAAGGCTGATGAGTCACCCACTCATTTTCCCAGCAGCCAGTACCGAAACCTTCACATTTCCTTCGGCCATCCCAAGAGATCTGCCTTCCAGCTCCCTGGGTGAGCAAGTCGGCAGATGAGGGGCAGGCAAGAAGCCTCCTCCTCCTCCTCCTCAGCTCTGCCCTGGGCTTGTGCTTGCTGCGAGCTGCAGCCCCGGCACTTGAGGAGATGGTTACTCAGGGGCTATGGCCTTTGCCTTACAACGCTCTGCAGGGCTTCCAGCCATGGAGGAGTGCGGTTTCCTCCTGAAGATTGGCAGCAAATGGCTCCCCATGAACTGGAAAGAAGGAGCAGCTCAGTCTTTGCAGATTCCTCGCGGAGGGAAGGAGGGATGACGACACAGCAGGGAAGTTAAAACTGTTAATATTGTTTGGCAGCACTTCACAAGATCAAATCAGCACTTGATTTTCCAGCAGAGCACTTCCAAGAAATCCCACTGGTGTTGAAAGTTTCTAGGTAGACAAAAATATCCGATGTCCAGGCTGTAAAGCAGCCACAGGAGAATACAGTCTTGGAAGAGAAGCAGATCTGGGAATACTGCTAGGGAATGTCCTGCACTGGCCATCAGGGAGCATCTCAATCAGGCAAGAAACAGGCACTCAGTATCATCCTCAGTCATTTTTGTTTCCCAGAGGAAACAAGAACCCCTGGAAGTCCAGCCCATCTGTGGCAGAAACATGTTTTCTGTCCAGAAAAAGAACAAAGTCGGGGGAACCTGGCAGATAATTGCTGCTGTGATACGCTCCTACCCTGTGGCTGAGGCAGGAGACTGTCTTGCAAATGTGTTCCATCAGGTAGAAAATGGAATTTCACGAGTGGATGATGCAAAGCAAAGACTAATAGTATCAATTTCCCTGGGTGCTGCTAGGTGTGAAAGCTGAAAGCTACTAACCAGGACTCCCTAGATGGGCAACTACACGGGCCAACATTTAAGTGGGATTTAATACAGATAAGTCACTTTTATCTCCTGCAGGGGACGTGTGTTGCTAATTTAATGCCAAGTTCCTCTTGCATTTCCTTTTATTTGGGACCATATATCTCAGAGTAGGATACAGCAACGGCCACGCTGGTGTACCAGCTTTAATCTTGTAAGGCAAGATCGATGACTGCAGGCACCTGCCGGTGCTGGATGTAACCCCGAGCGGCGAGGAAAGAGGAGGACCAGTGCTGAGTGCTGGCAACAACCAGCCATGCCTTCTGCACCGCAGTGATTTGGTGGGGCTTCCAGGCGAGTCCTAAGAGTTTCTGCAGTCGTGGCTGCTTTCTGCACAGCACAGGAGACATTTGCAAGTGCCTTGACGCTCCTGATTAAAGGTTAGAGTTCCCTTCCTGGAACATGGTGCCATTTCTTGCACTCGCTTCAAAAAGGGAGAGTTTAAAAGATCCAGGAGCGATCGTTTAAAGTGATGACTGAGGTTCGCTGAGCCTAATTTACTCACACTTCTGGAAGATAAATATGAATATAGCAGTATCAGTAAAAGCCCAAGATACAGTTCTTTGTTACATCACTAGAAACACAGACACTGCAGGGGACTTCCCACAGTGCAGATGAAAAACACAAGGGAAATTACCATCCCAGAAATGTATCACCCTCATCCTCCTCTGAGCCCAAAGGTTTCAGTGTACCTGTCCATGAGTGGAGCACTGCTTCAGCCTTCTACAGGGTTTACTGTCTCTGAGCTTCTGCCGTGGTGGATCACAGGGGTCTCATCCTGTTTCCAGGGCTCTCGGTGACTTTCCTCCCTCCCAGACACTCGCCTGCAGGGCTGCCAGCTCCCATGGGTGGGGACCCAGTAGATGGCATCCGTGTCCAACACTTGTGCCGGAGCTTCACCTTCCTAAAGGCTTCTCTTCCACTTCAGTTATCTCAGGATCTGTTTCTTCATTAATGCCTACTTTTCATTTGAATGTTTAATGCCCTCTAAGCAATATATTTTATAATTTCAAAATATTCACTGGCTTATGCTCCTTTTGCTATTTTTATTTATTCTTCCCAAGAATAAAGATCACTTATCATTGCAGAGGCATTCGCTGGCATAGTGTGTGACCTTTTGTAAAAGGACCATCAGACAATAGAATTATTAACAAAATTATGACAAAAAAAATACTGTCCATCGCAACAGCAGAAAATATTGGGTACAGGTGGGGAGTCTGAGAAATCAGGGCACGGCATGTCTCCACATCACATCTGGGAACATACAGATGTTGTGGGAGCAAACAGGAGTGCTGAGTAAGTTCAGGTAGCATTCCCGGACAGCCTGACTTTCCAGCCCAGATATCTGGCAAGCGGAGGCAGTGGGTTTGGGTGTTACAGTCATTCTCCAACAATGGAAGTGTTGCAAAATATATAGCACCACATATTAAAAAGGGATTAGGAGTGGGGAACCACAATGAGTAGGAAGACAGAAGCAGCCTTTGAGCAAAGCCTTGAGTGAAACATGTTTTCCGGAGTGGCATTACAGCTATGTTACAGGCATTGTTTGCTTGACAAACCAACCCACAGATATGATCCCCAGCTTCCACACGTCTCTGCAGATCCTGCTATGCCCCAGACTCCAAACGTGACCTTCAGCCCTCAGCAACTCTGCTGAATATAAACCGAGTTCTCATTTGCCGGTGAAAATGCAGGGGGTTAGGGGTTGTGCCCCTCACAGCACTGGGGATAACCAAGGGGAACCCAAACTGCTATGAAGTTTGGAGTCGGAGGTTAAGAGACTCAGTGGAAAAGAAACTTCTGCCTAATCTCTATCATGTTCTAAATCTTTTCTTCTCAGGTTTCTAAGGCTTGGATTACACCCAGGAATAGACTGGTGTTTATTAATTAATTCCCTTTGGGGCTGTTCAGAGTCATATTTAACAACAGTCTTATTCTGGGTTTGTTGGTCCACTGTTGCCATAAGGATGACAAGCAGCAACCGGTGCGGTGGATTACTCTGGCTCTAGCCCCGTGGTCTGTCTAATCCAGCCTTGACGGTGCCTGATCCAAACACCTCAAATGGGAGAGCTGGATCCTCTGCCGTGGAGAGTTACGGAGTATCTGCCTCACTGAAGAGGTTCCTCCCAACATGAGTCATTAGAGGCTGCTATACATTTTGGCTTTAGGAGGCTTATGTCCCTCCTCAACGTAATGGAAAGATGGATAACACAACCCACAAAGCTCTAGACCTGAATAATTAGACACCCACAAGATAACTACACCCAGTTTAAAAAGAAAAGCGTAAAAAGGCATTGCGAAAGTAATTATCGGTTTGAAAATGCTGCCTCTTAGTGCCTCTGGCCAAGGAACACCTTGCTTTTCTAGTCTCTCTTCCTTCAGCAGATCTCAAAGCCCATTGCAAAAGAGGACACTGCCATTGCCTTCATTTAAAAACCATAAACCAGATGAACCTGAGCTCACCTTGCTGCCCGTCACAGACCTGCTGTAAACCTGGGACAGAATTTTTCCCAGGTCCCACCTGCTGCTGTGCCTTGCATCATGACAAACCCACCACAGAACAGTTGCAATCCAACAATCTTTTCCTTTACTCATTTCTAGACTAAATAAATAATGCTGAACTCCACACTTTCATTCTTTACACCTCCACTTACCCTAAACATCTCCTTCTTCTCCTGAAGTATCATTGCAACACAGTGACCAGAGGGAGCGCAGAGCTGCCCATACTCTCCTGCCTTTGACTCACTCCTGGCCGGAGCACAGGAGCTGTTTCCCAGCCCATTCCTTTGCATCCCTCTCTATTTCAATCCAGCTTAATACCAAACCACAAAGGCCACTTTCCCCTGAGAAAGTGCACTTTGTTGAAGTTTGTACTGGACCATAAGCCAACATTTAGTCAAATGCTACAAAGGCAGGACATATAACTTCCTAAAAATGGTGAGAGAAGCTGATTTTTTTCTTAAAATTTCTTAAATTGAATTTGAAGGTAAAAAATTAAAGGCTGGACACTAATATCTAAACCAGCAGTTTTCTAGAAGGCAGGCTGAGTAATGTTCCTTTAAGGAACTTCTGTACACATATAGTTTTTCGACTAAAAACGGTTCCCTGTTAGCTTTAAGGTTAAACCAATGAACACAGAAGTTATATTAAGAAACACTCAAAGGTGACCCAGGTTTACAACAGCCCCACAAATACATAGTGTGGCACGCTCCTGTGCCCCCCGCGGGCAGCCAGCCCGGGAGCAGGAGCCCCCGCTGCCCACCTCTCCGCTGCTGAGCTGGGCCACCACGGCTACAGGTGACGAAAATGCCGCGGACGTGTCCCAGGCACCTCCTGCTCACGAAACGCACTTTATGGCTCTGCTGAGCCAGTTCCCAACGAGTGACGTTCCCTGTGCCTGTGGGGACAGTGACAGCGGTGGGAACGTGTTCTAGAGGCTGCGAGGATCCCATCCTTTGCAATCACAGCACCGGCAGCCTGCTGAAGTATAGGCAGGCCATTTCCGACGGTGTTTTAGCTGAGTGCTTCGGTTGTGTCCTCCACCGACTCAAAGCCCATGTGCACAGCTGTCCCAGCAGCTGGGGGACCCCACACAGCCCATGTACACAGCTGTCCCAGCAGCTGGGGGACCCCACACAGCCCATGTGCACAGCTGTCCCAGCAGCTGGGGGACCCAACACAGGTGTCCCTGTGGCTGGGGGACCCTCGCTCTGTGCTGGGGGTGCCCAGGGCTGAGCTACCCGCAAGAGCAAGCGCACCCTGGGGGTACGCACCAGTGAGCAGGACAGTCCCCCTTCTCTCTCCTCTGCCAACAGGCAGTTCAAAGTCTGAATTGGTGCCTTTTCCACATTTTCCAGTCAAAGGAGGACACGGCGACAGAGCTTTGGGCAGGAAGGGGCAAAGGAGCCTACTCCTGCTCTAGGATAATCAATGACAAACATCCTACGGCCTGAAACAGTGTTGTGAACACTCAGAAAGCTGAGAGGGAAAAGGTATTATTTTTGGCTGAAGGTCTTTACAGCCGATGCAGGAACTCTCTTGTTAGTTACTCATTGCCTCGGCAGGTCTCATAAAACAGCCAGCAGAGCCCAGCAAATACTTTTCTTGGTGTTCTGGGAGCTCAGAAATCCAGGAATTGAACAAGGCCTTGAACCCATTTTATGGACTCACTTCTTACCAAGCGATCATAAAATATGAAGATTCAGACCTTATAAATAAGGAGGGGAAAGAGCTGCGTGTTACTTAGCAGGAGCAGCCTCTCCAGAGACGCTTCCCAAGGTAAGTCAGCTGCTACGACCCAGACGGGCTCCCTGACGGGCAGGTGACAGGAGGTGACGAACTCACGCAGATGAGAGATGTAAAACCCCCTTGAGCTGGAAAAGACCCTGCAACAACCCGACTCAGTTTATCCCCTGGTGACCCTGCTCCAGTCTTGAGGGCTCTCCCCAGGGTGTCGGCAATTAACCCGCTGCGAGCCCCGGGCAGAGGCACAAGGCTGTGACCCTCTCTCCAACAGAAGCCGGCTGGGTGCCTCTGAGATGGCGCAGAGGAGCAGCTCCGCAGTCCCCCGTGAAGCTCCTGCCCTTGCCGTTTGCTTTTTGGCATGCGTAGCCACAGGTAAGCAACAGAAAAAAATGGCTTTGTACAAGCTCCATCCTGCCGACATGCGAAACTGTCCCGGGCTGGCAGTGCCCAGGGTGACGTGCCACACCAGCACCCAGCTTTCAGAGGTTGTGTGTCACCCCAGAGGACTGCCTGAAAGCTGGTCTCTGGTTTTGAGAGTAGCAGAGAAGGGCATGAGGAAGTTTCAACATTTTCCAACATTATTGCAACGGCTGCGCAAGGATGATGAGGCCACCAGTTTCAAAGCTGCTCTAAGCAGTGAAAAGTGTGATACCTGGGAAGAGACTTTTTTATACTCACAGGACTATAGTGCTTTTATATTCCGACCTGTATTTTTGTGTCATTAACCTACGAGCCAGGCTACAGTAGAGAGTTTCAGCCCATTAAAAAAATTTATCTCCCATATTGGTTCTTCTAGTATGTCCTGCGGTTTGTATGTTAGACAAACTGCAGCTCCTCAAGAGCCAGACTCAGAGTGGCCATGATACAGCTGAGGGGCTGATTAACTAATTTATACTCTCCAGCACATTCAGCACCAACAAAAAAAACCCAGCATATCAAACCATGGGCACAAAACCCGAGGGCACAGGTATGCTGCAATGGCGGTTTGTAGCAAGAGGGTGAGCAAGACTGGCGGGATGGGGATGATTTTGCTGTGTGTGTTACATGGTCACTGCTGGTTTACAGACATTTGGTTATTACAGGTCAGGCTTTGGCATTCTTGCAGTCAGTTGCAAAAGCCTGACTTTTATTTTAAATAAGGGAGCTTTATGACAAAGACAACTTCTTGTCTGAGAACTAAAGTCCCACCGGAAAACTGAAGCCTGAAATTCAATCCCTCCTCCAAAGTCAGGGCCTGGAGAAGCTAGTGGGGCAGCTTCTGTGGGAAGGGTGCAGCTTAGGATGCTTAGTGCCCTTGTTCTCCTTTTGTAGGTTTGGAACTGTCCGTAAACAACCACGCTGCTGACTTCTCCCTGACTACAATGTCTGGCCCTGCTGTCTCCCTCTCCTGCCTAGTAGAGAACAGCAGCCAGCCCGAGGAGCTGCTCTGGTACCGAGGAGCGGGGAAAGTGGATTTGAAAGATGGGAATAAAGTGAACATCAGTAACATCTGCATATCCCCAGTCACTGAGTCCGACAATGGAGTCACCTTCACGTGCAAGCTGGTGCGGGACCAGTCTGTCCAGGTGTCTGTGACCATGGATGTCCAGTGTGAGTTGCAGCGGTGGATATCTGTGCGGAGCGGCTGGGGTGGGTTGAAATCACGGGCTGAGCACCTTGGTGTCTGGGCACTAGTTGAAGGCAGGGTGTTTTGCACCATTGTACGCTGTCTTCATCAAGAAAAAATGCATTTAGGAGAAGATAACTCACATGATAAGACACTCCCTTTCCACAGTGGTGCTTATGGCCTGATCTAATGACTCTTTTATAGGGAGTGGGTGAGTCTTTAAGTAAGATGTTTTGGGTATGTCCCTGCCTCCACCTACGTTCTTTCCTAAGGATACAAGTCAGGGCAGGGGAGTTACGGGAGGGACTCTCTCTGCCACTCTTTGCCCTGATGATTCCCGGGAATCACGAAAAGCTGCACAACTGTGATGTGTTACCCCACTGAATAGGTGCACACGGGATGTGCAAAAGGGACTTGGTGTTAAAGGGTGAGCAGCATTGTTAATGACCTTTGAACTGCATTACCGTGAACAGTTCCCCCTCAGCTGACTGGAGAAGAGTCCCTCCAAACGGAAGAAGACAAAGATGTAACTCTGACCTGCCGAACCAAATCCAACCCTCAAGCCCAAACAATCTGGTATAAGAACAACACCACTTTGACCCTACAGCAGAATCGTCACCAGCTGTACCAGACCAGCGAGGTCTCTCAGCTGTCTATCTATAAAGTACAGAACTCTGACAACGGGACCTATACCTGTGTGGTGAAGTCAGCTTTGGGAGAGGGGAGAAAAGATTTCCACCTGATAGTTGAAGGTAACAAGGCTGCTGCCAAACAATAAGCTTTGCAAATAACTTCCTATTCTCTTTTATAATTACAGCAATCCATTTATATTAAGAAGTGGAATGTGGTAAATTCCCTGCATTAACTTTTGAGGGCACAGCAACAGCAAGGAGCTCTCCTTGCACCTGTGCCTGGGACCACAGCACCAGGAAGGGCCTTTCCTGCTTTACCTGTTATTCAAAGGCATTTGGCAAGCGTGACCTGAAGCAGGTTCATCCCACTGCCTCGCTTCCCGTGCTTGACAGGGCATATTCAAGTGTGGTTTAAAGCACCTTAGGTCTTTCTTGATGCTTACTTGCTTATTTGCAGTACTTACTTACTCCAACCATAGTATTCTTGTCATGCCAAAAGAGCTGCTTAAGGCAAGAAAAGCTGTCCTCCACAAGTGACTGTAGCCCTGTGGGCAACAGGGAGGTGGAAGCCTTGCTGGGGCTGGATGCTCAGGTCTCAGACGGGTGATGCTAAGTGAGGTGATCCACCAGGCATCCACTTCCCACCGACTGCCCAGGTCCCTCTCCTTTCTGCACTCTCGGGACAGGGAGGAAAGCGATGTTAGCTGTGTCAGTGATATTTCTGGACACCCGTATTGCCATGCGTAAGAGTGCCTTGGGGATCTTCTTCAGGGACTGACATTGCAATTCTTCCTTCAGTACAGCCTTGGCTCTGCTCTTTCCAGGGCACTAACACCACACACAGTCAGTCTGCAGAAGGCAGAGAGAACAAGTTCAAATCAGCAGTGACAGCCATGGGAAAAGAAATATGTCTCTCCACAGTTCTGTGAAATGTTCTGTTTTGTATGACTGTACTGGTCACACGTTCAACCTCCTCTCTCTCTCTTGACAGCTAAAACCCCTGTTTTTCCCAAGGAAGCTGTTATTGCTGCTGCCGTGGTGGTTACACTCACGGTACTTTTTGGAATTGTGGCTCGAAAAGATAAAATTTTTAAGGTATGGGAAGCTCTAGTTTCCTACAAAAAAAAAAAATTGTTTTGTTGCAATGCCCTGGTTTTTTCTACCTTTTCTGTTCTACTTTGTAGTGTTGCTTTCCACTGTTAGACAACTGCTACATGCTACATCCTGCTTTAGAATTACCAGTAGATAAATCAAATATTAGATATTTCAAGGTGGAAGGCATTACACACTTGCAAGTTATTCATACAAATATCCCTATGGCCAGGAAATACAAAAGGTAACAAGGCTGTTTCTTTATTTTCAGTGCTTCAAAAGATCAAGTGAAACAGCTCTGTAAGTATTTGCTTGCTCATGTACCTTCCAAATGAACCTCCTTCTTTAAGCCTTGGCAGAACCTCGGAAACAAAGGAGCACTCAGCATACTAAAGCCAGCCATGCCGAGTTCCCGAGCTCTTGTTCTGACCTTCTCTCCCAGCGGAGGGGGGTCCTTGGGAACACGGCAGGATCCAGGCAGATCCCCCCCATGGCTTCTGCCCTTGCCCTGGCCATCGCCAGGCTATGCCCGTGTGGAGGCAGTGGGGACAAACATACTGGGGTGCCACCAGCCTGCTGCAAGCTTTCTGGAGCTGAATGTGACCCAGGTGAATTCAGATCACTTGTTGTTTTGTTTCCCTAATAGGTGGGTTTTCATTTCTTCTTTTCATTTTGCTGCAGGTAAAGACCACAAGGTTCCTGTGCACACCCAGAGAACATAATTTCTAGTGGTGAAACTAAGTCCTTGAGTGAGATGATGAGACACAGTCCCAAACAAGTTTTTTGGGGTCAAGTTTATATGGTCTTGCCAAAATATAAGTGGTTCTTTGCATCTGTTCATTCTAATGTACTGCTGAGAGCACCACCATGGGGGGTGGGCTGCCTGAGCTCTTGCCAAATCTTGCCCTCTGTGTTTATTCCTACAAAGTAAGCACGTGCAGTCAGGCATGCGGGTTGTGGGTCGGTCTGCAAAGGACTCTGGAGTGGTTGGCCACAGATCGCAATGCCGACGGACACAAATAGAGAGGTGTTGAGCTGGCAGCTGCTTTCTTGCCCCTGTCCTACAGTGCCGTTCCACAGGGTGCCAGGGGTGGTGGCCACCCAACTTGCAGCTCCTTCCTGGTAATTCTACCGGCATCTTGGCGTCTGTTGGCTGGGGCAGGAGCTGCCTGGTGCGTTGCGCTGCCGCAGCGAAGAGCAGGTCTCAGGGCTGGGGGCAGCCCCACGTGCTGGATAACACAGTGGAAACGTCAGTGCCGCTGCTCCGGCACCACAACGGCAGAACCTCCCGCCCCTCCCCCAACGAATACACCACGCAGGCATTTTTCCCAAGGTCCCGAAAGCTTTTAAGGCCTCATCACATCTTGGAACAGTACATCAGTAACAGCGTCGACAAACACCGTGTGCTGTAAATTAATTTGAGTCCGTGATGCGGAAATACTCCTGCCAGGGCAGCTCCTCAGCGGAGCACCGCTCTGAGCTGGAGCGTGTCCTTGACCAACGCTCACCAGCACTTGGGGACAGCCACCACCCCACCGCGCTGGGGCCACCTCATGCTCCCTGGCACCCAGCCATGCCACCACCCGCCACAGAGGCCACTGCCAGCTGTCCCGTTTGGCCCCCGGGGTCAGCGGGACGGTGGGGACAGTGGGACGGTGGAGACAGAGCCCCAGGGCCGGCGGGTCAGC
Source organism: Microhierax caerulescens (assembly GCA_035590215.1). Classification (NCBI taxonomy): domain Eukaryota; kingdom Metazoa; phylum Chordata; class Aves; order Falconiformes; family Falconidae; genus Microhierax; species Microhierax caerulescens. The sequence continues at coordinate 107,449,824 of JAVJGJ010000001.1, read as the reverse complement.
AGGGGTAGCAGGACGGGGGCAGCGGGCCGGCGGGGGGGCAGCGGGCCGGCCCCCAGCAAGTGTCTGCGCCGGGCGAGCCCCGCTCCCGCTCCGCTGCCGGCCCCGCTCCGTGCGCCCGGCCCCGCGCACTGCAGCTCGCTCCGTCCCGCTGCTGCAAAAAGTTTCGGCTGTTTTTTTTTTTTTTTTGTTTTGTTGTTGTTGTTGTTGTTGGGTTTTTGTGTTGTTGTTCTCGTGCCCGCCTTTGGAAATAAAGATCCATTTTCGCCCTCCCCCAGCTCTCGCCCGCCCTCCCCCCTCTTTCCATATATCACGGGCCCGAGGGGTGCTGAAATAGGAAGGGTTTGTTTTTTACCTCACACATTCCCAGGACAATTAGGGCGCCGCTGGGAGCTGCGGGCGGACCCACCGGCCGCTCCGCCCCCGCCTGCCGCGCCGCGCCGGTTGGCTGCGCCCCGAGTCAATCCGCCCGCCGCCGCCCGGGGAAGGCCGGTACGAGCGGCGGCGAGGCCAGTGCGCCCCGCTCCGCGGCCCCGCTCCCCCCCGCCCCTGCCCCCCGCGGGATCGCTCCTGACTTTTGGTTCCCTCCCGGGCGCGGGAGCCCAAGCGGGAGCGATGCGCAGCAGCCCGCCGCCCGGCCGTGCGCGCAGC
>JAVJGJ010000001.1:107416386-107440072 GCA_035590215.1 Microhierax caerulescens | reverse complement strand
GGTGCTATGCCACAGGTAGGAGGTGAACTTACAAAACAAAAAACAAAGCAAGCATTAAAAGCCCCTGGTATTTCCATCAAGTAACTTGTTTGCTAATGGGACCAATAGATAGCTAGCTGGGACAAAAGCAATTCTCTGAAATCCATCTAGATTCACTTCTCAAATTTCAGTTGAGCTGTACCTTAATTTATGACATCTTGGTTTTTGGCAGATCTGTCTAGTGAATGACCCTCGACCTCAGAATCCATACAACAGGCTGTATACAGTGGAGTACCTGGGCAACATGGTAGGAGGAAGGAAAACACTCTATAACAACCAGCCTGTTGATGTCTTGAAAAAATTAGCTGCAGCATCTATTAAGGATGGCGAGGTTTGTTTGGCTTCTTCTCATGGATGGCACAGTGCAATTCTTGTAATGTAAAATGTGCCAGGATATGGCAGAGACATGACTCTTCCTTCTGTTTGTAGGCTGTGTGGTTTGGCTGTGATGTTGCAAAGCACTTCTATGGCAAGCTGGGAATCAATGACTTGAATATGTAAGTAGAGAATCAAAACAAAATACCATTTGGGATGTTGGACTAGGACATAAACAGTCCTGTAGCTGTTTATGAAATTAATTTGTACATGCTTCAGATTATATACCCCAAAAGACTATATTTATAGAGTAATTCAGCAGAAACAGAATTTTTTCACTTGTTAGCTAAAATCTGAATTCTCTAAAGATACACTACAAGTGGTTGTTAAATATCCTTACTCATTTGCATTGGCTAGTATCTGGTGAGAGAAGCTCCTAAAGGGATTGGTGTTTGCTTTTTTTTTTTTGTGACACTAAAAATAGTTGAACTTGTACCCCTGTGCATGGGCTCCTGGGACAGTGTGGTCTACTGATTCCCTGATAGACTAGTGAGAATTGTCCCTGCATCCTTTTTTGACATTGCTTATGTGGCTTTCTCTTAGATTTAATCATGAGCTGGTGTTTGGTGTCTCAGTCAAGAACATGAACAAAGCAGAACGATTAATCTTTGGAGAATCAATGATGACCCATGCCATGGTCCTGACAGCTGTCACCGAGAAGGTAGAGTCCCTCTCCTGAAATGTTTGAATATTCTGGCAGCTTGTTTGTGTTCTGGGCTCATTCACAGTGTGTAAGCTGTTCTGCTGGAGCTCAGCATGTGCCACAACACCCAGGTGCACAAAGCCTAGGCTATCTATCCTCCCTGCGTTGTGTCCAAGTGTTCAGGACTATAAATAATGAACAAGGATGGAAGAATTTTAGACAAGTCAAGGACTTCTTTCCTTCTGCCTGCAGACTTTCATTGGAGAAAGGGAAAAGTCTTGAGTCTCTTTTTAAGATACCAGAAAACCTATGTTAACTGATATTAAGATTTTAATGTGTCTTGCTGAGCAAGGAATCCAGTATGGCGGCAAGTATCTCCTACCATGTCCCACCGCATGTGTTAGTCCAGCCTGTCTTATAGCATGAGGCTCCTTCTGTTAAAATGCCCGTGGGAGGCACTTTGCAACAGTCTTAACCTCCTGCAGCTCGCTGGCATGTGACCTCTGACCTACTCATAATTAGGGAAGGACAATGGTGTCCAGAATAGCTCTATGGCAGACAGGAGACTGAGATGAATCCACAGCTAAATCCTGGCAGTATAACAAAGCACATAAGAAGTAAAAAAAGAACCATGTGAAAACTTACAACTCAGGGTTATCTGCAATGTTGATGTTTTCCATTTATTTCCAGAAGTTGTCATTATTAAAGTTTCTTTGAAGTGATCTCTTCCTGTCCAACATGACCTTGGCTTGAGAAATAACAGCTTGCACATAACTGAAAAAGTTTGCTTGAGCTCTGGAGTTTGAGGACTTGAGATGGGACTGCTGAGTCATAAGAATTCTTCTTGAGTTCCTTTTTACGGCTCTATAAAATTTTTCCTGTTGTGTTCTGAGCTCTTAACACTTCTGTGTATCAGATTGCCTGAGCGCATCTTTAAAATTTTTTTCATTGTTTTTCCATTAGATATTTAAAATTATATTTTTCTAGTGTTTAAAACATATTTATTCATGGCTGAAGCCTGTTCTGTTTGTACTGATGGTAGCCAATTACTGGCTGCACTCCATTGGCAGCTATAGGCTATGGTTTGTATTTTTAAATCCATTGTTTTGCATCCCTACATTATAGTTGTGGAAAATGTGATCAAATGTGAGCTGATTTCTTAAAGAAGAGGATGTGTATAAGATCAGTATATGATGGATAGTATCCCTAAAATCAAAAGATTGTTTAAAAGAAATTATCCTAGAAGTTCAGCCATTTAGAGCCCTTTCCACGTTCAAAATGGACTAAGTTGTTTCTACTTTCTGTTTGAACGTGTTGTCTTATACTAAACCTTAACTTAATATAAAGGAGCTTTCATAAACTGAGTTGTGAAATGTAATACTTTGGATTTACCTACTTTATAAAAAGGCTTTGAAGATTTAAAAAAATCTTATTACAGTTTTACATTAAAAAAAAAAGGACAGTCCTTAAAGTGAGATGCTTGAGATCTATCAGACTAGGGATAAGTCAACTCTTGATACTATCAGGCAAACTGGGGTAAGCGTGTTTATGTACATCAAGCATTTAAGCAAAAGGCGAATTTAATCCACATCAGTTGTAAGTGAGAATAGAAGCAATACAACAATATTCCATTGCATATTAAAAATGGATTTATGGGGTGTTCTGCAGACTAGTTTTTTGTATTAAAGATATTTTAGTAGTGAAAGAATAACTTTCTTTGGTTCCTCAAGGGACCTGCTGTTGCCCCATAAGAGGCTGCATGAAGGAAGCAGCAGTTCACAGCACGCCTATGAAGCTGTTTTCAGTGCTTTTATGTACTTGGTGGATTTGAACCAGACTTCAGACACACACAAGGCAGGCTGGCATATTGCAGGCTTCTCGACAGGAAGTCAGATGTTCTTCATGCACGTTTGAAGCCTGTGTACCTTTCAAAGCACCAGACCTGGAGCTGTGTCCTTCAGCTACATTCTTCAAGTGTTTGTACTTGCCCTTACTAATGCTGTAATCTAAATGATTACAGTTGCTTTACTGTCCTCGTTCCTTTCCTCCGATTCCTTGTTCAAGCAAGTTATGCATTCTGCATTTCAGAAGGCCCCCATGCCCTGACAGGTGATGGAGGAGGCTGCTTAAATTCTGTTAGTCAGTTAAGTTCAAACTCTATTTAGTTAAATTACCTTTTCTGGTTAGAATAAATATTTATTGCAGGCATTCTTCTTAACCACATTTCCTCATGTTTTGTGTAAATGGGTAGACAGGTATTTTAGAAAACTAAATTTCTCCAACCATTAGCAAGAAACCATTGTAACTTGCCAATGCTCGTAGACTTTTGGGAGTGGAGCTCTGAGGTTTGCTGGTGCTGGAATTAGACTTGGAAGGGTTGGCTGCTATAAACTTGTGTGGTCCTTCACTGCTGAATAGCCATCAACTTGTTTTGTCACAGGATGGGCAAGAAGAGGCATTTGAAAAGTGGAGAGTGGAAAATTCCTGGGGTGAAGACCGTGGTAATAAAGGTAAATAGTCATGGGAACAGAAAGCTGAAATTAGTGTTTGGAACTAAAGAGGTGGAAGGGAAAAAGGGGATGTGCTGCGTGCCCTTCACTAGGACATGTGTGAAACAAGCCTGCTGCAAAACAGCGCTGAGCGATGGCACTGTATTCCTGGAAAACAGTCATTCTTCTCTTTTAAATGTGATTTTCATCAAAGTAAATCAAATATAAACATTGACTGGAGAAGCAGGAAATGTCTCTGGATAAACTTGACACTGGTTGCAAGCTCAACTGTAAGGTAACTGCATTTTTGGGAGGTGGCCATAAGTGATTGGGGCTTACAAGTCCTGACAGACAGGACACCTTGGTCTCAAGGGCAAGAGGACAAGGTTGACAGAAGCACTTATGCTGGAGGTTAGAACTGGAAGTCTGAACCTGTCTAAAAAGACTATTTAAAATCATAATCCCGTTGCCTTTCTGAAGCCTTGCTAAAAACATGACCTGCAGCATCCTTGCAGTGTTTGTCCTGTATGACAAGCACTGGCAACAATAAAACTCACAGTTCACAGGAGTTCAGCTCGTGCCAGGTTTTCTGCATGAACTTGCTTTCCTGTTGATGACTGTCTCAGCCCGCACTATTGTTCCTTTAAAAATGATTCATGAGCCTGTGGGGCTGTGGCAGAGTGGATGTGCCCAGCCTGGTTTGGCACGTGGGCAGGCAGCGTGGACAGACTGGTGAGTCCCAGCTGAGTGGTGGTTTAAGAAATTGCTTCTGGTTGCTTCCCTGCTCAGCCTGGGAATGACTTGGGGGTGCTTCTCTGCCTGGTCTGGGGGCCAGCTCTGACCCCCTGGCCCTGCATGCGTGGGGCTGGTGCTGAGGGAGCATGGCTGCTTTGCTCTGCCGAGGCCTGCAGTCAACTTTTCTTAAATGGAGGGGAGGGAAACTCCATGATTTTTGTCGTCTCCTGTCTGAGACAGGCTGGATGTGGACTCTGCTGTGGCAAAGCTCACTGATGAGCAGCATGTCAAGCCAGACCTCAGTGTATCCCCAGGGCACAGCACGGTAGTCATTGCTGACCACATCTTCCTGTTGCATATTGATCCCAAATCTTGTGCTCACAAGATTTGGTGTGGCTGAAATTTCCTAGGACATCTGGGTGTTCTTCTGGGAACAGACTGTTTCTGGAAAACTCTGTTTTAGGATGTGATCTTATTTATAAGCTCTTGATATTCTATGTTTTAGTTAACTTTTCACATATATTCTTGGAACAGCATCTTAATTTAGGTTCTGGCCCCTTGGTCTTGCAGTAGTGTCTGTTCTGAGTTAGCAGTATATATTTACAGTGAAGTATTCCAGTAATCTTTAGTCTTGATAAAGCAATGAAGCTGTTGATGTTCAGCCATCAAGGCTCATCAACGTGACAGTAGTAAGATGTACTTTGGAATACTGGATTCAGTAAATACTGGATTCTTCTAAAAAGAAGTGGTGTCACAACTTTTCTGGCCTCCAGATACAAACTAACAACTATTTTGTTAGGTACCTTATATATAATAGAAAATAGGAATTTTTATATTCTATGGTTAGATGTGCTCTTATTGTCAGAATGCTTTGTTTTGAGATAGTCCAGATACTTGGTTTGTGATGTTAGATGCTACTAACATTACAGGAATGCTTCCAGAAAGTGCCTTACTCGCTTTACAACTGCTCAGTGTGGACTTGGGTTAGTACTCCAGACTTTCTGAAGGTAATAGGTGTCTGGCAGCGACTTTGATTGTGCCAGCTACGTGTGGTCCTTGGCCAAGTTTCAGAGTTGTTCTCTACTAGAACTGGAGAAAGTCTGGGCTTAATTTTTTGATACTTGCTATTACTCCCAAACCACAGTGCAGCAGACTGAAGCCCGACACTACTAGTAAAAGTTGTACCTGTTGAGCTGTGACTGAGCAGCAGTTCTGTGCCAGTGTTAACTGGGCTGGAACAGCAGTGAATGCTCTGATGGAGCTGCAGAAGCTGTGATTGATACATGTGGAGAGCCACGTGGGTTTTTGGCTTTCTTCACTTTGAGCGTGGAATTTAAAAAGAAAACTACAGCAACTAGAAATGAGAAGTGTAGTGCTTCAGGCTTTAAGTTAGAAATAACAGTAAATTAATGCAATTACCTAGTTGTTTTTTGAGTATTATGTTGAATTTGTTTGCCAGCTTTCTAAGCTTAATTTGCGACTTGGTCTGCAGTGACCGTTTATCCTCCTTAAGCATTATCTCTTTTTCAAATATGGGTTTGCTTTTTAAGAATGAGTTCTTTAAGAGGAGCTGGTTGTTCCTTTGAAATAATGGGACCCTGGAGCAACTTGGATAAACCCTGACTGTAGCATGCCATCTATGTGAGCTTTACTGGGTGGGTCACTGTCACTTATCTGTTTTGTACTGGTAGAGACCACAGTCTCTTGGGAAGTCTTGCTCACTGTCTAGATTTTGTTTTGGTTAGGGAGTTGCCTGGAAAAGTGCCTTGATCAGAAAATCCCATCAGAAATAGGAGGTTTGACTCTTTCAGACTACTTTTTTTCAGGGAGATGAATCCCTGAATGATTTTCTTGGGTATGACCAAAAAGCCCTCTGTTTTGCTAAAGGCAATTTGGCATATCCTTGGGAGCACGCTCTCAAACATTGCAACAGGTAACTTGACAGGGTTTCCACCCCCTACTCCTGCCCTGCTTTTTCAGTGCCCAGTACTAGCTGGTATGGGAGGGTGAGGATTTGTAGTCTGTCCTAGCTCTCTTGCTATGCCACTGTGTCAGGTTGCCAGTGAATTTTTTTAATCTTATCTGCCTCATTAAGGAATTAGGAAGCTGTGCTTGGATAAATCCAGTGAATCAGAATCCACATCAGTAAAGAGGCAGCCAAGAATGATGTTAAACTTGGCACACCCCAGTCGAGGCCCAGTTGCGCGTGTAGGGGATACGAGTAAGCCCGAACTCCGTTATTTCTTGGATGGGATGATAAAGGGTACAGCCCACAATAAAACACCAGAGACCAGACTTCGCGTCATTAGAAAACAAGCAGACAAGTAACTTATTGTTGGTAGGAACTGGAAGTGTTTTTTCACATGGGGTCCCTCTTGTTTTGCTTTGAGTACAGTCAAAGGTACCAGATAGCACTTGTTATCTTGCATGGTGCAGGACTGGAAAGACTGTGACTCCAGGTTTGGGTATCGTTAGTTATATGCTCACATTCCATGGAGTGGGCAGATCTGCATTCTTGTGGTAGTGCTTGTCCTGGAGAAAGGAAAGACTTGGGAACAGCCTAAACACTTAGTAATTACATTTATATCTGTTGTAAAAGTGTTTTTTTGGAATCCCATCTGTTTTTCCTCAAGGAACAAACACAGCTGCTGACAAACATTGCTTGTTTTTTGAGGTAGGAAAGTCACTTTGCAGTCAAATATTTCCTTTCTGTGTTTTACTGGCACTTTGTCAGCCATACAGGCAAGTTTAATTATTCTGCTTACTCTTTTGTTCTGGAGACACAGTACACTAACTTTGAACCCGGCTTATCCCATTGGGTATGGTTTTTGTTGTTTTTATTTTTTAAAAGCAAGCAAGATGTGATAACGTGATTTAGCACTCCCCTCCATTTGAGAGGGGTCCATCTGCTTGTTTTGGCATGAAAAGAGCTCTCTTGTGATACATCTCCAGCTAGAAGTCAGCTCCCTTTTGACATTTTTAATTTCTTGTACTGGCTGTTGCATACATGCTCTTCTGCATGAAGACATTTTAGGGATTTAACTGTAGACGTTTAGTGCCTGTATTTGATACCTGTATATATATCATCCCATAAGTACACTATAACAGAAAGGCTCTGTTAATTTGTTATCCCTGTGGAGGAGTAATGGCACAAGCACAAAGTGTGTTGTACTAGGTCCTTTGGGAACTTCCAAGGGCTTTATTTTCAGGTGCCCAAATCCTAGGTTACGCAGGAATTAGCAGGCCATTCATCCTTGACTGACATCTCCCTGGCTAGCAGCTTGTTGGCTTTAAAATGCTGCGTGTTCAGTTTTTCCTTTGGATACATTAGAGACACGTGGGCCAGCCTCACACGGAGAGGAGTACGCTCTGGTAGTCGGGTGCTGTGTTCTGTTACAAGGCAGTGCTGTTCCCAGTTCTCTTCCATGTTCTGGCCTTAACATACAAATGGTTTCAATAGATTAATTGCCTGAGGCAAAAGTCTGCTGTGTACCCTGCCCAGAAGCGCATTAAACTTTTCTTTTTCTCTTTCATTTCTGCCCGTTACCTGGATGGAGAGCTCAGGGGTGCCTCAGGCAGGCTCTTAGGTAGACGTACTGCTGCGTATAAAGTATGTGTCTCCTTTTAATGAAGAAATTGATAACGGCTTTCATTGCGACACCAGGCAGAGGCCTTCTCAAAAAATGACCTTACTTATTTGCATGTTCTGAAGTTCTGCTTGGTGCTTCCTTCTTGTTCAGACACTGTGATCCTAATCAGTACTGTCAAGCTTTGAGATACAGGATGTCAGCAGCAGAGTTCATTATCCTCTCAGGGTGCAATTACTTGTTGGCTCTTGGGAGTGAGAGGTTTTTGTGTGTCCCAAGAACTCATATCCTGAAGAGAGAATAATCAAGGCAGCTCCCTTTGGCAGTGTTTCCAAAATGGCATCTAGCATGGATTACAATTGATAGGGTTTTTAATTTATGGGAATTATCTGATCTCTTGCTTTAGAAACAAGATGGTGTAGATAAATGCATTTATTGTCCATATTCTTTGGCATTTTCTTGTTTCATTTGATTGTGTGATGATACTGTATAAGGACATGAGGAACTTTATTACATAAAGCCTTCTCATCTGTCTTCTAAATGCTTTCTTTCTCCCAGCCACTCTTATTTCAGTTCACCTTGAATAGTTTGCTTCCAAGGGTAGTTTTCTGCTAAAAACTGTGACTCTTCTCCCCCATTCAAATACTGTTCACTGAACTTTGTAGTAAGTGTTACATTAAGGGAGAAAATTAATATTTAGTTCAACCAAAGCATGATTTAGATGGCTTTATGTTTGAGGAAAGCAGATGGCATTCTCTTACTGCAAGAACTAAAACAGCAAAGTTTTTCTTAAGCCAAAGATGATTTGGATATTCACCTGGAAAATTTCCCTTAAAATCCAGAGAACTTTCCAAGCCAGACTTGGATAATTTTATATTCTGCCTTAAATTCCTTAAAGGCAGTGTCTTCACCTTTAGTATTCTCAATGTTTATTTTAACAGAGGAAGTGTAATGATGAATATTCTAGGTCTTTTTCCTAGCAGGCTTCTTGTTTGCTCTTTCAGCACACATGAAGTATATGCAGTTAGCCCAGGTGTTATTTCTTTGTGATTTTATCTTTGTCTTGAGAAGTACAAAGTATGACCAGGACTAGGTCCTGTTTGTAACGCATCATTCATAGGTGAAATTTGTATATGTGACTGCTTCGTTGTATTGGTAGTGGTTCTCTGTTGTAATGAACTGTTCTTATCTCCAGGTTACCTGATCATGACTGATGACTGGTTTTCTGAGTACGTGTATGAAGTTGTGGTGGATAAGAAGCATGTACCAGAAGACATCCTGGCAGTGATGCAGCAGGAACCAATTGTTTTGCCAGCTTGGGACCCTATGGGGGCTTTAGCCAAGTGAACTACAGAATATTTGCCTCTTAATGGTCAACCAGAAGTAGATGCAATAGAGAATTCCAGTGGTTGGAAGCCATAGCCAAATGATAATGTGACCAAGCACTCAGCATGGTCCGTGTTCTTGAAATGTAAGTTAAGGATCTTTGGGAAATAGCGCTTTACTGACTTGGCTGAATAAAGCTCTCAGACAGGCTACCCCACAAAACTAAAAAGGGAAAAGGAAAAAAACATAATAAAAATGTATTAAGTGCTGTCAATGGCACTTTGATTTTACCTTGAGTTTTTAGTAAAAATCAGCATATTAACGTAGAATTACTTTGACCAGTGTTTTCCCTAGAAAAGATGGCCATAAAAGGGCCTTTAGAATTAACAGCTAGGTAATTGTTCGAACAAGTACATCAAGATACTTTTAAATTAACCATTTGTGGTCTGACTTGTACTGTAAAAGAATGCCCAAAATATTTTATATATTTACATTGTCAGTTTTGCTGAAATTCTGGAGGCAACATTAGAATTTAAACAGCTAAAAATGACCTTTAGAAAACATTCTCTTCCAGCAGAATTGGGGTGGGGTGGGGTTTGTCACTTGGTTTTATTCTTTGAGCTAGGACTAAGTAACCCTTATCAAGGCCCAGTGCTATGTCTGTGTGCACAGGAGCGCTATTTTTCAGTTATATTAGCAAGAACAACCATAAGTATGTTCACAGGTGGAGTTAGTGTCATGCTCAACAGAAAAATAATGTTTTAATTGCTGCATTTTATTTGGATGTTTTAAAAAAAAAAAAACAACAAGATGGTGCTATGAAGCTTTTGAATAAACACTTTCTAAAGTGACTGGTATAGTTCTGTTTTCTTTTTTTAAATGAGCCTCATGTAACTAATGAGATGGAAAGATACTAGTGACCTAGAAACAAATCTTAAGTGTGAGAGAATGTGAATACATCAGGAGGACATGCTGCTTTATGTCAAAGATGCTCATCTCACTGAACAGAGATATGCTAACGATATCGCATGTGCTACAGGCACTCGGAACAGTTTGAGCACAGTACTAATCCTTTGATTTAGATGGTGCCAGAATGGCAGGCTGTCTTTGTGTGTACCCTGATTAAACCCAGTACAGGAAAACTCACAGGCAAGTAAAAGAAAGGGTAAGTGAGGATAACGAACCATGCTGAAACAGAGCTGCCAGCTAACATGGGTAGCAGTTAGATGTCGCTTTAAGTGCAAGCAAAAAAAAAAAAAAAAAAGTATGGCCATGATACTATGCAATTCAGTTTGACTTTTACATTTGGACAACGGTAGAAAGTTATTAAATTACTATGAAAGTGTATCTTATGCCAGTTGTACAAATATGTGTGTATATTAAAAATGCCTAGCTGAATTGTGTCTGCATGTTGCCTGCTAAACTAAATCCAGATTTGGCTTTGTCTAGGAGTCATCAAAGATGATTCAATCTGCTGTGATTAATGTTTCCTGAAGTGGGCAGGAGTGCTGGTTAGGGAAAACTTGGTGTGGAACAGCAGCAGGAGGTTATTGTTACTGTCCTTGAATGATGTGTTTAATGATGTGCCCTTTGCAGTATTCCCTGCAAAGGTAGTAACACTGTTCTGGAGATGCACAGAATTTATCTTGGCAGTACAGTGACATGTGAATTGATTCCCTTCCAGTAAAACCCAGTTTGTTATCCTGGGCTTATGTCAGGATGTTTTCTGTCATCTCAAGACCTATGAGGGTACAGGAGCCACATGGCTGTTGGTCTCAGCTTGCCTTTTCTGCTAGCAATGGTCATGAGCAATAACATAAATCCAGAGCTTTGCACTAGATTTTTCCTAATCTAGAAGACAAAGCTCAATGCTCAGGTCTTCCTGTGTCTTGGGACAGGTAGGTGACCTTTCTTGCTTTCTAGGGTTGACTGGCAGAAACATGCATCACTTGCAGTTATCTTTGTGGAAGTTTGGGCACACCTTCTAATCATCAGGCTATTGTGGAATAGTTGATTTGTCAAATATATTTAATTATCAGGTTATCAAGTATTTTGCTACTACTGATTATACTTTACATTTAATTATACAATTATATATTGTGTTCATCAAACTGATCTCTATCAAACTATGCAAATGGATATTGCATAAGAAACAGTGCCAAGCCAGGAGCAACTGGATGTGCAAATGCAGCATGCAGAGTAAGTGTGAACTAAGCTTTTGGTGTGGAAAGAAAAATAAAAATGTCACTGTTGATCACTTTCATAGAAAAAAGTAATGTGATATTGGGGTGTATAAAGAGAAAAATAGTCTGCAATGTATGTGAAGTTACCCAGCTCTGCCTGGGCTTGTTGGAGTGAGCTGGAGTCCAGTATCTAGTTCAGGGTACTGCACCTCAGGGAAGACGCAGACTAAACGCAGTGTAGAGTGGTAAGAATGATTGGAGGACTTGAAAATATAAATAGTAAAAGGCTGAAAGAAGCGTGGTGTTTACTCAGAGAAAAGGGGAGACATCACATTCTTTGCATTCATAATTGGATGCTTGAAAGAAGAGAACTTTGTTCCCACTGCTCATGATAAAATGATTGAAAAGTCATGGTCTTCAACTGCAGCAAGATTTAGCGAGATTAAGAAAAGCTTTCTGGTGATAAAAATGGTGAACTAGAATCAACTGCCTGAGGATGCCTGGTGCCTCTGTTGTTAGAGATCTTTAAGAACGGGTTACAGAAGAACATGTCAGAAATGGGGCTGGTAGAGTTGATCCTTCTTTTGGCACAGGGATGGACCAGATGACCTTTTGAGGTCCCTTTTGGCTTTACAGGTCTGTGAGGCACGGTCCCTGCTTCATGCTGTGTTTCTTGCATCAAGGCAAGTAAACAGTCTTGTACTTGATGCTGAACCCTGGTGGCTCTGAAACAAAGCCAAATCTCTTGGGAAGCTGTATTATGCACAATATTTTGATTATGACTAATGCATGTGGTTGTTTTGGGGGCTTTTTTTCCTTCCAAAAGGTCAGTATTTTTAGTCCTTCAAAATCTTTCTGCTTATGACATTATACCAATTCTTCTATGTCCTTTATGCTATCTGTGAGAGGGGGGATAGCAGCCAAGGAGAGTTAACTTCTCTGGACTTTAACTGACTAACATTTTTGTTGCCCAAGGCAGCACTGAAGAGGATTGAGTTTGATAAATTAAAAACTGTTTTCAAGCCAGTTTTTGTTAATTTAAGTATTTAAAAGTATTGTCCAGTGTGTGCTTATCTCTGCAGCTCTTGCCCAGATATTTCCCTGTACAGCGTATACAATAGTATGGTTTTTTTTTTCCTTTCCTTCAAATAAGCACAGAAAACCCACATGGCTAAAACACATTATAGGAAACAAAGCCAATCTGGCAGAAACAGTTTTGCCTTTACGCCCAGCAGTTTTATAAGTTTGTTGTAAGAAGAAATGGGAAAGAGGAGGGGAAATATGTATGTTGAAGTAAGAGCTTTATTTCTTCTACTGTAAGGACTCAAAGGCAGTTGAAAAACTGTTCTAAGGTTCATGCTAATGATGCTGATTCAAGGCTGGCCCAGTATTCCCTAGGATATTCTGTTCTGCTACTGGTGTGCTAACAGCCCCTGAAAACCAGTCCTGTGCCTTTGGTAAGAATAAACAGCTGTGTTCTTGCTAAGTAGTTGTCTTTGTTATCTATAAAACAGACTGACCTGTCTAATAGGGAAGAGCGTTTGTTTTTATAGTTTGAAACATGAATAACATCAGTATGTATAAAATGATTTCCCATTAACAGCTGCTGTTGATGTGATGCTTACACAATTACTCTGCACCTTTTGTCCTAAAGAAAAAAATCACTGATGTGATCAGCAGCCCTCCACTGGAGGAGTAAGGATAGAGACAGTTGCGTGGGTGGCTGAGAGGCCATGTGCTCTGTACAGAGGCTGGGGAAGTTCTCGGTGTCCTGTGTAGCACAAGGCACAGCTGGATCCAGAAGAATCTCAGTCTCTTTTCAGGCACATGGCAGTTAAGAGTACAGCCCAGAGATGACAGAGCGAATTGCCCCAAACCTCTCCAGTGGAGCAGGATGGGAGTAAACGAGGAACAGGCTACTAAACTCCTGTCACACTGCAGGAAATGGTTCAGAGATGATCAAAAATCAAACTCTTTCCAACTGATGGAATGGAAATATTGTGGGAATAAGCCTAGCTTGCTATAGGTTTAGTCTCTCAGCAAAGAAAGCTTTATGCTTCATGAACCATAAACCCAGATTACAAAAAAAATCAAGACCAACTGATAAAGAGATGTTTAGGTTAGAATAAAAAACCCAAAACCAATTCATGCCCACTGTTTTCCAGTGCTGCTGCTTTCAGTTTATATCCTTTGCAAATCGTTTAAAAGACCTTTGGATTGTTGAGGAACCAGCCAACTAACAGGTAGGTAGTTTCCTTTTCCAGTCTGTCACCAGAACGGTGTAGTTCTCATGTGATAATTCAAAGACAGGTCCTCTGATAGGTGGAAAATACGGACAGGTAATGTTATAGAAGTCAACTATCAGATCCAATCAAAGGTCAGAAAATAACTACTGCTAACTAAGAAGAGGCAGGAGGAGAGGTTATGTGTAGTGGTGGCTGTTGGGTTCCCAGAGTCAGATTTCTCCACCCAAATGTGGGCTCAGAGCAGTTGTAGTGGAAATAGATGGGGTTTGGAGAGGTTTTGCTAACTCCCAGATGTGTCTCCCAGCACAGTCAGCTTAGAAAATATCAGCGAAGGACAATCAGAATTTTTTATCCCAAAGCCAATCGTAATAGTTTCTAAATGTAGTCTGATTCCTAACTAAGCAAAAGATGGGAACAAATAAATATTTTAGGATTTATTTGTTTTGTGTTATTTGGAAGATTGTTCCTATCCTCTTATTGGCAGTGAATCAGAGACATGTTTGCGGAATTATTAATATCTTAGTACAGCTGGTACTACTGCTATTAGGTAATTTGATGCTTCCTATTCTTCTGCAGGCATTGTTAACTGGAATCTACAGCTGCTTTATCTGTGAAGAACTGTGGAAGTGTTTGAAGCTGCATCTTGTGTGAAGTCCATTTTTTTTATAATATTTTCGATAAGTCATTATGATTTTGCCCACCAATGCGTAGAAGATCTCATGAAATTCTGTAATTGACTCTGTACAGTACCTGAAGTTTTTTCCACACATGAGATAAGTATTATAACGTTGAGGGGTCTGCCTGAAATCTCAAGTCTGTTATTTATATTATGCCCCAAATGATTGAGACTGTTTGGCAAGATATTAAAAAAAAAACCAACCCACCATGCTGCTGCAGAAGATATT
This sequence comes from Microhierax caerulescens, assembly GCA_035590215.1. NCBI lineage: Eukaryota > Metazoa > Chordata > Aves > Falconiformes > Falconidae > Microhierax > Microhierax caerulescens. Next base: position 107,425,544 of record JAVJGJ010000001.1, on the reverse strand, counting down.
AACAGGGGGAAAAAAATCAACTGAACAAAAAGACCAGGATAAGTCATGAAAGGTGGTTTTGTGTTCTTAATGTGCTGTTTTTCACATTAGAGCTTTGTATGCTCTACAAAAATAACTAAACAGTGACACTGGGTGCCACTGATGTGAGCAGATGAAAGCAATTTAACTGCAAGTGACCGAGATGAATGGAATGTAATAGTGTTTGAGAACTTGTTATAAGAACCTACTCTAAGCAGGGACTAAGATGGAGAAAAACCTCAGACAAAGGTCATGATGCCCCTAAAAATTAGGAAAACAAAAAAAATACCAAACCAACCCAAACCAACCCCAACCCCTATAATTATGTAAAAAACAGAGGGACCTAAAGTACAGAGAATTTATTTCTTGTAAGAGGGTAGAAATAGTGAGTTTGGAAGATCTGTTCTAATCTCCCAGCAGTAGTGAGCTGGAACTCTGCATGAAAGAGAAGATGCAGATTCCTCGTACCATCCATCCTCCCAAGAAAGAAAAATCCTGCCAGCCACAGTGAGGGGTCTAATCCACAGGTGGATATTTGGGCATTAAAACGTACTTTGACCTTCATAAAGGTTTAGTGAGTGAGGCACAATAGTATCTGTCCTTGCAAACCCCTCGGAAAAGGACAAGATGGGGAAGGCTGTGAATGATTATAATATGCAAGGGTGCTAACTTGCGGGTTTTTTTCCCTGTCTGCAGCTAAACAGAGATTAACACAACTACAATGGTTTCTTTTGGAAAGAAGAGCACAGGAGGGGAGTTCAGCACGGCAGAGAGAAGAGCTGGTTACTGCTATTTCCACTAGAAGACCAATAAATTTCTAAAACTACTGAAGGCAACAAGCTCAATTTGACAAAACATTTTTAAGGTCCTGACCACAAGAATGAGAAAGCAAAAATTATTTTAGTAGGTGTCTCGCTACTGTTTGTAACTGCAATACCTGCGCTATCCTTGAGATGGTGCGAACAACACGCTGCTGACTGCTGCTGTCATTAAGGGACCAGAAGACAGAAAAAGGAAAGTGCTAATTATATCCCTATGCTTTTCAGTTTTCAGAGTTTGTTTTCTTTTCAATTGTTTGGAACAAGTCTCTGAAAACTGGCAACCACTTACGGCAAAACTGCTGTTGCTCTAACAATTAGCTATTATTATTCGTCCCATTTTGGTTTTCCACAGTGTTTTTTTTTAAAAAAAAAACACCTGTCACCTAAACTATGGCATTATTTTGCTGATCTGTGATTTATGACTTTGTAAAAACTAATTATAAAGTCTAGGAATGAAGAAATCCTAGGTGAAAAAAAAAGCTGGAGAAAAAGCATGTGTCAGAGGTTGAGCGAGATATTTTGAGTAGCAAGAAGAAAGGAAATTACTTGTTGAGCTTACTGAAGGAGCAAAATGATTTTAAAGAATTTGTGATTAATGCTTTAAAACAAAACTAAACCTTATTTGTTTATTAAAATAATGTAAATATTCAGCAATAGAAATTAGTTTCCAAGCCCTTTCATTGTGACAATAGCCTAGTCCTTCCTATTATTCTGTAATCTACAGACCCACCTGCAAACTTGTAATTTACTGACTCCCTCAAAGCTTCCGTCCCGTTTGTTGTCTCCATCATCACCACCACGCTGTTATTTATAGCTGTAATAACAGCCAGCAAAAGTGTCCCTTAGCAGAAAAGCCTCCCTTCCTTCTCACTCTGCCTTCACTGGATCTTGCTCTTTTGAACTGATCAGAACAGACAAATGTAGCCACCCACCTCTAGGAGGAAAACTGAGCTGCAGCCCTGGTGAAACATAAAGTTTATTTGACTAAAGTGACGCAAAAATTCTTGAAGAGCTCTTTGGCAGCAGATTATCTGGAAATCAGACCATGTGAGGGGGATTGGTGTACAAAAACCTCACCAAGATACTGAGTTGCCCACAGGCTGAGTTCCCAAGACTCCGAAGTAAATGTGGGTGAAGGTTACTCGAGCTTGGATAACTCCAAGGAAAGCGCTTCAAACCGACCCGAAAGACAGGTACTTTATAATTTTTTTTAATACTGATATCTAAAGTACTTTATGAAATTTAGAGACTCCTAGACTGCTATCTCCAGAGCCTACCTTCTGAAACCAGCAGATACTTGAGTTTCATTAACTTTACCTCATCGCCTCTTTCAACTTCAGCTATTAAATCTGAAATACTAACGATAGTCTGAAATATGTATACTATACTTTTTAATTTTAAATTAACTTTACAGGTCTTAGAGAAATTTCTAAAACATTGGGAAAATGTACACCTAAAAAAGCTTTTTGGGGGGAGACAGGTACATTATTTCAGGTGAAAGTTTGTTTTGATTTTTTAAAAACTTCTAATGCTTTTTCTTGCTTTTCTGATGTTACGTGCTCTACTCTGTCTTGTTCAGGCACTTGCTCAGCAATTATGAATGTTGGGAGACAAATGCCTGTAGCAGAACACGTTATGACAGTCTGAAATTAGAGTTTTGGCAGTCCACATAATTGCATTACGAATGTAAAGTTTATTTAATTATTTTTAAAAGTATTAGACTATAAGGAAAACAAAAGAAGTAGAATCTGAAGGAAAAAACCAACAAAACAAACTGTTGTTTATTTTAAAATGGTAAAGTAAGCTTTATTAGCCATATTAAGTTATATTTTTAAAAGGTAAACTGTTCCAGCACAGTAAATTATCTAAATCAATGGGACAGATTTATTATAAGTAATAAATCTGGAGAGTATGTCATATATATGTATATTTATAGTCAATAATGTTTACTGCTGAAACCAACTGGCTTGCTGGGTTAGTTTGCTAAGTAACATGGAAGTTAAAATGAGGAATGCACTATAACTGAATATATAAATAGTCATGGAAAACATGGTTTGATGTGATAAGATAGCCCAGGGAGAAAAGGATCGTGCCTTTAATAGATCTGGATTCTCAGAAACATTGTGGAATTTTTTCATGTGGGGTGTTAGCTGTCAGGCATTTTACCAGGGAAGGTCTCACACAGTTAGGCTTAATCTTCTGATGGTTTTGGTGAGTTAATTGGCCATCGTTTTCTCAGAGAGTACTTTGTAAACTTGGCATATAGCAAATGACTGTTGTGGGTCCATTTTCTAATTGGGCAGGGTGTGATGAATTTCAGATGCTTATATAAATTAAGAAAAACTGTTCTAAAATTTACATTTCAAATAACCCCCCTATATTATTCCCACACGTGGAAATGTGCAGTGCATTTCAGCTCTTTCCTGCTTTCCTCCAGCATTCAGAGCCTAAAGAAATGTTCCCTGTGTACCTTGGTGTCCTTTCTGACGCTAATGTTTTAACTCTTTTCCAAAACTATGCATTTGCAGCTCTGTTGATCTGGCAATCTGTATTGTATAGAACTTACACAACATAATGAAGCCCATCTCCTGGATAGGTGTTTCATAAAGAACTTAAGTAGAACTTGGAGCTATCATAAATAATATGGAATATTATTTTATTTCCATATATTATTTCCATAAATATATGGAAATATATTTATATTATTTTATTCCATATATTTATTTCCATAAATGTATGGAATAAAGGGGCTGTCATTTAGAGGTAGGCATTAACAAGTCCCCTTCAAAGAAATACTATCTGGAAACAACAGTGACTGCCTCTTGACTTTCTTTAGGTAATAACATTATAAACGTAAGTACATGCATGCTGACATGTGCAGCCAGTCTTTGACCTGAGTCTGCAAACAGGTGTGTTACTTGAAACACCGTGCCCTTTAATTTGCCTGTGCAGAGTTATATTAAGGAACAGTGCTCTATTTGGTGATATTTGCTGTGTTAAGACTCCTCCTTCAAGTTTATATAAATAATTTGAGGAAGAATACAAAAGGATTATCATTCCCTCTAAGCTTATCTGTTTCCTTGCACTACATATGGGCACTCTCAAGCCACAAAATGCGTTTTCACCACCACCCCCTGCCCCTCTCTGTTCTTTAAATGACTGTCGTTAGTTTGGCAGCATTCCCACTACCATACATTGTCTTAAATTTTTAAAGGTAAAATCTCTCTTTCCTGCTGACACTTTAATTTCAGACTGAAACATGGACAAAATTATGACATAAAGCTCACAGTACATGTTTTTATTTCCTATTTTCACATCTTACCTACGTTTAGCCTTATCTGGGAATACATGAGTTAACTGGAGGGAGCTCACTACTCAGCCATTTTTACTTTGGTAAGTAGCCTTTTATTCCCCCAGAAGGGCCATTGTCTCAGTGGGACTACGTGCTGAGTACAGTTCTACTTTGTTTTAATAAAAATGTGAGCAAGCCCTCAGAGAACTACAAATATTTATATACAGGATCCATTCTGGCATCTACATACTGCAAGTTTCTTATAAAATACTTGCATATTACAGTGATGTGCAGAAGTACCCAATCCAGTTAGATTTAAAATCACTGGTACTGGGATCAGACCTGATATGTATGGAAATAATTGACTGGACCCATTAATTTCAAGTTAGCTTTGATTCTCCTAAACTAGACTAAAGGAGCACTGCTGAAAAAAAAATCCTGAAGAAATAAATTTTCATCTGTTGAGGGGTGGTCTAGATATAGCTTATATCTGCTTTGCACCTAAGTACCTCTGATTCTGTGCTTACCAGCAGCCCTACCAAAGCTGGGACTCTGTATCTTCTTACTATGTTTTTATAAATATCAGCTTTTGAAACCTGGAATACAATCTGTCACACTTGCTATCAGCTTGCCTAATGGAAACAAGCTAATAGAAAAGGATATTCTAGGTACTTAATGATGATACTAATGATGATAAAAAAAATACTTTTTTAATGAAATCTGTCTATGTGAACATAGTCAAAAGCAAAACGCATTTATTTTTTGCATTATGAACTCTAAATATGATTTTTGCATGACACATACTAGGTACAATTCACCATAATTTGGTGCAATCTAGTCTCAAGACTTAATTGGCAGAAATTTTTATTTTCTAACAACTCTTCACAGCATGGCAGCATCTGAGCTATTCCGTAATAACTTTGATTAAAGGGTTACTCCTGGCCTGTGCAAAATCAGAGGAAAAATACGAAGCCTCTGTAATTCCCTCACACCACATGTGCAGAGAAACAGGAATGCACTAGCCCACAAAAGCCTGTCAAAAGGAATAATCTTCACAAGATTGTCACTGTCACCCACATCACATACCTCCCCTCCTGTGTGTAAAGACAGACTAGGACTTCGTGAGGAGATAGGGGTGAAGATAGAAATATTTACTGCTAGTATTTATCAGACCAGTACCTGGAAACACCCAGATGTGTGGTGGCTGTTGGAGGGTCATGGTTGATACTGTGGCTCAGAGGTGACAACAGTACCTACAGATAAACAGCACAGCCTTTTCCCGTGTGGGATACACGATTCCTGTCCTGTCATCCAAACACCTTGCTTGATTTTCTATAAAAATGTAATTTCTTTGGACTCTTTCCATTCACACACAACTGCCTGTGACTGCGTCTTTACTTCAGGTGTAATACGCAGTCAAGCAGCTACATAATTTTAACAATCTTAAATATTCTGTGAGAAAAGTGAGACATAGGTCAAGTTAACAACAATCATCTTAATGTTTGAGTCTGTTTGCCAACACTGTAGGCTAGTACTTCAAAGTACTTAAATTCTTTGCAAGCACTAGCGTGTAAATGGACAGAAGTAAGGCAGATGGAGTAGCAGTGTGAGTGAGAGTGGTGATGAGAGTTTTGCTAAAGGAATGCAGCTGGAACCCAGTGAGCGGCTGGTACTCCAGCAAGCCTTGGTTTATAAAATTAGCCCATGAAAAAATAACATAATTTGCGTGAAGTGCAATATATGCAAATATACAAATTTTGCAGCTGTGTGACTTAAAATGTATTTGATCATTTGGAGATGAGTAATGACTTCTGCAGTCACACACAGTGAGGCTGAACAAGCCCACATGCTGAGGAATTCGGGAAGCTGGTGCTGCCCCACCTCAGCTAACTATTCTCCAGGTGACCTGAGGCATTAAGATTTGCCTCACTTGAAGCATCTGGTGTTTGCTGTACCTCAACCTAATTGTTTTAACCTCCTAGACATGAAAAGGCAATTTTCTCCTTAAAAAAAAAAAAAACAACCCCAAAAAAAACCAACACACCCAAACAAACAGAAAACGGGAATAATTTTGTTTTCAAGTGCTGGAGAGCTTTGTTTTGCTCCGTGGCAGAGCATTCAAGGCCAGGGGTTTCCACACTGCCACGGGGCGTCACTGCACGCCTCAAAATGAGCAAGGCGATGCTCCCTGCTCGGGAAGGGACCGGACCCCAGCACAGGGATGCTCCCTGAGGATTGCTTTGATAGAGGCAAAGGAGCTGGTTTTGTGGTCAAGGGACGTACAGGGTGTTTACATCTCCAAGTGCTGGTTCAAGTTTAGCTCTGTGTGGGAGTAACCAAAAATAATGTCATTCATATTTGGCTGATCTGAACTGGTGGTGGTGGCTTCAGCCAAGCTCGTAGAAAACATATGTCTTCAATTATCAATCCTGGTGTTTTCAACAAACAAGCAAAGCAGGGAATGGTTGTGGAGGACAGGCTGCTGGTCCCAGGGTGTTTCCTTTGGAGCAGAGCGAAGGGTGACTCCTGCTCTGTCACCCTTTGCATAAGGAGGAGTGCAGTTTGCAGGGCTGGCGGCACGGCCACGTTCCCATAATCCTGGACAGCACAACAGTGAGGAGATGGAAACTGCCCTTTAGAATGGTCTCTGTTCAGTGACCAGAGACAGAAAAGGCACAGGCGCTCAGGGCTTCTCAGAGGAGCAAAGTCACATCTACAAAACAGATCAAAACGAAATGAAGGCACAGCTATCTTTCTTCTTGCTTTCTTTTTCTTTTTCTTCTGTAGATAATTATGTTGGTGATAAGAACCCAATGTGTATTTACGTAAAAGCAACCTTTGCAACAGCTAAGATTAAAAATAGGTAATAAACTGCCATTTCCTATGTCATTCACTATCATCGTTCTAGCACCTGTAACTACTGAGAGATCGGTGCACAGAGATGAACTGGAGGCTGAGGTGGGCAAAATCCTCTGCTATCAGCATGATTTTCCCCGGACATCTTCCGTAGTGGTGCTAGGATATTTATTAACCCCAAGTCCTCTAGTTCTGCAGCTGTTTACACTGTTTGTAGCGGTTACAGTTCCCTCAGATATTTTTTTTTTCTTGAATCGTAACAAGAGAGGGGGAAAAGTACATTCTCCCTTTTTTTTACAGCATAATGAAATCTTCTGATTCCGTAGCTGTTCTGTTTTCATGTGCCAGCTATGCCACTGTGAACACCACTGCGTAGCTGTAAGAGCCTGTCTCTCCAGAGATTTCCCAGGGTAGCTGATTAGCTGCAATTCTCTTCAGAAAGGAATAGTTCAAATTCCAGCTGAAGCCCTTGAAAGGGGTCACACATCATTTCACATATTTGAGGCTCAAACTACTGAAAATTATACAAAAATATTTCAAATAATGTGGTATTTCTTTCCTGTGGTCTGCAGAAGACCAGAAGGAGCTCAGATCTGGGTAAGACAGCTATCTTGATTGTCGCAACAAATAATCAACAATACGTTCAACCTCTCCTCAGTAACAGAAGTGCCAAGAAGTACTGATGTGCAGAAACAAAGTGTTTTACAATACAGTAAGAGTTTGTCTCAGGTATGGAAAATTCATGAGATAATGCAGTTAAATCAACATCCTTTACTGCTTTCTCATTTATGAGTAAGAAGTGTAAAGTCCAGAAGGGCTCAGGTTACTTTTCCATATTCCTACCTTGTATTTAACATGCTCTATACAAAGGCAGGATTGCTGTGGCCTTTCCTAGGAATTCTATGTTGGCACCAGGGGTGGCAGGACTGTTTTCATCTACACAAATTCTTTTGGGACATTTGGAAGGTTTCGGACTCCAAGGACATTCAGGTTTTATAGGCTTGCAGGTAAAACAGAAGCTCCTGTTCTTTGCCATAGTGTTTTTCTCTGGATCTCTGAAGATGTTGCAGTCTTTGTGGATGATTAACTAATAGTAGCAAAGTACTGCTCTTGTAAGAATTCAGCATTAATGATGCACTGCTTGCTATATGATGAAAAGATCATTAGCTGGATAAAGACAGAATGTAAGCCTGAAGAACTAGAGAATTCTGAAAGTTATAAACAAGTTCAAGTGACTTTTATCTTGAGAACATCCTCCTGTTTGTTCTGCAGCTTGGTAACTTTCCTTCTCTTTCCACTCGCACTGATAAATGTTTAGGAAGAGGTTTAACAAACTTGCTTTGCACGAGGCTGAAAACTGGGAAAAACAGCTCTGACAATGAGTAAATTTGAGCAATGAGCAAAAAATATCCCTTCTCTGCTTTAGTTTTTCCAACAGTTAAAAGTGAAATAATGCTTATTCTCCTGCTAGGATGTGACAATGATATTTGGTGTGGTAAAATGCTTTGAAAAAGATAAAATAGATGTAGTTATAGTAATTTAATCTGTAGTGCCATCACACAGATTGTGTAACACTTTGCTAGCTATAAAACAAGGTTACTACCCCAGGGAATTAACAGCACAGAGGATCAACTCCTATTTCAAGGCTTCAGCCCTATTTCGATATAGGACAAGGGGTAATGGCTTTAAACTGATATAAGGTAGATTTAGATTAGATATAAAGAAGAAATTCTTTAGTGTGAGGGTGGTGAGGCTCTGGAGCAGGTTGCCCAGAGAGGTGTGGGTGCCCTATCCCTGGAAACATTCAGGGCCAGGTTGCATGGAGCGTTGAGCCAACTGGTTTAGTAGAAGGTGTCCCTGCCCATGGCAGGGGGGCTGGAACTAGATGATCTTTAAGGTCCTTTCCAACCTAAATATTTTACAATTTTGTTGAGTAAAGGTAGCTGGTCATTTACATTAACTGAGCAAATACGCAGAAAACAAAACATAACTCACTGAATCACAATTCTTTTTCTGTTCTTTTTGTTCTGAAGAAAAAGTTAATTGTGTTGAACCATCCCAAAATAAAGAAGTATATTTCCCCTGGTTTGGGCTTCTAGCACCTATGAAGAAGCCATGTAAAGCCAGGGTTTATTTGCTGATGGGGGACAGCAGCACAGGAGCAGTGTTTG
>JAVJGJ010000001.1:107380197-107416363 GCA_035590215.1 Microhierax caerulescens | reverse complement strand
GATAGTGCTGGCAGATCCAAACAGAATGAAAAATAAAACTGGGCACAAGTTTTGCCCCTTTAGACCCACATGTTAGTTCTTATTAAAAACAATAAAACTGAAGTTTCCTGATCTTTTTGGCCTTGTTTACTGAGCCTCAAAAGTTAGTTCATGCAAAACCACTGAGATTTAAATACTTTCCTAAACTTTTGTTTAAGCCTTCTAGGTCTGCTGCTGAACACAGCAGACCTGTGGGATTTCTGAAGAAAGGTGGTCATGGAATGTAATTTGTACACCCATTGTTATGCCATATCTGGTTTATTAATTCCTCTCCCTTCATACTGAGTGAATCTAGAAATCACCAGCAGAAGTCACAGGATAAACTTAAGAAAATACAAGCCACGCTAAACTCTGCCCTCATTTTTGCAAACTAGAAGTCCCACAACCTCCCTGGGTGTGAAACCAGTGTTCAAAGGGAGAATGTGGTACCAGAAAACAGCAGGACTGTGACTGCCTGTGAGTTGTCCAACAACTCACAGAAATTGTGCAGAAAGTCCAGCCAATCTGCCTGAGAGGTTGTAAGCCAGGTATGCCAACTCTGGCTGTGGAAGAGGATGGTTGCTTCCTTCCTTTCTCTGTACAAAATCCTGAATGAATTATGTGCTAAATGATTCACATTGCATGCTGCGATGGTTAATTACTTCAAAAAGTATTTCACAGTACCTGTCAGTTGTGACTTTGAAGTTATAAGTGTCGGTAAGCCCCGTAATGGGTTTTTAACTATTTTTCATTTCTATAGATGGTGTTTGTGCCTTCAATCAGATGGATTTAAATACGGAAAAAGAATTCTAAAAGTGCTGGGAATACACTGGGAATAAAGGCGTGGGAGGACAAGCCACAAGGGGACTCTGTGCTGCTGTCCATCTGTTAAGTGATCACAACAAACCTTGGAAAAAATGGAAAAAAAGCCAACAAGCAATGAGACTGAGCCACTGACTTCCAAGAAAGATGTCTCAGACTGTAATGAAGGAGAGGATTGTAAAGAGAACAGACTTCTGGTCAGGAACCCTAAATCTGCCCTACGGCTAGTGGAGGATGGCAATAAAGTCCATCCCAGCCAGGGGGATAAAGGGGAGGCAGCTCAGATCTCAAATGGTTATTCAGGGGTTCAGAGCTCGGTTCCCTGCAATGGAATGGGAGAGGTGGAAGATGCCCAGTGCACTGCCCCAGCAGCCCCAACCACCACTACAACCACCACTTCTACCACCTGTGGAGCAGAAGGCCAGCAGCAGCTGATGGAGCTAGAAGACAGAGAAACCTGGAGTAAAAAAATTGACTTTCTACTCTCTGTCATTGGCTATGCAGTGGATCTGGGAAATGTGTGGAGATTTCCTTATATATGCTACCAAAATGGAGGAGGTCAGTGACTAGTTTTTTACGCTGTTCCTTAATGCTGAACTTGCTTGCTTATAAATGGATGATTTAGTGGCTTATTTTAGTATCATATATAACAAATGGCCAAGGGGAAATTGCTTACTTCTCAAGCAGGCTGGAAAACCTAAATACTGAGATAGTATAAGAGACATATTAAATGGAAGAAAAACTACCTAGCAAGATCTAAAAAATGAGTACAACTAGAAGCTGAGAGCCAGTTAGGTGCAGAACTGCCTTCCAAGAGAAAAGCCTCAATCCCTGTCCCAAGGAGTATTTTAAGATAAACCAACATGTCAAAATCAACTCATCAGGAATGCTAGGTCTTAGACTCACTGACGTATCAGCCAAAATATAAATCAAGAAGATCTCGGAAAGGACTTTTGTCTCCCTAATGTAAAGGCATTTACAAGAAAATATTTTATCTGTAGCCTATCTCACAATTGTATCCATTATAGCCAGCACAGTCCTGGTGAATCTTGTGTCTAATTGTTACAGAAATATGAGAAGTTTGGCCCAAGTGTTGCTCCTTACTCACACTGCCAATAGTTACTCTTACAAGAAATCCATGGTAATTCTGTGTGGCACACTGGCTGGGGAGGGGATAGGCATTTTCGCTGTGGGATAAAAGGAACTCTTGTTTATGGAGTGCTGGTACTGTTGGAAGAGGAATCACATGAAGAGTTACAATCATCTGCTTTCTTTATTGCAGGAGCATTCCTCATTCCTTACACAATTATGGCCATCTTTGGAGGCATTCCTCTCTTCTATATGGAACTAGCACTAGGACAGTACCACAGGAATGGGTGTATTTCAATTTGGAGAAAAATATGTCCTATATTCAAAGGTAAAGAAGGGAAATGGAAAATTACTAGGAACTTTCTGAATAAAAGTGAAATTTCTGGGAAAAGTAATCTCATAAAACAAGGCTTGTTCTACACAAGATTTTGGCTTTACAAAGAAAGCTTTCATAAAACTTTATGTACACCAGGAGATGTGTGTACCTATTCTTCTATACATGTTTGAGTGCAACTCTTGCACCTTCTCTGACTCAAGCCTGAAATTAACAAAAAAATAGACAAAAGATGTAAATAAAGTAAATGCAACATTGTTGAATCCAAGGCAAAATTTTAACCAGGAAAGAATAAAGATCTACTATTTCTATTACAAACATACTAGAAAGAAATGATTCCTCATTTTCAGCCTGGTCTGTCAATTACTATCCTACCACAGCCTTCTAGAGTAAAAGGACCTGTTCTGTATGTACAATTCCTCTTGCTCCCTGTGTTATAGCTCTAGTCTTGTCTTTTTTATTTACTGAGAGTGCAAGATGCCTATTTCTAAATTCCAGGAATTTAGGAACAGATGAAAAAAACTATATAAGCTTGTTCTGTCTTGATTAAGGATGCTTTTTTGGAATTGGAGCCTGAGTGTTTCTGAAGCCACAAGAAATTCCAGTGTTGTGGTATGTGTACTTCCTGCAGAGCTGCCTTAGACAGTTACTAGTTGTAGTTAATGTGGTACTCAATTCCTTCCCTCTTTTGTTTTTGTTTCTTTTTTTGGGGGGGGCTGAAACTTACTTCATGTAATTATTTCCTGCCTTACCAGGAATTGGCTTTGCCATCTGTATAATAGATCTTTACGTAGCCTCCTACTATAACACCATTATGGCTTGGGCCTTTTACTACCTCGTATCCTCCTTCACGGCGGAGCTGCCATGGACTAGCTGCACAAATGCTTGGAACACAGGCAACTGCACAAACTACTTCAGCAAGGACAATGTCAGCTGGTCCCTGCACTCCATTTCTCCCGCAGAAGAATTTTATACGTAAGTGCATGTAAGTGAGGACAGTAATATTAGACAGAATGGTGGAACATGTAGCTAGCTTTTCTCTGGAGGGGGAGCAGGGCTGTTTATTAATGGTACTCTTTTCTGAACTATTCAAATAACCAAATACTTATAGGTGTACCTAAGTTTAGGGTGCATGGGAGGGTAGTCTATATTTTAGATCAAAGCTTCCCAACCACTGTCAGCTGTCATCACTTACCTTTTATCATTACTGTTGTACCATTAATATCAAACTTTTAATGAAAAAAAAATAAAATCCAAAATTACATGACTCTGAAGGCTACTTATCAAGGCCTCAGGACTACTTGTAATGCTCAGACCACAGTTTAGGACTGTTCACAGCATACTTAACATAAGTATTTGTTTAAAATGTATCTATACTGTGTTTTTCTTTCCTTTTTCAGCCGCCAAGTTCTACAGGTGCACAGGTCCAATGGGCTGGATGACCTGGGAGGCATTAGCTGGCAATTGACCCTCTGTTTATTGTTAATCTTCACCATTGTATACTTCAGCATCTGGAAGGGGGTCAAAACATCTGGCAAGGTGAATACAAAAGCACGACAAATCAACTTGGAAGTATAGTCTAGCAGCAGTCCTAAATTAGCCAAATCATTTGACAGAGAATTATCTCAGATTGTCTTCATGACAGGGATTATAGACTCATGTACTTGGGAAGCATTTACTGTAGTGTGACTGCTACTGTTATCCAAGTAATAGATAACAGCAGTAAGTTACACCACTGTTGTCCGGACAAGAACAACCCTGCCAAGAGAAAGCGTGGGTATAGATGTGCAAACTGCCTGTTTACAGACATCCTGAGAAGTTCACATGAAGATGTTGTAAATGCCAAGAGCTGAATTAACTCATTCCTGTTAACCTTCTACCCATGGCAAATGCTGTCTTACCGTTTTCCCTCACAGGTGGTATGGGTGACTGCCACATTCCCTTACATCATACTCTTTATCCTGCTTGTGAGAGGTGCAACTTTGCCTGGGGCTTGGAGAGGTGTCCTCTACTACTTGAAACCCGACTGGCAAAAACTCCTGGCCACTGAGGTAAAAAAAAGTTATAAAAGAGATTTGCTTTTAGCCTATCAGCGTGTATACTTCAATGTCTATTTTCAGCATAGAGCATGACTACACGGATGTCTTAGCATGGACTTAAAAGCCTGATTTTGTGCTCTTGTTTAAACAATCATGCTATTCTTTCCGTAACTATAAAGATTTTTTGAGAGTTCACTGTCAATTTAGCTTGAACTAATAGTAGAGTTCCAATTGCATAGAATGAGTGATATGATTAGAAAGAAAACAAGTGACCAAACAATTTTATGCCAGTAAAATGGTGAACAGCCTGACATCGAGCAAGAAGCTATGATTGCTGCTACACTGCAACAAAATCCTTTACCTGTGACAGTCACGCTGAGCAAACTGAATTTACTAAGCCCTAAAAACTGGTTAGCTGCAGGTTTTTTGGCTGTGAGCAGATCCCCACACAGTTGGGCAGGCTCTTCTACAGCCCAGCAGTGACCACAGTTGCCTGTATTTAAAAAATGCAAGTTACTACAGTTGAAACTTCAGATCTCTTCCCTGTCACAAACTTTGGCAGATAAGCCCAAGGAGACTCACTGTAGCCAGCAATTAAAACATCACTCAGTAATGCGTGCAAGTGCGTGTGGAGAAGGAATAAATCAGTTAGGCTGGCATACACCACCAGAAAGAAAGGAGGAACGAGGACAAGACTGAGCTAACCCAACAGACCACAGACATTCCAGTATCTGATTCAGCTCTGAACTCTGTGGATGACAAGCAGTCCATCGAGCTCCAAGGCTGCACTTACTTCACTGCCTATGAAGGCATCTAGTGAGAAGGGTGATGGAAAAACCCCAAAGCAATAAATACTACAAATACAAAGATTAAAAATTCTAATGTTTGCAAGTCTGCTGCTGCCCAGCTGATATGGAGAGTTTTGAATGAAGAGGAAATGAAAAGACACCAGTTTCTGATAAAGCAGCATCTCCAATAAGGGACCACATCTTCTGAAAAAGCAATAAAGGGCATTGATATTGTATTGGATGTATCTGAAGTGAGGACAGCAGATTGCAATCTGCATGCTGGACGATGACAGAGCTCTGTCTGTGGATGATACAGGGTGGCCTCACATGATGGAAGAGAATATTAGAAATGAGTTGTAATGAACTCCATGTTTCAATCAAAAGGGGATAAATGAATGAGGACTTTCACCTTCAGATATTGTACTTTAGGAACACTACTCATTAAGGCTGTGGCCACTTCTCAAGTACAACAGGCTTTTCATAACAAGATCGTACTTGCATCTGTCATGGCTACAGCAAAGCTGAACTGAGTCCTAAGGACTAGAGCTGCGTCCACACTGTCAAATGTATTTCCATAAATCTAGGAAAAATCTGGGCAGTGATCACCTACTACTTAGCCTGGAGGGGACACAGCCAAACACAGGACTGTTCCACAGCACACAGAAATTGGAGGAAGATGTGCCAAGTCCACTGCAAAATCACAGATAGAAAGTTCTCTGTACATTGCAAAACTTATGTTAAACTGATTACAGGCAAATCACTGTGAATTAATTAAGATTTGTCAGAAGTGAAACTGCCAGTGAGTACTTATAACAGTGTTGAGAGATACAATAATGTCGTGGTTTAAACCCAGCCATTAACAAAGTACCATGCAGCTGCTCGCTCACTTTGCCCCCACCCCTAGTGGGACGGGGAGGAGAAAAAGGTAAAACTTGTGGGTTGAGATAAGAACAGTTTAGTAGTTGAACTAAAGTAAAATATACAACAACAATCGTAATGAAAAGGAGAGACAGAGGAATAAAGCCCAAGAAAAACAAGTGATGCACAATACAGTTGCTCACCACCTGCTGACCAATGCCCAGCCCAGACCCAAGGGGCGATCAGCAGCCCCCAGCCAGTTCCCCCCACTTTATATCCTGAGCATGGCATTCTATGGCATGGATTAATTACCCTTTGGCTTGTTTGGGTCAGCTGTCATGGCTGTGACCCCTCCTGGCTTCTTGTGCACCTCTTTGTTGGCAGGACATGGGAAACTGAAAAGTCCTTGACTTAGGGTAAGCACTACTTAGCAACAACTAAAACATCACTGTTATCAACATTACTAAACCCATACTAAATCCAAAACACAGCAATGTACCAGCTACTAGGGAGAAAATAACTCTATCCTAGCCCAAACCAGGACAAATAAGCACTGCATAGGCACTAAAATTACAGTGGATATTTACAACTCTCACAGATCTACAATAAATACTCATATTTCAACATGGTATCTTAACAAAATATTGTTAGACCAGGATATAGGCAGACTAGTGAAACACGGTTTTGTAGGTCTAAGTGATATTCTGAATATGCCAAATTCATTCAATCTGTTTCATGTAATTTTTTCTTAATCTTCAATATTTTTCAGGTTTGGGTGGATGCAGCAGCTCAGATTTTTTTCTCCCTTGGTCCAGGTTTTGGGGTCTTGTTGGCTTATGCCAGCTACAACAAATTCCATAACAACTGCTACCAGTGAGTTCTACCTTATTCTATAAGTGAAACTGAGTTAAGAAAATGCATTTGTGGGTATATACAAAAAAGAAGCACAGTGCTGGTGAAAGGCACTGAACTGTCAGACCTGTGTACAGATAAATCAGACTGAAGTGTAACAGAACAGAAGTCCTTACTGAAAGAACTTGGACAGAACATTTCTTCTCTGTTGTGCCTACCCTAAAGAGATAATATCTACCAATTACAGCAAAGAGTCTAAGACATGGGAACCTGCCACAACAAACTGGACTAAACCCCTGCCAAACAATCGCATTATAATTATTTAAGCTCAGCAGTCAGTTAGGAAATTACTTTAGTCTTGAGCTGAAAGGCAATTTATAGTTGTTTCCTTGTTATCTTAAAAAATTCTATTTATAACTTGTAAAACAAAATTCTCAATTCTTTAATATTCCTATAGTAATTCCTATTTTTTTAAACCACCAGCTTACATCTAGCATTCAATCCAGTGTCAGACTAATGTTACAGCATCTGTTTGAAGTTGAAGATGAAGAAGTAGTCATGGGGTGGTTTTTTTTCTTTCTTTTAAATGCTTGGGTTTTTTCACTGTATTCCCCTAGTTTTTCTAGTCTATCCAGATCATTAACTCACCCCACCTGGTAGTAAGCTATCCTTTCTAGCAGATGCCGATTCCCTGATATGAGTTAGGTCTTCTGTTGCAGAGATGCTCTGGTTACCAGTACTGTGAACTGTGTGACTAGTTTTGTGTCTGGATTTGTCATTTTCACTGTGCTGGGATACATGGCTGAGATGAGGAATGAAGATGTATCGGAAGTTGCCAAAGATACTGGTAAGCTAACTTTTTGTACACATCTCTCAAACTGCTTCTAAGATGTATTTGTATATTATCTTCTAGATTGAGAACAGCCCAACTCATGCAAAATATTTAGTATATAAATCAGGATACTGACTTACTTTACAATAAGGCCACTGTTACAGGGTACAGCTAAAAAATCATTCCATAAAGACAGCGTATAGAAGTCACACTGCATGCAGCTTCACAGATGTGGTGGTAACTGCATACTGCAAAATAGCCTGGGGAGAGAAGTTTTCCCCTGGAAGAGAACCTGGCACAGTGAAACCGCCTGTCTTCCTTGCAGCAGCAGCAGCAGCAGCAGCAGCAGCGCACTAACAATTATCCCCAATTTTCTGTTCTTGTATCAGGACCCAGCCTTCTCTTCATTACGTATGCTGAGGCCATTGCAAACATGCCTGCTTCCACTTTCTTTGCCATCATCTTTTTCCTGATGCTACTCACGCTGGGATTAGACAGCACGGTGAGTAGGCAGCGTGCGAGACAGTGGACCTCTCAGGTACCTGGCGTTTGGCCTTACCCCCCGCAAACACCCGAAGAAACAGAATTACAAATATTGCACCATCACTAATGGGTTAAAAGTTGGACTGGAATCTCCATGTGCATTCTGTAAGACAGCAACTATTACTCCAATTTTGACCTAAATAGGCCTAAATAAACTGAAATGATTTGTCAGTGTCATACTGTGACAATTAGTAACAGACCTGGAAACACAACCAACACACTTGATTCATAAACTCCTGATTGAATGCAGCCTTCCAGGCTCCTTTTCTCTTGTACTACAAACTTACAAAGCAATTATTAAATTCTGGGACTTTTTCACACTAATTGGTTTTAATAAGTGGGAACTGGAAGTGGCATTTCCAGCAGCACTGCAAAAAGGAGATGTGATTACTTCCCATGGAAGCCTGTTTTTATAGATTGAGAATCAGTTCCTTCCAGGAAGGCAAAACTCAGCTGATTTCACAATCTCGGCTCTCCTGAACCACCTACCACTTACCAGCACCCCGTTACTTGTAATGTAGCACTTCCTCTGGGTGCTAGGTACTTCCTAGAGATATGTGAAGACTAAATCCCCACCTTAAAGAGTTTAAAAGTTCTGAAGAAAGACTGTCTAAACAACAGTCACACCAACTCTACAGGCAGAATTAAAGCATCAGTATTTCAATGCTTTAAAGCTCCTTTAAGCTATAAAACATACTTTAAAGCAGGTAAAACTGCCCTGTATTTTCTAGTGATTTTTTCCATGCTTTTCAGTTTGCAGGACTAGAGGGAGTAATTACTGGAGTACTGGATGAATTCCCGCATGTCTGGAGCAAACGTAGAGAATTCTTTGTCCTTGGTCTGACCATCATTTGCTTTTTGGGATCATTAGCAACCCTGACATTTGTAAGTATTTTAACCACTCCTCCGTTTTCCTTACTGGCAAATGACATCTTGGAAGATGGCAGTATTTTCTGAAGAAAGTTTCAAGAAATCAGATTAAATCTCCAGCCTGTTTTCTTTATGCATCAGAAATCTATATTAGGAATGAATGTGAACAGTATCTCTCACTAGGAAATGTGTTGCAAAATGTTCCTACTGCAATTCAGCAGAACTCTAATGTGCTACATATCATAAATGATGCAGTTGCTGTTCAGTCAGTAAGCAGTCAACCTTCCACATTCTGTGTATGGTTCTTATCCTCAAAAGCTCCATGTTTAAAAATAATAGGAATTATTATTTTAATTTTCACAATATTTGAAATGTATTTTGAATTTAAAAAAGAATGATCAAAAAATTATCAGCTGGAAAATGCTGTAATTGACTGCTGCTGTTCTCCAAAAATTTCTAGCAATGAACTTCCTGGATCTTCCTCATCAAGTCAGGCCAGAAATCATCATCATTCACACTATACAGTCCCTGTGGGGCTTGTGGGACTTCATTTTAATAAGAAACATTTTCAATAATGAGTGTAATGATCACAAGGGGCAAGAAAAAAAATACTTGGCTTTCCTGTCACAATTCACTCCACTTGCACATTTATGTGCAACTTCCTTCTCATTTAAAGCACTTGCTGTAAATGGGGACCTAGTTCCTCTCTGAGCCACAGTGCTCTCCTCCCCCTTGATTCCAGATCCCAAGTGGAAAGAAAACAAAGTAACACCTTATTTATTTCCTATTTAGTAACTATGACTCACATTGGAGAAAGATGCAATCGCAGAAAGCAAGCAAAAAGCCATCCCATCATACCCCAGCAAATCTCATTTGTTCATTAAAATCCAGCTAAAACATCCAGCAGATTCAGTTTTAGCTTTTCTGCATGGTGAAATATGTTGACAGAGAGCGAGCAGATCAGCAGCCTGCTCCAGGGTTTCACTGGCAAGAACAGCCACAAAGTGACAGAACTGACTGAATTACACCCAGCTGTGAATGCTCTGGGTCAGATGAAGGCAACAGTAAACAACAGTATTAAGGACTGCCATCACTGGATCTTTGGTTCACTGATAATGTGATTTCCTTTCTAGGGAGGTGCATATGTGGTAAAGCTGTTTGAAGAATATGCCACTGGTCCAGCTGTCCTAACCGTTGTGTTTCTGGAAGCAGTTGCCGTGGCCTGGTTCTACGGTACGTCTACTGCCACATCGACAAACACTACCAACCCAAAGTCCCGAGCTTCTGCAGTGTTGCATTTCCCATTTCTGCAGACAAGATCACTGACATCGCCGGAAAAAGTTTACAAAACCTTTTTACAAACTCACTAAATCCGTGAGAATTATTATTCATTTTCTCTGACAGAAGTACAGTTTAACAAAAGCTATCACTCAGAATAATTAAGGATTTAATATAATTAAAGTTATAGGAACTCAACAGTTTTTCACGATGGATTCTGAATATATTTGCTGTGCATACAAAATGCCATGCACCTACTTATGAAAAATTTGTATCTGCTGTCACCATTCTCCCCCCTCCTTGTCTCCACAGGCATCACCCAGTTCTGCAATGATGTGAAAGAAATGCTAGGCTTTACCCCAGGCTGGTACTGGCGAATTTGCTGGGTAGCAATTAGCCCCATCTTCCTTCTGGTGAGTTTTCTTTACAGCACAAGAAAATAACATTGCATGATGCAGTTCCTTAGACTTCTAATAGCTTCATTGCAGAATTTTCTCGTGAAGTTCTTTAGGAACAATTTTTGTTAAACCAAAAAGGCTCACTCAGTGAAAAATCTAATAAAATGCTGCAAGGTCTAGTTACTAAATCACTGTTTTAGGGATTTTTGTAGATGACCTAGCTAAGTAAGACTGGCTTCTGAAAACTCCCCTCCTTCAACCAAGTTACTTTGTTTTGTTGCTTTATATTTCCCTCAGCAAAACAAAGCAGTAAAAGATTATGAAGCATACTCTCTGGGGAGGAAAACCAAGATAGGTAAACATACCGCCTCAGCAACTGCTGACTGACAACTTGAGACTATTCCACTTAAAATTTACAGCAGTTAATTGCAACCTTTATAAATCTGTAATTCAGAATTGGAAATACTGTCCCAATGTTTGACTTGGCAGTATTGATAACATTTTAACATAGAGTATTCATTTCCTGATCCAAAATTAGTTCACACTATCTTTTATTGTTACTAGCCTTAGTGAGAGCAGAGCAGGTCAAGATGAAATTTATGAAGCACAGAATGTAGATTTAAGACCTACAGAGTGAATTTGAAACACCTGTAATCATCAATCCATAATTAACAGATTTTCATTACCCCTAGAAAAAGAAAGGGGGAAAAGGCTACAAATAAAAGTGTGACAACACAAACGATTAGTACTGTCCCCTTTGTTACCCGAAAACAGTAAAATAAACAGAGAAGAATACAGCTCTGGTGATGTGGTTACTAGGCAGAACTATTTGTGTTCTCTGTGAAAACTAAACTAAACTAAGGAAAGACCAGAAGGTACTATGTTATTCTGTATGGAAATTTTGTTGGCAATCCTGATCTTCTGATGATACTCTGGAAAAAACGAAGTCAGGGATCCTTCCAAAGATAGTCACAAGTATTATTCCTGTAATATTCAACTAAGAGTGTTTGTTGTTTTACAAGAAATTTTTCAGACATGAAGGATATGCTCAGAAAAATGATCTAACACCATTAATCAAGCTGATGCCACAATACCATATCCAAACTAGTATTAACATTTGTAAAAGCTACTGAAGAACCGAAATACTATGGAAAAATATCACAGAAAAGCTAAAATGTGTAGAAAATAAGTAGTAGTGAAAAAAATAGAATCTGTATAGCTTATTACAGAGAAAACTGAAAGCTGATGTGATTACCACAGGCAAATATTTTAACAGTATTTGAAAGAGTATTAAAAGGGTCTACAACGCAATAAAGAACATCATAACACCACCACTGTGGCAAATAAGAATTGACACTGATCATGATTAAATAGGGGACAAGCAGCTAAATGTCTGCTGTTACTGTACACTTCCTATTTCTGGTGGCTTAAAATGAAGATGATGCTGTTCTGGAAGGGATGCTTTAGCTAGAATCAAGTTACAGGGCTCAGTACAAAAGTAACTGGATGAAATTCTGCACACTGGTATCAATCCATCTCATTTTGTCCATCCAACATTTTTTTTCTTTTAAGTGTACAAGTGTGGTCCTGAATTTTCTGTCTAATGCTTCTTAGGTAAGAACCACCACGACCTGTATTTATGGAATAAGCAACTTGTATGAGCATTTTTACCTAGTTCCTTTGTCACTGGTTGGGCTATACCCTAAAGGCTTGCTTGAGCTCTTTTAAACTTCCTGAAGCAAAGTTTGGATATCCAAAAGTGGGTTGGGTGTGTGTGTGTGGTTTTGGTTGGGTTTTTGACATTCATACTAATGTTGGCACTTAAAAAATCCTAAATTACTTATGTTTAATCCTTCTTGAGTCCTACTCATTATTTTTTAGTTCAATGCTACACTAGGACACAGAGTTCCCTAAAGCAAAGTATGTGCCATCAAAACACATGTATTCATCCTTTCCTCTTTTTCAGTTTGTCACTTGCAGCTTTCTGTCCAACCCTCCTGAGCTACGGCTTTTTGATTATAATTATCCCTACTGGACCACAGTAGCAGGTTATTGCATAGGAACCTCTTCTATTATCTTCATTCCAATCTACATGGTTTATCGGTTGATCATCACTCCAGGAACACTTAAGGAGGTATCCACAATGCTCTGTGCTTCTATTTGACTGTTAGGAAAGAGGTGATTCCTATAAATACCGTGTGTAGATTTTGCTAATGACCTGGGACTTTAGGATTATTGCTGTTTTGTTCCTAGCCAGCTGACAGCTAATTGCCTTCTGCCCGTTTTGAGTGATTCGCAGATCTCCACAAGTCTTACTGAGGCCACTGACATACTTGTTATAAAATATAGTATCAAGTAATTTTTTTAAGCTCTGTTGAACTGGAAGCTCTTCCTAGAAATCACACAAGACATAGTATTATAGGAATGAGGCAGTGAAAGATTGGTTCCCTTGGTTATTATCTATGAGAACAAGTTTCTTTTTTCTCTCCCACATTTAGTACAACTTCTCTGCCATAAATCCGTGGCAGCATGCGATGACATTTTGGGGATTTCTTTTAAGTTCACATAAATACCAGTTCAGAAAGAGTATGTTCAGCCAATAGGCTCAGGATAACCACGTAAACTGCAAAGTCCTAAGGCATGAATACAACATCTGTAAAACTTTGACTCAAATCATGTTGCAAATAATTAAAAAATAATGCTGTGTTCTTCTATAGCACCTTACATCTTCGTAGTGCTGAGGTAACAGAAGCTTGAAACATCCTTGTGTTGTAGTTCAAGAGGTGTAACTCAAAGCCAAGTCATATTTTTGTCACAAATCTATTTCCAAATGGCTGTCAATGTTATGTATTACCTCTAAAATTAATCAATTTCTAATACTGATTTCTTTCCAACAGCGTATTCTGAAAAGCATTACTCCAGAAACAGCTACAGAAATTCCTTTTGGAGACATCCGCATGAATGCAGTATAAGCTAACCTGTTTTCTGGGGAGAAGGAGGGGGAGCATAAAATGTAACTTTCTCCATACTCTGCCCCCAAATAATTACATTTCCAGCTGAGACAACAAATGGAGGAGTTTTCTGTGGAAGCTGCATCACTGACAATGGGCATTGGGAAACATGATGCCTCCAGCACATTTATCCAAGCAATTCAATGAAATCTACTGTGCACTTCTAACCAGACTGAACTGACTGACAACTAAGTCATTCTGGAAACAAGAGGTTGTCTGTGTGCATACCACTACTCCACGTGTGGGCACTCGGGCTGTTTGAAAGTGTACATGATTGCAAAAGCCACTGTAGGACGAGTATCAGCGGGTGGGAGTAGGTGTAGACCCCAAGTCTGTGGCAGTACTCCTGTATCTTCCTCAATGTGATTGTTGTACTGGGCAATGTCGTATTCGCTTCTAAGGTTCTAATTGCTTAAACTACATTGAAAAATTCAAAAATATTTCCGATAGCCATACATTACTCAAGTACCACAGGGTTTTATAAAGCAGGAAAAAAAAATACAGCGAATTCCCCAAGTTTGAAGTTGAGTAGACAGAGGAAGAGGAAACAATCCTGAGCAGCACTAATACACAGCTCTGCATACATTAGCACACGTATTTGGTAGTATTATTTTCTTTTGCATTTCCTACATTTTGTAAATGGTAACAGTTTCTATTGTTTCTTGCATAACAGATACTACAAAAGCATTTTTGTAATGTTGTAGGCTTCACTTTCCCTTAGACCTAGTCAAGCCACAAAAACTCATCGTGGGTTACTTGAGAAGTACCTAAGTTGCTAGCACTTACTACAGCATTTTTATAACCAAGTTCTATATTCACAAAATCACTGTCCTGACTGACCTAACACTTATACCCAAAGAAACTACAAACCAAAAATGACTTTTTTTTTTGAGTTCTGATGCCAAAAAGTGGAATCTTAGAGATCTGCTGCTCTGCTTCATAGATTTGGTTTTAGTTTTTTAGGTGTTTTGTTTTTTTTTTTAATTTGATTTCACACCTAAAATTTGCAGGAGCCTGTGGCTTTTTCTATTCTTTCCTAGTACAGAAGTAAAGTTTAGAATAATCCTTTTGGCTGGCTGGCAAAAGTACATTTAACAAACTATACAAACCTACTTTGAAGATTTAATAGCTCATATTTTTAATGTGAACACATTTGATTTTCACCCTGAAGAAGAAAAGGAGGGGAAATTTTTATTTTTTTTTTTTAACAAAAAGATGAGTAGAGTTCAGCAGGATTGATTCTCATCAGAACTATTTAATATAAATTTTGAGGCACTGATATACAGATTAATTCCATGCACATACTAACCTCTTCCTATTATATGCATACACATGCTCTCCGAATGTAACTGCCCCTCAGACTGACTGCAGCTGCCAAATCAGTTGGAGGACAATAGCTCTGCTGCAGTTACATGGGGAAGTTGAGAATAAATCCTAAGTAGGCATCATTTATGTAAAAGCTTGCATTGTATTTTTACTCTACCACATAGATTATAACAAAAGTAAAATAAAATAGAGGATAAAAGTCTCTTTTGTATCTCATGGTCTACTTAGGTAATGTACTGCTAAAATTAACAAGGTTATATATGTATTCATAGCAGCAGGCATTAAGAAACCTGTTGAAGAGTTTACATTGGTACAAAGAACTCACATTAGGGGAAAGCAGTGATGGTGCGTTTGACTTTTGAAAACATTTTCATCACCTCCACCAAGGTTTTTCTCCTTAGGCGTGCAGACACTTCCTGGAGGAAGGCCTCTTACACTTCAGCTATTGACTTCAGTTCACTTAAGTCTCAAGCCCAACTTCAATAAGGAAATAAAGGGACAAGAACTGTTCTTTCAGAACAACAAACAAAAATATCCTGAACTATTTTTAAAAAGGGAATACATTCTTTCATTGCCACTCAAAAAAACCCATAATAAATCCATCTTACTGGACAGGTACTCATAAGAAATGGTTTTGTGGCTTATCCCTCAAGTATATTTGAAATATACTTCCAAAACTGCCTTCATTGGAAGAAACAAGGAACAGTTTGGGAATTCTTTCAAGATTAGAAAGCCAGTTAGTTCTTCGGTTACCAATCAGAAAATTACTGATTTTTTTTAAAAGATTCAATTTTCTGTTATGAGTTCATTAATTGAAAAAACACAAGTCAGATTAATTAGGTATTCATATGTATCCAATATCTAAGTGTGGGAGATAAGGGAGAAAACCCTACCCAGCTGCTTCATTCTTCAGACTGGTGTTCAACTAGTGCTAGATAAGTTTCCTCCTAAATGGGCAAGTATTTAAATAGACAAATCTTACAAATTTTTTTTTACCAGAATTAACACTGTTTCATGCTAGGCTCATTGAACAAACCAAACACCACCCCCAAACTTACAGTTCCAGTTTTTGGTCATTTACACACAGCCACTTGCTCTTTAAACAGACATTTTACTATCTTTTATTAGGAAGGGTAAAAGTGGAACAGAAATGGTTGAGTTAAATATGAGCGTTATCTTTATCAAAGCCAGAGTTTCTCTTTCAACTGCTACTGAAACTGGGAACATTACTTCTAATGGAATACTCTGGAGTAATAACTGCAGAAATCACTGCTTTTTAGTGTGCAGCACTACTGATGTTATTCCTTTGTAACAGCATTTGAAATGGCAAAAGATGTGTCTTTAATTCGTATTTTTTAAGGCACTAATATACAACAGACATTGTCTCTCTGGGTAGTTTTAGCACAGAATGCTGAGCAACTTCCCAGGAAGGGCCACTGTTTTCCAGTGGATTAAAAGTCAGCCAAGAAGCCCTGATATTAATAAAAGCCCTGCAATAGTCACAGGGCAAGATCTCTCAGCTTGAACTTCTCAGTTTAAAAATGAGAATAATGCACTCTGAGTACAGATGTATTGAGAGATGGGGAAAGTTTTTAAAATTATTTGAAGATATAAAAAGTAGACCTGCAAAGTCACAGGAAGAATATTCTTAGAAATAAGACAGTCCAGAAGATCATTTGTGATATTAGATCTTTGCTCTCTTCGCTAGGATAATCCAGTCTGGTTTATGGGAAGAGTGGGCAAAGAAGCCCTCCAGAATTGGATTAAAATGGATTTTCTTTTCTTGACTACTACAAAGATAAAATACATCCATGTTTTCATTCTATAAAAGCTGAACCTGCAAGGCAGTTTAGTCCTCAACAGTTTTTTGTTTCATGGCATACTAGTTTGAAGCCTTCTTAATCTTCTTAAAAGTTCACTATTTTAGTATCTCTATTCAGCTGAGTGGTTGAAATACTGAGAAATTGATTTAATTTATTTTTACCACTGATTTTTTTCTTCCTTTTACATATCCATTTGAAAACATCTAAAGTAACCAGTATTTATCAGGTAGCTCAACAAGTGTCATAAATTAAACATTGTTTTTGTACAAAACCCAGTTATATTGATACCAAACAGGCTGCACTGCAATTAAAAAGTGTTCTGAGGCAAACAAATTCCTTCTCTTCAGATCACCTTCTGCTTATCTATCATATGAGTATGTCCTACCCTCTATTCCAAACAGTGAAAAGGAAGTTAGGACCATGTTTGCCTTTTAAGCCAAGAGAATTAAACTGGATTTTTAGCTGTACAGAACTAAGTATTCTCTCCAACTTGTACATGATGCACCTGTATTAATTTATGCGGCTGTTTAGTTACAAGTGTTGCAAGCTGATTGTAAGTCATCAGTATGTGCCTTGTACTGTAAACTGTTATTGTAATAAATTTAATATTCACAGTCCATCTGTAGAAGTCTCTTGTGCCTCTCTCTTATGGTAAGAACAAAGATAAAACTCAATTCCAAGAAAAAGCAGAGTATCTAGTCCAGTTTACTATGCCAACACAGCCTCTTTGACAAAAAGCAGCGGATTTCCTTCAGTTTTGAACTCTGGCCCACTGCTAAACACTTCCATTCTATTCCAACACAAGAACTAATGCACATTTCATTAGTTTAGACAGAACAGCAAAAACAAACTGATCCATGCTTGGACTAAGTGCTTAGCTACTTGATTAGCTTACACATAAAACTCTTTCCATTCCAAGCCTTTGTAAACTGGCAGGCTTTACTCACATTTTGTCTCACTACTAAGATTGCTGAACAAAAGACTAGAAAAACACCAATCTGAAATCTTTTTTTATATTAGATGACCTTACTGTAGCACAGAAGTTATAAACTTACTACAAAACAAAGTAAAAGAAACCACTGTGAAGAGTGTTGAAAAGGTATTCTAAAAACTATGACCACAGTCAGACATCCTACTTACCAAGTTATAGTTTAGACAATTTTATTCTTAAATATGAACCTTTGAACAGACTGATAGACAAATATAAAATATTACCTCCAGTAGAACAAGCAGTTATGTCTGTAACACATGAAAAACACAAAAAAATGCTGTAAAATAACAGAAGCATTAAAAAAGACCCACACATTAGATCCAGTATGTATCTTACACTTTATTTAAGTGTTTCTGTACATCAGGTCCCCAAAACCAAAGCCCAGACATAAATACAAAATTCATGTATCGATATACATTTAGCTTACAAAACACCATACTACATACAGAATTGTCCCAGATTGTTATTTAGGTGTTTTTTCTTGCTTTTTCCCCCACTTTTATAGGTCTGCTTCTAATTTTTGAGAGCATCAGCAGGCAGCAATGACTCCTGCTAAGGGCTGAGAACTCCTTTGTTTCAGCAGAGCTCAGTTTCAGCTGGTGACAGGAGTCAGGGGGGGCTGCCCAGGTGAATATTCTCACCTCACTGTTCACACTCCTAGGTCTGTTCAAGTACCAAGGATAGGGTACTCAAAGCCTGGGTGGACAGAGCCAGCCAAATTTCAACTGTATAAACAGACTAAGGGTGTGTGTCAAGTGATCCGTTAATCCATTTCAAAAGTTGTTCTGCTACTATGGCACACACAATTTCTTACAAGAAAGCCGGGAATAAATAGCTAAGATACACCTTTACTTCTGTACCAGAGTCCATGCAGCAGGGCTTATCCTCTTGGTTGACAGACCAAGTGTTTTTGTCCACCACAGGGACATTAATCTTCTTCTTTCTCAATGTAAGACTTAGCACTGACACGTGCCATTTGCCTTGCCAAGTAGCGGTCCCTTGCTGACATGACTGTCTCTTCATTGCTCCGTTTGGCAAATTTGCTCATGCTCTCAGGTGGTTTCTGTGCTTGTTCTTTCTCCTCTTTCTCCCCTTCTTCTCCAGTTTTATGTTTCTGCTCAGAACAAACTCCAGAGCTGGATCTTCCCTTCTCATCCACCTCTCTCTCTTTTCCCTTTCTCTCTTTCTCCAGATCATCCTCTCCACCTTTTTCTAAAGAAGCAGGAGTACTTCCCCTCCTCTCTCTGTATTTCTTTTCATCACTACCATACTTCTCCCTCCTCTCCTTCATATGATCTTCCTTTTCTCTGCATCTCTCTCCTCTCTCCTTCTCTCTGTCATTATACCTATCCTTACCATTTCTTATTCTTTCTTTCTCTCGTTCCTTTTCTGAGCCCTTCTCTTCTCGCTCCTTTGCCTTCCGCCATTCTCTGCCATGTCCCTCCCTCTCTTTTCTTTCCTTCCCCCTTTGCTTATCGTCTTGCTCTTCCCTCCTTCTGTAATTATCTTTATTAGTGTGATCCCCGTATCGATGTCGCTCTTCCCTTTCCCTTTGGTGATTCCTCTCGTGGATCCTACTTCTGTCATAATCTTTTTCCCTGCATTGT
This sequence comes from Microhierax caerulescens, assembly GCA_035590215.1. Taxonomy (NCBI): domain Eukaryota; kingdom Metazoa; phylum Chordata; class Aves; order Falconiformes; family Falconidae; genus Microhierax; species Microhierax caerulescens. The sequence continues at coordinate 107,396,884 of JAVJGJ010000001.1, read as the reverse complement.
TCATCATTTCCTCTTCTGCTTAGTCTGTTCTCTCCCCTCTTTGTAAGATGATTTGTTTGGGCTTTTGTGCGCAGCTCTTCCTCTACACTGGATGAACTTGGTGACCTGGAATGTCTCTGGCTCTTGTAACGTTTAGCTTCCTCTTCACTGCTCACAGGGCTCTCTCTCCTTTTCTTCTTTTTCAAATTTACTTTACTATTTTTGTCCCTCTTATCATCATCACTACTATCAGTTCCTAAGTCGGTATCAGCATCTGGATTATTTTCTTGCTTAGCAGAGGGCTTCTGTCTTTGTCCTTCATATGGGCATTTGTTTCTTTGGTTGGAGTCATCATAAGAACTTTCCGATTTTTCTTCCTTTATCCTACATTTTTTACGTTAAAAAAGAAAAAACAACATTACACAGCCTGAAATCTCAAGACTTTCCTACAGACTGAGTTCTGGTCAGGACTTAAGCAAAAGATGCTTCTGAAAAGTCTAAGAAAGCAACTCTATCTGTGGCTCAGGTTCCAGGAATCCAGCACAAAGGATTTCTATTAAGTATCTGTATTTGGTTCATTGGTGAATGAGAGCTGATGCCTAGAAGAATGGCTATGGTTATGTATCTGTAGCTTCCATCTAAGGAAAGAGACATAGATCTGTATTCTCGTGTAAGCTTTTTGGCAAGCTACACATTTTTTCCTGTATTCATGTCAAATAATTATCCAGAGAAGAAGCAGGTTGTATGTGTTGCTGACAGAGGTAGGAACATAGCTTCTATAAGTAGTAGATTTTTTTAATCCAGTATTTCTGAAGATCTCATTTGTGTGGCTAGATAGAAATAAGTATCTCTTAACAGCTCGTAGATTCTTAAATACAGAAAGACGACCCATGGAGGACTAGTTTGGGCAGTAGGCAGAAAGGTTATGCTTTGTCATTCTTTTCTGACTGATAAGGAAATTACATGTTTTCTCACAAAAGCCATGTCTCTTCTTTTTAGTCATACAGCTACAGTAACAGCCTGTGGTAAATTCTTGTGCATCAGCACACAATCTAGTTAGAATGAATTTTTGAAGCATGAATGAAAGTATGAACAATGACTAAAAATTATGCTGAAAATTTATTTAGTAATCCAGTTAATTAAAATGACAAGTCAAAGGTGGATCCCTTTAGAGCCAAGTGATGCTAATTCTGAGAACTAAAAATAGTGTGCCACCATAAAAAAAATTAAAATATACATGAGAACTACTTGTTTTCCCCTGAATTATTTTTATATACAACTCACAAAAGGAACATTTCCTTAATTTGCAAGATTAAGAAACCATCATTTCAAATGATCTCTAGACAGTACAAAACTACATCATCCTGAAGGCGCTTTGAGAGAACTACTACAGCAGATGGACCACCAAGTGGGCTGACCACTACTGCTACTGTTTTCAGAAAGAGATGCAACTAACTTAGATGTCATCAAGAGAAAATAATAATAATAAAATGCAAAATTAATTTAACCACCTCAGTAGCAACCTCTGTGCACCACTGAAACCAAGCAGGTATTTCTCTTTGGTGAAAGCCTGAGACAGGATGTTTTTCCAAACACATAGGTATACTAATACTTTAAGTTTCAAATGACAAAATCATTGACTTCAAATTTCCCATTTTCTGCTTAAATTCAGGAAGCTGTTTTGCTTTTCTTCGAGTTGGTGATTCTTACTTCCTAGTCCTTTTACACTACTTTTCCCTATTTATTTCCAACAAGGTGGCATAGCCTTATGCTGAAGACATAACTTATTTCAGATAGTCAAGTAACTTCACTGTGATTGCATTCTCCATTTAAGCTAAGAACTTATTTTCTAATAATCCAATCTCAGATTCAGAAGATTTCTTGATGAAAGCTGCACTGTTTTTTTTCTGACAGCAAGCAATTAACAACTGACATCCAGGTTTAAGGCCTAACTCAAGTGAGGTTCAACCTGAATTAATTTTTTCAGATGATCGGTTGTTGCATATAAGAAACATATGCCCTTCACCATACTTAGCCCCAGGGCAGAATTTCACCATCTCAATTACATAAATAATTCAGCCTCATCTCATTACATCACTTTGGAATGTGCATATATTAAGGTTTTAAAATATTCCCACTGGGTTTCCTATATATTTGATTAATTTCCTTTTACCACAGCATAACACTCAATTTATTTTCATGAGCCTGTAAATGTGGAGTAAGTACAAAGTTAGGAATTCACATTCATATCACAACATTGCTTCCTATGACTTACCTCTGTGCTCGTTATTTTACATTTTCAAAAGGCGATTCAAAACGTGTAACTTAATGAAGATGGCCAAATATTATGTAAACCAGAGTAAATGTAAGTTACAATTCCACCAGTATTACAAGTATGAACTGTCTTGATACTTTTAAAATGGCATCCCTCTCCTGCTCATTTCTATCTTACAGCCTATATTACTGATTGTCATTGGACATTTCCCAAATAATTCAGTTAATCAGCTGTATAGCCATCAGCTTACCCTACCAGCGTTTTAGTACTCTCTAATTCTTACAGTGTTCCAGTGACTCTGGAATCACAAACAGCCAGAAGCTGGTTTGTATGTGAAAGTGTTCTGGTATCGCATCCTACCTGGCTTCACGGAAGCTGCATTTAGGCATCTCTTCTTCCCCTACCCTTTGGTTTAAAAGATGTCTGTAAAATCCACTGAGATCCTTCTGTTTGGTCACATCCAGGTACGCTGAGGGAAAGAAAGTAAGGCTGGATTTACTGTACTACAAATATTCATCAGATACAACTCACAATTGGTAAGGCATCACCAAGACTGCAGTCTCCATCTGGAGGTTTTCAAGCCCAGACTGGAAAGGCCTTTGAGCAGCCTGATGTGACCTCACAGCAGACCAAGCTTTGAGCAAGAGGCTGGAACAGCTGGCCTCCAGAGGTCCGCTCCAACCTGATTTATCTTATGATACTACATCCCATTCTTCACACCCATTCCTGGGACACTGTACAGAACATCTGAAGTAAGAAGTGTAAGCATCATTGTACCCCAGGCTTATGAGTCTTCCTTCAAATACTGACCCTTCCTCAAAAATTAAAAGTAGTGACCCAAATAGTACTGACACACAAACAGAGCTTCCTCTGTTCCTTTAGTAACATGCACAAAAGAAAGTAACAGACAAAGTAGGATCTGATTCAGTATCTGCTATCTGGTCCTTTTTTAATTACCTCAAGCCTCACAGGGAGACTAGATAACAATGCTGTAAATCACGTACAAGGCCATAATTCTTTTTAAGGGGAATTACTTCAGTGTGAATCTCACCCTCGAGAGCTGCCTCTCTTCTTTCTCTTTCCTCCTCCTCGGCCCTTTCTTGCAGCTTCTTCTTATAGGCTGAAGTCACAAATGCCTCTTTGTGAGCAAACTCTCCTCCTTCCATTTCACGTTCTTTCTGAATTTTTCTTTCCATTCTTTTTTCTTGCTCCTTCTTTCTAATCTCAGCTGCTTTGAGGATATTTTGGATGTATCTGGGCTAAAATAGGAAGGAAAAAAGGTACTGTGCTGAGAGGTACTTGAGGTGGCTGAGAGAACACGAATTTGGATTGATGGGAGATGTTGAAGACAGTTGGTAATGGAAGAAAATTGACAGAAAAGCTAGTCTAACATACTGTCACTGTCTGATAGCTACTTGAAACAAACTGTCATTCCCTTTTAGGTCACTAACGTGGCATGCTTCCCTATAACAAGAGGTTGCTGTATACAATCAAAACATTCAGCCCATCTTTGACTGAGATGATTTTTGCTCCAAGTTTAAGGAAATGTTTTTTGATTCCTCACCCCTCTGTCTTCTATCTTGTAAACATCTTGCCTTTCTATTGCTGTAAAGCAGTGGGAAGCTTCCTTTTATACTCACCCATTTATATAAAACCTGACAAGAGCTTTTGAATGAAACAGAATAAGTAGCAATGAAAATATCACTTGTCAGAATAATTCAGCAATGCTTTGAAACAAGGCTTTGGGCTGTGGAAACTAGCTCACATGTCATCACTGAAAGTTAATAACTTTAGTCTTCTAACAGTCCTCCAGTAAGCACGCTAGTGAGTGAGGGGGGACGATTTATGTTCATTAGCTTAATTAATAATTAATAATTAATAATCTAATTATCTTCAGAAACACACAGAAAGATATGCTATATGTACATCATAAACTGGGTGGGGAACTTGTAGTCTGCTGCCCTCCTGAATACCACTGGATCAGGACTCTGAAGTATCCGACGACTAGCAGTTTTGCCAAAATTCTTGCAAATTACTACCTTATGTAACAGGATTTGAACGCAATACTGTTAATCATTATAGTTATTCCAAGCACACCAAGATAAGACAGACAGCATACATTTTCAGGTACCAACCTTTTTGTCATCTTTTCCAGATAATACTCTGGCATTACTTTCTTTTTTCTTCTGCTGCATTTCATCATAAATACTGTCATATTCATACACTGTAGCATCTTCCTCCAAAGCCTTCTGAATCTCCAATTTAGTCTAAATAAAACAAAAGGTGGAGAAGAAAAGATAACAAAAAATTAAGCATGAAATTTTTACTATTTTCAAACATTTTATTCCTATATTGTAATTTAAACAGATCTATATCCATTGGAACATTGAGTGTAAATTAAAAACAGTCTGATATACAGAGTGCTTGAACTGTTTACCAGGACTGAGAAGACTAACAACCAGATCATCACCAATAACTGCAGTTATAGGAAATACAGGAAGCAAAGCATAACAGTCAAAACAATACTGGAAACTTCTTAATGAGTAAACTGTTCCATCAAATAACGTAATTCTTTTTCTTTAATAAACAGTAAATACCATTTCAGTAAGTTCTACTGTCTGTTTTCATCTATAGTTTATCCCCAAAGCTCCACGTAATAAACCCGTACCAATATGATTCAGGAAACAATTCCCTATTTCACAGTTCTATCTTCTGTTTGCACAGACAAGTTGGAAGGAAGAACAGTGAAACCGTTCAGTTCTTAAAAGCCCTATCAGAAAAAAAAACAACTACTAGGGGAACCCTTGGATCAGATCTCCTGATGACAGAAGAGGAATGCTGAACCACCACCATACAAGTTTCTCAGGCACATATTACCTCCATTAAAAAACAGCGATATGTTAAACACATGATGCATGAGTATCTTTCTCTTCTAACTATGTCTTATTAGTCTGGAACATTTAGAATGTCAAAATTAGTGTTTTCTCTGTACAATTTATTTCTCCATTACAGTAAAAGGCTCACTGCTGGTATCTATCTAAATATTTAAAAACCCAATACTTTGTAACATTATATTCTAGAAACGAAACAAAGCATCTGAGAAATTCATCAAGGCATTCTATGGCACAAACCAAACTTCAACATCTTGTGTATTTCAGTGCCTGCACTGAATAAACAGCAATTGTATTGTGTTTTAAATTATGACCAGCTCTGTGTTAAACCTCATTCATGCAGCTTTCAGTGGGCAGTTCTTCAGCTACTCTGATATAGCCAGAAGAATTTCAAAAAGAACAATCTTGCCCAGAAAAGTGAAACAAAATCTTTGCTAGAGGAAATGCTCTGAGAACTTCAAGTCAAGTTTCAAAGACAGTCTTGTGCTGCAAAGGGTCATGCACAAAAAAAATTTTTAAAAGGATTTCTGGTTTTACCTGGAATAGACTTTATCTTCTTCCTAGTAGCTGGCACGGTGCTGTGTTTTGGAATTTGTATGAGAGTAACATTGGTAACACACCAATGGTTTTAGTATAAACACTACTTAGAAACAACTAAGTCAAGGACTTTTCAGCTTCTTAGGCCCTGCCAGGGAGAAGGCTGGGGGGCACAAGAAGGTGGGAAAGGGCACAGTCAGGACAGCTGACCCAAACTGGCCAAAGGGAAATTCCATACTATATGATGTCATGCTTAGTATGTAAACTGGGGGGAGCTGGCTGAGGCAGGAGAGCAGGTTGCTGCTCTGGGACAGGCTGAGCATCAGTCAGTGGGTGCTGAGCAACTGTACTGTGCATCACGTGGATGTTTTTTTTCTTGAAATTTATTTTTCTTTCTCTTTTTCTTATCTTTCTTTTCATTACAATTAGTAGCAGTACTATTAGATTTTACTTTATTTCAATTATTAAACTGTTCTTATTGCAACCCATGGGTTTTACCTTGTTCTGACTCTCCTCCCCACCCCACTGGTGGGAGGTGAGTGAGCAAGTGGCTGCATGGTACTTAGTTGCTGGCTGGGGTTAAACCACGACAAAGGGTAACCCTAGTTCTGAAGTTGCACAATTATGTTTCTGCAATTATTTAATAAAAGGGAAGGATGCAGTAATTTCTCAATCTGTCATGGGCATGAAGAGTCCGCACCACATCTTACCTGTTTCATTGCTTGTTTTTTCAATGCTTCTTTCTGAAGACTTTCACCAACAGATGGCTGTAAGAAGGAAATATTGCAGAAATAAAATTAATCACATTGACACAGCTCGTATTATTTTTCAACTATCCTAACAAACAACTATATAATAGTCTCATTACATAAGTCAGTCTCTCACATCAATGGGACTTTCTGTAAGCAAGAAAAACTTCATCCGCAAGCATACAATGAATCAGTCTTTTTACCATGAGCAAAATATTGCAGTACCTCAACTTATATATGTGTATACATTTTTCTTACAAAAATGGCAATGAGTTTAAGAACAGTATTTCCATGATACCTGTACCTCAAAAGCTGCATAAAACTTCATGCCATTTCATAAAACAAAGAAATGCTCAGAGATATAGAAGTTTGTGAAAACTGTTTAGTTGCCATGTCTTCCTCCAACCACTGCCAAAAAAAAATGGTAGAAAAGACACACCCCTCCACTATGGCAAGGGTCAGTCTGTTGGTCCAAGAAACTAGCACATCAGCAGGCAAACCATCTAGCAAAGGACAGCAAAAGCCAGTATTGAAACAAATTCCTAGAAGGAGGATGCTTGTAATACATCTACTCATGCCCAAACACCACAATTCTTTCAGTTTCTGCCATTAAAAAAAAAAAACAACCAAAGAAAAACCCACAGAAAACAAACCCTCTAAATCAACAGAAATTGAATTATCCCCTCCTACCAATTTATGTATCAAAAATGGTTTAATGTTCTTGGGAATTATATGTTGTGGATAGTGAAGGATAAATGTTCTTGACTATTTTTTAAATTATATTTCTAATAGTCCATTAAATAGATAGATGCTATTCAGGATATACATACTCTTCTTCTAGCACATAAATGTCATCAGAGATGTAGCCGTCATGAGCAGACATTCTTACTGACAATCACATGGAAAATACTGTATTCATAGCAAAAAAACAAATATCCAAAAGGATTTGGCACTTATTTCAGGTTTGAGCTGTACCATCAGTTCATATTTTTAGAAATAAGAATACTGCTGATTTGAACAGCATGTACTTCAATCATTCATGTTTAATTTCTGAAGATTAATATGCTACAAAATAGCAATATTAATCTTTCCTAGGATAAACATATCCACTACCAAAAACATGTTTTCTAATCATAATGTCTTTTAAGAAAAGCTTTGCATTTTATTATGTCTATTAATTAGTGGTTTTCTCAACCAACAGATAATACTGTTTATTGATTCACTATAAACGACAGAACTCGTATCCTTGTTTATGTAATGAATTATCTCTTAATCTTAAAAAGCAGAAATAGGAGGGAAAAATCCTTTTGCATATTGGCAGCTTCCCAAGTTTTGCAACTTTGACTAATATGTGCTCTGTATCACATTTTAAAAAGACAGAGATGGTGTAATCAGTTCTAAATAAAATTAAAACATGGAAACGAACTAGCAAGGAGCTTGGCAGCAAGGACTAGGATATTCTACAATGAAACAGAATTAGTACCATATAAATAAAAACAGATCCCCTGAACAAGGAGGCTTTTGAATTCATTTGCTGTTGAAAATAAAATAACATGTTATGGCCCTTCTTTCTTATGCTACTAGAATTTTAACAGATGTGTCAACAAGGAAAAAAAAACAACTGCTTTTCCACAGTTTTCTATATGGCAGACTGTAAACAGTCCAAATAATTTTTTTTACTGGTTAATTTCAGAAACAGGGAACAAGTTGTGCCATGAGCAGCAGTTAATGGAGTTTCATGGTATGTGATGCTGTGCTCTCTGTCTCTTTATTTCCCCTATCACCTCCTCAGACACCCTGCCTGCTTCATTTGGCAGGTGAGCGACACTGTGCGTGACCAAAAGCCAGACTGGTGTTGAGCAGCCAGTTGCTCCTCAATGCTGAGAAAGATTAAAATCACAAACTCTCATCTGTGTTCACCCCTTTACCCAGATGCTAATTTTCAGGAAGACCACAGGAACACAGTATCTTTGGGACTTCTGCTACCCACCGAGGGTAGTTAAGATTGTTAGTGAGTTCACAAGTCATACAAGACCAACAGGCACACACAGTGACCATCACTAAGGGATTTTTTTCTGCTATGTAAACCATGAATACTAAAATGACTTGCAAGTATCTCTGTAGCTCTTTTTAATTAAAAAAAAAAAAAAAAAAGCAGAAAGGTTATCTCACAGGAGTGCCAAATACTTCTAAACTCAGCAAGAAAAGGTGCTACAGCAACACAGTCGATATTTGGAGAAGTACATACAGTATCACGTAATAGCACCCACTGAATTCTAGGCATTTGCTCACTTCCCACAAACATGCTAGTACTCACTTTCCTAAGTAATATTACAAACAGAAAATCCCGAGGCACAGAATATTCAAAATATTCCTTCCTAGCCCACCCCAGGTGAGGGATTTAAAGTAAAAACGGGCAACTGAAAGGGTGCATATTCCAACTTTTTCTGGTGCTTTAATTGCTACATGCAGTCTCAGATAACATCCATCTCTGCTTTCAAAAATGTTAAACCTTGTGGTTAAACCAGTAATAAAGGGAAAGCGTGATACGCACTTTTGTGGCTGTAGATACGCCCCCCACCAGAAAGCAGCCCCTCTGTCCCATCCAGCTGCAGATGACCAGGTAAGGAAGCAGACCACACTTCAGGCTTTAGGAAGCTGGGCTTGGTAGACATTAGCAACACACTTGGAGAGCCCACTGCTGTATCAGGGATACACCCTGTATGCGGCGTCTTGCTGATTGTTGGGACTAGAATGGGATACAGTTTCTTATTTATTTTTGTAGCTGGTTGGTTGGCTGGCTGATGGAAGTAGATAGCGGACTAATTAGTTTAAAACAACCTACAAGAAACCTGACTTTATTCATCTAGTATTTACCTCTGGATTTCAAGATTGAAGAGCTGATGAGACATATTTAAAATACTGTACTTAACTTTTATGTCCTATGCTTTCTTTTAAAAATGCTATAAATGAGCCAGTATGAACTTCTTAACATAAAAAGCTATTTTAAGTTAGCAGTGGGACGCAGACCAGCATTACACAGAAGACCTAGACTTCCTCCTGGCTCTTGGGAAGGAAGATGGTCCTCTGCTTGACATACTAAGGGTCATCACTGAAGGTTTCCTTTATCAGATATTTACACTGACTGCTTTTACAGAAAGATCCCTAAACAGTAAGGAATCTCTCCTGTGTTATGCCAGAAAGCAAGGGCTCAGTTCTGCAGTTATGTTTACAGAATAAGCTTTATTCCACCAAAATATTTGTAATGCTGCTTAGAATGTTTTCCTTCTCTGCCTATGTGAAATAAACCTGCTGATCTACAAAGATTACATACACACAAAAGTAATGTATGATCCTCATTATTGTACATGTAATTGTAAAGAAGTACACCTGCGATTTGTTTGTCTAGAGTGGCAGTAAGTTTACACAAAACAAACACCTTCCCTAATGGTTTATGGTGGACAATTTCCTGTTGTGCTATGAACTCTGATAGATGAGAACTTCCCGTTCTTTTGTATTGTTTTTACTTATCAACTGCCCATTTATTAAAGGCCCTATAAGCTCAGCAATCTGTCTCACACTTTCTCCTTCCCTGCAGTCAAGTTATTCTTCCGAAGCACAAAGCTTATAGTTTAATATTTTCTTGAAGGAGAAAATGTTTTAACCCTATCCTGTCGAAACACATAGAATCCATGCAAATCAAGAAACTCTTAGAAATTAAGACCTTCCAAGTCCACCACTCCTATGAGACCATAGAACATACCTTGTGCACACCTGAAAGGGTGGGGGGAGAGAAATTACCCCAATTACTATTATTTCTCATTGTTCTCTCCCATTTCTTATCTCCTTTAGGTATCTGCAAGTTTCTTTCAGGTTCTTAAGTGCTTAAGCTACCTTACTTCTATCCTGCAGGTAAGTACCCCTTGTAAGTTCAAATTTATCATGGGCAAACATCAGGCAAGGAATTGCATAAAGCTCTTCTTAGAAAATCAAACCAAAAGCAGGATAGCAAATGTTTTACCCAAATGTGCCTAGTTTAAAGAATACTCGGGCTCTATTTATCCTGAATTGCTACTTGTCTGTTCCTGGGGGAAAAAAAGCCAGTTGCTGACATTGGGTTTTCAGAATTCCTCCTTAACTGCTGCTGTAAATGACATCATTTCTGGAACAGAGCGTGCAGCACCATTTAAGCACAGTCTCAGAAAACAAGTCTTAGACTGCGTCTAGTATCATTCTCAGTGTTGTAGCTGTTTTCTAGGAAGTTACAACCTTAAATCTGAATTTCAGAATGTCTTGTGAAAAAGTCACTACTATTTTAATAGATGGTCTCGAAGTATATGTGGGATGCTTGACTTGTTTTTTGCCACTGTGCCACAAGTACAAGACCAACAAATTCTGACATAATAGCTATTAGTAATGGAGTATCTCATATTAGCTGCACAGCCTGTCTCCTAAGGACAAGCATTTGTGGTTGCTACCAGAACTCTAGGCATGGTACTTACTAAAGAGAACGTAAGATGTCACTCCATGCCTTTTTTTAAAACCAAATGATGCTTCTGCTCTAATATAACCAGTTACAAAAGACCCAGGAGGGGGCTTTGCCCTTCAGATTGCCCTTTTGAATTCTCTACATGCTGCTTTGCAGTAGACACATAAAATAAATTACCTTTGTTTAAAGCAAAATACATTTTAAAGGGAAATGAAATGCTTCAGTGATGTCAGGCAGATCATATGTAGTTTGATTTTAATCTCTCACTACAACCATATAGTTTTAACTGAATGCACAGAAAAATATTTAACCAAACAGCAAGAGCAGGATAATTTGGAGCTCTATTTAATCAGTATGTAAAAAAAGCACAGACAATCAGCCAGTTCACCAAAAGCAAAGCCTACATTTATACTGAGCCAGCCAGCCCAAGAGGAATTTATTGTTTAAGGACTGAGAAATAGATACTTTCAGAGCAAAATTAATCTCATTGATTTTAGGAAACTACTTCAGCATGAGGTAATTTGTACCTGTCTCTCTACTAAGTGTAAAGGGAGCTTAGGGAACTCAAGTGTAGATACCTGCAGCTGTTTCTATGGATCCTGCTGCAAGTCTGTGGCCTGATGTGGCTGTGTCTCTGAAAGGCTGAGATCTGACCCTGCTCACATCACTCTTCTCCCATCTCATAAGGAATCCTGGACTGTGAGATCTTTGCATTCATGACACTTTGGTATCAAAACATCTTTAAATGAGCTACTTACACACTCATGTATATGGATTTATTTGTAATCAGTCGTAAATTGTTAAGGCTTATGCTCACGGAGACCTAGATTATCTGACTACAGCCTGCACATGGATGATCATGAAATACACAAGACCCAAACCTTCACGGGGTAGGGAAATCAAGTCAGGCACGAGATTCACCTCAATTCATAGGAGTCGTGGCTACTAGCAGAAGATTAAGAGAAAGAACATGAAAAACAAGTCACATACGGAATTAGCTTTCCCTGGCACTCCCTCCGAGCTTCCAGAAACCAGATTAGGGACTTCCTGAACTGGAGGATGCACCTGGACCATTGTTTGACACCAAGAGCATCCCTTAATTTGACTAATCCATTTCTGAAAACGTTTATATTTTTGGCAATGCCACAATATCCCATGGCAATGAGTTCTACAACTTAATGCTACATTGTGTGGAGAAAACCTCCCAACTTCCTCTTGTTTAGACTAAACCAGTTACTTGGTAATTCCATAATATACCCTACTGCTCAAATTACAAGAAATGGCAAAATCATTTTACTTTCTCTGAATCATCCTTGATTTTACATATATCTTCTTGAGCTATTCCTCTCTACTTCCTTCTCAGTAATCTCTTTCCTAAGAGCTCCTTCAGCTTACTTCATCTTATCTTACAAGAAAACTGTTGCACAAACTCTGGTCATCAGCAATACTCATTACTTCACCAATCGTTTTTTAGTCATACTGTATCCTTTGCAAAGTTGCAAAGTGAACAGAAGGATCTGTAAGCAAAACCCAGTATGTGAGTCTACAACAGGATATAGTTTTCTGCTTGCTTTCAGTTTCCTTTGTGCCTGCTTAAACACTCCATTTATCTTTCAGATGGTCACTAAAAAAACCCACCAAATCAAGCTTATACATTCACAGAACTATCCAAACTGACTCCACAATCTCTCTCCTGAATTTAGCACCTACTGTGGTCTATGAACAGTTATTTTTTCAGCTACACTTTACACCCTGTAGTAACAAATCAGTTCCAAAGGCTGGTGAGGTACAGGAATATATGTTGGGTGATTCTGATACAATCAAGAAACAGGCATTTTACCTGCTGTACCACAGAGGTATTTTCAACTACATTCCAAAGATAAAACTGAACATGGAACAGTGCACTGGGAATAGTGACAAGCCACCTCTGAAAACGCAAGGCATGAATAAGAGGAACAATATTTTTGGAGAAAATTGATACACCACAAACAACAGTACGCCAGAACGGAACCTCGTTTCTAACATACCAGTTTGTTGCTGTAACATCTCTCTACAGCAAGCTTTCCTAGGAGTAACAACCTTCCCTCCAGTTTTTAAAGACAGCAACAACTTTGAAGGCAAGTAATTCTGAAATATATTGGCTGTAATCACCTGGTTTACTTTCTCCCAGTCAACATTGCATTTCAGTAAAATTCCCATTCCAGATGTTCTGTTTCTTACAAACTAACCCAAAGACCATCTTTATTGGCAACTAACATCCATTAACGTACTTAGCCACAGCAAAAACCCTTTCAAATTCCTTTAGCAAGGGTACAAGCAAAATCTTAACGAAATATGCATAGTAACATTTTTTAAAAGGGAGAAAAAGTTTGGTGTCTAATATATAATCACAGACCAAGTCAGGTGTGCAGATTTCCCAGCACAAACTTTATTAGAGTTCAGTTAAAAATACATAATCTCCAGACATTTGAGATGTAGTTCTCACTGATAAGGTAGCAGACAGGAAATGAAACCCCTCCCAAATGCTGCTCCTTATCTTGAAAAGCTCTGAAATTATTACTGAACTAATAAAGTAATTTTGTTTTTTTTAAAAAAATATCTTCTTTGATAAAGGCAGTTATGAGATTATTACTTTTTGCTGGATATGTACCATACTGATGAGCATGACAACTTTTAAGAGTCTTTGTAACAGACTCTGGTAGTGAATCTGTCGGCCTTTCTGAAAGGGAGGATACTTGATCTGTTAAGCTAAAAGTTAGCAGACCACATCATACGTTATTGTTGTTACTATTGTTAGAATTCATTATTTTGCTTTAACATTTAGATATTATGAGAAAATAGTAAAGTGAAAAAACACAAGATAGCCCCATACTCAGGAAGGTTCCTAGTCCTACCATGTAATGTTTGATGACAATAGATTAAATCAAGCTCATTCTTGGGATCTGGAAAATGTGGGGTCAGTCCCTTAATGGAAGAGAAAGGCAACAAAACCCAAACTGACAGGGAAAGCGCTCCTACCATGGTGGACAGCAGATCCACTGTTATCACCATTTAAAAGAAAGGCTCTCTTCAGAGCTACAGTGCCAGCTATGAGCTCAAGAGGACAGACGCACCCCCGAGCACACAAAGGACAGCAGCTAAACAAGGAAAGAGATGGGATTTAAGATGTGTTACTGTCATCTCTGTTTCCTGTAAATCCTTTAAGCTGCACAGAGGTGGTTTCATGTTGAGGGCTGAGTGGATATCACTAGAAAGGCCCTCAAACCTGTCGAGTCCTGTACAAAGGGAGCTCAGGTACTTTCAACAGCAGCATTCTGGATTGTGTCATGGAAACAGGTACACAGAGACTGGGAGTTGCTAGATTCAGGCTTTCTGTTATATAAAAATAACAACTGCCAGCTCATTTTAAAAATAAATGTTTTAATAATATGAGTCAAAAACTGACAAAGATTATTTAAAGCTCTATTAGCTGGGTTTTTTTTCAACCACGCAAAGAAGCAAGCACTGTGTGAAGCTCTAGAGCAGTAAAAACATTTTTGTAACACAAGTTCTGTTTCTAAATTTTAACTTCTTAAAGGCTAACATTCTAGACTACAGGTATATGTAAAGTTTATTTTCCGGGTGTTGTGGAAAAAAGCTAAATATGCACATCATGACATTATGATTAAATCATTACAAGTAATTCCAGATCAATAAAACCCGTAAACTGAAACATTATGTCCAGAAAGCTCCATCCATATGGAGAGTTCATCTCCACAAATCCAAGTTTCTATTCTCTATTTGTAAACTATAAAGCTACTGGCTTCTAGCCTTCAAAAATTCTGTTTAGAAGTTGGGTTTCTGTAAGGTATCCAAACCAGCCTATATACTACACCAGTTCTTAGATGCTCCCCATACTCACAGCGTTACATCCACCCGCGTCATATTTATAGGGTATAGCACCCTCTACTGGGACAGGCAGAAAGCTACTATTTTGAAGGTAATACTTTAAAAATTTTAAAAATAAAGGAGACCATAGAAAAGAACACTTACCAACATCACACAATATAGTCAAGCATCACAAAGTATCAACACACTCTGTGATCATAGAAAAGCTGTGCACTAATATTGCAAGTACTGTAATTCTGGAACTACAAGTAATTCTCATTACTTGCCCCTACTCCTTTTGTGCTTTAGAACTTTGGGGGTTTAAAGCTTTGCTTTTGTTTACAGTGGGGCTGAACATCAATAAATGAGTTCTATCAAATTTGGATGGAATGAGCTAAAGGATAAAATACACTTCACTAGTACACTTTGAAGTATCTGAGAAAGGACTGTTGATTACTGCTTGTTTTTCTATTTGCAGGCATATTTACCAGCAATAGCCAACAAATTTCTTTACAAGCTAGATACACTTGCAAACTGGTTGCCACATGGGATGACCTTTTGGAAGATTTGACAGAAAGTAACTACGAAGTAATGTTACACTTCATGTAACTTGCACTAAAGAAAACTTATTTCATGCCCAAATCCAAAATGATAACACATGTCTTAGTAACACTGCCACAAGCTGATGCAAGCATTACGGGTTATAAGCAAGGAATTTGGAGAATATGAGCCAAATTTCAGAAGAAAATGGCTGGACTGACCTCTTCATCAGAGTCATCTGCAAACACTGAGAGTTTCTTCGAAGCGAGATTTTTCTGTGGCAATTTTTTTGGCATAATGAGCCCATATCTAGGCAAAAAAAAAAAAAAGTTACCTTTACCATTACTTACAACAAAACACTAAACATGTTTCAAAACAAAGATCTACCATTCACAATTTTAGAAACAAAAGATCAGCATCAACATAAGGTATTAAGTATAGATCTGAGCAGTGCTTGCAGCAGTGTGCTCAGCTTTGCCACACGGTTGCTAGCTTCTCCCATTGCTGTTGCTGTCCTTTTCCACGCAGTTTCTGGGTGTCAATGATCCTCTTAAATTAGGGAATAAATCTCCCCTGTCCAGAGCTCTCTAAGTGATATTTTTTTTTTCTGAGAAGTAAGGAATCACTACTGCTTAACCTGCACAGATTTTGTCTTAATCTACGCTAGACGCTACTCCATAACTACACCTGCTGGAGCAGTAAGTTCACCTATTTTGCATGGCGATGGAAACCACCAACCCGCAGACACAGCTACAGCAAAAGACAAGACTGGCAGTCAGATCATGTCATGCAAAGACTGATTAACTACACACAGAGAACTCCTCGGCCGACGCTGCCAGTCTCTGCGCTCACATACACTTCCTACATTTTTGGTAGTGAGCAATCTCCACCGAGGGGTTTCCCCCCACCACCCGCGGCCTCCTGAGGAGGCTCAACTTCCCCAGAGAGAAAACGAGCCCCGGCAACACCGCAGCGAGCCCCGGTCCCAGGCAGGGCCCTGCCCAGCGCCCCCCGGCCGGCTTCCCCGCACAGCGCGGCCCGCTCGGGCCCGAGGCCCCCGGCAGCGGCGCGGCGGGGCCTCCCCGCCCCAGCGTCACTCACTGCTTGCTCAGCGCCGCCATCTTGTCCCCGCCGCTGCCGTCGCTAAGCAAAGCCGCCCCGCCGTTCCGCAGCCGCAGATTCCTCGCGGCCGAGACGCCCCCCGCTGGTCCGGGGACCCCTGCCGCCCCGAGCCCCGTTCCCCTTCCAGGAGGGAGGCAGAGAGCGGGAGTCGAGGGCCGGCGGCGGGAGGCGAGCTTTTAACTGCTCCTTGGCGAGTGGCGAAAGTGGGGGGGGGGGGGGGGGGAGGAATAACCATTTG
>JAVJGJ010000001.1:107344925-107380097 GCA_035590215.1 Microhierax caerulescens | reverse complement strand
AGCCGGAGCCGAGCCCGAGCCCAGCCCGAGCCGAGCCCCGAGCCGAGCCCGAGCCGAGCCCGAGCCCCGAGCCGAGCCCGAGCCCCGAGCCGAGCCCGAGCCGAGCCCGAGCCCCGAGCCCCGAGCCCCGAGCCGAGCCGAGGGCGCCGGCAGCTCCTCAGGGTAGTGGCTGCTGCCCGCGGCCGGGCGCGAAGGCCTGCGTGGGCGTGGGGCCTGCAGGCACCGCCGAGGCGGGCAGGGACCCCCAGGGCCGGCAGGGACCCCCCAAGCCGGCGGGAACCCTCAGGCCGGCAGGTACCCCGAGGCGGGCAGGCACCCCTAGGGCCGGTGGGACCCCCGAGGCAGGCAGGGACCCCCCAGGCCAGTGGGACCCTTGGGATGGGCAGCCCCCCCTGAGGCTCTGCCTACGCCCCCACCCCTGGGGGGTGCAAAGCCACCCTGTCCCTGCCCAGACATCTCCTACCTGGAGGTGTCGCGTGTTGCCAACTCAAGAAAGAAAGAGGAGTTTAATTTCCCAACATTTTATTAAAAAAGTGATTCTGCCAAAAGAAACGTTATTGGAAAGATGAAATCTTGCCGCCGACAGTGCTGTTGGTGGTAATCTCAAGCTTTATCCCAATAAGAAAGGTTTTTCTGCTATATTAAAAGTATAAGGCTTTTCCACAGCGTGTTCAGAACTTTACAAAATGCTGATGAACAACCTTTACTTAAAATTATTCCTAAAGAGTAATTTAAGGAGACTGAATCCTGGAAAATTTTGCTGTATCATTTATGAGCATTGTAGCTTGGTAGTCATCAAGTCATCCCTGCTTATCTCTCTTTCCCATCAGAATTAATTAAAAAAAAAACAACAAAGCTTTTAATCAAGCTTTTAAAATTTACTAACTATACTAGCAAAATTGTTTCCTTTAATGTTTTTATTGTTTTTTCTTAATCCTGACAGACTTCTGACCATCTTTACAACAAATACTTAGCGGCTATGCATAAAACATAAATAAAACAACAGCTAACTTAATAAAAGATGTCAACTAACAGATGTCAAATACCAGAATCGCTAAGGTTAGATGAGGAATTCAGAGATTTAATCGGTGGCATGCTAGAACTGGATGCTGAGAGGGGCTAAAGGGGTTTTTCATGATCCAAGCTCCGTGTGATCTCTGCTAGCGACAGGCAGGTGTGTACCCAGTGGTACAGGTATTCGGCTGGAGCCCCACCGTGCTGCCGCACCGCTGCTCTAGGTACACCTGCAACAAAGAAGAGCTGTAACTGCAACAGGACAGCTCAAAACTGCAAGCAGTGTCACCACAAGACCAAACAGAAGATCATCCCATCAGTGGAGCATTCCCTGAGTACAGTGATGCCACCTTGGAAAATGGTGATGCTTTGGAAAGCACACAGCATTATTATGACAGTGGCAGCCAAGCACAGGAGTGCTGCCTTTTTATTATAAGTGTATTATTTATCTTGTATTGGGGTAGGCCCCCTGTTGTACAAAGTGCTCTGGTGTATTTTAATGCTAAACAATTGATAATTAAAAATGAGAAAAGTGCCCTTTTTTTTTTTCCAAGCTCAGATTTAAAAGTAGTATCTTTCAAAACTCTTTCACTAAATGCTATTAAAGGTCACCACAGAATTATACCATTAAAGGCTGTGCTGTGAGTAGGTTGTTTTATGCTCTGTTCTATGTTACAGCACACATATATGGAACATAGGAGCTTTACCTGATGTTAAAGGAACGCCTATAATTGTGAGTTGTACCTGTATTCACACCACTGATCTCTCCAAATAAGTTCCATCCCAGGAAACCAACCTTTTGTAGCATACCTGCAGTTTGCCAAAGCTGTATTTTTTCTAGTTACATCTGTATCCCTAAGTGGAGGAAGACTGGATGCTCTAGGCCTGCTTCGTTCTTTCCAGTTAATTAGTGTAATATATATGAGGAGAACATACGAAAAGGAACTATGCGCTAAATGTTCACTGTTCCTCAGTAGGCAGGGTAGTGTTGATAAATACCCCCAGCTAAATTAACAACTCTTGTCCACATTTGATTTTTAACAGGCCTCTCAGGATGGCATTAGATCATCAAGGGAAAGATCTCAACAGAACAACAGTCATTTCTCTTGCAGAGATACTGCACATAGTAATAGCCTCTTGACTGCTCTGGCACCAAAAAAGCCCACATTCATTAAAGCAGAGAAAGACAGACTGAAAACCAGCTCCTGTAAGATGGCCAGTGAGTATATTAAGTACGTGGCAGATGGTGTTTACAAAGAGGAGGGCTCACACTGACCTCCCACAATCATGGTGCTGTTTGGAGCTGGGTCAGTCCCCAGGGCAGAGCATGGAGGTAGGTCTGAAGTAAATTTACTTGCCAAAAGAGCCATCATTCTTAATATATCTTTACATATTACTTGCAAAAAGAACCATAACTCTTGATACGTTTATCTGGAGGTTTACAATGAGATAGCTTGTTCTGGTAGGTTTCAAAGCTGATCTGCTCCCCTTAAGGCAATGAATTTTGATTCTAAATTTTAAAAGCTGACTTTTACTGACGAAAAAAGACTGCAGATATTTAGGACCCTTTATCTGTTGTTTTATCTATTGCAAATGGAAGTTAATTTCTAAAATAAGGGCCCTAAAAGCACTCAGCTAAAGGTTGCCACTGACACTGTTTTATTGCTGCGTTGTGTCTTGGTAATCTCAGAATTATTTTCTGATATTTACCAGTAATGCAGTCTCGCAGCAGGTCTGCTTGATCTTGCACAGATGTAGCAGTTGGATCAAAGCAATAAATCTCCTGAATCAAATTGTCATCCAGTTTCTGCAATGCAGAGAAGAAAGAGTCAGGTGGTGGTGCAAAACTTAAGAGCAGGTTACATAATTAAAGATGGCTAAGACAAGGATATAGGGAATCTGTAGGCAATGAATTATTTCACTGCTAATTCACCCTTGTCAAATTCCACTGTATCTTTCTGGGGGAAGAAGAACAGAAAACAAAGTCTCAACATTTTGAAGTCTCACCAGTTTACACTGACTCCAGTTCTCCGTCTCCTCTGAGCCCTTCCAGTTTGGATGGAAAAGCAACAGCACAGCCTTAACTATGTTATGTACCAGAGCCGGTGGTTCTGCATAGCTCTTTATTTCAGCAAAGCTCTGGGCATTGAGTTTCTGGACACACTTGCGCAGGTCCTGCAGCATGAACTGGTAGAACAGAATCCCTGCATGCCTCAAATTTGCTGCGTGTTCTGCCCCTGGAATCAAAAGCAAACCTTGCAAGAAGCTGCTCAGAAACACCTGCTACTCAAGTCTTATGTTATTGACTGAAAGGCTCTGCCCTCTTCATGATTAACTCTTTGTCTCCTTGACTGATTGATTTGTATACAGCCCAAGTATTCTATGAAACTTTAAAAATAGGTATGTGCTTGAGAAGGAGACAAAACTCGCCTTAGGGGCAAGCAGAGGTCCTGAGACTATGAAGGGTTCAGGCATGTAGGTAACTGCTAACTGTGAGATTCAAATTCTTTTGCTCTCCATTGGGACAGCTCTGAGGAGGACATGCTAGATCTCTGAACGCAACAAAGCACTTTGATATCAGTGGGACTTGAGCACAAAACACCAGAGTCAAACCAGAGTAAAAATGTAAATATTCCGTTTAACTGCACTCTGCTGGGTACTTTGGCTTGCTCAGGAATAGTTTATGTGTACCAAAGGTTTGTATGTGTCCTTCCATGCTTGTAGGAACAATTCTTTAGATGAGATTCCTAATTTCACCCCTAAACCCCCCTATTTTGGCTCTGTATGCACAATACCCAGTACATAGGTTGGTTCTGTTTCCTCTAAAAACATCTTCAGTATCTCAGAGCAGGCAGCTTGGGCCATCTTTAGCATTTTCTGCAGGTCTTTGTGTTCACGAGGTGGTAATTTCTGCTGGTGTCTGATGCTGATGTCAAATATGCCAAAAGCTTGCCCTGACAGGTCACGGAGAGCTGCTGCAATGTGGTATTCGCCATAGACAGAAGTGCAAATGACCTCTGAACTGTCTATGCACTTAAACAGGTAATCTCTGAAATGAGAATAGAGGGAAGAAAATGCACTAGATATTACCATTCCGGTTCTTTTGGTAATTTATTTAGCATATTTTAGTAAGATGCCATTCATCTCTTGTTAAAACAAAGGTATTACACTACTAAACCATTATTAAATTCCTTAAACCAAAATATGCAAAGCTTTAAGTATCATTCAAGCCTCATACAAAGAGAAAATAGCATTGTGGAACGAAATATTGCCTAGCCAAGGCAATTACTGAAAATCGTAAGAATTTAACAAACCTTGCTTTAAAAACAGTTTCCTGTTTATAACCGCATTGACATTTGTTCTACAGAGTTTTATAAAAAGTAAAAACATCTTCTGGAACAGCAAGTAGCTGTTCAACCAACTCTGACGACAAGGATGATATCCTTAAAGGACAAGTCTGTGAGGATCTTGGCAGTGGAAGGAAACCAATAGTTGAACAAGATGAGACTAATATGGCCAAGAAAAAAGACAAATTATTCTAAAGAGCAAAATGGTTCAGTGTAGGCTCTAATCCTGCAGACCTCTCACAGCAGATGTAGAGCTTGCTGGGCAGCTTAGCTGGTAAGCATTAAGTTGGAATTTAAGCTTTTTGCAGGCCTAAACTCAAAGAGCACATACTGCTCACCCCTTCATAATTCAGTATCGCATGTGTACGCACCAGAAGCCTTGATAGTGAGAGCAGTGCTACAGCCAAGATGCTTTTGCAGGGCTGCATTACCATGGGCTTTACGTATCGTGGACATGCCTGGCGCAGGCTGGGGTCACCTAGTTCGACTGCAGGTGCTGGAGCCTACCTTAAGAAGTTTTCTTTTCTGAGGAGAAGAACAGGAGAGCTATGAATTTCTTTTTGTCCTGTATTATCCATAGTAATCATTTTGCGCAGGGCACAGTCCTGTATCTGCTGGAGAGAAAAGGGAGGTTTAGCTGCATCCAAGAAAGGAACAGCCATTTGGAAGCTTGGAGACAGAGGGAATTGTTTATTTCTTAAAGGAAACTCCTATGTACATTCAAGGGCAATGGGATGGTTTAAAGACATCTCCCAACAGTGCTTGGTTTTATTCCCAGAACGTGTTGCTCAAGATGCATGAAGAATGTGCCCTGGACCTCCCTCAGCCAGACAATTTAATCCACCAGCAGGCTGCACACTGAGGAACAGCCACAAGCCAAGAAGAGGTTTTCCTTCTTTTTCCCATCCTCCTGCAATCCCCTTTCTCATGTCACGTTTGTGTTGGTGTACTTTGACACATGGAAAGCACAGAGGGGAGCAGATGACCTGGCTGTCAGGCAGCTAACAAGGGAACAGTGCAGAGCCTGGAACGGCAACAGAAAGCTGCCAACATAAACCATGCTTATCAGAGGAAGCAGCTGAATTATGGCTACAGCAGATGTCATACAGACTTTGTGATGACACAGGATCAGTCCTAAATATTGCATACCCTTTTCATCTTCTTAACTCACTTGTACATGAAGTGACAAGCTTCCCAGGGCCTGAGTGCCTGCTGAACAACTGGAATATGATCCGCAGGGAGGGAGCTGCCTTTACAACCTAGCTAATTGGGAAGCAGCCACTTCCTGAGTTGTGTTTATGTCTTGGCTGCTGACATTAGTTCAGAATGTAGAGCTAATACATTAGCTAAGGCATTCTTTTTTCCCCTAAAATACCATAATTTTGACATTCACAGAATTTCCACAGAAGAGCATCTCCCTCTGTGGAGGTCCCAGACAGCAAAGCTACAGATGGATGGATGGATGGATGGATAGGTGTGGGGCTTTGCTCTATTCATTGCTATGCAGCTGTGAGCATTGAAGCAGGAGAATATTCCCTTTTCCCACAGAGAAGGGGGTATACTAGCAGTGCTCTTGAATTGTGTTATGTGGGAGGATGAAAAGAATGAAGACTGGCTTCCGTTAGACAAGGAAACTTCTCTCTTTACCTTTGTAGCCCTTTTGTTGCACAGGCGTGCACAAGAATCTCAGGCAAACTCCAGTTTTTATGATAAAACCACTGGGAAATCACAGGCAGCTAGAAATGGCATGTCCTCACTAGAGAAGCCTTTCAGCCCCTGGCTTACAGGCTTTTCAGTGTAGTGATTTGCATACCTTGTCTTTGCCAGGCTCCACCAGGTACATAATGACAGTGTGGATGCTGGGAGCCCTGGGATACAACCAGTCCAGAGCAGTAACAGTTATCTGTAGAACATTTTCCAGTGTGTGGATATGGTGGTAGGCTTTGCTGAATGCGTGAGAAACTCCCTGTGAAAGCAGAATCGTTCAAATAAGCTGGACAGTTCTGTAATATTTTGGGAAAAAAGCTGGGGAAAGGTTTGTGCAGCAAAATGAAGCAACATTTTTGGAACAAATTACATTAATCAGAACTTCTAAAACTGAAAAGTGACTGAAATATCCCTTATCAAATAATGCTCTAAAGCTCCAGAGTACCCGAGTCCTGAACCAAAGTTGCTCCTCAGTGGAGGAAGCCAAATTGCCTGGTAATGTTGGCTTGCTGCGCTCCCTGCTGCCCACACGATGCATCCACAATGAGGCTGATTCTAAAGAGCATCCCAAAGAAATCCCAGGCTGCTGTTGCTTATAATTATTCCATCGTGTGAAAAAGAAGGTTTCAAGCCATTTTATGGAAACAAACACAAACCTGAGGTTCAGAGCTTCAGGAAATAAAAGCTACTATCTTTAGGCTTTGCACAAAAGTGCGATTAATTTACTAGTCAGGAGTAGCTTAAATAAATTATTGATGAAGTGATACCTCATAATCAATTACAGATAAGAAGCTAATCGGTAAGATATTGATAAGGTGTTATGCTCACACCACTTTTACCACATACAGTAGAAAGGGACCCACGGTTCTTGCAATTACTTTTTTTTTTTGCAATCTTCAGTAATCTTGCAATTACTGAAACCAAACATATAAAATTCACACAGTCCCTACACAGTTGTTTGAAGAATGGTCTAACAAATTGCTTTCTGATGGTGCCCACCTGATAGAAACTGATCTCATGGGTCAGAAAGATGGTTTTCTCACACTGGTCCCGAAGAGTGTCAAGTCCTAGAATGCCAAAGGCTCTCCAGCGAGCATCATGTAATGGCAGTACCAGAAATGAACCTTTTCTCTCCTCCACTGGGCAGTCATAGTTCCAGAAGTGGATATTTCCATGGAGCTGAACTCTTGGAACATGGATTGGCTTTCCCTCTTCAACAGCTGCAAAGCTGAAAAATAAACTTATGAGGAGGTTTGTTAAGAGCAGCAGAAAACTTTTAGCAAAACAATAAATACTGCAGCTTTGATCTCTCCCTGCTTTTTGGCATCGGAGAAGGAAGGTGTTACTTTGACCACACCCAGAAATACCACATTTACCACTTGCATCCCGAAGACAGTGGTAATAAATAAGGCACTTTACATCCTTGGGACATTTTAAAACCATAAACTAATGAATGTAATGAAAAGGAATACAGAAGCAAGCAGCAGTTACATTTAATAGGTTAGAAGAAGCGATGTTTAAAGAAAGAGACAAGTATGTCTAGCTTTTGGAAATGAGAAGTAAAGACGCATGAAAGCTGTTTATAGTGTATACACTAGGGAAGGAAAGGCATTGTTCTCAAAAAATATCCTGTGGATGTCAACTGGTATAAAGGCATTAATTTTTAAAGAAGGAAATGTAGGCCCAATGCAACAGACATTTGCTAAGGAATGAGGTTTATTAGACTGTGAGCTAATTTCCCCAAGGAAAGTAGTGAAATCCCAAAAAGAGCAGTTCTAAGTAGACCGTGCAGAGTATAACGGCATGTATATGATAATGAATCATTCCACAACAGTCCCTGAGGGGATTTCCTCTCTGGAGTATTCTATCAACCTCTCTTTCCAGTGCCCCCCAAACACTGCCCGGTACCCCTACATTCCAAATATTTTTGAGAAAAAGGAACAGTCATTTGCAGCTTTTCTTACCTTACTCCTTTCATGTCTTTGTAAAGTGTCTGGTTTAGAACATATGGAGCATCATCTGCGGTACATGCCACATAGTGTAGCAGAAACTGTCCGTGCTCTGGTGAGAGCTGGTTCTCTTCCAAAAGGGCAATATATGCACTGATCTTCTTGTTATCCCCATGGGCTTCTGCATCCTAGCAACCACAAGTTTCCCATTACATTATGTACATTAGCCATTACACTTATTTCATGTACTTAGCACTTGTCTCTTTTTTTGCTGAGATGTTGTTCTCGGTCGCTGATTCTGGGTGTCATGCACCAGCTGCATGACATGTATGTGTCTATGCTATGATCGTCTCTGACTGGTACAAAACACTTGGTATTTTGGCTGGCAAAGAAAATTGATTTATTTTTTCCTGCTGCTAATGGGGAGAAGTTCATATAAAAATAATCCCTAATTATAATCTGCGCCTAAGCAAAAGTCCTATGGATTTCTTCTCCAATAGGAGATTCCTTAGGAAAAATCAGACAAGTGCCAGTTTGGCTTTGAGGAAGGCTTTAATGGTGAGGACAAACTTCTAAAATTGCAGCTGCAAGTTAAAAATGCAACTATCTCCCCAAACTGACTCTCCTGTGTTTCATTGCAGAAGCTCCAAACTATAACTATGGATTTCCAGGCTCGATCTGAGTCAGCTTTTTCAAAAGTGAGCCATAAGTATCCATGCATTCTGTAGTGGTAGAGCATGGACAGGAATTCTTGTATCACAGATCTTGTGACTCTTTCTGTGCACAGCCATGGGCTCTCCTGAACATCAGCCAAGTGCACAAGGAAACCAGGCTCAGACCAGCCTCCCAGGCCAGTTCCACTCACACACCCCAGGGTCTGAAGTCAGTGTCACAATCCCAACACAAACAACACTCGTGCTCCCTGGGATGCGTACCTGGGAGAGGGCCTTAAACACGGCTTTGTAAACGGGTTCCATGCGTGCTCCACTGGTCTCAGCTGCTTGCTGGATATTGTGCAGCCATTTCCTCCTGGTTAAACTTCGCAAGCACTCCATGCGACTTCGCTCCACGCTTGTGGTCAGAAATTCCACCAAGTTGTCAATAGCTTCATCCTCATTGCCAGTAAACTCAGAAGCAACTAACTCAAGGAAAGTCTGGAATGCTGTTGGGGATAGCTTCCCCACTCTGCTGAGCTGTGGGTAACGGAAGCAAAGGTGTTTCTTTGCTAGTGAGAGAAACAGAAAATAAGACAGAGACAGTCTATTTGAATAATAAGTTCTGCTTTTCCTGTGCAAAATATAAATCAAGCCCTAAACTGGCTTTGGGTGGAGTGCTCCAGTCTGTCATTCTGGGATTCTTCCAGCTATCTCCTAAATCAAAGTTGTCATCATGACAAGTAATCTCCAGCTTCCACACTGGATGTGCTTTTTCCTCCTGCTTTCTCACCTCCTGAGAAAGAAACCTGCCCAGCATTGCTCCTGTGCCCTTTTGTACCTCTGCAATAAAGATCAATGCAAAATAGGAAAGCTGCTTGGAGTTACCAAAAATTAGAGGTGTTTCCACATCAGAACCAAATTTTGTGGACACTTGAGGGGCTGGTGGGACTGGGCTGCAGGTAGGCATCCTGTGTACAGTAATAGTAGCTGAGACCTTACAGATAAACTACTCAGCACTCCCATTACAAATGTGAAGGCCAGGGTCTACAGATGATTTCACAGATCACTCATATTCTTTGATTTTCCATTATATATGCCATACTTGCAGACATCATCTTTTTCTTTTGAGGCCCTCCAAAGTTACTATCATTCTTAATTATCCTTCTTTAAGTGCCTTTAATGAATTACTGAAATAACATCTGTATTGTGCTAAATCTCATTGACAAAGAGCAAAGAAAATGAAAGCTCTGCTGAAGTCACAGAGAGGACAGGACAATGGTGCTCTGCCATCACCTGTACTGCACCAAGAGATATAGATGGGGAGCAAAAGGACAAAGGGAGTTTTTATAATACATTGTTTAGAAGAATAAATTAATATGAGAAACATCTAAAACAGTGAAGTGCTGCCTGTTAGCTCCCAGGGGAGTGAAGAAGTAAAGATGACTGCACAGAAGCAGCTTCTTCCCATCTTGCACAAAGCCAGGGAGTGGAGCCATGCCTCCATCCCCTTTTTCATGTCCCAGGATTGCAGCTGAGCTGGCCCAAACGAGACGGAGTAGAAAGGACTGGCACAGTTTCCTTTTGCTTGGAGTCAGAGGGAAAGAGGAATGCCACAAGGGTCAAATGATTCTTAAGATTTGTTTTCATGTGCCTACTCACGCTAGTTCACAAACTTCCAGCTTGCCCAGAGGTCCTAAAGAAAAACGGGACTCATTTCAGACTTGTAATTCAATGAAAACAAAGATTTACCCCACCGCTTTCTAGTCAGATGTTATTTAAACCAGGAGCCAGCCTAACAGAGCTGTTTAACCCCTGTGCCAGTTCTTCCAAGCCCCCCACCAGAGCGCTGGGCTCACGGGGGTGCTCTTGCACAGCCTTTGGAAGTTGCAGGCAGCTTCCCGGCTTTGGAAACCCGGGATTCATCGGGTGCCCTGCCCAGGCTGTGCTTGCCTGCTCTCGCTCCTGGCTGCGCCTCCCCTGAGCACTGCAACGACTAACACTCCCATTTTTTTCTGCATCCTGATTTCAAATCCTGTTGGACCCGAAGAAGGAAAGAGTGCTTCATCAAGCCGCTTCTGACGAGCGATCTAAGCAAGCAAAGATATATAGGTGGAAGTGCGACTTTACTGTTAAACTGAGAGTAACAGTGCAATAGAAAATGCTTTGATTAATGATGCAGAGAAACAGCCAGGGAACTGCCCTGATTGCCTCCCAGGGCACCCAAGATGGGGATGTTTATAGAAGCTGGGAGCCTCCTCCTTTCCCTACGGAAGTCAGGGGGCCTTTTACCACAGGTTTTAGCTGTAGAAATAGCAATACTAACTGGCCCCAATCATGGTGGAGCTGACCTTTAATGCTGTCTGACCCTGCCCATCATCTAACCAATGTTCAGTGAGTTTTAATTCCATTTCTGACTTCCTGACAAAACTAGAATGGAGAATTTTTTGATGGTATAAAAGATGGATCTTCACCTCCACTTTCTCCTCTCTTTGAAGAAAGAAATACACGTGAAGTTGAAAAGGTCATGATTAGTTCCTTCATTATTAAGCCACAGCATAATGAATTAATATGAATGAATATTCCCCATTATATCATTAATGTTGCACTTTTCCCTTACAATGAAAATCAAATAATTCTACCCACTTTTCACTCTGTTTTCATCCAGGAGCAGTGCAATGTCTGTGAACTCTTCCCCCAAACCTGTTTGTTCCATAATGTCTTTGAGAGATTAGGTGGGACTACTAGAAATAGTTTTATGTTGCTTGTAGGTGGTATTGATTTTGCTATGCTCTCTTTCTATCTATTTGTCCTTTAGTTTATGAGCTCTTCATGGAAGGGACTATGTCCTTCCATATTTCTGTAGTGTGTTCTGGCATGCCTTGAATACAAGAGAGCTGTTAACTGCCAGTTTCTTCTGTGGCTGTACAGCCTGGAGACTATTAACCGTAGCATGCCAGTGCTCTCCCCAACCTACCGGCTGCCTCAAGCGAGCTAAAGGATAAAGAGATTTTGGTGGTTGCCAAAATAAGCCATTTTTAGTAATGTGGAGCAGAACAAGCAACATGAAGATGAGCATAGAGATGAATCCACTCTCCACTCAAGCACATATGTAGACATGTTCTTAATTGCTAATGGAGTATTTCAGACCACCTAAGGCCCACATGTTCATATGCATAAGGCTGCCAGACAGGTCCAGGTGAACCTGCAGGACTTCTGCCTCACCCAAGTCTATTCTGACAATGACCAAATTTGCTAAGTTTGTTCATAGAAAGGAACCAACAGAGAAGTAAGACTCAAGGTTTCTAATTCCTGAGAGCTGCACAACAGTGTGGATTACTGAAGGCTATTTGAGACCCATAAGAAAAGCTGTTGCTCTCTCCTATGAGATATATTCCTGCAGATAGCACAGTAAAATGGATCTATTAAAAATAGCTGGATAACACAGATGGGCTAGACTAAAAGTGCAACCATGTCTTCAGGCTTTATGCATGTTTTTTACTGCGTTATCACAAGTATACATTGCATGTTACAGCTGAAATAATTTTTCAACACATCACAGTATCATGAAAGCATTGGGCCGTCTCTCTGAATGGGCTTCTGTCACAGAGGAGTCTTGCCCAGGAGGAGGGGATGGAGCTATGCATTAACAACTAGGTCTGGATAACTGTTCATTTTATACATCATACCATGTATGCTTACGACTGCTCGCAAAAACAAAAAAAAGACTGGTGCTTGCCAACAATTTCATCAGCACTGCCGTTGGATGGTTCAAGGCCTACTGTCTTGTCATCTCAGAGCAGAGCTGTCTCCTTACCCTTCCTCAAGGCCTCTTTTTCCATCCCTTCCTTGAATGTGCATAGAACAGCATCCACCTCCTCCAGGTCCAGAAACCCAGATGCATTGCTGTCCCACTTTTCAAAAAGTGCCTCCAAAAGCAGCTTCCGTCGGGCCAAGTGAGAAATGTGGTGAACCTACAACAGAGGCACAGCCAGTCTTTAACTCCTGGACATTGATGCTCAGTGTCTACATGTAAAGTATAGAAACTGCAGTGGCATGCCAATCACGTAATTCCTATGGGCCAGGCCAAATACAAACATACACAGCTTGGACCTGGAGAGGAATCATTAAACCTGGGAGATAACTGGAAACACTAAACACAGCCAACAGTTCAGATTTACCAGGAAGAATCAGCACTGCAGTGTTATTTCACTGTGAACAATGAAGCTCAGATCTAAGGTGAGATCAATTCAGGTAAGTACAAGTTTCCCAGAGTACAAATGTTTTCCTAGTAAGAACTAATCCCAGCCTTGTTAGTAACACCCAAAGATGTGACAGTTTGCATTTCTGTATATTGTGACTTTACCGGTGCTGCCCTGAAGAGTGTGGGCTCCAAGCAAATGCATGTAGAATTTGTCCTTTAAACCCAGTCTTTGCACAGCGTACAGTGATAAATGGCTGGAGTGGAATTCTCTCCAAGGCCAAAATACTGCCAGTGTGTGTGTTATGTTCAGTGTGAGGACAGTAGAGCCGTCAGATCCAATATCTCACCCAAATTAGGTCAGCGGCACAGAGGGAAACTAGAAAGAGCTCTGAGGAAAACGCAGCTAGAGTGGCTACTGTGGACAGACCCACCACAAAATGCATCTGTACTCTGAAGTGGTATGGGGCACCCTTATGCTGTGCATGATGGTGTTGCTGAAGGGGAATATATTTTTTCAACGCACGGCAAGAGCACCTTGTAACTTAAACACAAAAAAGCATGTCCACATTCACATACAGCCATGCACGTAGTAAAACCAAACATGTTTGTTTTAAAATCCTCCCCAAAACACCTACAACTTCATATGTACATGCCAGTGCAGTAGGTCAGAGATCAGGTTCATGGCTTTTATAAAGGTGAATAAGCAGAATGGAATGTTTTGAGCTCTTTCACAATTAACTATCAACCTGCTGTCTCACTGAGTCTACTCTAGAACAGACAACCTCTTACAGAATGAGTCTGTCATCACCTCTAGAGCTAAGGGCTAGGGAGGGAGGATCCATATGAAAACAAAGGGGTAAAAGGTCTCTTGAAGAAATAGAGAATGCAAGGCTGTGAGTGAATATCTCTGCCAGCATGAGATTAAAAGCTGACTTTGAAAGTGTCTGTAAGCATTTAATTGTTTTTTGTTTGGACATCAGATCAGCAGAACTTATCAATATTTACTTTTTCTAGTTGTTCCATTTTTTCCTCTTCTGTCTGTTTGTATTCTTCTTTGATAAATGCAGTAAGCCTCTTCACAGTAGGCAGAGAAATGTCTTCACCAACAAATGTCTCCATGAGCTGTACAAACTGTGGCAGGTTGAGGCAGCTTTCATCAAAGGCACTCCTAGTGCGAGAAGCCCAGCGGTTCTGAATGTCTGCCATGATGGGATCTAAGTCTGAAAGACAGAAAGCACAGTGCGTCACAGGAAGCCAGATGCTACCCTAAAGCCAGCCACGTGGCAGGTATCAACGCAGTCCTGAATCCTGCACTTCCTATCCAATGAAATTATGGCTGAATATGGACTGACTCCATGCTGACTAAAGGCCTTAATCTGCTTATACATTTCTAATAGTATCTCTTCAGATTTATGCTCCAGTGTAGCATGGATGCTATTATACAACCAGGTCAAATCACTGGATCAGCTCACAGGTGAGCTGAAATTACTGTTACACAGCAAGTGGCCTTCTGAGACAAAGATTACATTGCTCTTATCGAAGTCAGTTTGGGGAGGTAGCGTTTGTATTCTTGCCAAAACATTCAGCTCTCGCCAGTACTGGCATGTCTGCAGACACCACCAGCCACTATGTGCCCAAGTGAACACACAGCTTTATGACCAAATACCTGGAAATCTAGTATTCTCACACTTCCAGTCCTCTGGAATTCTCTCTGCACAGCTGCTGTAACTGCAACTTTGGTCACTAGTCAGAAGGTCACCTGATGAGAGATAAAATATACCTTGTAATCATGTAAGCTTTTAAAAAAGACACAAGATAGCTTTTGCTTTTAAAAATGACACAAGATAGCTTTTCTAAAAGCTTTTATAAAGGTATATCCAAGCAATAGTTTCTGAAGCAGATGAAAAGAGCTGTCACCTGACCATGGCACTTCAAACTCCTGGCTAGCTTCAGCTGGAGAATCCTGTCTGTCTGAGCGTCCTGGACATCTTCTGTAAACAAGAGCTTACTAGTCTGAGCACCCTGCTGATTAATATGTAAAATCTACCTCTGTGTCTCTGGAGTTATCCTTGTTATCAGTAGCTATTTATTTTTACTGTCTGGAAATACTGCTTCCTGCAATTCACCTGATTAATGTTCCATTTCTTAAGCATAGCTACAAACATCCATTTAGCAAGAGTAATAAGATAAATCTTTTCCAAGATATGTTCAAAATTATATTCAATTCAGACTTCTTGTTTCCATCCACCTTTCTCTCAAAGGGCATCGTACCACCATACCATTGTTTCTGGGAGAACAGGGTGAGAATCTGCTCTGAGGAGGGAAGTACTGCATGCCCCAAATGACACAGGATGCACACCCAGGGACTGGCTGAATGACAGGTTAGTGCTGTGTACTGGGAGTTAACCACAGAAAGCTGTAGTTTTCTAAACAGTGGGCTGTACCATCAGTTTTACAGCCCTTTATGTAATAAGTCTGTCACTAGACTGCTCTGAACCAGTTCTTGCAGTGTTTTAAACTGTGAGAAGAGTGTTTTCACAGAGCGCTAGCAAGGAAAAAGTTGGTCCTTCTGGTATGTTTAAGCAAGTACCTCTTTTGCAAAGCACACAGTTGCCTGACCACAGCCTTCCTAGAACAAGGGCCTTTGTACACAATTAAAACTTATGATAGACCTTTTGAATCACAGTGAGAGATTAAAATAAAAGGTTCCTGCTATTTGATCTCATACTGTGTCTCCCTATGGGCAATCACAGTCTAAAAATGATTAAAAGTAATATTTAGATTTAACGTGCTCAGGCTCCTGTCTTATATACTAATATTACAGAGTGAAACAGAACATAAAAGTTTCTCCTTATTATAAAAATGCTGCTGCTTCAGAAAGTGCCTGCTTGAATTAAAGTGCCTGCTCAGTGCTTTGAATACAGATCACCAGCACACCAGCAAAGTGACTCACCTGCTGTCCTGTGAGAGGAGTACACTGAAAACTTGGCAGAAAACACCATGCTAAGAAGATATCAAAGCTTATGGTCTTATGTATTCAGAAATCACCCACATGCTTTCAGTAGTTTTTAAATGGATTTAAACCACAACTATAGTTAAACCAGTCCAAATATATACACTGCAAAAGATTCAAGTCCGCCAGAATAAAGGGGAATGCTTTACCTTTGCCCTGGTCTTGCAGAAGGTCCTCATCCTGCAGTCTTGTCTCCGAGCTTGTCTGTTGGCCAAATGGGCTGCCACGCTGCCTAGAAAAACTCTCTTTTCCTGCAGGAGTTTCTTTCACAACCTCTGCAAGCGGAGCATCCTGTTTTGAATCAATGACATCCATGTCTGCTACAGCTCTGTCTGCTGAGGTCATGGATGTAGCTTCAGGTGTTGGTCCTGAAATTGTGTTAGTTGTTTCTGTAATCAACTTGTCCTCCACCTGACTAACTTGCCCTTCTGAGCCAGGTTCTCTGTCCAAGATACAATAAACTTCTTCCCTATTTGTTTCTGTATCAGGCTTTTTACTCAAGCTAAATTCCTCTTCTTCCACCTGTTTTTCAGATCCAGGTTCTCCATCTCTACTGAGACTGTACCCAGTAGAGGCTGATCCTGGCAAAGCTTCCTCCTGCCTGTCTGCACTTGCAGACTCAGTTTCCCTCTTAGGTTTGGTGTCTTCATGGAAACTGGATTTCTTACTAAGTACGGTATCTCCATCCAAATCACTAGCTTCAAAATCAGTACTTTTCACTGCTGACCCAGCATCCTCACATTCCTTTCTCACTTCAGCATCGCTTGATTCTGCTGCTTGGTTTTCTTCCTTAGAAATTCCTCCAGTCTCAGCTTCAGTCATGCCCATTTGTTCAAAAAGATCTTCTCTGCTACTAGTTCTTATTCTGTTTGTGCCTTGCGTATTATCACCTACAGGTTCATATGCCAAAATCTCTCCCTCAGAAATTCCTGTTTGAGACAAGACTAACTTTACACTGAGTTCCTCACAAACTTCCTGGTCATCAAGACCTCCCCATAAATCTGCAGGCTCAATCTCTTGCAGTTCAATTATTGGCCCTAAAATAGAAAAATTGTCAATAAGGTGATAGTTTGCATGGGTTTTATGTTCTTTAGCATTGCATAAGAAAATTTAAAGAAAAAGAAAAAAGGTATTCCAAGCAAATACAGACGATCAGAAAGTACCATGCATCTCAAACACAAAATTTCAGAATAATGCCTTTGCCTACAGAGAACTGCACTTGTGTTTTATACCATATTTCTTTTGAAATAATTATCGGTTTCATAATTCTCCATACTAAGAAGGAATGCTGTAATTTGTCTTGCATTTGATCTTAGCAATTAATTAGTGTCCAATATAAAAAATTGTTACTTTCATGTAGATTGTTCTCTGTGTTTTTTCTTTATCTTTCCATGTTCCTGGAGAAATTTTAGTGTAAACACAAAATTAACCTCTAATATTGCCCAGTAAGAAAGAACAATTGTTTCAGAAAAAGTAGTCTTTCTTTAATTCTACTTCCAAAAAGTAATTCACAATTTTGTAGGAAGGAAAAGTTTTGGATGCTGAAGTATTTCTGAACATTGCGTCACAGTTTGCAAAACATGTTTGCAAATGATGGTGTATAGGTCACATTATTCGTTTGGGTCCTTTTTTAGGTTCTGTTCACTTCTGGTAACACTTAGAAGACACATATTAACTATACAAGCTCATGTGGCTTTCTAATGTTTTAACCACAATCAAAATATCCCACATACTTACACTGTCTTGGGTTACAAAATCCCCTCTTAGCAATCACCGGGCTTCTGTCATAGAAGTCTGTCAGCAGGGCAAGTATTTTTTGTCTATCTAAGAGACCAACCTAGACAAAAAGATCATCATTATTGTTTTTTTCCTGTGGTTCTTGGGACTTAACATCAACATTTGCAGCACTACAAAGGCACCATTAGCTAAGAATTACCTGTGTCTGCAAATAAGCCATTACCAGAACATCAGTACAAATCTCCGAGAAGTGAATTTATTTCATAGAAGCAAAAAATTATCTGAGCTTAGCTGGAATTCCCCATACATATTGTTTGGCAGGCACGTTATGTTGGATATTCTTGACAAATTACAGTTAGGTGACTGTAACCACTTCTGCCAAAGTTCTTCTTCATGTAAAGATCAAAACTTCAACATTTCATACTTTCAGGACAAGTATTGCTTGCCTAACAATACTGTGGAAGAATTTTCACATATTATGGGTGTGCTGTATTATCTTAGTGACTGCACACTGTAGTTTGGTTTTATGCCCCATCATTTCCTTTCAAGTGTTACATATTGGCAACTGCCTGGAAAATAATTAGTCCAAAAATCTGAGGTATTCTGACAACCTCCCTAATTTCCTTTAAAAATTCATACACATTTGACCACAGAAGTGAGAAAGGTATCTAGTTCCAATGCAGAGAAGCACGCAGAGTTTATTAAGTCCTTGGTGCTCAGGGTGAGTGTATTAAGACAATAAAACCAGGAAAAGACAATTAAGTGGGTCATTTCCAATCAGGAAATTGTGAGTTTAAAAAATAAAGCAAATCTAAACGATCACAAGTTTTCCATTTTATGACAAATTCCTGTTGTCATTTGTCCTGCCACTTTCGTAATCTCCCTCCCATTAGTGAAATATGGTAATCAGAGAACAGATTTACTTCAGTTCATTATTTGCAGCAAGTAGCTTTCCATCTGAACTATTGACTTCCTTTCCACATTTTGCTCTTAGATTAAAAACTGCAAAATGTAAAATTCACCAAGCTTTTAATTCCTCGTGGACTTCTGCCCTTAGGCTGAAGAAATAAAGGAAGAAGTTTGCTGCTCTTTGCTGGAAAAGAGCTCAAGATGACCATGTTGTTTATAATCTAAAACCATAATTAATGGCATCAATGTTTAGGAACAGAAGATTTGGAAACAACAGAGATACATGCACCAAGTACTGGAGAAGGGCCTCCCAAAGAGGCTAATACCAAAAACCTAAGTGAATACATCACATTTTCTGTTACTGCAACACCTTTCCTTTACAGGGAATTGGAAGCTTTTTGCAAATTCTGAGGAAAGGATTAGAAAACTGAAATGTAAACGGCTGTCCAGACCAGTTTTAGTGTTTCAGACTCTGGCAACTTAATTCCTGCTGGTAAAAAAAAATGCTGGAAATTACAGTTGAATTTCAGCCACCTGTAAGGTTTGGAACACATGTCATCATATAATTCTGTTTCTAAACTTATATGATGTAGGCCCTGATTCCCAGTATCTTCATCTTCTTGACATTAATATACAAATATCTGGCTCATTCCCATGTAAACATTTCTTTATGTTGTTTGTTTTTCAGTTAAGTTATATCAGAATGAATTCTGCATCTATTCAGTAGATATACAGAGAACATGTTTTTGAAGATGTTACCAGATCACTACGGAGTATTTGGATTCTCCATTCAGTGTGTCCATTACACACAATTTTCCCTTTACGTTTCCTCAGCTATTACTTGTCACAGTCATCTACTGGTTTCCTTGAATTTGGTAACACTAATGAAAAACTTTGTTTTATCAGAAAGGTAAATCAATGAATGAAATATTATTAAAAAATAATTAAATATTATTAAAAAAATAGAAATGCTGGTTTGGGATTCAGATACTTTTTTGTTATGTTAAAATAATATACTTGGCAGATTTAGATAATTTAGATTCTAGAAGAGTTTTTTTGTGATTTAGATTTTTTTTTATTGCTACATATCATTAAAAATAGTAAATTCATTTTCAGAAATTACTGAATATGAATTAGGGGTATGTTTTCCACTTTGTTTTAACATTTACAATTTAGACAAATTTGCCATTCTCCCAGAGGTCACTGTTGTTCCAGGCCACTTTTCTTTAAAACTTACCTTGGGAGGAACATGTCACAGTAAAGCTGTCTATAGAAGAGAGGTCCTATCCCCAGCTGTGCTATCTTTCTGAGTTCCTAAATTTACTAGGAAAGATCACATTTCTTTGTACCTCGTGTGACTGGGGTGGCTGATGAAAGATTCCAGCCCATCAGCCCTTTGGTTGGTCTTGTCGGCAGGACAGGTACAGCACCCACTATAAATAACAGCAGACCATCTGTGTTTGTACAACCACCCAAAACTTGTCTCCACTTTTAACGAGTGCCAGCTTTAGTGGCTAGAGAGTTGAAACATGTTGACCTAATTTTCTTGTCACCTCGATATTGGCAGGTGATGATTCTCAGTTGTTTTCAGAAATGTGCTGTGATCTGTGAGTAATTAATTCCTTTAGCAACACAGACTAAACCAGTCTTGCCATTTAATCAGTGTTTAACCGTTTGATTGTTTTTCTAGAAATGTGATGTGTATGTGTGTGTGTATCTTGAACACCACAATGTGCTTGTTAGCCAGCAAGACGGGAAGAACAGACACTCAGAAAAGGCCATGAGAAAGCAGACTTGTTGCTGTACTGTGAGAAGGGTAATCAGAAATGCCTCAAAAACTTCATTTGTTTGAAAACTAATCCCTGACTGAATTCGGTTACATTTAAAGATCCCAGGCTTAAAATGTCCCTGAAAATTAATACAGATTCTGTTATAATGTATAAAAGAAACTGTACTTGATATACATGAGCACAGGGACAATGAGCTTAAAATTCACAGGGCTATTGCCTTTTTGGGCATTAGAGCAATGATTGTGTTCTGGTCTGGCCTTGAAAAGTTTCTGCTTCACTGTATAGTCCAGGCTGTTCTTGCTGAGCTGCCATCCTTCTGGATGCATGCATTTGAAATCATAATAATGATCATGTGGATACCTTCTAATTTGACTGTAATTTAAAACACAGCTTTCTCAGCTCCCTGGCCCTAATTGCAACTCACTGAGGCAGCCAGCCTCACTCACCATGCAGACTGGAATAACTGCCTGCTACCAAACAAATGTAAATTAGGAACTGAAACAACTGCTTTGCTGTGCTTTGCAGAATGAGTACTGCAGGTAATGGATCACATTCAGGTGGTAGAAGTCCTTGTGTTAGTTTGCATCTTTTATCTTCCCCGTGGGTACAGAACGGCAGGACTTATTAGAGCGATACAAAAGAAACCAGGTCAGGTTTAAAAGAACTGCGTGGTCCACTCTACAGTTTAGTGAGCTCCATTTGCAGAGCGAGGCTACTTCGGAGGCTAGAAACAGCAACCATGTTTGTGCTCTGATCATGTTTTTCTGGCAGCGATGGCGCCTGTACTGATAGCTGCTCACTCATGTTATGTTGTGCTAGCATGTTTGGCTCTTTGCCTCTGAGATGCCACTGGGAATAGTAGCATGGTGATTACTGCCACAGAAATAATAGGAAGAAAGTCATATCAAAACATGAAAGGGAAAGAAGCGATCCTTTCAAAATGCGCGGCAAAGATAGCAGTCGGCTTTATATATTATTCTACCCAGGAGGATCCATCATAGCTCTTCTTGACAGAGCAACAGGAAAATGAAATGTCTTCTAGCTAAGAACTAGACACATTTCTTTCCTCACCCCTGAAACAGCAGCGTGCCTGCTATTCTCTAAAACACACCATGGGTGTTGAATTGTGCTCTGTAATTCCATTCTCTTAGAGGTAATGACATTATTAGCATGACATTGTGGAGCAATGGGTTCATTCTGGGAAGGCAGGCTGTAAACATCACTAGAGGAGTGCTCGATGGAATATGTAATTTAAATAGGGGAGAAAACTGTAAGATTATGGCAACCATTTGCTGTGTAGTAGTTAGCCAGCAACTGGCTAACTGAGGCTACTGAAAACAAGTACCATACTTTTTGAATTAAAGCCCAGGTTTTTAGCAATAGCTTATGCCACTAATTCTTCAGCTCCTACTATTTTCTAGTTTACCAATAAGTCTGGCTTTAAATGGGGATGCAGGCGTATTCAGAGGTCGATAGATAGAGTTTAGAGCTGCTGAAAACCAAATTATGGCTTTTGAATTCCATTTCCAGATCTGTAGCTGACTTACTGTATTTTAATTTCCTGCCCATAAACTGTGGTTGAAGTTCACAGTACTTTTCTCAGAGAGGTTGTAAAGATAGATTATTTTGCATTTTGAATTTAAACTATGAGATTTATTGATAGAAGCCCTAAAGGGGTATAAAATAGTGCAACATAATTAATGCAATATATGTCACTATTGTAGCAATGCGCACATTTGTTAAGGTCAATCTATATCAGATTGTCTTTGCTGAAATATGGCTGAATAGACAAATCCGTGCCCAAACGTTCTGAATGTGCTGTGGGAACAGGTAATGACCAGAAGTAGTAAAGACCATGGTTAATTTCTTCTCCAGGATCATCAAACTTCAGCTCCAAGTCATCAGCTTAGGTCATTCAGTTTCTAATTAGCCATCAGCTTATAGGCTATTAGCTATTTCTGTGTCTAACAACTATGAATTTGAAGACAATGCAGCAGCTATTGTCGTCTGAAATAACACTGAGTAAACACAAAGAGAGTATCTAGGGTCATGAAGACTAAACACAAAGCAATGCCCCAGAGAAATACCGATCTGGAAGCATCACCATATTGAAATTGAGAGCTGCTTTGCCTACCTTTCCGTAATCACAATCTAGGAAGAGATCAGCAAACATTTGCCTCCACATATCATGTCTTATTGCTCCTTGGAAGTTATCAGCACACTGGCAGAGATGCTTCAGGATTTCTTGGAACATGTCATTTGAAAAATGTTCAGCATAGGAATGGACATACTATGGAGAGAAAGCAGCAGTGTAAATGGTTAGTTTTCTTCAAGTATTTTCACCCTTATTTGAACTCCTAAAAATCTACCGCGTGCAATGAAATATATAGGACTTTGTAGTTTGATCTGCTAACATAATGCAGACTTGGTGCATGGATGCTACACTGCCTACTTTTGTTCTTTCTTTCAGAAGCAGCAACATTCTCCAAACAAGACTGGGACACTGCTGAACTAGGCACTGCACAAACACATCTGAACAGTTCCTCTCCTGGCCTCAAGGTTACTTATGCTCAGTGGTTCAGAGATGCTGGATCAGAATCTAGCCTAAGAAATGTCATTTCTTAAGCTAGGTTATCTCAGGGAGGATGTAAGTTCTCCACAATTTTCTGTAGCAATTAGTATTCTTGACTGTACTCCCAAGGAGGTATTTTGAACTATTAGTTCTTGCAGAACTGACAGTCACTCAACTCTTTCATGCCACAAAATGACCATTGCCCACAATTTCAGTGTTTAGAGAACCAGTTTGGCTAGAATAAAAAAAGGAAAGAACCTTTTGAAAATGAGCCTGCTGTCACCTAAGTCCTCTGACGCTGGGAATACTACTGACTTGAAATTTATTTTAAGTTCTAGCCTTGGAGACACTTTAACACTTTGGATTTATAGCCATGTGGTTTTTATGAGCAAAAGCAATATGGTTCTAAAAATGTGGTGTGCATGACATAAATAATAATGGCCATCAGAACAAACCACAATCCCAAAGCCTATGCTGAATTATTATAGCAGGTTTCTGGAGCCAGCCACAGTAACAGGGAGCCTATACAGTTAAAAGGAGGAATTTCCAAAACACTGAATGTTTCCCATTATCCCATTTGTAGAGTAGGGATACCTGACAGAAGTGTTAGAACATCTTGGACTTGTTGAAATGCCGCACAGGCATGAACAAACTGAAATATTAATACATGTTATTATTATTCATGTCTCTGTTGCATAATTTCCAAATATATGGGACAAGTGGAGAAGAGAGGAAGAGCAGAAAAGCAGCACCCAATGGCCTGAGGGGTGGCTGGTGGCAAAGAACTCCTAACGCAGTGTGTGGTTTTTCCGCATTTCAGCATAAAAACAGAGCGCGTAGGTGGATTGGAGAGAAGGTGGCAGATCTGGGGCTACATGTATCTACTAGCTTTTCAGAGCTATTACAACCTGGAGCCCTGTGACAGATGAACCTTAACAATGACAGCAGTTGGGAGGGGGCAGGTTGAACAAGCAGCTTGTTATTTTGAGTGTCATCTTGATGACACATCCAAAGGCTTGTGTATTAATACTGCTGTCTAACAGCTTCACAGAAAATTTTTTAGAAGCGTATGTTCAGCTGTGTGGGCAGGAGAAACGATCGTAGTCTTAGCTTTTCTTAGCTGATGTGTAAAGCACTCTACTGTGTGAAGTACTGTACACATAAGAAGCACACATTTATTTATTATTAACCAAGAGATTTTGACACCATCAAAAGAAAGCTGGCACACGTCCTTCTTGCTATCCAGTGTGAGACCTCACTGTAGTTTGTGAACACACACACATCAATAACAATGGATCTTTGCTTTTTGTTTCTACTGGTCTCAACAAAAATGTAGTAAGCAGAAATAACATGCAATCATGGAAAATAATGTCACCTTTAAAGCCTGATTCTGACCCTGCAAAGACACTGTATTTCTCTTGGTGTCAATAGCTTTGTGTCAGACTGCTGGGGGCTCTGCATGTTAAGAGTACAAAGCCTGTGAAATAAATTATTAAGGACTGATGTCTGGGATTTAAATGCTTTTAATATAAAAGACCCCACGAGCTTGTCACGAAGGATGCAAAAATACAACAGCCACTGTTTTGCATGTGCAAAAAAGAACCCCAAA
Organism: Microhierax caerulescens; assembly: GCA_035590215.1. Lineage (NCBI taxonomy): Eukaryota > Metazoa > Chordata > Aves > Falconiformes > Falconidae > Microhierax > Microhierax caerulescens. The sequence continues at coordinate 107,355,593 of JAVJGJ010000001.1, read as the reverse complement.
CCCCAACAACAACGTGTGAGGTCTCTCTACTGAGTTTCTAACAGCCTTTAAGTAACCCAAAGCTGTGCTGAATTCAGGGAAGGGGGGGGAAAAGCACCATTTAATTTTAAGGTCCATTAAAAATCAATGCTTTCCACATGTGAAAGGGCCTAGACCAGTGTGGAGAAAGATCATCTCTCTTTCTGGTTTTGGTGGATGATGCAAACTGATGAACAAAGGTAAATTGTAGCTGAGGATTAGCAGCAGCCCTGTCCTGAGAGCAAGGCCTGTGATAATGGAGCAGTTCCCAAGGGAAGTGATGAAAGCCTCATCATTTGATTCAGTTAAAACCCAACTGGAAAAAGCATCAGAGAATATATTCTAAGAACAACATTGCACTGGTTGGTAAATCAGAGAGCTTGACAGTCCATGTCTTTTGCACTTCTCATCTCTGTTGTCATCTCTTTAATTGAGTTAAAATAAAGAGTACACAAAATATATTTTGAAAAATTTTTCTAATGCTAATGGAGCATGAATTCATTCAGTGCTTATACATATACCATAGGGGTTATGGATTGATGCTTCATTTCAGTGACAAAAGCAATTCTCTGGGCTCCCATTATCCACAACAGTTTTCTTAATTAAATGCAGTTATTCTGAGGTTAAATTTTAAAATACCTCATTTCATGCTTAAGAAAGCCTTCAACAAGTTACCATAAAAATGCATTTCTGTGCAAAATGCCAAACATGTGAGTCTCCTGAGAGCAAAGAAGGCACAAAAATCACACATGGTTTCTTGAAATTAGTCTCTGCACAGCTGCTTTATACTCTGTTTTTAATTATTGTAACAGTACCCACCAGCACTGCTGCAGTTGAGGGTATGGCATTATTTCTATGCTAAACACCCCTTTACACAGGTATAACTACCCAGCCATAAAATTTAGCTCCATCATAGGTAGAAATGGCTGGCAGTCATGGCCTGCAAAGTTTTTCAATAAATATAGTTTGAACCCATTTGGATGTTTTCAAATTGATGAAGAGTATAATAATGGGGTGAAACTTCCAAGTACATTGATTGATGTTGGTGAGTTAAAACACACTTCTGATGTTTCTCAATGACAGCTTTTGATTTTAAAACTGCCTATTTTTCAGCCTGGTTATGCTTCATGCAGATTTTTGACACTTGTTGCAGTTTGTTTATGGTTCAGGCCAGCAATAGTTCGGGGCAAAAATGGTAGAGCTTCACATCCCAGTTCATCACTTGTTAGGCTTTCCCATGGTTAATAGAATGTAATCAGAAATAACAGTACTTCAGGGACATTACTTATTACCTCAAGCTACTGGTTATATTGGGACACCAAACCTCCCTTGAGCAGTAAAGGCAACAACTAAATTCACAACTGATTCAGGGCTTTGGCATTGTAGAAAGGGACTGAGAGGGATGTCCTACAAACCACTGCTTCAAGAGTAACTTCTCAGAGCGGCACAGGCTACAGTTCTGAATAAAGCAAAATACTTGTCTCTTGCTGGCCAGAATGGAAGCGTTGTGACAGCAGAGAATGAATAGAGAGATGGAACATGAAATGTCCTGATACAAACAGTTACCTGGGATGCTGGAAAAGTGAAGGTCTTCACTTACTCATCTTAGCTGTCCCCAGGGAAATGCTACTACTTTATGATAAACACCAAATTCTGAATCAGATGCTCTTAATGCATTTCTCACCTCTGTGAATTCATCTACGTTTACTTTTTTTCCCAATGTGTCTAAGATTTCCAGCTTCCTGTTATAGATTGCTATTAAAAAATGAAGGGATATTGGTTTAGAAAGCAGTTGTGGGTTTGCATATTGTACACATTTTGTTGCACACTTCTCTCACATTCACTTTCTTCTCATGTCGCATTACATTTATTTGAGGTTATCCTACACAGTAGCTGAAGCATCTGACCGTATAGAGGCTACTTAAATCTGTTTCTTACATATTTCTTCTGCTGAGAATCTGCACTTACCTATTCAGAACTGTATGGTCATTTATTCTCGACATGTTGGTGGCAAACTGCAATGATTTTAACAGTACTTATAACTAACTAGGTGAGGGAATAAATATTTTTTTATTTAACAGACAGGTAAAACTGCCATTAAATTCTGGAAACATGGATCTTGCTTTGCAATACTGGAATCTGCAAATCATAGTAATTTTCCCAAGAAGCTCTGTGGGAATATTTTTACCAATGATGATATTCAAAACTATCTTCTGGGCTGCTGTAATGGAACTGAGAAGATATGTCAAATGTCTACATAGATTTCTGAATGAGCACGGACATGCTATTTCTGTTTGGATTATTTTTCTGTTCTTTCTTCTACAATATATCAGGAGTAATAAGAAAATTCACCACAGAATGCATTTATCACTTGTTGGTTAAGACATTCCTAAACTGTATATTATCTTTATTAATCTATAAAACAAAGCTTGCTGTTCCATTAATGTATATTGGATGCTATTAAATGAAATAAATTAAGAAACGGAGCCACACTATTAGTGAAATATGACATAAAGCACCTCCAGCATCTGGAGAGCAAGAATCTGGACAGAAACTTCCTTCTCAGCCTCCCGTCCTAGTATCTGTTCACACACGAGAACCACCGCAGGAGCACAAGGGCTGTGTTTGGCATTACCCCAATGTACTACCAATATAGGATGATTACTCAGAGCAACAATTCTGTAATACAGAAAGAGCTGAGCAAGGGCAAGCTCTAGACAGAGGTGACTCCAGCAGCAAGCAGAAATGCACTCTGGAGTTCCCTGCTTATCATTCCATCTTCCAGCAGGGGCAGATTTGTTATTATTGATGATCATTACAGGCTCTCAATGTAAAGGGATGGCAGCAGGCTGTATGTTGTCATTTCAATGTTACCAGCTCTATTCAATTATCATTATTTGGGGAGGTCAAGTGTAAGCTATATAAAGTGGACAGGAATTATGGAAATCTTTCTGTGGCGAGCACACTGGTACAGAGGCCGTTGTGCTGTGTGTCACTGGTATGCCTGGGACTGGTGAAGGGAATGGCTAAACAAGACGGGCTATTTGACGGAGCATTAGGTAAGCTTCAGCATTTCCCCTGAAACCATAAAAGACAACAACACTCAGACTTTAATTTTGTTGATCCTACCTTTCCTCCGTACCTCCCAGTATGCCAAGCTCTGCGTGGGATTTCCAAGAACTCCCATGAGACAAACACTGTCTGATAGGGCAGGTGAAGGAGGAGGTTGTTACAGTGATTCTTAAAAGTAAGGATAAGCACATGGCAATATCTGGCTAATGAAGGATGTAAGTGGAAAAGGCCTGCCTCTGATCTTTCTGTCTCTCTGAAAGATTATTTAAACTTCTTTCCATGCTTTTCAAGATCATATTAATGAACTACATGGTGGTTCAGCCTACTTTCCAATCTGCCTGAAGATTTGTGGTTCATCTCTTAGCTGGTGTAATTACCCTTAGATATTCTTTTTCTATTATCAAATCCGTCTGCTTTTTGCTCACAGTTTGCATCAGAATTCAGGTCACAGAAATAAAATGAAAGGAGGCACATCGAAAACTTACCTTTTCTCTCATCTGTGGGAGCAGAAGCGATGACATCCAGAAAAGACCTCAGGGCACTCTGAACCTACAAATCAAGGTAATAGTCAAAGGCCTGCTTCACGCAGGCAGCAGTAGGCAATTACTAAAATAAATCACACAGAATAATCAGTTGTATGGGCCAGCCATGCTTTCTACCACATGTAAGTGGCCTTGTTAGATGTCGACCTTGTCTATGTTGTTCTGTGTGTAACCACAGGACAATTCTCTAGGGGAGTAGTGTGACTTGTAAGAAAGATGTTTGTACCAAAAGATACATTAAAATTGCTGCAAATGTCATCATTTATGAGCTGCAGTATCATTTTGTATGAGTCACAGGGGTAGAAAGACAATTTAATGGAGACCACAGGAGAGCAAGAGTGGCTGCCCTGGACCTTTTTAAGGGGATTCTGCGAGATAACCAGCTGCAGAGAAGGACATCTAGTGATGAGGTATGTATCCACGACCCGGGGAGTGTTTGAGTACCTTACGGGGCATTTAGCTTCCCAGGACCTCTGTGACAGGAAATGCATTGCAATCCTTCCATGTGCTTGTGGGGAATTAGGGCTTGGTGACAAGTGGTAGGCAATGACCTGCACCCTGACCCTAAGGGATGTCAGAGCCACCACTGATCCTTGTGGTCCATGCTGCCACGCCAGACTACATGGCACTATCACAGTCTTCCTTTTCCTCCTGTCTGGAACAATCATAGCAGTGTGTTAACAAGGACCTTTCCTAGTTACCAGTGCAGCCGGTATTCTGCCATTGACATCCACTGTCCACTGTTTGAACTGATTTGCCAGTGCCTCCTTCCTCATCGCTTTCACTCGAGACTTCATATTGTCCACCTGCTCCCTGTCCTGACGTTTGCTCTTTGCCTCAGCCTTCATCCTGGCCAGTCTGTATGACACAGAAATATGGTTTAGAAAGACAGCAGCATGAACATATTTAAGATACATTAAGCCTAGCCTGAAGAACAAAAGGAAAGTAAGTAACTTCTTGCTGAAATTCCTGTTCTTGTAGTACAAGCAGATTTTTTTCCAAAGAAACACTTGGTGTTTGAGGCACAGAATTACTAGTGTGACTACTGGACTAGATGTTAGTAATATGTGTCTTCAGAGGGCAGCTCCAAGGAGGTGACAGTATTGATATTCTGACATGTACTATCTCCTGAAATCTCGTGTAACTATGAATCTGAAGAAATAACCTCTGGGTATGGATATGTGCATGTGGAGAGAGCCCCAAGAGAGTATATGGTAGACATTTAATGGAAAATCATCTGAACAGCTCTCCCAGTTTGTGGAGTTCAACAGTGATAAATTTTACCTTCACACTTATAATGGCATTAATCATTTATTGCATAGATATCCTTCAATTTCCTTTCAGTGTTAGCAGGAAGAGAGATGACTAATTTTGCTACACTTGATTTACCAACAAAATTGCATCAGTATACATTTGTCTTAAAGCCTAAGTACTGTTCCACATAAGCACTTCACTGGCAAAGAACAATGCTCAACAGAATTTTTTAAGCAGTCTCACACAATAAAGTCCTTACTGCCTTAGGACAGGGATAATATACCAATCTCCCCATCATTTTGAACACATCGAGTTTGCAAGCTTGGACTAAAAGTACCTCCCTTTCTTCTTCTTTTTCCTTTGCTTCTTTAAGCACCCAGCTATGTTTTTCCCAATCCTCCATTTTGTACAACAGAAGAACTGAATAAAATTGATCCCATAGAACTCATCTGCTTTCATTTTGACTTTGTTCATTTATGAAATGGAAAAAAAGCCTTAGGAAGGTCAAAATGCTTAAAGTCAAAGGATTGGTTCATATGGGGAGAACAGTTCCTGCTTACGGAGGATGCTGGAATCTGCACTGAGACAGCTGCCCTGCTCAGCTTGGTGGCTCTCACTTACACCCTGCATAGCTACTCAGAGTAAAGGTGATTGCTCCTCTTTTGCACCTGAGAACACACTAGTTCAGAAACTATATTTTAACTGCTCCCTCCTTCCCTCTGTGTTTCACATATTGTGAAGATGGCCTGATCCTGTCCCTGCTCTCTTCTTTTGCTATGGGGTCATCCTGGAAATTATAAAACAATGGTGTTTTCTTTAATTAATAGAAAGGCCTGTTTAACATGTTACAGCAATACACTTTGATCACAATTCTATCACTAGGTACTTGTTCTTCACAGCTACTTATCAAAGAGGTTTCTTAATAAATAAAATGGGTTTCTTAATCAGTCATGGGCATTCACAAGTGCCTGCTGAGCAGTTTGGTCTCTGGCTCTTTGATAGCAGGGGAAGGGAAAAATAATTTCCTACCTTCTGACTCCTTCACAGGCACAGAAAAGAGGAGGTATGTAGCAGGTACCAAGCTAAAGGGACTTAGAGACTTTTTCTTCCAGTGTATGATACAGACAGAAAGAGAAAACCAGGCAATTTCTAGATGCAGCTTCTCCTCCAGAGTGGCCTGCAAACTGAAAGCAGAGCTAAGGCCAAACTAGGAGTTGCCAAAGTGCTCTGGTGATTAATTTGGGCAGTGCCCAGCACAAGTTACATTGTGTGCTGCACCTGCACTGCCCTGTAGTTTTGCATTTATTTCTAGGGTCCTAGAACACCAAGCAACTGCATCCTCTGCCTGGTGTCCCGGACGTGGGACAAAATGTTTCCCCTCTAGACAGCCACAGCAAAACAGGCTGTAACAGTGCTGGGCACCCATTTCAAAGTGAGCTCATTTCAGTATTAGACATTTCCAGAAAAGATGAGATGGCATGAGGGTGACTTCTCCCTGCAGAACGAAATATGTTTCTTAAGGAAGACAGCTGCCTAACTCCCACACAAGGATGGGTGACTCAGACTGAAGAACTACCATCCCTGGACAAATAAAGTCTCTTTCAGGTAGCAGTCCATTTGGATAAGGAATTTCTCCCATCTGTTCTCCTGCATGTGTTGAGTCAGGTGGCAATTAAGGAGATACTGGAGGATGCCTGAGAGAGCTCGCTGAAGACTGGTAAGCTTTAGTTGGGAACCCGTGTGAAACCCTGCGTTGCCTGAAGATAATGTCAAGGCTCCCAGGAGCTTCACTGGGGCCAGAATTGCATTCCTCATCTCTCTGGTCCTTATATGAAAGACTTTAAGTACAGACTGGCCTTTCTCTTGTAACATTTTTTTCCTGTTTAGAAAGACAGTGACTCGTGTTACGAGTATCTGTGCTGCACAGTGTTGGTAAAATCCTCTGTGCTGCTGTAGTTTAAGAATCCGATGCAAATCCCACGATACAGCCATCACAAATATGTAAATCCTGATCTGCTGTGAATGCAAATCCCATGATACTACCACCAGCAGATATGCAAAACCTGCTACAGCTGTAGTATATAAACCCCTGCGGTGGTGCTGTCTACAGATTTATTTATTTCTACAAGTCTTGATAGTCACTTCCTTTGCATCATCTCTGATAGCTACAAATTGAGAACCTGTCTCCAAATGTAAACATGGACTTAACAGCCAAGGCCAAGATAACACGTCACTGGTAGCCAACACTTTGCATTCTACAGGAAAATCTGACCTCTCCAGACATAAGCTCTGATCCACAAGGAAAGTTAAGAGTATTTTAGCAGACAAAAAACCACCTCAAACCAAAACCAACCAAACAAAACCCCCAAATCCCCAGGATATGTTATGTATTTAAATTAAATTTATTTTGCAAAATAAAAATGAGATATGGTTCGGAACTTCCTGCATCCAGCTGTCCCTCTGTGAAGCAGATAGACATGGTGAGACAATCCCCAAAACAAAGGTGTGGCAAGGGTGACATCCTAAACATCCCCCCAGAACAGTCTGTGCTTGCTTGAAAGTTCACTGAAAAAGAAGTTTCACCAGTTCATTTGTTTCAGTGGACTAGCATTTAAAAAATAAAACTGAAAATCTTTTACCAGCTCTGGTTGTCTGCTTATGAAGAAAAACCAAAAAAGCTGAGCCCTTCCTTACACACAGACCACAGTCAGTCAGTTACAATTATTTTTATCTGTGAGGAAAAAGAAGGTAAGTGAATGTATGAAATTTGCTTATTACACTGCTTTAGTTGTATTCACACAAGGCATGTTCTTACAAACTAACAGAATGTGGACTAGAAATGTAGAGAGACAGAAGCTCAGAGCAGTAGAGAGAGATTTAACATACTCTTTTATTCATTATAATACTGGGAACTTCAATTATCTTTACTTAGAGTTTATGCATAAGACATGTCAACAATTTACTTCCCTAATTCCTGACACTGAAACCCTGAAACCAATATTCAAGCTGTATGTACTATTTTTTGCAAATAGAAGAGACAGCCATTGAAATAGAAGCCATTATTCTACAAACACAGACACAGAATAAAGTGATCTAGTAGTGAATGAGTTATTTTTACATTATTCACGATCACCTCTGGGTCATCTATAAACACAAATGTTCACCTCTATTTTTTGGAATAAAGCGATGAAAATGAAAGCATTATTGCTCACCTAATGCACCCACGTTCTAACCTTAGCATACTTAAGATACCATGGAACCCTCTTCAATAAATATTGGAAAAGCAAGCAGCCTAGAATACACTCCAGAAATAAGCAATGTAATAAAATACAGAACAGTTCCTACTTTAAAGGAAAAAAAGAATCTGAAAGGAAAGCCTAAGTAAAAATCTCAGGAGAGAGTTTCTACAGTGTGCCAGGATGATATTATTGTTGGTTTGGTCAAGAGTAATCAGCCTGAAGCAGGAAAAAAAGGTTATCTTTTTATTATGTTTGGAAGAATATAGAAGAAATTTTGATACTAATACCTGTCCTAAAGAACTGCTGTCACTAACCTAGACTAGCTTGAAAGCAGTTCCACATATGTAATTAAGATAGTCTAAACAGGAGTTATATACTTGCAAAGGACAGAATATTGCCTTAAACAGGAATAACCAGTGTTTCATTTGTGTGACATGTTCTGTCATTTGTCCTGCTTCTCAAGTTTTTATGAGAAACAACTACCATCTCACCCTGTACTCAACAGGTTCATTGTGTTTGACTTTACCAGCCAGGCTGCAGTCACACCATTCCTTTTGTAAAACAGACACCAAGACACCAGCTCTGGTCTTGTGACCAGACACACGTTCAACTCTCTCACCTCTCTGATGTTGTACCTGGCATCTTAGTTTTTAGTTCCTCTGTCAGCATCTTCATTCCTCTCAGGTATGGGCCTGGTTTTCTGGAAATACTATACTGAGGGTTATGTCTCATCAGATATTCTCCAAGGAAATTAATGGGGTTAAATTTGGTTGGTTCTTTGTCTGGTGCAAGCACATTCCTTCTTTCCACTTCCATTAACAGTTTTTCCATTCCTGGAATTAATGTAGGTAGGAGTTTGTCGAGCAAATAGATGTGAGTATCTAGTGACTCTTTCTCTTCACTGAACCACTCTTTGAACAGCCAGTCACAGTGTTCTCTCCTCTTTATCTTTTCCTCTCTTGCCTTTTGTGCATGAATCATCTTCACCTTTTTCTCCTGCAGACTCAGACACCTCCGCTGTACCTTTTCATAAAAACACTCTTTCCACAGAGCATAATTACTAAGACATGGCAGCTCATCATTTCCCTGATTTCTCTTCATTTCTGTGGCAGTCATATCCTTACCTCTCAGTCTGGGATGTTTTAGACCTGCAGTTTGGGCTGTTGCTTCTGGCTGAGCAGCCATACTTCAATCACTGTGACACAGAACAAAAGCATCATGTTATATTGCACCGGTGTTCTAGCTGATGACACAGGAAGAAAGTGTATTGTTAGGGATTAAGTAATATATTTTTAATCCTTTTTTATTTTGTTACTGCTGTTTTGTACTCTTAAATAAACACAGCCCCTTTACTTCAAAGGTCAGTAAATGATTTATAAAGATTAATTATGTATCACAACAGCCCTTGGAGACAGAGCAACTAAGTGTGTTCCTTTCTTATGGGAGAAGAAACTGAGACACAGAAGAGAAGTGATTAATTCCAGATCACTTAAGAGACTCAGAAACAAAGCAGTGAACAGTGCTCGGAAGTCTTGTCCCCCAGTTCTAACCAGTGGATTTCTCTTACCCCTAGTAGCATTATTTCCATTTAGGTCCCATTCCATGCCTCTAGGAAATCCAGTGCATATGAGACAAAGAAAGCAAGTAATGGAAATACCAGTTGCCTAGGAGCAAGATTTCTCTACATGCTGCCTTCTGCTTTATCTTTTCTGTAGCTGTGAAAAACAATGAGGAAGCTTGTCCCATAGACTACTTAATTTCAACTTTGGCAACTACTTTTTCCTCTGGATATTTTGTTAAGGTAACAAGGACACAGCTGTATGGGTCAGCAGAGCTCCTATAGAAAGGGAAACTATATTGTGAACTTTTTAATTAAACTGTTTGCAAGCACTTAATCTTGTAGATTATTCTGTAAAAGGCAGACCTACAGAGAGTTGCCTTTACAGTTTCCCAAACTCCACTGTTTTCTTCTCAAAATGTTCACTTTGTGAAGTATCAGGAAGAAACTGAGTTGCTCACAAGGCACAGTTTGAAAACTATTGCTGCATGCATAACACACAACTGTTGGCATCTGTAACGGGACTTACATATACCAAATGGAGCAGAATGTTGCTTAACTACTTGATTCAAAGCATGAAAAATCACCGGCATGTGGCAAAAAAAACAGCTCAATGTTAAACAACAGCAAAGAAAGGGCAATATTAATAGAGAGAGCCTAGCACCTTTCCAAATTAAAGATGAAACTCCACTCTGAACTTGCTGCCACACTATCCTTTTCAAGCTTTTCTTTAAAAGTGCTTTTCACTAAGGCCTTTCAGTATCCATAGCAATACTGTTGCTTTTGATATGTTTTGCTCTTCATGGTTAAGCATTTGTAGCTATTCTGAAGAGAGTTCAGCCTTCCAGGAAATACATAACCGTGATCTACAGCCCTCCTGGCACACAAATGTAATTACTAGTATGTTGACCTTCTGGTTCATAACCATTTTTGAGTCCAAAACCTGTTTGGATAGGTAGGATGCTTCACAGCACTAAATTTCTGT
>JAVJGJ010000001.1:107288683-107337844 GCA_035590215.1 Microhierax caerulescens | reverse complement strand
TAGAGCTGGGGGCAGAGGCAGGGTGGGGGAGCACAGAGCTGGGAGCATGGGCAGGGTGGGGGGCACAGTACTGGGGGCATGGAGGGCCGGGGCAGAGTGCAGGGCACAGCTGTGGCTGATCCTGCTGGGCCATGGCTGGGGACAAGGGGGCCCCATGGGTGTTGGAGCCCAGCAGCTCCTGGGGGTCTGCCTGCCCTGCAGGATCATGGAGATGTCCAAGGTATCAATGAGCAGCCGCCCAGAGCCTGGCTACGAGAACATGGACCACTTCTCCATCAACGTGGACTATGTGGCAGAGATGCTGAGGACCATTGAGTTCCAGACAGGTGCCAGCACCGGGACAAGCACTGCCATGCCCAGGGCCTTGGATGGGCAGAGCCCCCTATCACCTCATGCCCTGCATGGGGATGCATCCCCTTGGGCACAGGAATGGGGAGGTGTGGCCCCTCAGCAGTGCCCAGGGACCCTGCCCCATGCCCCTTCCTGGCTTGTGGGCTGCTGTGTCCCGCAGCCCAGCCTGGCTCCCACACGTCTTTCTGGGGGTGTCCCTGGCCTGCCCAGGCCATGGAGAGGGAGAGCCCTGGATGACCTGTCCTTCTGCCCCACAGAGCCGCTGGGTGAGGATGAGGCAGACGGACCTGGGGACAGCAACGAGGCCACAGCAGATGAGGACCGGCTGGACAGCCTGGAGGCACCTGAAGCCGTGGAGGGTGAGTCCCTGCTGTGCCATGCTGAGCCATGCTGTGCCATGCTGTGTCATGCCATGTTGTGCTGTGCCAAGTCACTTCGTGCTGTGCCATGCCTGGCTGCTGTGCTTGCCCCCAGGGCTGCAGGGTCGGTTGGGGACAGCGGGACCCAGGGGCCTGGGGCTGCCGTGCCATGGAGGTGGGGGATGTGCCATGCCATGCCCAGTGCCATGTCTGTGTGTGGCTGCACCATGGCCTGTGTGCGACTGTGCAGGTCCTGCGGCATGCCAGGGCATCCCTATCTCCATCTTGTCACCTGTTTTCCCTCTGCAGATGTGGGGCCAAGGCAGAAGCCAGCAAGCTCTCCCCATGGTGAGACCCTCACTGTAACTGAGATGGGAAGTTGGAGGAATGCAAATGGGCCCAGGCTGTAGGGTGCTGTGGGGCAGAGGAGGCACCCTCTGGGGAGAGATGGGGATGGGGGTTCATACCTTGGGCCCCCCCAAGCTGTCCCTGTCTCCCTGCCTGCTGGAGTGGGGGTCCCAGCACCCCCATCACATGGTGCTGAGGCCAGTTTCTCACACAGGTCAGCACTGAGCCATTGCTGTGGGACAGCATCGGCACCTGCCGGCTCACCATGGCCCTGGCCCTTGTCACTGAGCTCCAGCCCTGCTGCTGTAATTCCCCAAATGCTGGAGCTGCCCCTCTCTGACATTAAACCCTGTGTGAGGATGTTGTCTCCAGTGTGGTGTGTGGGCCAGGCTGAGCATGGGGGCTGCCCCCCACACTGCTCCACACCAGCTCCACAGGGACCAGCCCGGGCATGGCCCCTGCCCCACTGAGCCAGGCCCCAGCCCCACCATCCCAGTGGTACCCCCAGGACCCCAAACGAGGGACTGCGTCCCCAGAGAGCCCTGCTGCGGCCTGGCTTCAGCAACCCAGGGCAGGATTGCGGCTTTACACCCCGGACCCTGTTAGTGAGGCTGCTGACCCCTGCCTGCAGCCCCTGCCTGGCAGTGAGGAACGGCTCCCAGCCGCCCCAGCCTGGTGCTGGGCTGGAAGCCGGCTTGGCAGCACCATCCCCTGGGTGCACCGAGCAAACAGTACTGGGATGAGCTGGCTGAGTACACAGCTGGGAACGCCATGACCAGCACTGGGTCGGGGCCTGCACCCCCCGCCCCGCCAGCCAGGCCCCTCGGGAGGGCCGTGGCAGCACTGGCTGCGTCACCTGTCTTGTCCCCGCACTGCCCTGGCGTCATGGCTGATGCAGCAGATGATGCACATGGCGAGGGGCTCCTCGTAGGGGCAGGGCATGGGGATGTCCCCTGCAGCCACCCCCCACCCCTGCTGGCGGGCAGCAGGGGCTGGATGCTGGGCCTGTTTCCACCCCCAGTGGCCCCTATACCAGCACACCCCACAGCAAGCCCAGGGACCACCAGGCTGGCCTGGGGCTGGGGCGCAGGATCCTGGAGGACAGACCCGTGGGAGAGGGGGATGCGAAATGCTGGAGCATGGCAGGTCCCAGTGAGCCTGGGGCTGGGAGAGGAGCTGAGCCCCAGTGGGGAGGCCAAGGATGCCCTGGCAGCAAAGGAGACCCCAGTGCTGGGCTGTGCCAGCAGGACCCTTCCCCTGCTGCTGGCTCGTTCCTGGCCTAGTCTGAGGCCCCTGGGAGCAAACGGGCAGGGACACCCGGCCAGGCAGAGGAGCACAGTGGGGACAGGAGCCAGGCTTGTACAGCTGGGACAGAGGAGACCCCTCAGCTGCCTCCTGGGGTGCAGGGAGGTGACGCAAGACCCCCCTGGGGGCAAAGGGACAGCACAGGAACTGGTGACACAAGCTGGGACAGAGGAAATGCCCACTGGATACCAGGAACAACTTACCCAAGAACACAACAACCTTTAAAACAGGGCTGGGGAGTCCAGAGCACCTCCATCATCCCCAGCAGGGACCCTGCTTGGCACAGGGAGGTAGGCGAGAGGGACCAATTCTGGAGCTGAGCCCACCATGGGACATGGCCCAGCACATCTTCCTTCTCACGGTCCGTGCTGAACTTGCTCTTGCTGTAGCTGTGGGCTCCAACTACATGGTTGCCAGGGGTGCTGCCCACCCAGAGCAGGGCTTTGCCTTTGTCCTTGTAAGGTCCCTGCTGGCCCCCTCCTCCAGCCTGGCTTGGTCCTGCTGGTGGCAGCTCTGCCTTCAAGCAGAGTGACTAGTCCCTGAGGGCTTGGTGTTACCTACCATCGGAGTGAGGGACACTGGCACCATGCCCTGTGGCACCTGCTCACTGCCAGCCCCTGGCAGAGCATGGCTTGCCCATGTCCACCCACCAGACCCCATGTCCCAGCAGTGGCAGACACACTCAGTCCTGGCCAGGGACAGGCTGAGGGCTGTCTCTGCTCTGCTGCATCCTCAAGCTGTTGCTCATGGCAGAGGCAATGTGGCTGGGGGGCAATCTACCCCACAGCCCAGCCTAGCTGCTCCTTGGTCACTGTCTGCTCCTTCACATACCAGAAACATGACCCAGGAGGGCTTGTGTGGTCCCTGGGGACTGAGCTGAGGCTGAGTGGCCTCTCCATTCCTGCACTGTCTATTTAGGGCTTTTGGGGCATGTGAGATTTGCTTTCTCCACCCCTCAGAAATGTCCCCATCACCTTCCAGAGATGAAAGTGGCAGCTCCTGTGCACCCTTGGGTGCCACCTCTAAGGACTGAGGTGTCTCAACAGAGCCCCAGCTTGGTTCTCCTCTATTTCTGGTAGTTTTCTTCTTTGAGGCCCGGATCAGGGTGCTTTCCACCCATCTCTGCCCTCCCCAGCCTCAGCCTGTCCCTTGGGCAGCCCCTGACTGCCCACAGTGAAGTAGCTGCTCTCCTTGGCCTTGCACATCCCAGCCCTGCTGGTCTTTGGCCGCCTGACACCCTCCCTGTGCACCCAGGCAAGGTTTTAAAAAATTCTCCTTTGATGTCTGTCCCCCAATATATGTTTGTGCCCACACCCCTTCCCTGTCCCGGATCTCCACCCTGGGTTCCCAACATCTCCAGACCAACCCTCTGCTACATCCACATCTCTCCCTGGTCCCAGTGGGCAGCTCTGCTGTGCATCCCTGTGGCCATCAGCTGGGGAGCAAGGAGGACGTGACCCCAGGAGTCAGGGAATGGCCACAGCAATGCTGAAGGGACTGGAGCTGCATGAGGAGGAGCTGGGACTGTTCTGCCTGGAGCAGAGAAGGCTCAGGGGATTGAACTGACGTGTATACATGCCTGAATGGGAGGAGGGAAGCAAAACAGAGCCAGGCTCTTCCCAGTGGTGCACAGTGACAGGACCAGAGGCAATGAGCACAAACTGGAGTACAGGAGATTCCACTGAAACTTTTTTCCAAAGTTTGGTAGGTTTTTTTATCCCCCAAAACCCCACCCTTTTTTTATGTTGAGGCTGATCAAACAGGTTGCCTGGAAAAGGCTGCCCAGAGAGGTTGTGGCCCCTCCAGCTGTGAAGCTACCCACAGACCCAGGTTGTCCAGGTCTGTGTCCAGTCTTGAACATCTTCAAGGAGGTAAATGCTCTGGGAAACCTGTTTCAGTACAGTCTTTCTTGCCATTACAGTCTTCCAGTCCCAGGTTTCTCACAGCCACATGGAATTTCCTCTTTCAAAGCCAGGATGGACATGGCCTTGAGCAACCAGCTCTGGCTGCTGCTCCCTGGAGCAGGGAGTTGGAGTGGGAGATCTCCCAAGGTTCCTTCCAGCTTCAGCCATCCTGGCATTCTGTAATCACTCTTGCTTTCCTCAGCTCCTTCATCCTTCAGAACTGCCTCCTGCCAGAGCCTACCTAAACAGGTCACTGCAATCAGCTCACCTGAAGTCCCGGGGCTGCACCCTGCTGCCTGCATTCCTGCCTTCCCCCCCCCCCCGGTGCTGACCTCCACCACCTCACGGTTACCACCATCAGAGCCCCAAGCAGTTCTTCCCAAGCACCCTCCAGAAAACTTCACTGCTCCAGTCCTACCATCCTGCCCTTTGAGCAGGTATCATGGAGTTTATCATCAAATCATTGCATCATAGAACGGTTAGGATTGGAACGGGCCCCCTGCAGCGAGCAGGGACACCTTCAGCTACACCAGGCCCCTGTGAGGACCAGGGCCACCCATGAGGAGGCTCAGTCTCTCCCAGATGTCTCAGGGAGGCTTCATGCATGTCCTTCTCTTGATCAGGGGTCTGAAACACATCCTGCCACAGCATCCCTCTCCCTGCCCTCTGCTCCAGTCCTGACCCACCAGCACTCAGCAGCACTGTGTGACCCACCAAGGAGCCCCCCACCCCTGGCGTTCCTGCACAGGGTGCCTGCCCCCCACCCCTCTCAGCCCCACAAGCCATCCCACCCTGCTGCCTGGCTCTTACATCAGCTCCGAGGGGGCTGCCACATGCAGAGCTCTGGTTCCCCCTATTCATGTCCCCAGCTGCCCGCATGTGGGTGCTGCCCTGCTCCTCGGTAGCGAGGCACCCGTTTTTCCATTTGCCCTGTGCCATTTGCTTCCCACTCCACCCATGGCTGCCTCCCCCCCGGGGCCTGGAGCTCCTTCCCCTCCCCTGACACCACGGTAGGGTCCCCCCAGCCCAGGGACACAGGCAGCCCCGACCCCAGTGCCAGTACGCCCGGTGCTGTCCGGCCAGCGGGTCCCGCGCGGCCCCGTCCCAACTCCGCTCCGCCCGTTCCCAGTGGGCCCCGGCAGCTCCCACACACCACCACCCCGTGCCCCGCACTCGGTCACGCCTCGGGTTTCCACCACGTTTTATTACAAAATCGGTGTGGGCCCGTCCCGGGGCCGTGGCAGGGCCGGTACGGCGCCCACTTGCCTCAGCGCCGAGGGTGAGGCGGGTGCAACAGGCGCAGCCCGCCGCCGGTGCGTTTGCCGGTGCGGCCCCGGGCAGGGAGGCGGAGGCGGTGGCCGGACCCCGGCGCAGCCCCGACGGGTCCCGGGACGGGGCTCAGCGCCCCACGGCGTCGAGGATGAGGCGGTTGCTGTCGGCGCGGGCGCGCTGGCTCTGAGCGCGGGCGAGCAGCAGGAGATGCCGCAGGAGGTGGAAGGTGAGGTCGATAGAGAGCGGCGGCTCGTCCCGCCGCGCCCGCCACGGCTCCGGCGACGGCGGCACCAGCGGCGGCCAGAGCGGGCGGCCCCGAGCCCCGGCCGCGGTGCGGGGCCGCCGCTGCCCGCCCTGCTGTGCCGAGCTGCCCGAGAGGAGCAGCCGGGCGCGAGTTTGTTGTCATTGTGTGCGGAGGGGAGAGGCGGGAAGCGCGCGTGGACGCGAGCTGACGCTGCGCGGGCTGCGACTCCTCTGAGGTGATCCGGTCTGACAGTCCCCTCTGGGTAGCTCCAGTACGTGGCTCTTCCTTTTCGAAGAGCTGAGACTTAAGACTTGGGTTCCCCCTCCCCCCTTTTTTTTTTTTTTAATGTTACATAGTCTTCAAGAGGCTGTGCCAAGCCCAGGGCAGGCACGGAGAGGCCGGATCGCAGGTCCCTGGATGAGATGTGGGGAATGAGCAGATGTACTCCGCTGTCACAGCCTTCTTGCCTCCCTGCTCTTTAAACTTGGGACAAGCTGTTGTTACAGTACTTCTGAATATAAAATCTTAACCCCTTCAACTGCTTCCTAGCGGTTATGTGGAACTAAAGATGAGGGTGAAAACAGTGAGCTTCCTTTTGTTTTCTGTATGCTTAGTTCCCACCTTTTTTCTTCAAAAAACCCCAACCTTCATGCATTATCACACTGGTGTTATGTCTGGTTTGCAAATGTTTGGGGGGATAAAGAGTTGGGATCCCAGTTGCTTCCTTCATGAGGGGGGATGAAAAAGCCAAGCACTCTGAAAATATTTCTTGTTGTATTAGGTAACCTCTTCTGAAACTAGATCAGCCACTTGACAGGTCCTGCCTGCCCTGACAGCATTTTAGCTGTCAGAACACTTTTTTTTATTTTTTTCTCCCCTTTCATTCCAGTGTCTCTCCCAGTCTGTGTTTATTAAGCAGCACAGATTAATTTCACTTATATTTCTCTACTAATATTAAATATTAATGTGCTGTATTACTTCAGAGGTTGCTTCCCCCTTTTGACTTATTTACCCTTTCCACTATTTCTTTTCCCATATATTTCTTGCATTTATGACATCTTGTGAGAATAGGTAGGTCTCCCTTAGCATCTTCCTTCTTCCTTTCACTTGGATGCACAGCCCCTTCCTTTATTAAATATTTGATATATATGAACAATCAGTTTGAGTTCTATGAGGCTTTCCTGTCTGGAACAGCCAGGCTGTTTCCCAACTAATGATATTAAATTGAAACTGTACAGATTTTTAAGCAATACTTAGTTTTCAGATATAAAACCAACTCCTTCCAGAGCCTGATAAATCCAGAGAAAGCAATTTTTGGTATATTCATCTATATTCTCTTCTGCATAGTATTGAGGTGTGTTCTGTACCAGTGGTCTTTGTAAATCTGCGGTGCCCTATGCAGAAATAAATGCCTGACTTCTCCTGGCCTGGTTTTGGTTCTCACAATTACTTCTACTTTACTCAGACTTTTCTTGCAGTCTAAAGTGGGAAAGATATTTACCACTTTCTGTCCTTAACTGCTATTGTTTAAGTACTTCTTCATTTCCTCTTCTAACTCCCTAACCACACTTGAGGGTTTAGAGTGCCCTTTTAGCCTCTCCTTACATAGCTAAGGTTGGTTATTTCTCCAGCCTTCTGCCAGCATTTTGTTGAGCCTTTATGTGTTCCTCTTCTGTCACAAAATTGTTTCTTAACCAAAACTTCTGGTATTGTTTCAGATGATGATCCTGCCTAGGCTGCTAACAACTTGTGAATGGGACAGTCACCTTTTTGCTTTGGTCCTGCAGACTGCTATGCTTACCATTCTTACAGTTCATTGTTGACTTCAGCAGGATGACTTGATTCTTTAAGTTTTAAGTGGAATTATTTCAACCAATTTGTTGTAAACTGATGGTAGCTTCCTTCTATATGGACAGATAACTCTCTCCCCAAGTTATCTCTTTTAAAGGAAAGCTTACCTTGCTGAAATAATTTTTATGAGTAGTATAAGGGTCTAACTTGCTGTGTGAAACCCTGCTGTTTCTGAACAAAGATTATCTGGTAACTGTTGGAACTTTACCGTTCCAGCTTGTGGGCAAGGAAGAAGCATGTCTGTGTGCAAGCATATGGCTATGTCTAATTCTGTTTCCAGGTCACTAAGAATTTTGGGGACAGAAATGGATTCTCAAATTGCTTTATGTCTTTTTGCTTTGGAGATAACTCGGACAAGGAGAAAAGGTGAAATTGATGTCCTCAAACTGAATTTTTACATTAAGTATGCCCTATAAACAGTTATAATTGGCTCTTACGGATTCAGGGGAATAGCTGATCTGAATCACTCTGAAATTGGATGGCTTTTATTTATAGGTTTTTATCTTGTTCTCATTGCATAGAGCATCTCATGAGCATTCATTTCAAGGTAGTTCATGCAAAGTGTTGATGATTATACATTTACAGCCCTCTGGTTGCTTGATGACTTGTAAAATTCTCTTAATTGTCTGTCCAGACTTCTGTCTGTTTTTGGCCTTTGGTTATGCAGCCACTTCTGAGAAGTAAGACTGCAGTCTTCCCTTCTGTACAGCAGAACAGTTGTCTTCTGAGGTGCTCTGTTAGCAGAAAGTGGTTGAAGGCAGGACTGTACTACAGTAAAATGTAAACATACCATGAGCAGAAGTGGGGCTACCTGGTGCTTATTGAGGCCTTTGTTTAACTCCTAACACAAAGTAAGATTTCCTTTTTTCTTCTTCTTTCCCCCCCTCTTCCTGTGTGTGTTTGAGGGAAGTTGAGGGGGGGCAGGTGTTCTCCCTCCCATCCCTCAAAGAAGGTTTTGTTGGGAGGTGGAGGACTTGAGTCAGTGAGGGAAGAGCCCTGTACGCACCTGCATTAAAGCAGGTGGGCACAGTAGTCCTATCACGAGCAAAAGCAGTGAAATAAACCCACCATGTTCACAAGTGCTGCTCAGATGTGCAGTCAGAACTCTGCGAGGGCAACTTAAAAATCTAGCTTGCTGCTTTTTTTTTTCCCCCTTCATACCCCAGATTCTTTGACCCTACTTCCCTCTATCTGTGCCATATTTCCTGTCTTGCAGGACAGTATCTTGTCAAGTGGTAGGGCTTTCCTGTCCTTCCCTTCTAGCAGCTTCAATTCAGTGGGAAAAAAAGGGAAAGCATATTTTCTTTGGGTTCTTTCTTGAGAACTGTGAGATAGTAAACAGAAATTAACTTGCTATATCCTTTGCTTTTGGGGTTTAAATTAAAAAAAAAAAAAACCAAAACCAAAAACAAAACTGCTCACTGTTGTTAACTTCCTTTTTAAAATACGGTATTTTGGTTATCTTGCTTGCACGGTTAGTGTGCATGCATTGTTGATAGAGGCAGTTGTTAATACTGTCCTTGTTTACATATCAGTTTTAAGTTACTTTTGCTGCTTGTATCTCTTAAGCAATGGACCATCTCCCAGTCTCCTGTTGGTGTTAAACTGCAGGTGTCTTGTGCTGTCTGACAAATGTGGAATATCTCTTATCGCTCCCTCCATAGCAAAGTGTGGGTACTGCAACCACGTTGTCAGGTCTAGGGACAAGCTGCAAGAAAGAATTTTAGCTAAAGCAGAGGACAGCTATTAAAAGGCACCTGCTTCAAAATCCTTTGTGAGCTTTGTTATCTAAGGCACTGGAAGTTGTTGGGTAACTGTCACCAGGCTCGTGTTGAATCGGTCATCTTGGTGATGGGAGCAATGGAGAACTGCTCTAATACTCTGTAGCTTTCCAGAATACTTTTGATAATTATCTGTGTTGGCAAATAATCTATTGAAACTTGTCCTTTTAAATTTTTTTCTATGCACAGTTACAAAAAACCCCAACACCAAACTGCAATTTTTAAGTGCTGTTTTTCCTTCGTCTATTAGGTCTCTTTCCTGAGAAGTGGAGAAGCTGGGCAGGCAATGTGGCCCTGACTGTTCTCGCAGTTCACTTGTCTTCCCTACCCTCAGGGAGACAATATGCTTTTATTGGAAGGGAATGACTGACCCAGAAAGAGAGGATATGTTGTATATATTGTTTTAAAATGCCTGGGTTTTTTAAAAAAAACAAAGTGTAAAGTAAATGAAAACCTGAGCCGTTTGACTTCCCCTCCTTAATCCCGGGAGAACAGCTTTGAGCAGGAAGCAGAGTCCTGCAAATGTGTTTAGGAGTCTCTGTCATGTTTTGCTTAAGAGCTCCTTGATGGTGGAACATACAGGAAATATTTTCTCACTTATTTGTGGGGAAGCTAAATATAACATTTCTCTACCCTTGGTCCTGCAATTGCTATTAAACAGTGTGGTAATTGTAAGTTGACTTAGTCATTGATAAGTCCAGTCTCTCTCATGTAGAACTTCCTGTACTTCCCCCTGCCCCCCCCTCTTTTTTTTTGTTTGTTTTTTTTTGGGGGTGTGTGTTAATTATTGAAGATCTTGATAGCTGCTGCTTGTATAGGGTTGTGGAGAGTTGAGTTTTGGAGGGGAATAAGAGAACAGAAACTTCATATGAAATAATAAGTAGAGTTAGAAATGTGTAATACTTAATGATGCTATCATCTGCTACTTGGTTTTCCTCAACTCATGTTTTTTGGGTATAGCCATAACTCATTCTAAAACGTGCAGTTTTCAGAGGCAGTGGACCAGAGGAATGTGCTGATTCTTGCTTTGAGCAAACTTCTCGTGCCTTACAGATCCCTCCATTTCCTGTGTTGCCAGCTCTCACCATTTGGGCTATAAACCAAAAATGTTATTCGTGAGGTGATTTGTAATGTCCTCCCTATCTTTCGAACTTCTGCTTCTGTTGAAAGCTCTGCAAGAAAAACAGGGGGTCTCTGCCTCACATTGGATGTGATGCTGTATTGTGAGAAGATGGAAGTTTCTATCCAGCTGTACAAGACTAGGCTCTTGCATTGCAGATCATTTTTGTATGTGCAAGTGCATTCATATGTGATGAGACTTTCCTCTTCCTGAAGCAGTGTGCTGGTTAAGCTGAAGCTGCTTGGTGACAAAAGACTAATCCTTCTCCTGAAGACTTGTTGTCTATTGTATATGCACATACCAGGCTCTGCTATAGATCAGCATAAAATTCAAGGTCCTTTTTAAGGTGGAGAACAGTATTTGGAGCTGAGAAGGATGATGATGACAGTTGAATTGGAACCTCATTAAGGATCATCTAGAAACATTCTTAAAACTTGGAGAGCACAAGAAAGAATTTTTTTTTTTTAAAGGATCTAACTGTCCTTTTGTAGGATATCTTTATGATAGCTTGATTATTATTTTTTTTTATTATTATTGTTCTTCCTGAAACAGGCAACCCTTTATTTGATTTCTTAGACATGTTTCTAGTTTTTCTGAGCATTCATACCTTACAGCCACACTGATGATGATTAGGTCTGGTTTGTGGAGTGGAATGATTTAATTTTTGCTGGCCTTTTTGTGAGAAGAGGAGTGTAAATTTGGACCTGGCTATGACTCGCTTTGACCATCAGATCTAATATGCTGTGCCATTTGTTATTGTGCTTATTGAGCTAAAGGACATACTGAATATAAAACATCAGTAGATGTTGTATTATGTTTTATATTAGATCAGTCAGTCTAAGGTTTCTTTGCGAAGTTGGCAGCTACTTCTCCTGTATCCTTCCCTTTCTTCTTGTTTTGTTTACTGGGATGTTGCTTTACAAGTTGTCAGTTTTGGAGTATTTGTGTCTTGACCAATGAAGTCCAGCCAAAAGAAACTATGGTAGCTAGCCTGGAAGCTGAAGCCTGCTTTTCCTGGGTGTAATTTTGTCAATGTTAATCTAAAATGTCAACCTAAAATGGCTATTTTTAGGTTGAGAGGAATTTTGTCTGTGTTGACTCTTTTTTTATTCCACTAAATATGATGCTGTTGGTGGCATTGTAGATAAAATAACTGCCTTTCAAGATACAAAGTTATGTTGAAACAGTGAAATACATACTGAAGTTGTCACCTCTTTAGTTACAGCAGTACATAAGTTCTTGTGTTTTGAAAAAGAGCTTATAATTTGAAAATGCAAATAGCCTGTGATGCTGTAATGAGTCATTATCTGACCAATTTTGAGTCTTGCTGTTCAAGCAATGAAAGAAGGTGGAAAAGGACAGGGTACTGTAATATCTAGCTGTTCTTAGAGTCAGTGACACATTTACTTCAGTGGAGACTGCCATTCAAAAAGCAGTCTGCTGGAAGTATTTTGGTGTAAGAGCTCTGCCTTCATGCAGGGGTAATGCCTGAGGATTTCCAGTTACTGGAAGAAAATCCTGAAAGATCTATAGCTGCAACTATTATGTCTTGGGAAATGAAAAAAGAAAAAAAAGGAAAGAAAATAGCCTTTGGGCAGCTCAGCTCAGTGTAACTGCTCCCTGATCACAGCCTGCAGCTCAAGGTTTTACCCTTCAGTCACAACAAACCACATCCTCCCAGCACCAGCGCAGCTTCACTCCACTGAAGCGAGAAGGCTGGTTTGCAGCCTGTCTCTCAGGAACATCTGTATGCTGGAAGCTCATGCTGTCCTTGCAAGAATATACTGGACGGAAAGACTTTTAGAATTCAACTGAAGCTTTTGCTGTCTTTGTATCTGACTCTTGCCGATGCAATTAGCAAGGAGTATGTACGGCTGATACTTCCCTTATATAAAGTGGCCTTGCAATGTGAGCACTAGTCTTGTCAACTGCCTGCTCCAAGTGTTCAAGTTGTTTAGATCAGCCTGTGAATTTAAGAAGAGTCTCCTCTCTGTGCCATTCATTTGCTTGAGCATCCTTTCAATTTGTGATGTAATTTAATGAGTGAAGCTCATACCTTTTGTGTTAAAGAGGAATCTTGAACACAAGAGAAGAAAGAGGTGATACCTATTGGAAGCAGTCAGTGATTCAAACAAGGCAGACAGGGTTTCTTATCTTTTGACTGGAAGCTGTTCCTCCAGAGCACGGTATTTAAAGGGATAAAAACTTATGAAGGCTAAAAGCCATTTTTGCATTTCTGAGTTGGTCTGTAAAAATCTATTAAGTCACTTTCAACCATCTGCAGAATGTCCTGTTGCAGTATAATATTGCAGTGTGTGTGTTTGTGTGTTTTAGTTAGCATTTGGGCAGGCTTCTGTACATGCAGTTTTGAATATGTAAATAGCTTTTTGCCCAAATAGAATTGCTCTGAATATGCATCTAATCAGTGTTGCTCATTGCAGGCTGATCTCCTCTCAGAAGGCATAAAACGTTGCTGTAAGATGAGTCACACAGTTCCACAGCTTGTTGCTTCCACGGTGAGACGCACCCTTACTGTGTATGCCAGCAATCATGAAACTCCTGGCAAATACCCTATGACGTGAACTTCTTACGGCCTTGGTAAATGAAACGCCTATGGCACTCACTGAAATGCATTTTGCTTGTGGCTGCTTGCTGCTTTTGGGCATGGTAGTCCTCCTTCCCCTGAGGAACTCTTCAACTGAGGCTTCATGAAAATAATTAAGTTACTGTATCAGTGTAGGCTGTTTCAAGGTGAAATTAGTGGGGCATTTAAGATTGAACACAGTGTAAACGTCCTGTATTGAAGTAATTGAAGACATTAGAACATTTTATCTGACCTATTTTGAAAGAACTGTTTTATCACAGATCATACTGTCCTTGTATTAAGCTCATACCAGAGCTCAGAAGGTGGCTTGGATGCTTGAGCTTCAGTGCAGCTTGAGTGCAGATCTCTGGGAGGTAAATTCCAGAGATGTTGTCTCAGGAGTTGTGCGGGTCTGGGACTCATGATGCCAGGCTCCTTGTTGTGCAGCCTCCTCCCTACCCACACCCCAGTGAGGCGAGCCACAAACAAGTCTGAGGTGAGATAGAGCAGGATCTGAAAGGCAGAAGACCAGAACCTGACTCCTGTGTACTGTGGGTCCATTGAGTCATGTATTTTTTCTGTTTAGTAGGCTTTAACACACTGTCTGTAGCAACTGGTGTATCCTTTGGAGGCAATCTGGAGTTGTCTTCTGTTAGTTTGCCTGTAACTGGTTCTGCTGTTGTATGAGTGGGGATGCCCCAAAGGGAATTTGGAGCAGGTTCCAAATCCAAAAGTTTTATTCTGCTTAGAACAGAGGAGAAGTGATAGGAGGTAGCTGGGGAAGAACGGCACTGTAAGGGTTTTGCTGAGCGATACTGCATTCATTGGTTAGGTCTCGAGGCCTCCGTAGCAAAAAGGCAAGAGCTGCAGAGCTAGGCATGTTTGCCTTCAACTTGCAACTGGATTAAATATCTGAGAAGTGGATTTTAATGTGGAAAGCTGGTCCTGTCACAGGGGACTGTAGTTGTCTTATTATTCTCACTGGCTGCTATCATGTCCCTTCTGTTTTGATGTACAAAATTACCACATTTAAAATTGCAGCAAGAACTTTTAAGACTTGTTCAACTGGCTTCATTTAGCTTCATCAGCTAACATCTGAGAAAAGTGGATTCTTAAGAAAAAAAAACAAAATGGAACACTAGGCTTTTCATCTCTGTACCTTTTAGCTGATGATGAGAGGGAGGGATAGCGCATGTGCCTTGCATGTGTAAAATACTTTGCTTTCCAAAGGAGAGCTTTGTTGGTGGTTAGAAGTAGTCTGAGTCTTCTGTGTGATGCAGGACCAAGCCTTTGGCTTAATCAATCTGAAGCTGGAGTTTCCCACGAATCTCTGAAGTGCCACGTTCCAGGCATTTAAAAACAAAAGCCCCTAACCCTCACTTGCACGTGGAAAACCTGTGGGCTGTGGTCCCTGTCTGAAAAAAATTTGCAGGTCTCGCTCAGCTAGGAAAGGGCCAGTCCCTAGCAGACCGTAATTGAAAAAATAGAACTTCTGCATGCAGATGTTGATGCTGAGTAGCAGGGAGTCACCAGAGCGTTGTCCATGGGATGGCCCGCTTCTTGTATGGTAGCCAGTATCCTTTTGAGTCTGCTGTTCCCTGTGTTCTGGAGCATCTTCCCTAGGAAACAGGGTGTCACACTGAAAATTTAGCTCATAAGTAGCTGTGGGGCAAGCAGGAAAGTGACTCAGCTCTCTGATGAGCTAAACAGAGTTGCAAGAGGAAATGCTAGGTGACAAGATAAAGGTGTTTCTGGAATAAGGATTGATTCTTTTTTGTTGTTAGGTTCTGTTGTCTCATTGGGTTTGTTTTCCTTTCCACAATCCTCCTCAACAGTTGAAAATAGTTTAAAGGCAAACAGCTCTGGGCACGTTCTTCAGATGATGCTGCAACCACTGTATTTAAATACATTGCTTCAAAATGTGGCACGAAACAGTTAAGTAGCTACCGTATTATATTGTCTTCCTGAGTGAAGTGTAAACCTTGAAATGACAGCCTTCTCCTTTGCCTTTTAAAATTGCAGAATGGTTGACAAAGACTTAATTCACTTTCTGAACAAGTGTTTTTTCTTATGTAACATCTAGTGAGTTTTGTTACTGGGAATTTCCTCTGTTTCTGTTTTCAGCTGAGTTGTGCTTATGTGGGGTAGCAGCTTGTGACTTCAAAAAGTGAAGTGAAACAAGACAACTTAGGCTTCTTTTTTGAGGCATTTTTTCCTTCTTGGTAGTACTTTGGCTATGCAGCAGTTAATAGAATGTGTAAGCCTGCATTTCAACACTTAAATGAATCTCCAGACAGCAGCTACCCCTGTAGTGTGGGTCAGGTCTAATATTGCATGAACTTGTCAGTACGGTTGCACATGGAAATCAAATATTAATATGTTATCTCTTGCTTTTTGTGTCAGCTTGGCACTGCATCCACACCTTAGTGTGTGGTGGCTGGGGGTGGCTGCCTCAGTGATGTGCTGGGAGCGAATTGTCCTTCTGTGCAGCTTCTGCTCTGCTCCTCTTAAATAAAAGAGATTATCAGGGCAAAACAGTGTGAACATAGCGTATTTTCAGATGTCTTCCCAAAAGTTAGGCATAGTTATATAAACTTGAAGGCAAGGGAGGCATTATCAGTTAACATTTGTAGTGTAACTGGAATAGAGTTTGCATAGTCTCAGTGGGTGAAATGAATATATTTCACATATATTTTACAGATCTCTCATCTCAACTTGTGCTTCATGCTGCAAAGATAACTGTGCCACAGGCTTTTGCAACCCACACTTCTGGTCTTTGCAGTAAATTTTTTCTCTTTTACACATATACCAGAAACTGCTGTTGTCTGGAGAAATCTGTATTTAACTTACATCTGTTCACATTGACTGTGGATGGCTGAGACTGCTATTTTGGGGCAGTTTCTGTCTGGTACTCTTATGAGTGGGGAAGTTCAAACTATACTTTCCCTTGAGGAGAAGGGAAAAGTTTTACATCTTAGTATTTCAGGAGAAGGTAGTGTGACCCAAAATAATTTTTTAAGCTTCAGTAATTGCTTATATCTTGATTCTAAATACAAGATGTGCCTCATTGAGGGGAAAAAAAAAAAAGAAAGAAAGAAAGAAACAAACAAAAAACCAAAACAAAGCCCACAATCCCAAAGCCTAACACACCCATGCTGCTACAAACACCCCAGAAAAACCCGCAAAACAAAACCCAAACCCAAAACTCTTTAGCTTGTTTAAAGTTTAATATTGCAAGTTTGGTTTTAGGACGGCTGAGTGCAGAATGCCTTGAGGAGTATGAGCAAAGACAACTGAGGTGAGAAGCAGTCTGTATTTGCCAGAATTCTACTTGCTTGTCATGAAGTAGGACATCCTGAACGTATTTCACTCTTTTTAAACTTTGCTTTGGTAGTGAACAATTCTTCGCACGTGCTGCAGGAAATACTGAAGAACCCTGAAGTGGTTGAGAGATATTGACAGGGTATTGGCGAAGAATCTTTTCTGGGGGCAGAGGATGGAAAGTGATTTGCCAGCTGACTGGCAGTTGATAGCAGTCAGTGTTGCTAACGTGTAGCGTCGCTTGGCTTGGCTTGGTTTCAGTGCCTCTGTGTGGTGTGGAAGCACGCTGTGTAAAACGTGAGAACTTCCTGCTGTGATAAGGAACCAACAGCTTTTCCGACAGGTGCAGCCTTTAGCTGCAGTCCTGAAGATGTAACAGAAATGTTTGCTTTCATGGGCCTTCGATACTGTCGATCTCAAACTGCTCAGGAAGGAGCAGTGGAACTGACCAGAGCCTGGCCTGAACCAGTTCAGAACGCAGAGCTTTGTTTTCTGCCTTGTACTGCTATGATAAGAGAATTAGGAGGGAAAGCTGTGTTCAAGAATCTGTAATCCATAATGGTGACTCTGACTGAAATGGAATAATCTTATTTTAAAGGGCGCTCCAAACCACTAAAGCTTTATAAATATTAATTTTGTTCTTTTGTTTCCTAATAAAAGGCTTTTATTCATGAAATCACTATTTATTTATTAACCTGACAAAGTAATAGCAAGCTCTCTTCTTTCAGTGTATGCATGTGCCATATCACAATTCTGCTTGTCACCATAATAAGAACTTCATTCATCTGCTTTAAAATGTCATTGATAACAACCTGGCAGTGGCCCAGCTTGGAGCAAGTTAACTACAAAAGGCTGCATTGTAAACCTTTCTGAGAGTACATGCTACATTAAGTCTAAAATTAAAAAAAAAAGAGGGGAGAAAAATGTGCAGGCTGGTCTAGGCTGCATACAACTGCCAAATAGCTTCAAACCTCTGAAAAAATGGAGCCCTGTATAGAGGAGTTCTTGCTGAAAAAGGAATTTTTTGGAATTAAGGGTGCATTCTGCTCAGTTTAAAAACCTTTAAGGTACACTGAATTTATAAACCTCATCTTAAAAAGAGAGGGAATGTCTTGCTGAACCACAAGCAGCTAAATAAGAACTTGTGTATGTAAGGATCTTGTTATTTCCTTTAGTCTCCTCTTTCTTCGACTGAGTGCCCAGGATAAAAATTACAGGCTGAAAATGAAGTCATAAGCCTCTGGGAGTTAACTACTAGCAGTACTGTGAGGTAGTTTGTCTTGGTTATAATAACCTTCCCCAATCCCAGGTGCAGTCTGTACGCTAAACGTATTTATCCACCTGTAGGTTCACACAGTAGGAGCAGGATGTCTTGTCACTCACGCTGAAGTTCAAGTGCCTGGTCTTTCTGCCAGCTCCTCTGGAGGTACCCGAACTGCTCGTTGCTCTGGCAGCCCTGCATATGGGACTTCATGCTCATGGCAGTTCAGGGCTTTTTGCCTTTGACTCTCCTGTTCTTAAAACTATTACAGATAAAACTTGTAGCCTGGGTGAAGGTGAACTGAATTGCTTTTGAAACAGATGCAGAGATTGTGAACTTGGAGGGAAGTTCCCAGGGATCTTTTGAAATGGATCCTGCCCTGTGCTACATGTGAGAGCTGTGTATTTTCATACAGCCTCTGACTAACCTAGCTAGTCTCACTGAACAATTTAACAGCTGAGCAGAACGTGAAGCTTTAAGGCATTTTCATCCAAGGTCTTTTGGGAGCAATGTAGGCATGCAGTAAATTACCATTGTTCTCATCCTACACTCTAAAGATGCAAAAGGCTTAGGCGGTGTGGTGAAGGGCTTGCTCAAAACAGGTTGGTGTATAGTCTGATTTCTTAGCTGGAATGGGATCTGCCATCTTTTTTTAAAAAAAAAAAAAAAAAAAAACAAAAAAAAAAAAAAAAAAAAAACACCCAATAAAAAAAACCAAAAAACTACAATGTCATGCCACTTCACTTCTGTGGTTTTTTTTTTTTGTGTTTTGTTTTGTCTCTTAAGTATAGTGTATGGACAGCGCCATGTGTTAGGGAACACTTCAACTTCATCTTCAGAGACTTTTCATATGTAGCCTTCTACTGAAGTCAATGGGCGTGGAGGTAAGCAGTGCTGAGTGCTTTCTGACAACATCACTACCACCCACTGTAGCCTGATGCACACAACACTCCTTGTATTTGAGCATTGTTTTTCTCAAAAAAAGTTGCATGCAGTTGCACAATGAAGACACTGCTTATTTGTGTAATGCAAATCTATTCCTTGTTGGTGCAAGGTGCAAGCAGTGAGCATCAAAGTATGGGAGACTTCACGGATACTGCATGAACACTTGCCACTGAACTTCAGTGGCAACACTGTAGTATGTCAAAATAAAAGGTGACTTCACAGTTGGTCTGTGAGTGAATGGGATTTGAATGATGGGTTGAATGTTCTGTCTGAAGCACTTGTGCTACTGATGCTCAACACCGTTTGCCCTGCTATTGTTTGTTTATGTGTTTTGTGACTGCTGAGTTTAGTTTCTCTGTAGTTAATAATTTTATCTCAAGCCAGTCAGAATCACTGAGAGTTCCTGTTTCCTTGTGTTTCTGTTGATTTCCTTTTCTGTTGAAATGCAACTTTCTCTGTTGAAACAACTTGGTTGCTGCACTTCTCAGTTTCCATCTAGTGGCTTGAAGTGGAGGGAGGGGGAACTGTCTGAAATGGCCTGATATCCTCAGAGATATTGACGGTTGGATCTGGTGACTAAACTGTTATGATAAAACACAAATTCATTAGTTGATGCTGTTGAAATCCGCTGACTTTTCTGTGCTCCTAATAGAAGGCTTTAAAATATCCAGCTGCAGACTGATCCTCTCCAAGCATGTGACACTGACATCAGTCCTAGAAGTGAGGCATTGAACTGCCTCCAAAAATGAGCTCATCGGGTGATATTCAATGCACTGATTTAGCAAAATATTAGCTAATTTGATTACATGGTCACCTGTACATACTGCTTGAAAGATTGGAATTCATTCTAATTTTAGCTGCTGTCATTTCAAATACCAATGTCATAATCTGGAGAGCCTTTTGGTGGGATGCTGTGCTCCCACTGTGTGTTGGGAGCCAGGCTTAGCAGAGCACATCTCTAATTGCCACTAACTTGCTCCAAGACTTGCCAGTTTCTTTGCTGTTCTTCTCCTTGCATCCCTCCCAATAAGCTGTAAGGAGTAAGAGTTTGGAAGTCCCTCTAAAGCCACTCATAAAACTTGCTTAATTTTCTTTTGACTCTCTTGACTTGTTTAAATAGCTGCATAAAAACACAGCTATATCCTTTCCCAGGAGTCTGGATAGTGGTTCGTCTTCAACCTGATCTGCCATCCAAAGCAGAGTGATTAGTCATGACCGAAACAAAATTAAACCCTGGCAGAACTGTCCTGTAGGCTAGCTGCTGTGTGCCTCTAGCTTCCTCACCTCCTGCAGCCTGAGGTCAACGGTAACTGCATATTTCCTTTTATGACCCACACAAAGGGTGTGCATTTGGGCAGCACAGCAGAGTGATGGTGACCCGGAACATACTTGCCCATTATTTTGCAGACTTGAAGAAATTCTGTATTTATCTGTAATTACAGTAGGCTTATGTTCTAGATGATGCTGTCTGAGCATCTCAACATATACCTGATTATTTATTTATTTAAAACATGGGCATAAGAGAAACTACCTTAGAAGAAGGGTTCATGTGAATTTGTGCAGAAACATTGTTGTCTCCCTCCCCCCACCCAGTATTTTCTGCCTGTTATTGCACATTACAGGATTGTTTGTTTTGGATGTTGTTTCCTGCTGAATAGAAGTCTTTATTAGGCTGGCTGTAATGTTGCTCTTTTCTTTCAAGAAATACTGCTGCTAAGTTAAGGACTGAGGAAGATGCTGTATCTTATGGGGCTGTAACAATGTTGTCTGAATTGCGATCTGTTGTGCAACTAAAGAAACTGTGCACCTGTGATAAACAGAATGGAAAAACTGCTGCTGATGTATACAGAAAGGTGAGGTGATGAGAGGCTCCTAAACACCCCATGTATAGACCAAGGGAAGAAGCTAGGTTTGAAGAGCAAGCAGTAGAAAATGAGATAGGAAGAACTCTTGTTTCTGCAGGAGAGTAGCCAAGGAGGCTGCTTGATGTGAACTCTGTGCAAAGTTCAGTGGAGAGCATAGTCTGATGTCCTGGGTGATAGATACTGTCTTTTCTGACTTGTTTACAAGAAGCTAGCGTGTTTTCAGAATAAGCTTCTGAAACATCCTTGCTGGGGAGGTGGGTTAAGATGACAAAATGCTTATTTGCATCTAGAAAGCTAGCTACAGCAGTAACCATTCAAGTTGGCTTGATGGCCGCTGCCTGTTTTTTGCTAACTTCATGAATTGTGCTGGTGAGCAGCAAGTTCTAGGGGCAGGACCATGCAGTCTGTTGTGCCTCAGCCCATGCATTCTGCAACAGCAGTAGCTCAGTAGCATACTTGAGATGCTGCCTCTGCAAAATGATGAAATTTCCACTTTTCCCAGTAAAATGCCTGTGGTACCTGCGTCACTTAGTTTTAGTTTGTCTTTAACAATAGCAAGAGTTGCGCAGAAAACATGTAGGGCATGGAAATGGAGAACTGAGCTCCATCGTCTGTCCTCTGCTGATGGAGGGCAGGAGGAGGAGGGGAGAGAGGGAAAGGAAGAAAAGCACTTTGCCTGTGCCTGTTTTGATACTGAAGAGCTCTTTCTAGTGATTTGAGAAGGGGGTGGGGAGAGAACCAGATGCTCTTAGGAAGTTCATACCATTGTTAATAATGTAATTCACAGATGGTGGTGAAGGCCTTGAAGAGGCTTTCATGCAGTACTTACGCTCTGTAATAGACAGATCATCACATAAGGGCTCACAAATAGAGATGACTTAATCCCAAGGATGAGTCTACAGTGATCTATTTGATAGTGGCCCTGTGGATCATTGTAATCTTTATAAACATTTGAGAGCCTTCAGGATCCCTGAATGTTGAGCACAACTCCAGGATTGGACCAGTCCCTAATTAAATTGTCAAGATAAAATGTCAGTATAGCTTTGAGACATTTCCAATAAAAGTGACTCTTAGGAAATAAAAAATAAGTTCCTTTGTCCTGGTACAGAAATCAATAAAGATAGCAGAAGTGTGAAAACCAGTTTGTACAGTTCCATGTTGTTAAGAGACAGTTATGGTTTTATTTCCATTTACCTGGTTGGAGTTGGAAGCAGACCTTGTATGTGTTCTGAATAGCCCATCAGTACTTCTTGACAGCTAAGGAGAAGGATTGTGGGTTGCATGTCGTTGCCTTCATGAAAAAAGAAGTCACTCTTGCCTATAAGCTGTATAGCAAATGTACAGTCCTCTGGCTTTCAGACATGTGGAATCAGAAAAGTTTTAGCTCAGGTCTATGCAATTAAATTAAAATGTGACTGACTGCTGAGCAACTCTTTATTGGCTGTAAGCTACGTAACTAAAATTCTGTATTAGGAACGTCTAAGCAATGCTAGCTTACATGTGTAGCACAAGAAATCAAAAGTTTCTGGTAACGTAAGAACTGATCCCTGCTTTGTTGCTTGCTGCTGTCTTTTCAAGTGCAGCTTCTTCCTTCCTAAGAGTTGTTTCCATAATTTTTTTTATTATTATTCTTAATTTCAAGTTTAAGTTGTGATTCGTAAATTGTTTTCTTGTGATGTTTGTCATGTGGTGGTTCATGAGCCCTGAAGAATGTGCTTCCTGTGACTTCAGCCATGTATTTGCAGGCTGTATCATGTGTTCTTCTTAGTCGTGAGTTTTGAGTTAAGTAGTGAAGGCGGTGGGGGTGGAGAAAAAGGGGGGCTATTTCGGGGCTAAGCTACCAGAAATTCTCAGACTACTTAATTTGTGACCTTGTTTGCTAGTTAAATGCAATCTAGGATTTTCTACCTCTACCGTACTTACACAGAAATATTTTCTGCATTAAAAGCTGGGTTTTTTTGTCTTACTATCACTTTAAAAAACAGGAAACCCCCATGCTTTGGTTAAAGAAATCCCGGAGAAAGAGTGAGTTTATTTATTTATTCAGGAAAAAGCCTTGGCAGGGGTGTGTGCTTTAGCTGAGAAAGTTAGAAATAATCTACTTTGTCCCACATTTTTTAATGTTATTAACTGTGACATCTGTAAAGCAGTATCTTCATTACTGCAGTAAAGTGAACAAAGTTGAAATGTGCCAAGAGTTTTACTGTTTCTCTGCAGCAGACTATTTTTTTGAGCACTAGAAGTGTTGTTAGTGAACCTGTGTACAGCTCCTGGTCCCACTGCCCGCGTTTGATGTCTACATCCATTCCACCCCTGCACAGTCCTGGAAGGGCTTAGTTTCCACTGAAGACTGACAAGGTCAGACTTCATATTAGGTTTGTTTTAAGCAGTGCTTTTAAGTATTTGAACATCCTTTTATTTAATTTCCTTCTTTGACATCATGTAATACTGGTTTTCATATATATATATATATATGTATGCTGCTACTGCTGTTCAGTCCTGTGTGTTTCTCCCCTGCCCTGCATTTGATACAGAAGCTGCTGTTGGGTGTAAATCAGTGTTCTTAACTCCTTGAGATCAAAGCTTTACAGGAGAGATGAGTGTCAGCCGAAGCTGTTCAGTGCCCTGAAGTCTCTGCACATGGATGCCCTGACAGTAAAGTTCCATCTTTAGTAGCTTTCGTTCTTCACCAGATGGGCTGTGCTCTAGAGTTCTCATACTATTAGACTTCTTTGTACTTTTTATGTTCGTGTGGGCTAATGCGTTTCTTTCGATCTGAATCCAACATCAAAGTAACATTGGTTTATTACAATGTTTTTTATATCACCTTTTTCCTCCAAGTTGGATTTTATTTTCAGCTGTGACCCTAGTATTTGTTCCTTCATAATTTGGGGCTTTTTGCTTGCTCTTCACATTGTTTTAAAAAACCAAACAAAGCAAAACCACACAACTCTGTTTTGCTTAGCTCATACACTATTTCCATTTGGCTCAGAAGATATGGATTTGTGAGCTGAGGGAATCCTCATTTGGCTCATCACCTAAGCTTTCTTCAAGAGCATTAGAAGGATCTACAGTTTAAGTTCATCAGAGGGCTGACCTGCTGTAGTTTTAATGAGATTTATTATACATGTACCTTTTGGATTCTGTGGTCTTGATCTTCAAAACAATCTGTACAAACCTGTTAGTAAAAGCAAAACTGTTGACAGAAAACTCACTCTTTATACTGAATCTTCCCTGTGTTAAGATTACTGATTTTTGAAATTAAAAATTATATCTTGTGTGCCATTGGCATACGGTTTATCTATGTTGTTTGGCTAAGTGCTTGTATTCATGCTACCCTTCTTAGCTCTTCCAGTCCTCCCTCTCAGAAGACCACATGGATCAAACCCTGATATCACAGCTCAGGCTTGGAAAGAGTGGAAGGAACAAATCTGATGTTATGGTTGATGGGTGATTGTGTGCAAATGTTATTGAATACAGCTTCAGTCCTAATACATGCAGGAGATATGGGGAGGGTGAGTCTTGGCCAAACTGAAGTGTGTATTTTCCCTAAAATCACCTTTGGCTTCCATAAAAACTTGGCAGCATTTAATAATACGAGTTTTGTTAGCTTAAAAGACCTGAAAGTTCTTGACTTGCTCCAAAACAAGTTCCTGTGAACTTTCAGTGTGTCTGGTAACTGTGGGACTGCAAGGCCTCCAAGGGGATCCAGAGGTACTGGTGGGGTATAGATGGGCACAAGTTATCACTGAGTGAAGGCAGCATTGGAGAGTGTGGGCAACCCTAGCAGGGAGACTGGTGTCTGGAATGAGAATATCTGGGTCAGTCTCCTCCAGAGCTGCAGGACACGTGAGATGCTGCAGTGGTCTGGCTTAACCTCTTTCAATCTGGTGACTTCTATGGCTCTGTTAAGTCTCCATGGAAGATGCAGATTGACAGGCCTATAGCGGAGGTGGCCAGTGGACAGTGATTTGACTTGTTCCATCAAGATTTGGCAAGCCAAATGACTAGGTGATCGCTGGAGCTGTGAAAAAGAGTGTGGCTTGTCAATAACAGAATTCATTAGCTTTCCTCTGCTTGTGCTGGGTGTTTGTACATGCAGCACTCGCGTCTGGGGCAAATGCATTGCTGGGTGTAACGCCTTTCCTTTTTTTTATGAGTGTACCTATTAATGGAAGCAGAGTGCATAATGTAATCTTAAAATAGTTACTCCATGAATGCAGAAACATTCCACTTCTGACTAATCGGCCATTCAGAATGAGCATTTAAATATGCTCCAGAGACTGAGCGGCAGCTTTCCGTATCTGTGTGAATGGAGCTAGAAATGTACTGCAGCTCAGAGCTGTGCAGGCGGTTTGCTCTCTTACCCCACATCTACTTGTCTCAGTGTAGCTACTTCTGTCCTGGGAAGCAGAATGCATAGTCTGCTTGCTATCCCTTTGGGCAAGCCAGTTTACGGGTTTTTTTCATTCTCACTACCCCCAAGACTGAGGATCTTGGAAGGACTAGGCTGATAAACAGTCCTCAAAACCAGATTTCTCTTTCTCTTAGTTGTGAATGACCAGGAACACAAAGAGCTTATGGTCAGAGTCCTGGCTGTAGTGCATAGTTTGAAGAGCTTGGCAAGCAGCAGGGAGCCCATGTGCAGTGGTTTTTTTCTCTGACAGGCTGCTCCACAGCAATGTGTGCTGCTCCACAGCAATGTGTGCTGCTCCAGAGCCTGTGGCCCAGCTTCACAATGAGAAAAAGATGTGCAGATCTGTCTGTGGACTGCAGGGGCAGGATCTGTGTGGTCTGTCAGGTCACGGACCTGAAGCCTGTCCTAGCTTAGGGATTTCTGTTGCAACTGCTCAGTGCCTGCCCAGGGGGATGGTGCCAGGTTGCACAGGGCTCCCTCCCAGGGGACAGGTGCCATTGGAAGTGGTTATGGTCTGACCTGGCAGAAGAGGACATGCTTTCATACAGCCACTTGTCCTCACTTTCTCCCTGCTATAGGAGGGAATGGGCAGGGCTCTTCTCGGGATTCCTCTGCATCTTCACTGGGTGTGCTTTGTTTTTTCTGTGGGACAAATACACATCTTCGCTGGATTAGACTGTTGATGCCTCGTGTGTAATGAGATAGTCCTTATGGCCTGCAAGTGCTGGACTATGTTGCACAAGCCTCTCCTGGCAGGCTGCGTGCGGAGGACCAGCTGCCTGCTGCTAGTGCTGCCTTTGCTCTCTGGCCCATGGTGTTCGGGGCTGAGGGAGCTGGCTGGGCCGGCCAGATCAGCCAGGCAAAGTCTATAAACAAGTGATTTTCTTTTGCTGATCAGTGTTGCTTTTCCAAATACTGCGTGGGCTCTGTGGCTATAATTGTATAGCCATCTCATTTAAAGCTGACCTCAAAGGCAAGTTCTCTCCTCTCCTCCCAAAAAGGGGGATTTTCACATAAGAGCTTACACTGGTTTAAGGCTGCTTTATCTTAGTATAGCATAAACCTGTTTCTAGTTATCTTAAGGCAGAAAGCAACTGGCGGATTTGGATTGGACTGGATGATTGATTCCTGCTGATTTAAGCAATCCGTAAGGAGTGCCTTTTGCCCTTACCTAGTAATCTTCATTACCTTATCTGGCATAGGCCATAAGTACTTACTCTGTGCTGTCTCTTGCAGCAGGACAAAGTGCCATACTCTAAGCATTGGCTTCTGCAGCTCTGCTCTTCAGGTGGTTATTTATGCAAGGCACTAGCCAAAGGGAAGGGGGAGTTTTAACTGGATTAACCTCAAGAAGAGAATGTGGGGATTTAGGGATTAAGGAACCAAAGGCAGCCAGCAATCACTGACTTAAAACCTCCTGTAAGAGAGCCAGTTTCTATAGGTTGGAAATGCAGTCCTTCCTTACCTACATAGTGTTGAGATTGGCAGTGCTTTTACCTTTGAGGTATTAGAGAACATGGGTTTAGGGATGCGCAGAGTATGTGTGTTTTCTCTTAAGAGTTATGTACCATGGGAAATGGTTCATAACTGGCAACTCTTTAAGAAAAAAGTGTTGAAGCACTGAGTGCTCAGATGAGATCTTAAACCTGGCACTTACAAGGTGTGTTGGTGGCTTGCTCCAATATAATGGGAACATCTGGTTTCAATAAACTTGTAGCTCTCCTAGCTTCATGCACTCCCCTTTTACACCTTCTCCCCTTGCCCTAAAGTGTTTCTATCGTCCCATGTATTTTTTTTCCCCACTGATGCTGTTACGCATCCCCTGCAGGGCAAATCCTAGTAGATTACAGGATTGATAGAAAGATTGGGAGGCGTGGGAGAGATCAACAAAAACCTGTTACTAAGGAGACATGAGTTTTAGCATTGTGTCTCTAATGGCCAGTCTGCTGAAGGGGAAACAGATGGTACAAAGGAGGCTGGGATTATGTACACAAGTACTGCAGGGTCACAAATCTGATACATCTATCGAACTTCCAGGGGTCAGGCAAATCCAGTCTTGTGCCAAGACAAATGTGGTTCCTTTGCCTTTGGCACAGTGTTCCTGTCCTGTCGTTAAGGGCTGTTCTGGACAGTGGGCTTCTCTGTCAGCCGTTGCTGTTCCTGGGAGCAGCCAGGTTTGACTTGGAATGAGGGCAAGTGGCTGTATGGAAGTGTGTCCCTTTGACAGGTTAAGCTGTACCCACTGCCAGTGGCACTTTTGCATCCCAAGAGGGTGAAATAACCAAACATAATGCTGCCTTCTGGTTTAGTACAGCTTTTCTCCAGTTACCAATGTACACGTGTAGGAACGTGACTTCTTTTCTATCCTGGGAGAATGGGAGGATGGGTGGTGGCCACAGTCGCTCCCGGCTTTTGACACAGACTGGCCATTATTGCAATATAATGTTTCGCAGAGGCTTAAGTTTCAGGAGTTGTGCTCCCAGCTGCATGCTGCTCGCTGGGCGCCTGCTTCCCCTGCTGTCACCTGCTCTCTCTGGAGAGAGGCATGAAGTGACATTGTCATTCTAGGCTGAGCAGTGGGTAAATAAGCAAAAGCTGAATTCATCCTGGCTGAGGAGAAGCAGTACTGGAGCCACTTTTGCAAGAGACAATTATCTGTTTTTCTTTTATTTAACTTTCAGGCCCTAGAGAGTGTTGCAGTAAACAGGACACTGATTTGATAATAGATGGAGAGCGCTAGATGACTACAGTACTAGAATTAATAGCTTGACAGCATTTCCTTTTTTCCTTTTCTCTCCTCCCACAGCAATTTGGACTGGTACCCAAATAAACAATAACAAAGAGATTTTTGGAGGAGCTGGCTGGGAGAAATAACAGAAGTCAAGGGGCACTCTTATGCAACTTTGTTCTGCTTATATTTGACTCATCCAGAAAACCCTGTTCTACTCCTCAGCTTTGTTTTCCTTTCTCTTTTTTCTTTTTTTCTCCAACCCCTGTTGGAGGAGGTGCCATTGTATTTGTTGCTTTGCTTTTTGTCCCTTGGAAACTGCTTAGGCCCTTGTATCTCCAGTTGGCTGTAGGCATGCGGTGCTGAAAGAGTGTAGGCAGAACGTTACTCTGGAGAAACAGTGTGCAAGAGCCTATAAACCAGCTGGTATCAGGCAAGAAAATGTCTCAGCTTGTTGGCTTAAGTTCCAACAGCATGAGACTAATACCTGGGTGTATTTTTTAAAGTGATTCTCAGTATTGTATAACTGTTTTGTTTCAGTTGTAGTAGCAGTGGTCCCCTGCCAGATGCGGGGCAGCTGGGAGGCTGTTCTGCATCCTGGGGGTGGAGGATGTGAACAAGGAGTACACTTCCTACCTTGTAATTCTCTCGGCGGTGTCTTGCCAGGGACTGTCTTCAGGCATTCCTTTCCATGGGCTCTCCAAAGACTCTGCTTTGTGTCCTGCACGTACAGAAAGCTGTCCCAGCAATTCCTTTGAAGTTTTGCCTGAAACACTTGGGGAGTTTTTCCCTACCCAAATGGAGGCTAGAGGTAAAGAGACTTTGCTGCCAGTTCCTGCTTTCACACAGAGTCTAAACTCGTGTTCTTAAACCTCTACCAGCCACTTCTGTTTAGATATGTCACTGCGATAGAGCAGAGTCCCCGGCTGTGCTCTTGCTTGAATTCAGGGTTACGCAATAGCAGCCTGCAAGTGCCAACGCAGATGCTGCTGCATCCAGGCATGCTGTGCAATGTAGTTGCTTGGATACCTCCTTTTTTTGTTTGTTTTGTTTTCCTCACAAAAGCTAGGTAACAATTTGCAACTTATAATTGTACCATTGAACACAGATTCAGGTTAAGCAGTGTTAAGAATTTGACATATTAATGACTTCCTCTCCATATTGCTTTTTAGAGATTGAGTATCACGGAACTTGAAAAGATTGAGTGTTGCTCTGTGCCATTTTCGTAGTCTTTATTTCACCTTCTAAAGTGTTAAATAACTTCCCACTTTGAGAATTCTTTTCATCTAGAAAATCGTGTTTTAATTATTGATGCAATAGGCCAGGGGCCCTAAGAGGCCTGGCAGCTGGTGCTTATAGTTCAGGTAGGTCATGAAGATTTCTGCACTGCTCCTTATTCATCCACTGTGTCATATGTTCATTACGTCAAGGGGAGATTTGACAGGAGCTTGCAGGGATTGCATCTCAGAGGAGATGAGTGGGTGAGAGTCTCTTCTAACGTTCTGGCAGGGAGAGAGATGCTTGCGTGTTACAGCCAGCCACTTGGCTTTAAGAGCGTACTGCTGAGCTGGTATGGGGTGAAGATGCACCTTAAATATGTCTCATAAATGCCTGCGTGTACTGTCCTCTGTAGTTTAAGGCAAGCTATCAATATGAAAAGCCTGTGCCAGGTTATGCTGCTGCTGGCCAGGAATTGGACTTTTAACAGGAGAGCAGTGCTGGCACAGCTTCGTTCTCTGGACACAGCTGTGACATGAATAGGAATGGTATCCAGATAGCTCTATTCTTATCCCATTACAGGAATAATATTTTTCATGGAAGTTGCAGGTGAATCAGCATCGCTTCAGTGACCCAACTATACGTTCTGGGAGAAGTCAGAGCTCTGGAGTTGTAACTGGAACTGCGCCTGCATAGAGCCCTAGAATAACTCCCTGGTTTTTAATGGAGATAACTGTAGCAGGGGTACAAATGAGGCTGCTGTGAGTGTGCACCAAGGTAAACTAGATGCTAACAGGAAGATGTCTGATTGCAAGACAAAGACCCTTCCCTTTGCAGTGTACCTCCCTTCCTTCCACCTTCCTCCTCCTAAAATAGCCCTTCAGCATGAGGAGTGAAAACCAAATATTTCCCTCTTAAAAGCACATTTAATGTGTGTTCATTTCAGTGGGAAACCGACTTAAACCAGAGCTGGTGGTGTGCATCTGCTACATCTGGTCTACATCCTTATGCCTTGTAATGCCTAATAGTGTTGCTCATTAATGATAAAAGATTATCAGCTGCCGTTCCAGGTCCCCAACTTCTCTGCATATGTCTCATTAGCCAGTTTGCTTTTCAGGCTCCTTCAACCTTGTTTAGTGCTAGCTGTTTTGGTTTTTGGTTGGTTGGTTTTTGTTTTGTTTCGGATTTTTGTTGTTTTTGGTTTTTTTAATGGAGCAGTTGAGAAGACTTTCCCAGCTGGAAAGAGGCCCAGCTTCTAAGTTGAAGGTGTCGGTGCTTTGGGTGAGGAGGTGCACATGGCCACACTGCTTCTGAAAGCTCTTGAGCACATTGGAAGGTTGAGCAAGGTCTGTGTATTAACAGGTGGTGACTGGAGAGGGTCTGAGGTGTGGATGGCCATCGTTTATAATTGCATAGGGGCAATTTAATGCATGTAAATGTGTCGTCCTGCATGAATGGATAATGAATGGCTGCTCACTGTGGTAACCTGTGGAGCTGGGACTTCATTTTAATCATAGACTGTTTGTTGTGTAGAAGCCCTGCCCTGAGATTCACCAGTGTACACATGCATATCTTGACTTAGTCTTAGTCAAACTATAGCCTTGACATCAGCAACAGTTTCCAGTAAGAAAACTGGAGTTAAAGTGCCTATGTTTATACAGCAAGTGAGTTTTCTCCCACTTGTCCCATCAGCATAAGCATTTGTTACTGTTGTAGGGAAAAAAATGCTTCTAGATTTTAAGATTTCCAGGGGGTAACTTCATTAGTTTTGCCTAAAAGGACATCAAGCAGGTATCTTCAAGGTTCTGGGAGGGATCAAATGTAAAGCATCATAATTATGTTAAATATCTGCCTTTTCTTTCATACTTGTGCAGTGTTGAAAGGCCTTCTAAAAGTTAGAGGAAAGGTCTATTCAGGGAGACAATAGATTTTTTTTTCCTTAACGTCTAGAAATTATACGCTACTGCATGGTTGTAGAGAGACGTTATATATAATAGTCCTTTGGTGTAAGGATATTTAATGTGAATATGTATCTACAATGTTTGTGTTGTGGGTTTGGGTTTTTTTTTTTCCCTTGTGTGTCTCTCTGTGATTAAGGCAAAAGCTGTTGTACTCCCCGTCAGGCAATCTTATTTCACTGCAGAAATGCAATTGACAGTAATCTCCTTTTTAATCTGTTCTTGTGGTGTAGTGTTGCAGGCTGTGTCACACTGTATTTCTCATCCTGACTCTTGTTGTACCAGTTGGAGCCTTCTAATTTTTGTCTTCAAGTGTTTGAGTTTTATTTCTGCAGCTTTTAGTGAGGCCTAATCTAAACAAGGCTTGCATAAATCTCTTTGCTCCAGCGGGAAGATGCAAGCTTTGATAAAGAACTTGTTTTTTTTCTCTCTCTAGAGCAGGAGCGCAGTGTCTTTGACCTAAATATACCAATTACTGACACAGCAAATGATACAGAAAACAATCCAGAAGGAATGCCAACCTCTGAGTGAACACTTGGCTGCAGAAAGTTACTGCTTGTGTGGAACCTTTACCACAGAAGAAATACGAGGATGAAAACAGTGTTCATTCAGAACATTTTATGCAAATAACGATGGGTGAAAGAGAAAGGGCTGGAGAAAGCTGCTTGTTTACCCCTTATTCCTATAGCTTTGGAGAGGTAAAAGCACATGGAAAACACAGCGCGGTTCTCCCCTTTCCCGTTTGTGGCCAAGTTTGCTCAGCTTAACTTTTTGAAGAATTTTTATGTCAAACTTAAAGGCTTCCTGGTACCATCGTCTATTTTTAAAAAGTGTTTGGTGGCAAATGTAAGTATTTCAAAAAGCAGCAATGGGCTAGCTCTCCAGAGTGTACCATGTGACTTCATTAATTAGTTTCCTAATTTTTAATAATGGTTAAGGTTAACTATCTCCAGAGATGGAGGGATTCTGAAATGAACTGGTTTTCGATTCAGCTTTGAGACCTATCCTCTATACATTGAATACTTGTGCATCGCTACCAGATTGATAATTTCCATAATATACCAAATATATCAGTTCACTCAGACTGCTGCAAGTTTCTGGTTGTCCTTGTTCTCCATGTTGCAGCTGTGGAACTTACAAACTCTGGCTGCCCATTTTTTTGGTGGTCAAATCACCCTTTTCAGTATCGAACTGCTACTGGAAATATGGTACCTTTTATAGTTCCGCATCCCCCCTCCAGCCCTGGAAGCTTTATCTGGTGAATTTCTGTGTAGTCTTGGGCTTCCTACAAGAAAAAAGGAAACCTTTTATCAGTCTGGGTTTTCAAGTCAGCCCTTGTTTCTTTTTACTGGCCAGAGTATTGTCACTGGCGCTTCAGCCTTACTGCAAATGCAGTATGTGTGGGCTTTTCACTAACGCAGTTTATTTAAGAGATTGATACAACTTCAACTACTGCATGAAAGTTTCTCTGCCTCAGAAATGTGTAACAGGTATTTGACAATCTGACTCAAACATTTGTCTTGCTTTGTTCCAGCAGATGATTTGAGATTATTAATAGGACCAGCCTTGTGCAGGGCCTGCTGTTGAATAGGCATCTGTCAAATAATTCATCTTGGAATGTGTTGAACACCTATGTGATGTCAGTGCACAGACTCTGGTCCCTTGGACTTCAAGGGCCTCTACTCGGTTGCTTCTTTGGGCATCATCTAATGCCAGTCTTGTGCAGATGTTGGATACCTGAGGGCACCTCTACTATCACCATGTGTGTGTCAAGAGTTGATTTGAGCCCTAAGGAATCTGAAAATCCAGTCGATGCTTTTATCTCTAGGTGACTTGTATTGCATTAGAGGGAAGGCTGTGGCTGCAGTAATGGCACCCTCTCTGCAATACTCAACCAGACTGGGTTATCCACGCATTATGTAACAGTTGAGGGAGGGTGGTTTTTGTACTGACTTGCTTAATACTTGCTGACACACAAGGAGAGGTCCTGTATGGAGGAGCTTGCCACGTATGGTACAGCTACAGCCCAAATGAAGATCCACGGGGCTGGGGCACACTCTGAAGAGGAGTGTTTGCATGGTTTAACTACTGGGTTGGTGCCTGGATGTACAGCCTCTGATTTGACAAAAGCAGCTGCCTTCTTCCCAGCAAAGGTCATGATCGGCTCAGAGGCGCTTCGTGTGTGTTTGAACAACTGGATGGGATCTAGCCAAGGAAAAGGCAGGCAGGGAACTAGAAGATTGCTCGTTTAATTACAAGCCTTTTCTTTGTAGTGCCTCCTTTGAGACTGGGTCCAGAGTTGTTCACGTGATGGTGGCTTGACAGCGTTAAGTGAAAAGCCTCTCTGATGTCATGGCTACATCTAAATCGTGCAGTGGGTTTGGAGGAATCTATAGGAACTAATTTTCTGTTGTATAAAGAAGCAGCTGCCAGTTGCATTTCACTTGAAAGGCTTCAAGTTCTTTGCCTTGCGTAGCTTCTGTGTTCCTACTCTTGCACAAGGCCTTGCTGCCCCTGATAATAAAGAACTTTTTTAAAACTTTGAAAATTATTAGCTTCAAGAAATGAGTGTTTTCACATCCACCTCTTGGTTCAGCCTTCCTGTGAGGAATTCAGGATCACTCACTGCTGGTGTTTGTTGCTGGACAAAGGATTCCTGTGATGGGAAAGCATACTAAACAATGGAAATAATGAAGTTGCCCATCCAAAAAGCAATGCCTAGCCAAAATTTAGAAAATGGAGAAGGGGGAGAGTTCTGTAATTTGTGCACGTCACACGTATGAGCAAAATGTTGACTTACGGCGTGAAAACTGTGTAAATCTTTGGTGTTCTCCTGATACTGATGGCTGTGACCACTCACGCTTCTGATAAAAACACTTCCCAGGCATTGACTATACAGGCAGATATGTTGGCATAAAGCCATATGTAGCAAGCAGTTATTAAATTGGAATCTCTCTTAACATTTGAAAGGTAT
Source organism: Microhierax caerulescens (assembly GCA_035590215.1). Lineage (NCBI taxonomy): Eukaryota > Metazoa > Chordata > Aves > Falconiformes > Falconidae > Microhierax > Microhierax caerulescens. Next base: position 107,304,038 of record JAVJGJ010000001.1, on the reverse strand, counting down.
ATTTTTAGGGTGTAGTCTGTGTGAAATGTGCCTTGGTTAATAGAAATGTAGTGAATGTTAGATGCATGACTTACGCTAACAGTCATATCTCTCACAGGAAAAAGAACTTGCTCTGATGTTCCTCATGTTAAATACAGGCAAACAGCTCTAGTCCCTGTGCATAAGAATGCAGATTGAATCTTGTTTATCATTACATCAGTCTGCAAAAAGGAGATTTATAAGAGCAGAATTGTTTGTGTGACACAAAGTGACTCCCATTGTATAAGAACAGAATAGCACTCAAAAATTTCTCTCCTCTCCCTTGCCCTTTTGATGACAGATAGTTGGCAGCAGATCAAAGCACAAACAGGATTAATGTTTTGCATATTCTGTCCTACATGGCCTGAAAGGAGCAGAGATGGAATTTTTCATCTTTCACTTTAAACTGCATTTAATATTGTGGCCTAGTTTAGAGCTATGCGACTCATTCCTTCCATTTCCCCTGAGGCCTCTGTTTCTGGTCAAGGAAAGCAGGACATGACTCCCTCTGGAGCCCATCAGTGCTTCTTCCTCCTTGCAAGCTGGTGGAGGAGGCTGGTTTGAGGCTGAAGCAATCCAGCATCAGGAATCTCCAAGTAGCGTATATGGAAGCTGCTGTCTCTTGCACCTATTGCTGTGATTACAGCATGGGTGCTGCAGGGCACAGGGACTGGGGCTGGGGCAAGATCCAAGGTTCTTGCTACCACCTTTGTGATGGCAGCTTTCAAAGCTGAAGTGGGGCACTGTCACAGGTCATACCTCCAAATGGCTGGTTTCAGTGTCCAAGGGTGCTGTCCAAGCACGTTCCTTCTCAAAGTGTAAGCTGCCTTCTCAGAGATGTCCTCAGAATGGACTGGTTTGATCCACATTTTGGCTGATTCGTTGTTGCAGCAGTACTTCCTCCTCTTTGGAAATGCACTGAAAATGGCAAGAAAATTGGAAGGTGCTTGCTTTAGTAGTCGTGTCGGTATTGGAGTATTTCCTTCACTGAAGCTTGCACTTGACCATGCACTGGGCACGTCTTCTCTGTCCTGCCCTCCCCTCTAGTGGGGTGACTTGTCATTGCAGCTTAGTTTGCTGGACAGTTACTGTTTTTGTGATGTTTTGCAGCTTTAGAATTACGTGGTGACCAGAACACAGCGCAGAGAACTGTAGGACAGGTATGGTATACACTGCGTGGTAGCGCAGACTCGTGGAAGAGGAGAAATAGCAGTGGTGGGTATGTGAAATCTGGGAGTGTTGGACGTATCTTCTTTCGTACTGGATGCTCTCAGTCTGTGAGAATGTATGGATGTGTTTGCAAAGGAGACAGTTAATGGAGTGAAGATGATTCAGATACCTGAATCTGACTGCTCTTGCCAATACCAGGCTAAAATATGAGATACAGGGAGGGAGTAGGCTGTAGGCTGGTCAGAGTTGCTGGTGGGACGAGGAGGACATTAGTGAAGCTTAGTTTTGTTCCAGATAGGATTCCAGGTACTGCCAATGGGTCTTTTGCTCAAATCACACTTGTCTACAGTTCTGGTTTTGTAGACAGTCAGCTATATTATGAATAGATGTGCTTCTCACACAAATCTGCTACATTTATGTCTGATATTAAAGAGATCTTGTAAGAGCTTCAGCAGAGACAGATGGTAATTGATTGGGCCATGTCTAGCCTCCTCCACACTGAGCTCCTGAGGGCTGAATTTTGAGTGGAGCTAAGATAATGATCTGCATATTTCTTCTGCTGTTATTTGTGGGACTTTTGACTATGGCATAACAGACTTGCCAGTTGCTGTGACAAGGGTTTTTTTGGCATGTGGAAATGGCCATTAATTATAATACTAAAAATGTTTGCATAGCAAACATTGCTATGCAAACATTTTCACAGTAGTTCAAGCGCTCTTTCAGTTGTTTTACCTTACTGTGGTTTGAGGAACTTTTTTCTCAAAACCAAATATATGCTTTTGATCTATTTTGTATTATTGAAAAACCCCATTGTGTCTTTAGCTGCCCTACGTGTAATTAAACCTCTTTCCCTCCCCTCTGACCTCTTCCTCTTATTCCCCCCCAATCAACTTTTTTGTCAGCCCACAGGGAACTCATCATAGCTTGTGCTCTGGCAGGATCTGGGAAGTTCCATAAATAACAAACACACCCACAACAGCTAATGGTGTTTTCAACAGGACTTGAAATAAATAATAAATTTGTTCAAAGGAATCTAACTGCACAGCTGATGCTGGCTTCCGGTTTCTTGTCTTGCTGATCTTGTTTCGGACATTTAGCATACCATGTCCTTAAGGTGATGTAGCATCGTGAATGAAAGGTGGTGTGGTTCTAGTATCTTTGTTGTGCTTGAGTTTGTCATCCCCATTTAACACCACCATCATAATGCTGTCAGGCCATTACATCAGGTCAGGCAACCCAGAGTAGTGGGGTTGGGGATTGGGCAAAGCCAGTGGTGGTAACGTGTATATAGCTTGTATCTTTCTAAGTTTAACAGGGTAGATGACACTTGAATGACTGATACTTCATACTTTCAAGATCTGAATCCTCATTCTTCAAATCTTGTGTCCATGTTCTATTTGGATTTGGGGCATCTTGGGGTGGGTTTTTTTTGGTTACTTCTACAAGAATTTCTAATGTGAGGGTCAGTTAAGGAGAACCCATTGAAATGTCTTATGAGTTGTCCTCCACCCTTAGCACTTAGTGGTGTAAAGGACATGCCGCATCCCTCTGTTTCTGCAGGCAGATCTCTAGAAGCTAGTGCATCTGCTCAGGATAACCCAGAGAGACTGATGTTCTCAAACACAGGGGCAATAGACAGTTGTGCACACTGGCACGGCCCGAGGTGAGTTTAACTCTGCATGCTATACCTATTTGCCATAACTGCTGTGTGGCACTGAGGAGGTAGCCTGTGTGGCTTCTGTGGTGACACTGGCTGCCTTGCTAAGAGGAGCACTGTGTGATCTTGGGGATCGGAGCTATCCTTTTCACCACAGTATCTTCTACTCCAGCCCACAGGGAATTGCTTGCGTTTTCCAGTACGGGGATGAGAAATGAATATACACTTTCCTGGGAAGTGCTAGTAATTAGGATTACAAATTTAGGGAAAGAGGAGGAAGGCAAGGAGGTATGAGAAGTATGTAGGACTGAAGCAGACTTTCTTTGCATGCTCTAGAAATGCAGGTACTGCTTTTGTGCATGCAAGACAGTTAAACACTAGTGAACTGCTTGGAAGTACTTGATGTCTTGCTTCTGCAAACTTAAAATGCTGCTGTTACCACCTGTCAAGCCAAAATAGATCAAAATGCAGAATAAGCAGCACAATCCATTCAATAGTTATTGCCCCTGAGGTATTAAGCAAGACAGTTGAAATATGCATTGACTTTGGCTGTGTGGGGAGCACAGATGACCAGGACAGCTGTCCAGTGTCTGGAGCTGTGGACAACAAACAGTCTGGCTTAGATAGGTCCTGAGCCAGCATGGTTATTGCAAAAGCTTGAGTAATGGAAAGTGACTCTATACCAGTGGATTCTTACTTAGCAAGGCCAATCTTGGGTCTGTATCCCAGAAAATGTCCTGGAGTGTCCTGCCAGACAGTGAAGGCAGCTGAAACTTCATCTTGGGAACAAGGGCTTGGCTCCCTGCTCTGAAAGAGCTATGATGCTGCTCCTCTGATGGCTGCTCTTCATCTGTATATTTGCACCCTTCTGAATGATACTGCAGCTTATTTTCTGTTGACTGTGGTGTTCTTGTTTTGGAGAGGTCAGGCATGCTAGCTTCCTTATCGAGTTGCTGAGATAATTCTAAGGTATGATGAGTAGAAGGTATTTCTGCCAGCTCTTGCTTGTTGTAGATGGTTTGCAGGTTTTAGCTTGAATTTGTGGTTGCAGGTGGGTTGCAGGTGGCTCCAAGTGAACTACTTCATAATGGTGTTCTAGTTCTGTTCTTAGAAATAAAAGACCAGTAGTAAGCATGCATTTTCTAGTTCTTATTACATCTCACAGATTCAGATCATTCAAGTAAGAGAGAAGCAGAATATCCAGCAGGAGTATCTGTGTTTAACTCTGTATTAAAAAATTGAACTTAGTATGATCTTTGTATACGATAAACACAAAGAAAGTAGTTCAAAAGATTGTCAGGAAAAAACATGGTTTATATAGTTATCTTACGGAAACTTAACTTTTCCACTCCTCCTCTTTTCTGAGCTTGACGCTTACATGGTCTAGTTTCTGTAGGGTTTGTAAATAACTTTTCTCCAGAACCTCTCTCTCCCTCCCCTATTGCTTCCTTTTGCCTCCTGCCCTGGGCAGCACATAGATACGTGTCCTCTTTGGTTGGGCTGAACCAGAGGCCCTGGGACATGCAGTTTCTCATTTCCTTTTTTCCACTGACTCCATTTGGAATTAACATTTATCTTGTTCCCCAGCCTTCCCCTAGCCCATGAAACCTCTTACACACCTTTCCTTAGTTTCTATCTGTGTGACATGGTATGTAAAACAGAAAACAGTGTATGCATGATAGAGCATCTTCCAAACTGCTTTCCTGAAGCAAGCTGAAGAGGAAGAAAAGGATAGTTTCCCTTCTTGGAGTTGCTGTACGGTCTACCTGGGGTGGTTCATGGGAGGAGGTTCTCGGAGCCTGTTGCAGAATTGTTTGGGCAGGGGCAGTGCTGGTGAGGAGAGCACCGACACTGGGTTCATATAAATTGAACTTCATCCATGTGAGAGACACCATCACTCTGCTGACATTTTGGCTTCAGGGTTTTAGTTCTTCTGCAGGTGTTTGCTGAAGACTGACTGAACTTTCTTTATCCCAGCTTTCCTGCTTAAGAAGCATAGAAGTAGTACATCATTTTTTGTTTGCCTTCGGGAGCATTATAAAGTGACCCGTGAGTTCACAGAAGTAATGCAGTGAACATGACAGTTCACTCTACTATTGCTGTGATATTACATGTGCCAGCATCTTTGCTCATGAAAGAATACGTTCATCTTAAATGATGATGAGGTGAGTGATAGAAAAAGGAGAGAAATGGAATACCTGTGCTGGAGTTTGCTAGAAAGAAGATAGAAAGATAGAAAAGAGCTCTGTAATGAGTTAGGAAAAAAAAAAAATTAACAGAATTAAGTGCCCACTGCATGACTTCATTAGTAAAACATTAGCACCCTTGTTGCCATAGTGGCACAGGTCTCTTGCAACCACCTGTGTGCTGGTTCATGGCTTGAAAAAATGACCAAAATACATGGTGCCAGGCTGACGTCTTCCTCTTACTGTGGGTCGGTTCTGCACAGCTCCATGAACCATACACTGCCAGCAAATGTGGGCGCTTGCTGGGGAGGAGTTCTGCAGGAAGAAAGCCTAAAGCAAGCTAGGAATAAAGTTAACTTCTTGCTTCCTTTGTCGCCTTGTGCCGAACTCTGGTTTTCTTGGGATAGCCCTGTCCTGATTGAACAATTGATATGTTTTAAAATGTGTTCGCTCCTGCAGACCTATACAAACATAGTAAGTTTTCACTGATAAAACAGATCCTATTCCCTATCTCCAGCCAGTGCCTGGCAATGCACATGTAAATGTACCGTGAAGCAGAATTAATTGCTGAGATCTCTGCTGAGGTATTGCTTTGGGCTTTAGCAGGTAGGCCTAGTAAAATTCCACAGCACATTAGAGATTGTGCATGTTAATTTTGCATCTAAAGCAGTGTAGTATGTCATATTTCTACTTTCTAGTCTATCTGCACTCACCCAATCCTATTTGGCAGGTTTATTACTTGCTGGTTTTGTGGATTCTTACACTTGATTGCTGACACTGGACTATGAATGAATATGATCTACATCAAGGTGATAAAAAACCCAGAGATTTTTGCCCAAGAAGTAAACGATGTGTTTGGCTCTTGGCCTACCTGGTTTGGCAGGGGTCACTGGAATTTCATGCAAAAGCATGCTAAATCTTGCAGTGGCAAAAATTCTTGTGATGGTGAGTTTTTCAGAGGGTTTTGTGAGAACATGAAGTGACAGCTGAGCCGAAAGTGAGTTCCTCTATCATGACAGCTACATGCAGAAGCACTGAGAATTTCTTTTGCCTTCTACAATCAAACCAGTGACATGCAAGGCGCTGGATTCTGCATACATTAAAGTATATTAACTTTTTTCTCCTTTCCTATGTACACAGGAGGCAGACAGTGGGGAAGAAGAATGCCGGTCCCAGCCCAGAAGGTAAGACTGACTGTCACTTGAGGCTTGCAAGAGTCCTCAAGGATGCCTCTGTGTGAAATGTGCCATAGGGGGTTTTGTTGTTGTTCTAGCATGTTCTGCAAACACGCATCACACTCTGCCTGTCATTAATGTTGCACAAGTGTCTTGTGTGTACCTCACTGAAAAATATATTTAACTGTGGCCTAAATAATGTTCCCAGTAAAGGGGTTGCTGCGGCAGGAAACAGGAGAAGTGAGATTGCACACTAAAAAATATATATGGGGAACAGTTTGCAAAGATGTCAGTGAGTATATTCTCCAGACTGTTGGTTGCATCCGGGAAGGGGTGTCTTGCCTGTGGACATGTTCTGAATAAGATGGTGATACTCAGCTTCTCTGTGCGTCTGGAGACTTTGCATATATCTTAGGAACAAATCCTGGTTGTGTTGTTCCTTAGCTCCCTCCAATGTCATATGCTGTTTCTCAGGATTTGGTCCCTCATCAGAATAGTCTGAGAGGAATAACCATACTAAACAAACTCTTGTTCTCTGTTAAAAAGCCTCTGTTGCCACCAAGAGCTGCATTGGATTACCCTAGTTAGCAGAGTATAACAGGAGAGCCTTCAGCAGTGATAGTCATCTTCTAACTGTATTTTTTCATTTTTCATTTGTGAAAAGTTGTATTTCTGGAAGCTGGAGTACAGGGTGATCCTATGCCATAAGGGCGCATGCTGCTTAAAATAGCATGTTCAGTGGATGCATAGATATTTGCTACTAAATACCTACTCCAAAGTTAGGAGAACACTGAGAAATTGCAAGGATCTTTTTTTTTTTTTTTTTTTTTTAGTTGTGATTGTTTTGCATGGAGATGTTAAACTTTTGTAAATGCCAATTTCAGTTGGTTCAGGAAGAACCTTTTTTCATAAGTGCTTATCCCTAAAAACCAAACAAACATGGAAATTCAGCTGATTGAATGGTGACAAGTATTAATGGTGATTTTATAATGCAGTCATAGTCTTAAGGGTAGACTTCTTGAAGTCTGGTGAGATTTGTTTCCTACTCTCTAAGCCATCAAAATAATTACTTCAGCTAAACTTAATAAAAGTAAACCCTATATATACCAGGTAACTTCTCCAGCAGCAGGAGCACCTCCTTGGCTTAAAATGTTGCAGTCCAATTTTATGAAAGACGTTAAGATTCCCTCCAGAGGGAGTAAAGGGGAAGTGAAGGTGAAATAGTTTCTTTATGAGCTCTTTGGCTGTTACAGTTCTTTGCTTAATGTTTTTTGTGTGAGTAGATAAGAACAGAAGCCATAATTTCTAGTATTTGAAAGGCTTAAACAAGACTTGGGCTTTGGGTTTTGGGCCAACTTAGATGAATCTGCAAAAGTAAAAGCTGTCCTGGTTGCATGTTCCCATGATTTCAGTGTAGTCCTGTGACTGTGTGGCCTGGGCAAGGTGACTGGACTGTTTCCTTTAGTCTTCTACCTTTAAATGATGATTTAAGAATTGCTGTTTCTTCATTTTACAGCTTTCATGACTGAGAGGAAAGCTGGAAAGCACAATTCCCAAAGGCAGAAATTGAACTTAGCTAAACTCCGATTTTTAATTTCACTCTTAGCCTTCCAGCAGTCACAAGATCAACTCATGAACTTGGTCTCAGTATACATAATGTATTGGAGGGGATGGGAGGTATTTAATTGTTGTGGGGACTTAGCAACAATTGTAGGTTAGGTTTGAAATGAACATTTTTAAATATATTTGAAATAACGTCCTGGGGTAGGAAATGACAACCTGCTGTTGATGTGGTGATCTGAACTCTGTGACTCCTGTTACTGGGGTCAGAAAGCTAATTGAAACCAAGATCCTTCTTAGGGAAAACAAGGGGGTGGGTGTCGAATGTGTCTGAATACAGTAGGATAAAAATAATAGTCAAATGTGGTAAGTAGTCAACCTGGAGTCCTGCTGTGGAGGAGCAGCAGATGTCTATAAACAGCTCTTGAGTGTATCTAATCCCCAGTTTTCAAGAGAGCATAGCAAGTAGTAGCTATTAAAAAACCAGACAGTAAAAAGGCAATGGACTGAGTCTGGCTTTAAAAGAAAGGTACCTTATCAGCTGCCGAGTCACCAAAGTAGTGCTCTGCAGCAGCCTGACATTCCTAGCTGCCTGCCTGGGCAAGGCCAGGCTGGTGAAGCTCTCCCGAGGCATAATTCGGGTGACCTGGCTGTAGCTACGGTCAGTGTTTGGGGTGGGATTTTTGCTATTTGTAATATTCTTTTGATGAGGAGTCCTTTTGTCTCTTGCACTCGTGTAAAATTTGTTCAGATGGTTGGCAATAAGCATTCCCAAACTTGTGCTGTTAACTGGACACTGAATGCAGGAGTACGACTGTGGTAGTACTAAAAGAATGTTTGGGTTAATAAAATAACTTCTCAATATTTATTAAATAGGATGTTAGTGCATAGAGATGTTAATGCTTGCCAAGGGAATTGGCTTAAGACCTAAGCATATGCACATAGATACGTTTGGTGTCAGAAGATTTTTGCAGTGGTCAGTCTTGAAGATCATTGAGTACAGCTTTCACTTCCATCCTCCTGAGTCCCCATGCCTCTGCACAGCCTAGCGACTGCTGTCTCAAGAGACAAATGTTCCACTTAGATCCAGCTCAACAGATTTGCTAGTCCTGTGGCTGGTGATTTCTACATAGCTGCTTGTGTTAGCTTTCTGCTGTTTTATCTCTTCTCACTGATGAGGTAGGGGATCTATATATTGAGGTGAACATGCAGCAAAGACTGGCAGTAGGACAGGAGTGACTAGTGCTTGTTGAGCAGAGGCTATGAAGAGCAACCAGTCTAAAATGTCTTCTAAAGAGGCACAGAAATTAGTTTAAAACAGGAGCTTAAACTTGTAGGTATGTATATCAAGATCATCTACCTAAAACAAATAATCTGTCTCATTGCTGACCTGTTTGTGCTGTTTGAGATCTAACACCACAGAGGACTGTGACTGCATGGACTCAAGTTTTGCAGACAAGGGAGAGGAAGAGTGTGAAAATGTTGATTAAACTTAAACCTGCTCTGTAGAGCAATTAAATGACATGTCAAGTCTGCACTTGCCGCAGACTGCTTATGCCAGCATCATCATGGAATGAGGAGTTTTCTGCTTTGTGAATTAGCAGAATCCATCAAAAACTTTTCTCCAAAAGATGGAAAAAGCTATTAGATACCCAGAAAGAGAGTTCACGTGTGCTTTGCAATTATCCTTGGAACATGCTCTGAACAGTATTTTCTGGCAAACTCATTTGTACTGATGCAAGGAGGAGTGGTTTATTTCCTACTTGAGGAAAATACTTGAGCATAGTGAACACAGATCTAATTTTTATAAAAACTTCTATCCATTACTAAAAAACATAGCAAATCAATACTGAAGCTGAACAAATAGGTGAAAACCAGTTTGGCTTCTGGAATTTTTTTTTTTCTCACACCCAAGCCCTGCTCTGGGGGAAGCAAGGCAGGACCCTGCCGTAGCTGTGACCATTCTTGCAGCTTATGGGTGAGATTCCCCAAGCCCCTGATGTGGGTTCAGGTGCTTGCTCTGGAGTCCTTGATCGAGTCCCTCCTTGAGTAAGACCTTACTCTTGCTTGATGAGACTAAGACAGTACTGTGTAAGAGGATGTCCTAAACAATCTATTTATTACATTTATTGCCTTCATTGCTACCTTCTAGACATTTTTATTAGGCTATCTGGAGGCTGTGCAGCTAGCTGGCCTGTGCATCTCTCCTGTCCCCAGAGGTGCTGCTGCCATGCTAATTACACTCTTAATTGACTATCTATGTTAACAATCTCTTTGCGTTATCCTGATGTTAAAACTTACCTAAAATACACATGTATTGAGCTTTGAGTTGTTTATACCAGCTGACCTGTTGACATTCAGGTTTTGTGTGCTCTGTGCCAAGGTTGCAGGAATTCAGCATCTTTGTTCTGCTGACAAATGACATCTCCAGGGCCTGGGAGAGCAGCAGTGCTGCAGTCTGTGTTGGATTTGCTGTCAGGATCTGCTGATTGCTTTTTGGGTTTATGTTTTATATGCTGCCTCTATTTCCACACTATCTGTGAATTTACCACTTCTGTGTGCCTTGAAACAGCTCCGGTTGCTGAAATGCGATGTTTGAGGCTGCACAGTAACTGCTGCTTATAAAATTGGGTAAGTTGTATTGCCTAGCAAGGCTGCTGGGGACTTCAGAGGAATTCCTTGAACTTTTTATGGCCTGGTGCTTGGTCAGACTGAAGTCCATTTCCTTAGGTAAAGCTGAGGAGCCTGTCATGCCCTTTAAGTGCTATAGAAAGTGATTAGGTCCTGTTTGAAATCTGGGGTTTGTTACCTGAAAATGTTCTCAAAGTGCTTGTCCTCCCCTCTTCAGGTGCAGGCAGGAGGGTGAAAAAAGAAAAAAAATAATCCCCAACACCATTTGCAGCCTAAATATGCTTACCTTCTGGTTTGTTTTTTTTAGTCAAAGTAGTTCCTTCCAGGAGTGAACTGGGAAGGAAAGCAAATCAGATTATTGCCATGATAACAGTTGGATGTGCCAAGATGCCTCAAGGTTTCAAGCTGTGAATAAATTCCTTTGTTTTAGGAGCGGAAGACCACAGTCTGATGCAGGAGTTTATGGTTTGTAGCAGAATAAAAGATGTTTTTCAAAGAGTAAGTGGAATTGGTGCATGTGTTTCCTTGTATAGGGCAACAGCTCAATAAATTGTAAGCCAACTTGTTTGATTTTTAAACTGAGACCCATTGTAAGCTTCTCTCTACCTGAGGGTTACGGCAGATGTGTGCTAGTTCCTGGGAGAGAGAATCTGTGATAGCAAATTGACTGCACTTCAGAAGACTGACTTACAGTCCACATTGAGATGTGTCAGTCTGCAGCATCCTGTGTCTGTTGTGACTTTTGGAGATGTGTTATCATCGCCATTTGGTGCTCCTGGGGCAGGCTTCTGACACTTGTGGTTATCCTTAAAGCCTATCTGGTGTTATGAGAGAGACTTCCAAAAACTATGCACTGTGAGTTCTAGCAGCTAAACCTTCCTTGTGCTTCCTTTGTTTGCTGTTGCAGCTGCCAAATGTTTACTTTGTTGGTACTTGAACAGAAGCTGGATCTTCTAATGGATGCGCAAGACAGTTTGGTAACTCCAGATCTTGAGTAAGAGGTTACTGTATGTGTGGTGTACAGGAAAGCTTGTGTTTATCTGTGCCAGAGATTACTAAGCTCTTGTAGTATGAACCTTATCTTTAGAATGTGTTTCCTGAATCCATCTTTCTGTCTTTCCTTTCAGTGACAGCTTAGCCTCTCTGTGGCATTTACTACAGCTGCTTGTGGAGAATGTAATACCGAGATAAAGAAGGGTTCTGTTAATCTGCCAGCTCTGCTGCCACCAGAAAAAGTTTTGTGGGCCACATGTCATGATTAGTTAAAGTGGGTCTGTGGTCTTCAGTTTTGAATACCAGGTGTTTTATCACCAAACCGTGAGCAAAGGTATAGCACTTGTAGTAAAATTTGGGTTTCTTAGATTAGTAACAGGTATCTGCAGGGCTAGTTCACTGCAAGGTCTAAGGCTGTGGTTGCAACATGTTCAGTCCAGTCTGATTACATACCTGTGGATCACAATAATGTGTAAGATGAGTTTAGGTGTGATCTTCAGGCTGAAGGATCAAGCAGGCTTAATATTATTGCATTATGAAATTACCAGGTGAGCATACAATGCTGTAGCAGGGAGCTCGCTCAAAATATGAATTTTTTGACTTGTGTGAACAGAGGAGAATGAGGAACAAACCAAAGACAAACTGGGAAGTGAAAGGAATGAAGGTGGGTCAGATCCTTCAGCTACCAAAAGGGTCTGTTTGGCGTGGAGCAAGCCCAGAACAGCTGCCCCCATGCACTTGTGCTGCTTCTTCAGAGGCTAGTGAAGGAGGGGCTGACCAGGAGGTGCTGTAAGGATTCCATACGTGCTTGTGTCTCCTGCTGAGCATGAACCAGGTGCTCTAAGCTAGAGGAATCTAAGTTAAGGAAAAATTCCTGTTGTAAATAGAAAGCAAACTCTAAAACAGTTGTTCTGGTCTCTATCCTGGGTAGGGCACCTTCACAAGACTTCCAAGTTAAGTATAAATCCTCAGTTTTCAGCTTTTTGTGGATTTCAGGCACTTAAATATATTTTGATAATCCAGGCCAGCGTTTCTAGACTTGTTGCCATTCAGCTTTTTGGTATCTTTGCATCCAAACTATTCCTTTATAAAATCGGGGTGGGGGTGTGGGTTTGATAGTTCAGAGGATTTAGATTGTTCTTTTCCATAGGTCACTGAAATAACACATTACGTGTTTTATGATCTCAGACATGTCATTCAGGCATGTTTCTTCATTGCTGGACTTAGAACAGTCCTGTAACAGTTTGCAAGGGTCTGGATTAACTTTTTAGTAGCGATGTAGATGTTTGCATGGAGAGCGTTTTGCTGTGCAAATAGGATGCGCTGTCGGTTTTGCATTCAAAGCTGCTCTTGAACTGTTTGAATGCACGTGGAAGGCAGTTCTTCAGAAAGCAGGAGGAGAAGCTGGCTGTGGGAAAAGGTGTTTCGGCAAAAGTTGTGTCTTGGCATGTTGCCCTTGTCTGACATTACTGTTGCTTGTTGAGAGACCAGAGTGATAGATGTTGCTGCTTGTGCCCCTCTTCCTAGCCCTGCTGCCTGGTGGCACTGCTGGGGTCCCTTCAGTCCTCTTTGCTTCTGCCTCTTTCAAAAGGGTGTAATTGAGCATTGATTTCTTTGTGTCAGACTCTCTAAGATTTAATGATAAGTAAACTATACAATGCTTGGGTGTGGGATTTGTGAGGGAAGGGTTTAATGGAGTGATAATATTGCAAAATAGGTGTTGAATTTGCAACTAAGAAGCCTAATCATTGATCATGATGGGCAACTGACCAAACGGGCTTTTTAAAAGCAGGGTTTTGTTCTTTCTGTGATGCTTATCACCCTATCCCTGCATCTGTCTGATTTCTTTGCTCAAGAAGTGGAAACAGAAATACTCTTAGACAGCTTAAATAACCAAATTTAGAATGTGGCTTCCTGTTCTGACTGGTTCTACAGGATTCAAGTACAGTTTTGCGTGCTTTCCCTGTTCCTGCCTCCCCCTTCCTTTTTTTTTTTTTTTTTTTAAACTAGATATGGGCTCCTTGATAATTACTTTGTTAAATTTCCTTTACTGTGTGTAATAAAGCTGGTGTATGTAAGCACTGCCTTGGTGGGTGGTATGCCTCTTACTGGGAAGGCTTTGTTTCTTTGCTGTATCTCGTTCTGCCCTGCATGCATTGGCTTGTTTATGATTGCTGCTACTGAAGTGGCTTCACATTTTCCTGATAAAAATTGAACTTGAATATTAGGAAAAATTTCTTCACTGAAAGGATTATCAAACACTGGAACAGGCTGCCCAGGGAGGTGGTGGAGTCACCATCCCAGGAGCTGTTTAAGAGCATGTAGCTGTGATGCCTGGGGACGTGGTTTAGTGGTGAACTTGGCAGTGCTGGGTTAACAGTTGGACTTGATGATCTTAGTCTTTTGCAGCCTAAACGATTTTATGATCCAGTATGCAGTAAGCTTGGTCTCCCATGCTAAAAACTGCCAGAAGACTAGGTGGGGAGGCGGCAGTAGGAGCCAGGCGCAAGAGGTGCTGCTCTCAGTGGATCGTTCTCTACCTGTTTACAGGTTTGCTGCACTAGTTTGAGGCTCTCTGCAGATAGGTCATCTGTTTGGACTCTTAATCCAGTCAGACTTATTGGTAGACTCTGTTCATTGCTGAAAGCCACATGTCCTCACAGCAACAGGCTGAATTAAATGATGTCCCACCAAAAAGGCAGAGGCATCAGATCCTTTGACCCTCCAACAACTGAGGTGTGGCATCGTGTTCTTCAAAGCTACCCCTTAGGACCCTTTTTCCCTATCAGACCTGATGCTGAGACAGCTGAGGGGATTGAGTGGAGGGGACTGACTGTGGGGAAAGATTGAGTTTAGCTGCCGGTGAGAAAAACGAAGCACTTGGCCCCACCTCTGCATACGGAAATGAACTTGCTACCTCTCCCTGCAGTGGTGCGGGTGCAAGACTCCAGTGCTTGGCTGTGGGTAGCGACGTGTTGTTTTCAAAGTTCTGTTAACTTTCATAAATGACACCGGAAACAGCTGCTCAGCAGTAAAGAACAAACTTTCCATACGCGCAGTAGAGGTGGCTTAGCAGGCACTGCCGTGGCTCATTGCTCTGTTGGGAGAGGATGTAATGGTGGTGAGGGGGAGGTTTGTTTGCCAAACGCAGCAGCCTCACAAGTTTTTCATTCTCCCCTGAAAACATGGGTCCGGGTTTTGCATTGCCTTACCTCTTACACTGATACTAATAGATAGAGGGCAGAATTCCTACACCTAGCATCCTACTGCTCCCTTTACCTTGAATGTGACTAACGCTACAGTTGTACTGTCCACAGGTTTACCCTGTTGTGTTGGAAGAAGAACATGCCTTGCTTTTGCAGAGAGTACCTGAACTTCAGTCTGAATGGACTTAAAATAATAGCCAACCCTTCATACCCACTGGAATTAATTTCTAGAGACGCCGTGGCAATATATCACTCTCATTAAGGCTCTTAGAAGATAGAGAACTGAGAGGACAGAGAAAGTCTTGCTGGCAGACATATTCTAAAATGAAGAGAGGTCACCAGACCCCAGTGTAGGCTAAGTATTGAACATGCCTAATAAGACAATCCATGCTTCAGATTTAATCATTTTAGCATGCAAGCAGACACTCAGCAAACCTCTGTGGGATAGGCGTGGGTGGATTATGGTGACACCCACACCTTTGTGTGGTCTGACAAAAAGCAGCAATTCAGCCTTAAGTTGTTGATCTTGGATGGGAACATTAGCTTGATTAATGCTCTCTTTGCATGTGGACTATGTGCACTGACAGGACTGGGTGTCCAGCTGTAAGCATGCTTTCTGCAAGTCTCAAATCTGTATCTGCTAATACAAAACCAGACTAGAGTGCTTCATGCATTTTTACTATGTGACCTATGTACTGAGGCCTCAGCTATAGAATCATATTTGTAAGCTGCTGGCCCCATGCAGGATACAGAATTACT
>JAVJGJ010000001.1:107245868-107285318 GCA_035590215.1 Microhierax caerulescens | reverse complement strand
CTCCCGGCTGCCGCTCCGCCTGCCCCGTTCCCGAGGGCTGCCCGCTCCGGCAGCCGGCTCCGCCGAGCTTCGCCTTCGGGCAAACTTTCCTCCGGCCGCGGGGCTGGCCGCATCCCCGTTACCGGCGGCTCGCCCGCCTGGGTTCGTTGGACAACGAACCCCCGGGGCGCCGGGGAGCGGGGCCGACGCGGCGCTGCCCTGCCCACGGTGCAGCCCTCCTGCGGCCGCGCACCGGCTGCCCTTGAACCCTTCCGTCGGGGTCTGAAGCAGAGATGAGCCCCTTCGGCTGGTCGGTCTCCTTCGAGCCGGTCGCCGGGTGGCAGAGAGGGGGTTGGGGGGGCTTTTTTTCAGGTGGGTGTAACAGGAACAGGACTGAGCCCTCGCCCCCAACACCAGCAGCACATGAGGGTGAGATGAGCTGATGCCAGTTTTTAAGTACTCTTAGTCCTGGGTAGCTGTAAAGCACGGAGTGTCTCTGCCCCATCCTAAGCCGCTTGGAAAAAAAAAATCAGCTCCTCCAGCTGCACACCTCCCTTTGAAATGCAGATACCAATAATCATTTAATTTGTAGGCAATTAACAGCGACTGCCCCAGTCGTGGGGTTTGGCTGGAAGGATTAAGGAGGGAAGTGGCTGCTATGGAGTGGTAGATAAGGCTTTTAGAGAGATAGTCGCTGTGGTCTAGTTATGCTTGATATTGCTTTAAAGATGTCAGTGGCTGTTTTATCTCTTGGAACCATCGTGAAAGGCTTCAGGATAGTAGGATAAAACGCGGGATCCCACCTGGAGCTGTGTTCTGGGCACAAGAAGCTTCTGCTAGAAATTGCGCTGCGTTGAACTTACAAGGTCTATAGTAGATACCCCTGCTTATGCTTGGTATGGGAATAAGTCCCTGAACTCTGTGGCCTCTTTCTTGAGCCTTAGCAATCACTGCTGTACCTGGTAATCAGTTAAGTCTCTCTGAGCCCTTCATACTCAACCCAAAATGCTTGTAATTAGTAATTTTTTTCCACTCCTAAGTGCTGCCTGTAAACATTATGGCTTTCCCTGCGGCTGCTGATAACAGAGGTTTAACAGTGACATACCTGAACTATTCTGTGGAAGCAGGGATGCAAATTGGGTATGCCCTGGGCATTGGGAAGTAGCAGTAATTCTGGAATTATGGAGAAAACCCCAGCCTGAAACATTTCTTTACTGCTCAGGATGATTTAGCAAGCTGTACTAGGTAGCTAGGTAACAATTTAAGTGCTTTTAAGATGTTTGTTTTGTACACTGCTTAAACAGCCCACAGTTTGAGACTGTATGGAAAGGGATCAAAGGAAAGAGGAAATACTGCTGGTCTCTGCTGCCCCGGCATGTAGGTCTGTGGTTTCTATCTAGCAGTAGTTTAAATGGCCACTTGGTTGGAAGGACCACCCTTTCCTTTTCTGGGGAGAGAGATAACTGAGTTATCAGAGGAGCTTATGCTGTCTTTTGCCTCCTGGAAGGAAAGATTAATAAGCGTGAGAATGACAGAGCTTTTGGCCCATGCATAAATTGTTCACACAGGGCTGAGTGCCGGATTAATATTTTGATATCATTCTCAATCAGGACGGTGCTGTAGCTTTTGGGCTGGCATAATAAAGACCTGTTTTAAAGGTAATACTCCTAGCTGCAAGTTCACAAAGGCTGATTAATATTGGATGTGCTTATTTTGTTGCAGGCAAGACCTAAAAATCAAGTTTTTGTTTTGCTGGGCTAAAAATGTGTTCTCTGTGGAATGGGAAGGGCAGCGGTGACCCAAATGCTATCAGAAACTTCTGTTTCAGTGTATTCTTTAGTAGATGTATTTGGCTAATCAGCTCTGACTTTCAGAGATCAGCAGAAATTACTCTTGTGTTGACGCTTTTAGTCAGTAATGTAGTCAGCTGGTCTGGGTCTAATTCATTTCAGGTTCACAAGGATTCAAATAATGTCCGAGAGACTTGTGTTTATCAAAATGCTCAGAATTCATAGTTGAAACTCATTCTAGAAAGCCTTGTTACTCTCATTGAACCTAGTGGGAATTCTGCTGATTTAGTAGTTTATTTGTGTGTAGGATTCAAAATTTACTTTGGTCTAGTAAAACTCTAAGGCAGACGATGGAAAGATAGAAAAAAAGCAAAACTTCAGACAGCCTGCAAATACCAAAGAATTGTTAACAGGAGAAAGCTGGAGAAATTGCCATGGATCAGTTCTTCCTGCTTGCAGTCGCTTCCTCTGCCTGTGGCCAAGTTTTAGGTATCTAATTCATTGTTGGTGCCCCTGAAGTGTTTTTTCCATGTCCCTGTGATAATGCCAGATTCCCCTGTCGCTCAGTTTTCCTCTTTATCTTGGTAGCAAAGCAGGATTATGCAGCGATCAGGGCACTCACTTGGGATTTGGGAAGACCAAGCTCTTGGTGCCTGCTGTGCCGTATCCTTCCTGGGCGACGGCAGCCACATCCCATCGGGGCCGGTGTTCGATGGGAGCAGGGCATGAAAGCGCAGAAGGCTGCTTTGCCTTTCTTTTGAACCTGAGGATTAACACCTCGCTTTGGTGCCGGCATCCCCCTGGCATTTTTGTGCAGTTTTTGGGGGCATTTAGAGACTTCTGTCTCTGCCTCGGCTTCCTTTCTGCAAAGCAGCAGGGAGAGCCTTCCCTAGGCTTACGTTGAGCACGTGTTAAAGCACTCTGATACTGTTTACTACTTCATCCTCCAACACTTCGGGAGCCAGATGGATCTTAAAAACATGAGTATGCTTGCTACTTCCCATGGTTCTCATGCTTGCTTCATACCGGTCTGTTTTCTATTATAAGATGTTAACTGATATTTTTTAGAAGTATTTTAAACTTCAGACAAAAAAAAAAAAAAAAAGAGCTAGAATAGATAGTTTCTTCAGTGTTGTGGGTATATCTTGGAGCTCTTAAAAAAAAAAACCAAACACAAAAAAACAAACCCCACAAGTTAAACAGAATTGTTTTCAGCAAAAGGTTAATGATAACCACAAAATGTTCTTGCAGACTTGGCTTAGCAGCCTGTTGCTTTCTCACATAATCAGTTTTCTTGTAAGTGACAACCCTTGTTCTGTGTAGTGTGAAGAAACAACGCTTTGCAATGTAAGAGGAAGTTACAGGCTGTGCAGGTAATTACAAACTGTACACTAAATTACACCACCAGGTAGTTCAGGCTCATTGTACAGCCACCTCCTTGTTGCAGCCTGTCTTTGTGCCCAGCCTGCCTTGGCCCTTGGCCTCCCCCACCCCTTCCATTTACCTTTGTCATGCGGCCACAGCCTCTATGCTAGGAAATTTTATGACCTTCTAATTTTAAATTATGCCAAGTGCCAAGTCAGGAACTTAGCTAGGTGTGTGGCTGCTGTTGCAATTGTCTGGAGAGCTGCTTATTTATTTATTTATTGTATGGGAAACGTTACAACCTTTTTATCTGCTCACAATGTTGTTACTGCCAAAAACCTTGACCATTCAGCAATTAGACCACGATCCTCCAAGCGGCACGTTATTGGCAATCTTTAATTGCCTCTGTGCCATTGTAAGTGCTGTAGCTTTGTGACTCTTTTTACTATTGTGCTGAGAGTCGATATTTAAGAGTTGATGAGATGCTTGGAAACAGCTGCTCAGAAGACTAGGAGATCAGCAGAGTGATTCCAGTTACTGCTGTTGGCTCTAGTTGAAGCTGCCTGATGAGCTGAGGGTCACTGGTTGGAGGTGCTTGACACATGGAAATGAGTTGATGAGCTCCTCATCCTCATCTACCTACCAGTAGAGGCTGGTAGGATCAGTACAAGACTATAGCAGTTCTGTTTTCCATTGAAATGTGTGTGATGTGCTCAGGGCTGGTTTTCCTGCAGAAGACAGCCTCGTGCTCCACCAAGGACAGAACGGGAATGTGCAGGCAGGGGAACCTGACCCCTTCCCCTTCCTGCCCACCCCTCCGCACAGCTGAGCTCACCCAGCACGCTGGCCGGGCTTCCTGTTGACTGAGCGGAGTCATTGGGCATTTCTCATCTTTTTAATTTCCTTGCTGATTGCGATAACGCAAATGCAGTGTGTAAACAGCCTCTTACTCCCCACTGATTGTTAAAAACTTTATGCAAATAAGTAGCGGTAATTGGGTAAAAGTAGTATGCTGTATGCTCTGAAGCTGATCATTAACTAAGCCAGGGCTGTATTGTTCATAACTACTTTTCCTGTTTGGCTTTTCCTTTTATTCCCCTGGAATCTGTGGGTATTTGTCTCACCGATCCTTCCTGGTAGGGGGGTTGGAAGAGAGACAGAGATGGTTATCAGATATAAAATCAAAACTCGAGCAACAAACTAGTGTTTCAAGGACAGACCCCCCACACCACCACCAGTTTTGAAGCAGTATGTTTTAGTTAGGAAGCCCACACTGCTGGGCTGCCAAGTTCATGTTTTAAAAGGCTATGAATGGTAGAGTTGCCTCTGAGATTCTGTGTTTTCTTGAAACTTCTGCAGATGTTCCTGTCTCTGCAAATGCTTGAGATTTTTCTAAAGACTACAAAGCAGAAGGACCTGAGTGAGATTATCAGCAGAAAAGGACCTTTGGGGGCCAGTAAATAGGCTGGCTGGGATTTTTTTTTATTTTTTTTTTTACCAGGACTGTACTTCCTTGTACCTTTATCACAGAGCCCCTGGCTAAAATATTACTTCATTGTTCTTTAAACAACTTCAGGCTAACATTTTTGAAATGTTGCTTCTAACTAGTGTTTGTGGGGTCAGAGAAAGTTTAAAATTCTGCATCCCTTTCTGCAATAGGCTCTGAAGAGCTGCTGTGTCCTCTGCATCGGACTGACAAACACCATTTAAATTATCAGCCCGTATGGGCTTAAAACTAGTTCAGCAAATATTTTTTCTCCAGTGTAATGGATATAATGTGTGCAGAGCAAATCTGCAACTTGAGTTTCCAGCCATGGTGTTTCGTAGCAGCTGGCTGAAGACTCTGTTTCCCCAAACACATGGAGTAAAATTCAGTCCTGCCATTAACTCCGAATGCTTGTGCTTTTGCTGAAGTAATCAGAAGGCACCGCTTCGCTTGGCATAGGCACCTGGGCCAGAGCTTGAATTCAGCAGCTTGGGAAGTAGCTGGAGACTGGCAGTAGTTGTTCTGCAGCCACTTATTGCTGCATTCTGTAGGATTAACCAAGTGTTTTGTGACAGAGAGAAGCCTTCTGGTTCAAGGACATCAGGGGGAGGCTGGGGAAAAGAAAAATATGTGGAGGTGAATGATAAAATTAAGCCATGCCCCAGTGTTCACAAAGGCTGGGGGTAGTACAGGAATGAGCCGCTGAGATCTCTGTGTAGGGTCGGCCCTTCTCAGCATTGGCAGCTTTTCAAATTTAGGCATTTCTAGGTATATTAAGGCCACAGGCTCCTCGTTCTGTGCACTTTCCTGTTTATCCAGTACTTATCTGGCTCTCATCAACATTGTATTCAGCCCTTTGGGGTCTCTGGGTTTATTTGTAATAAGCCATTTAAGAAGTATGCTTTTTCTCAAAACACCTTTGTTGCAAGTAGGCTAAATCCACAGACTGCTGAACCATAAATGATTTAGTCCTTTCTTTTTTAAACAAATGATCTTTGTCACTTAGCAGTGAAGTCCTTAGTTCGTTCACACACTTCTCACAATGGCTTAATGAGGTCCATATTGTCCCACCAGCCTGGGCTTTCTCCTGCCTCTGGTCTCCTCACTAACTCTGCAGCTCGGAATCTGGTCCACACTCTGTAAACTTCCAGCTTTTCACTGGAAAAGCGCAGATTTGTTACATCTGAGTTTTGTGGTATGGCTCTTGTGGAGGCGCAGACGAGTCAGAGTAAGTTCATCCCTTGGTCCGGTGCTGTCTCGAAGTGCCCAGGGTGGGTTGGGACCCCCAGCCCTGCAGAGGACTGTTGAGATGACATAATTGTACACCGGTACTATGTATCGTGAGCTGTGCCGTATTTTCTCTCTCCCCGTGTTTTGTTTGCCAGCTTGAAGAGAACACATTTGCTCATCTGAGCCTCTTGTTACCCTGCAGCCTCCATTCTTACAGCATCTCAGCGGGATGCTCTGGAGGGGGCTATTTCTCGCTCAGGCACCTCTAGCTCCTCGAGATGGTGGCCGACGGATGGGCACAGGCAGCCGAATGCTGGGTGTATTGCTGATGTCTCATGAGAGACTCCACAAGGCAGGTGGGGCTGGAGGGAGGTCACTTTGGTTAGCAAATAGTAAATTTGTCTTTGCCAGGTCATAATTTAAGGGGGAACCTAATTTGCACAAAGGTACAGGTGGGAAAAGTGATCATTGGTCTTACCTTTGTCCTCTAAAACTTAGCCTGTTAGTTGTCTGCTTGCTTTCTGCAACTGGATGCTGAATGAAAATGAACCCAGAATTGTTTTTTCATTTTTTTTAAGGCTCATTGTGTGGTGGTGTGTGAAGAGTTTGTCACTGGCTTTATTGTTGTTATTGTTAGGGTTGGTGGCTTTTTTTCCTTTATTTGCTTTGAAAACAAGATAGAGAAATCAAAAAACAAATGCGAAGTGGAACAGCTGCATTCCTCTGTGTTGCAGAGTGAAAGCCACTTAGTCTAAATAAAAACAAATAATTTGTCAGCACCATTTCTAGCCTTCCTGGTGGTTTGTCTCTATGAGAAAGTTGTAAGAAAGCAAATGGAGGAATATTCATGTACCTCGTTAACAAGGAGGGGTGACGAGCACAGAATGAACATCCATCCGAGCATTCTGTGATGGTTCCGGGTGTGCAGGGCCGGTGCATCCTGCGAAGCTGCCCACTGGGAGCCGGGTGGGTAAGCGAGTGCGGGAGCTGCGTGTCCGAGAGCAGCAAAGGAGGTAAGGCAGGACATCACCAAGTTTCCCAGAGTAGTCACTAGAGCAAAAACTTGATGCTGTTTTCATGTTACTGACTTTTTTGTCCTTAGTTCCTTCAAGTGCATCATTAAATGTTTTATGAGAGGCTCTCTAGCTTGAAATTAAGCAAATATCTATCCTAGAGCCTTTTTAGAAGCCGTTTAAGAGCCTTTTCCTTAAAGTACATGCTGTTCTTGTTAGAGACTTCTCTGGGTCTGTGATACACAGCGGTGTTTAGTATTCCACTGGTCTTTCTACTTTATGTGTGGTTTTTACAGGGGTTTGCATACTTTTAGGAAATATGAAGACCTGAATTAACCACTGAAAACTGGCTGCCAAACTGCCTGAAGTGCTAATTCTGATGAAATTTAGCACCTGACTTCTGGAGGGATAAACACATCTGGAATCTCTACTCTTTGGAGTCCAAATTCTTGTAAAATAGAACTTTATTTAGTATGTTTCCAGTCTGAGTCTTAGTCAGCAAAACTTTGCAGGGTTTTTATGTTGAGTTAGAAACTCCTTAAAATGCATTTTGAAGTTAAGCACTGACATCTTTAGCTGAAAGTCACATTAAGGTGCTAAAAGAGTAAGTTAGCTTGCAGCTGTGTGGAAGAACCACAGATGCAAAACTGCAATGTGATGCTTCAAAATGATGCATGTTCCTGTGTTTATTTTTTTGTGAGGAGATACCACGAAGTGTGGATGGTTCAGATGGTACTGCTTGCCGGGTTTTATTTAAAGTATCTGTCTAAAAACATTGCAGTTCTTAGGAACAGTTTGAAGAAGTTCATTTGTCTGCTGCTTAACAAATTTCCCAGTTCCTTGTGCCTCCTGGGCTGCCCTTTGTTTCGGCCTTTATTTAAGTTGGGAGATGCTGCGGTGGTGTTAGACATCCCACACTCTGTCAGCTTCTGTTTAAAGTGGTGTATGGTGAGTGATTAATGGAAATTATTTCAGGAATAAAAGACTCTTGGTAAGCTGATCCCTATTCAGAGCACCAAAAGAAAAAGCAGAGTCACAAGGGATGTTGTCTCCAGGAAGAACTTGCTATATCCGCAGGGGGAAGAGTTGGATGGGAAAGTGGTGCTGAGTCTGCATTTTGAAATGCATCATAATTATATCTCACGGTCTTGATTTGGAGAGCTTTTCCTAATGGCTCTGGAGACAGATCATCACTTACACCAGCAAAACACTGGAGTGTTTTTCTTGGCTTCTGGTGGGGTAGGTGTGCTGTACAGGGGAGGGCTGTGTGCTGTGAGCACCAGTGGACAAGGCAGCGTGTCTCCCCTGTGATGGGAGCAGACTGTCTTTAAAGGCTGAGGTACCCCATTTCCTGCAGTGTTGGGTTGGTTAGCCCAAAGCAATTCTGTATTTATTCTTTGGTCGTCTTTCTTTAAACTGAAGCTGAAATTTGTATTAACCTTGCTTATGGGAAGGACTGTGCTTTGAAGTGTTGCCTTGGTTGAAGACATGACACAGAATCCATGAACCTATTCCACCTGTAGAATGTTTCTGATCTTTTGTCTTTGATATTTTCTCACTACTAACTGATTAACATTTCAAGTTATTATTTACAGCCATGTTAAAGTTTGTATTCTCTTAATTGCGGCTTTGTTATTCCATAACACGAGGTCACTGGCGTATTGGGAAGGGTGAGCAGATCAACAGCCTGGTTACAGGCCTTATCAGCACAACAGGTGAAGCTCCCAGTGACTTCCAATTTCAGATCAAAACCTACTGAAAGAAATCTGGCACATGGCTGTACTCTCAAACGGTTCACAAAGCGTCTCGCATTGCTCATTACTGCTGGCTGTCCTTTTTGCTAATCTAAAGGGACAGTCAGTCTTAAACTGATTTTACTGTTCCTGCTGGAAACTGTCATTTAGGGATCAAATAGCCCTTGTGCACGGGGAGGATGCAATGAGAATGAGAGACCATTGAAAGTGCTGAGTGCTGCAGAAGTTAAAATACCGAACAAATAACCTCCTTCTATTTTTTTATGAGTCAAATCCAACAGCCTCTTGATGATTTTTGACGCTTTTGGTAAACAAGCATCTGCTTCTTTTTAGCACAGAGGAAAAGGCTTATTATTCAGCATTGATTTCTTTGTCTAGAGACAGAGTGGTCCTTGTTTTGGTGCTCTATTTACAGGGGTCCGTTGATGTATTTACTGAGGGCAGGCAACGAGGCAGCCATCAGAGCCATGCTGCTTCTCCAGTGTAATTCCTCCATCCCATGCCATGCTCCGGGCGTCGGGATAGTTGCAGATCTGAGTCCTGGCACGGTGCTGCTTCACAAGGCAGCCAGACCTCTGCTCCCCAGTTGATGCCAGCCACCTCTGCCATAACCAGCAAAAGAAGCAATGGAGCAATGTGTCTGTCCTCCACAACCTGCCCGCGGCTGGGCTGTGGCTGCTCTGCTCTTCCCAAGCCCGCTGGGGGTGCGGGGCTGCACTGGGTGCCCCGCTCTGAGTGGGTGTGGGGGTGCTTGCCAGCTCCTGGTGATCCTGTCCTGGTCTCGGGGAGACAGCCAGCGCTGGCGGTGATTCAGGCAAGTCAGTCAGCTCCTTCCATCTTTGAAGTGCTGGGCATACTTTGTCTAAATATAGGTGCCACTGGGCTTGGCTGCCATGGGGGGGGGGGACGACAGTATGTTGACCTTAGCATGTCTCCTGTGACTTGTGTTACAGTCATATTTAAAGCAGAGGGGTCCTTCTTGCAGGGCAGTGCCAGTCAGGCCAAACATGGTCAGGTCTGTGACGGTGATGAATCCTGCATGTGCAGGAGATTGGAGTAAAAATTCGTTATAAAATACCCTGTCTTAACCATATCCTGTGTTTAACTGTAGTGGGGAAAGACTTGCTCGTTGTTAACCAACTGCTGGAGGCTGTGTCAGCTATTGTTTAAGGTTTAAAAAGAAATGTGCTGTGTTGAAGGCAGCGCTTTCAAACTGTGGTGGCAGAGGAGATTATTGTGTGGTTTAAAGATGATCAATGTTGACTGTGTTAACTCCGAGAGAAAAAAGATAAGTACATGTCAATCAGAGGGGTGTTTCTTTTTGAAGATAACTAATCAAAAAGCTGGGTGTTTTTTTCTCTGATCCTTGATGTGATAGATTCTTCTTATGAAGTTTTCTCGTATTGATTAAAGTGTTTTTAAGAGTATTACTTGTGAAAGCATTTTGTACATACCACAGCAACTGGCTCATTTTAGACGGGCTGAGCTGGTAGGAGTGCAGCACGTGGTGGTAAAACATTGCAGAGTGCTCTCTTGGGTATAACCCTCCTGCTCCGTGAACCCAGTGGTATGCATTAAAGTCTGTGGATGTTTAAACAGTATATAGTGCAAGAAGAATGTCGTGTAGGGCTTTAATCTGGGAATGTCTTGACTTGGAGACCTGGAAGCCTTTGGGGACTATCATGTAAAACAGATTCCTTTCACAATCTCGCTTCCGGTCTGGGTCTCTTGCTTAAAAAAAATGCATCGAATCAAATTTCTTCTGTAAACACCAAGTGCCCGGATTTCTTCAGAAGCATCCTAATTGTGTTAGCTGGCGCCTTTCTAGTACATGGACTGCCGTGCTTGCACGGTAGAAAAAATGATTTTGTGCATATCTTACAGTCTTGAATTCCAGAGCACGTCAGAGCTTTGTTTGCACAACTTGTTTTGCTGTTGCTTTGTGGTGCATTTTTCTTTTTCTCTGGGTGGATTCTCTAAAGCCGGCTCAGAGTCTTGACTGTGGGCCACCCAACATGTGGCTTGCTGAGACTCCCGTGTTGTATAGCAAGGAAGACAGTCAGTAAAGTTTTTCGCTCTTTGTGCTGCGTGGAAAACGAGTAAGTTTCAGCATGCAATAGCTTGCATTCATCCTTGCAAGACTCGGTTCTTCATTGCCATGGTGAATTGTACAGTCTGTGCTCAAGTTTGTATTCCTTGAAATGTTACCTGATGGCCTGTGCTGCAGCGGGATGTCCCAGCCCATGCCACACTTTGGTGGCAGCAGCAGCCTTGTGACTCGGCGCATCTCACTCGCCGGTGAGCTGCCCAGCCTTGGCACGAGGATGTTTGCTCCCTTTCTGAGGCTGCCTGCCGAGCACTGGCAGGCAATGATGCAGATGGGCTGGGCAGTGAGGTGGCATGGGGAGGGTTGTCTGTGTGTTACTGTATGAGCACGCGTTCAGCAGCAACCCTGTGAAACATTATATGGAGCTGTCAGCAGCGGGCTTGGGCGCACAGCGGGGTGGGAAGGCAGCGCCGAGGTCGCAGCGTTTGCTCTGCTGTGCAGGCTGGTGAGGAGGCAGCCGATGCCTGCGCCAGGGGTCTGCCTGCATTGCCTTTGATTTAGGAGTTTGTCTGTTGTTGAGCTGGCTCATTTGTAGGCCGGGGGTACACGAGGGGAACGGGAAACCCATGTGGACTTTGACTTTTTTATCAGAAATTATAAAATGTTTGTCTTCTGGAGTCCAGCTTAAAACAAAACCCCGTCTGCTTTCCTGCACCTGTAACAAATAAATCGTAGCCTTGCCTGCAAGGAAGTATGTTTGATAGGAGTCCAAAGGTTGGCTCACCACTGCAGAGGGAGGCTCGGGCACTGGGAGGCAGAGGAATGCTGCAGGTGGTTGTGGTTCTCTTCAGCACAGTGCAGACCCGTTGCAGCTGTGTGGGCTGAAAACTTTGGCTTCAAGCAGCAGCTGTCATTGCTCCCCTTGCTGGCAGCACAGCATCTCTGGCAGGGCTGAGTTTCTCAGCCCAGAGCTGTCGTCTTCTGTGCTGCCCTCAAAGGATGCCACTGCTCTCAGCAGCATACCAGCTTCAGCAGAGGCTTGGACTAGATCATCTCCAGAGGTCACTTCCAACCCTGACCATTCTGTGATTCTCTGTACCTAGGCTGCCCAAGCTTCTGTGATTCTGAAGTTTCAAAAATGATTTCTGGAGCTCAATCCATATGATCCTGGTGGCAGAGGAGCACTGATGGCATGTGTGCATGGGTTTTTTCCAATAGTGGGCTTGACTTGTAGACTGTTAATTCAATAGAGTATTGAGTGGGCATCAACACTCCCTTACAGCCTTGTTGGACGACCTGAGACTGGCTGGATCCTCTTTGGTGAAACTCTTGTGGGTGTGGTACTTTTGTGCATCTAGAGTGGTTGCTCTTCACTTGCAGACACAACCATGCTCATCAATGCTCCCTTTGGCAAGTTGTACTCCCTCTGAGTTTACCATAATATCTCCTCGCTTGAAACAAGTAAAAGGAATGCCTTTAGAGCTGCAGTGCCTTTAGCATTCATATTCACAGCCATCATCCTCACCTTTAGGTATCGTAGAATTGTTTAGGTTGGAAAAGACCTTTAAGATCATCGAGTCCAACCATTAACCCAGCACAGCCAAGCTCACAACTAAACCTTGTCCCTAAGTGCCACATCTGCACAGCTTTTAAATACCTTCTGAGATGGTGACTCCACCACCTCCCTGTTCCAAATCCATAGGATTGTGAACCTACGAAGGATGGTTGCAAGTTCCAGTAAAGCTACAGTCTTCTATCAAGCGTAAGTTTTTCTTGTTGCCTTAGCTCAGCTTCAGCAGATGTCTGTTTGGAAGACCAGAGCAAGGGAAAAGATGACTTGGCTGTGTTGAGAAGGGATCAGTAGACAAGTTAATACAAAGGAATTCCCATTGGCATTGCCAGTCTTTCTGTGATTATGCCTGTCTGTGTCATCACAGCTGAATTACCTCTCCAGGGAGCCCCACCTTGGAGCAGAGGAAGTGCCTACAGACAGTTCCTTTAAAAAAAAAAAAAAAGGCACAGATGCAGATGTGGCTAAAAATGCAGTTTGCGTCAAACATCTGAGATGGAGTGGGTTCCCACGCTTCCTTTGTTTTTCTCGTGCTGTTTCTTAAGTTGCAGAAGTGCTGAGTGGCAAGAGGCAGCCTTTGTTGGAGAACCACTTCCCCTTTCTCTCCATGCCCTCAATGTTGTCACCTCTGTTGACAGCGTTAGAGCCCTTTTCGGTAAGTCATGGCCCTTGTTTTGCTCTGCACTGGGTTTGTTTCTATTTTGAGTATCAGAGAAGCCTAGACTTGTCTGTGTGTGTGCTGCCAGCTGACCCTGTTAATACAAATGTCACTGTAGAGCAATCCTGAGTTATCCTTGCCTTTTCCATTTCCCTGTTATTGTGGTGGCATTTTGTTTATTGGCTTTGGGGTGGTTTGTGGTTTTTTTTTTTTATTAGTGACTGGTACTACTTTGCTTTACACAGCCCTGAGATCTGGCCTCTGTGTGAAGAGGCAGAAGGTGCCTTCATCACTTGCCCGGAAGCAGAGGCTTAAACTGGAAGCCAAACATTGCTCTCCTCTGTATAATTCATTAACACTGTTGGCACTTATTAAACCAAGTGCCTTAAAAAGTAAGCAAGGGAAATAGGGCTGTTGTTTATTGACAAACTACAGTGAAGGTGAAAGTTGGGTGCTTCTCTAGGGAGGGATGCTGGAGGCATGTGATGCTCTTGTCTGGTGGTTTGATGGAGAAATGCTCTTGGCTGCCAGACTGCACAGACTTCCAGCTGCATACCCAGCCACCCTTGCACCCTTGGCTGGGGGACTGATGCTGTATTAACCAGGATTTGTGGCCAGGTAAAGTGAGGGGGAGGCTGGCGCTGAGAGCTGGTCCCGGGGCCGGTGTGATGTCGTGCCCTGGGCCTGCCTGTGAAGGAAGGGAAACAGCTGGTTTGAGAAGGGGAGCAGAAGGAAGGAGGGAGGTGGCTTGAGGTGCTGAGAAAAACAGCAGGCTGCTTGGCCTGCCCTCCTGTAACTTTTTCCACACTAGGCAGAGCAAGCTGCCATTGGAATTGCTGCTTTTGCAGGGTGAGTCCTGGCGTGCTACAAGAGCTTGCTGTCATGTCCCCGGCTGCCCTCCCTCCACGGCCTCGGGAATGAGCTAAGAATTGACGCCTGCTGTGCCACTCCTGCCAGCATCTGAATTTTGGGCTTTTTCTTGGTTTTGTGGTTTGCAGCCTATGGATTAAAGGAGGATGGTAGAGCTGAGCTGGCAGCGGATGAGATGTGCAGTGCAGAGATGGGCACTCCCCTCTGCAGCACACTCCAGCTGCTCATGCTAGAGCAAAATGTCAGGGGGCTCTTGAGGAAGCAACTTGGCTTAAAACCGAGGGAAGGGAGCTGGGCGCACAAGATTTTTTTTTTTTTTTTTTTTTAATTTTTTTTTTTCCCTCATTTCCTGGTAGACACCCTTCTGCAGTGCGTCTGATCCCCGTCCTACGCCTCTTTTAGCTGCTGGCTCTTCAGATGGGGCTGCCTTTCCCTGCACGCGCGAGCGGCCTTTGGTAGAGCAGCTCCCAGCTGAAATCCCCAGTGCTTTAGCACAGATGTCTGCGTCGACACTTCCCATTTTCAGGGCATGGGCTGCTGAATGCTCCCAGTTAGTTAACACCAGGGTTAACTTGTGTCATTCCTTACTGTCAGGCTTGCCTGCCTGCTTTTGGTCAGTGTTTCTGCTTTTCTTTTATTTGTTTTGGTCTCACCGACCGCTGGAGGGCAAGAGTATGTCCTGCAGATGGGTTGGAAACTCAAAGCCCTTCCTGGGTGGTGCACAGTCCTGCCGGGCAGCTGCTTGTGTTTGCAAAGCTTGTGCTGCATGGTGGTTGTGTCCCGAGAGATGCCCTTTAGGAAAACCTTGGTTTGCTTAGGAGTTGGAAGCCTCCATGGTTACTGCACAGTGCTCTCCTGGGGAGCTCCAGCTGGAGCCAGGCTTGGCACTGAAATCCCAGCACAGCGTCCTGGTGCTGAGCCGTAGCTTGCTAACTCTGTTAAGATGCTGCTTCAGAGCACTTTTCTGCAGGGTTCTGGTTAATAAATACCTGAGGCTGACTGAGAAAGTGTGTTTGTATTTCTGTAAATCTTATGGGTAGTGGACTTCTATTCAAAAGCCAAGTATCTTGAAATCTTCATTTCTCCTGTCCCATTGATTTTTAATCTCTCGCTTCTAAGGACAAGGGGGAATGGGATAGGAGGATGCAACCTCCTTGCAGTGGCCGTGGTATTGCCCGTGCGTGCTGCAGGCATGGCTAGTGAAGAGGTCGGCTCCTCGCCACACTGACCCATTCCTCTGTGTCGTGCAGGGGGACATGGTGGAAGGACTTCCCTGGCTGAACCTTTCAGGCGATGGTGCCAGCTCTGTCAGCTGTGCTGCTTGGCAAGTGCACGATTAAGGGCTGGGCAGGACAGGACAGAGCCTGCTGTAAAGGACCTGCTCCGCTGGGTAAGAGCGGGCTGGAAAGTCATCCTCAGGCTCGCAATAACTTAAGTGTTTATTAGGATAAAACATTGCCAGAAGCTCTTCAGTAGCCTCTTTGCTTGACTTGCTGTACTTCTAAAACGGTTTTATCTGCTTTCTTTATGAAATAGTTTCTAAAGAAGACTACAGGGTTCCTTTCTGAGTATTTTATGTTGAGGACTGAGCGTTTTTCATTGTAAACTGGTGGGTGGTGCAGACTCACCTACCTCTTGGCTGGTGGTGCAGGGCTGTGGCTGAGCAGCCCCTTGGGTGGGAGGCGTTGTCCAGGGAGGGGGTCATGGAGGTTGTAGCGTGTAGGGGGTCAGTTTCTTCTCCCAAGTTACAAGCAATAGGACAAGAAGAAATGGCCTCAAGTTGCGCCAGGGGAGGTTTAGTTTGGGTATTAGCAAAAATTTCTTCACCAAAAGGACTGTCAGCACTGACACAGGCTGCCTGGGGAAGTGGTAGAGTCACCATCCCAGCAGGTATTTAAAAGACATGTGGATGTGGCACTTGGCCACATGGGTTAATGGTGGGCTTGGCCGTGCTGGGTTGAACTCAGTGATATTAAAGATCTTTTCCAACCTAAACAATTCTATGATTCATGTTATTGCATTGCTTTGGCATAGTCCATAAACCAGTAACGTTTTCTCTTTTGTGTCTTCAAAAGTTTATTTGGTATTTGTGCTTGCAGTTTACGAACAGAGCTGGGCAGGGTAACAGCTGGGAAGGCATCCACTGTTTGTTTGCCATCTGTAAATTTTATGTGGTTCCCCAATTTTGTAGCATAATGAGAATTTGCTGTGAACCGTGCAGTGCTTTCCTCTTGCATGAAGAGCTCAGCCGCTGGGCAGCAAGTCGGGGAGCAGGGGAATCACTTCTGGTTTGTGCTGTTACTGCTGTGTAGAAACTGGGTCTTCAGAGAGGAAGAATGTCTGTACTGCTTGTGCAAAAGCCTTTATGTAGTTTTGATGATGTGCCTTGTACAAGTTCTGTAAAATATTTCCTGCCTGGGAGAAAAATTGGTACAATAGTAATTTCTGTAGGAGTTGTTTAAGCCTTCCGCTTGTGTTGGGTCTCTTCCCAGCGAGCAGTGCATTACAAATAGCACATCACTGGTGGCCTTAAGGTTGCTACTGCACTTCAGAGGTGAACAGGCCAAACATGGAGAGAAGTGGGTTTTTCCACAGCTGTAGTGCTGAGGAATGTGTAGCTTTAAATAACTCGTAGGTATATCCCAAGTAAGTCTTCTCCAGAAGAAAGCCACTGTTGTAGTACAGAGGGCTGCTGATGAGCCTGGTGCGCTGATAAAATACAACTCGGCTCTGTTACCTCTGCCAAGCTGGCTCCCTGTCTTCTGCTCTCCTGGACTCAACTTCTCCCCTAACCACATTTAGTGTCTTTTAATACCCGGTCTGTTTCTAGGAGATGGTTTCAGAGAGCACTGACGCTGCAGTAGGCTCTGACAAACCAGATTTTATGAAGTATTTCAAAGCCCAGGTTGTACTTGGGAGCCATTGAGCTGTCAGCAGAGTGAAATGGGTAGTGGTGGGTAGCACAACTCTGCTGATGCAGTGAGCGTAGTCCCACATTATGAGCATTGTTCTGAGCCTCTTAATTGCCCTTTTCACACACAACTTTCTCTGCTTTTTATGTTTCTGGAGAATCTCAGAGTGGAGCCTGTTGCTAGCATCCCACAGGAGGGATCTTCTCTCCTTATATATTGGAGGTGGTATCCAAAGGAGATTTTGCCCTCAACCATGATGCTTTTGGGAAAAATCATGGTAGAGACTGTCCAGGCAGGATGGACCCAAATGGAGCAGCCAGCCATGGGTTGTACAGGGGATGACAGGCCAGCGATGGCTTTCTTTGTGTCCCTATAGTGCATTACAGGCACCAAAATCAGCATCTCCCAAAAGAACAGTGTTAAGCTTTGCTGGTGGTTATTTTTACAGCTGTTTGGATTTTCCTATAAACTTCTTGCCTTTCCTTGCAAGATTTTCTTCACTACTTAAATCTCAGGGCCAGGGCTTGGTGGTGTGTGTGTGTTACAGGTTTTTTTTCTGCTAGGGTCCTGTTCTGGATACTAAAGTGTTGTGTGTCTGGTGTTAGGAGCTTGTGGCAGGTGATGCCTAGAGTGCCGATGGCAAGCCATGCCCTCGTCCGCCCAGTGACTGTCCCCAGGGCTGGAATCGGCAGGAGGACAAGGCTCATCTCCATGGATCTGCTCATTCCCCAGGAGTGCTGATGGCCACCTGCACTTACTGCTGCCCTGCCTGCTTGGCTCCCTGCTCTACAGGAACGATCTGCCGTGCCACGTTCTTCAGCTCTTCCAACGTTTTGGATGGGAAATTACATTCTCCTTCCCTAGTCTTACCAAGTCAAACTTACAGCTTGTTTTTAACGGCCCAAAACAAGGCTCTCCTGGAAGGATGCTCCTATTGAGAATCTCTAGTTGTGCCCATGTTTCCTTTCCAGGTGGGGGGCTGAGAGCAGAGAGCTGGTGATAAGGGAAAGTAATGGAAGTGAGAAGATTTTTAACCTCCCCGCCCTCTAGCTACATGCTGTAGTACATCCACTAAAAATATTGCTAATTCAACCTTGTCCAGGAACCTCAGGCACAGGTTGAAGGATTGCTAATATTATTTGTTGGCTTTGCTGATAAAATTAACTATGTGAAAATTGTCTGTGACTGCTAAATTCTTTCTCCTCCTGTACAGCTCAACTGTTTGCCTCTGTGATGAGACCGTAAAGGGAGGAGAAGGAGAGAATGTCTTCTCAGGCTTTCTGTGTCATTGTCTTGGCCTCTGAAGAAGCTCAGCAAAGCACAGCGTGCTCTCTTGCCCCACTGCCCTTGTGGGTGCTAGTCTGAAAGCAGAAGTGTACTTCTTCAGGACATCAGGGCACTGCTGAATCAAAACATGTTCAAGCTAAGTGAGGGGGAACTATATTTTTTCCCCCTTTAATTATTGTTCTTTATTTGCCTACTTGTTTAGTTAAAGTTTATGGCTTCAGCATAGCTTGGTGTTTCTCTAGTTCAAGCTTTAAGACTTAAACTATGTAGCTTGAGGGCTTTCAGAGCATCTATTTGTCACCAAAAGCTAGAAAGGCTCAATCAGAATTTTTTATGAGAAGTATCTGAGGAAACATCTGTGCTCAGTGTGCTTGATGAATTTAATATTACTTATTTTGTTTTGGTTTTAACTTTAGCATAGGTGAACATCTCTGATGCATTTTAATTTGGGATGAGTGATTTTCTTCCTTTTCAAAATTCTGGTTTTGTTGAAACATCCAGTGCATCTGGTTTAATTTTAGAAAATAGTCCTGAGAGAACCTTTTGTCAGTAAGGTGGAGTGCTAAGCTTATGACAGACAGTGCAGCCTAAACATTGGGGTGTGCTACAAGCTTGAAAGAGAAAGTCTTTCTGAACGGGTGCATCTGCTTTGCTGGAGCTCAGAAAATTTGATATTTTTTTTTTTATATAACCACACCAGGAAAATGGAGAGGTGCCCAGAAATGTGCTTGAGGTTAGGGGGAGATCCAACTTTAACACAAGCTTTTATAATTCTTGTACCTATAAAAATGTAGTGAGCAAAGCCTATTGCTAAAGTGGGCAACCTCAAATCCTGAAGTGAGCAGATCACAGGCTCCTGCCATGCTGTGTCCTAGTTCTTGGTCACATTTG
The DNA here is from genome assembly GCA_035590215.1 of Microhierax caerulescens. Classification (NCBI taxonomy): domain Eukaryota; kingdom Metazoa; phylum Chordata; class Aves; order Falconiformes; family Falconidae; genus Microhierax; species Microhierax caerulescens. Next base: position 107,266,466 of record JAVJGJ010000001.1, on the reverse strand, counting down.
ATTTCTCTGTGATGCTGTTGTCTTCAGTCATGCTTAGGTGTATGCCTGCCTTTGAGCAGCTGCTGAAATGTGTCCCTGGAGTAGGGGGGCAGGCAGCAGTTAGCCTTTGCTTATTCTGCAGAGCTGAAGTAGCTGCGAAGGGTGGTGACTTGGCATGTTCTACTGTTCATCTGCATTTTGTAAGATGGAATTTCTTCAAATGTATGGCGGGGTTTTTTACTCTATTATTATTTCCCAGTCCTTGTCTCGTAAAGGAAGGGAATAAATAATGAAGTTTAGTATTTGTTTAAGCTGAGAAAGGAACTAAGAAGTTCCTAGTCTCCTGTTCTGTTGAAGAGGACAAGCCAACATCTTTTTCAAGGCACAGAGCTGCTGGGGTGCGTGATGCCAGGGACTCTCCCATCCTGTCTTATCATATTCATCAACCATCCTGTTGACTGTAGAATTGCTTTGGGCTTTCTTCAAAGCCTGTATGGCCATCTTATCAATTCTGAGAAAAGCAGGAACCCTGAACTATGCAACAGGATGGCTTAATTGCAAAATCTGTAGCGTGTCTTGCTTTTTCCACAAGCCACAGCATCTCTTAAGAAAACTACTGGAAGATGTGCTTAAAATATCAGCTGTTCTGCAGAACTTGAACTCTTTATTCCCCCTTTGCACAAACCTTTCTCCTAATGTGACTTCAGAAAGGGCAAAATCTAGACAGTAAGTGATGTCTGATTTTAAAAGCATTACAGTTTTGCTTTTAATGTATAAGTCTTTGAGAGATGATTATCATACAATTCATAGACAGTAGTTTCATGATATCTTAAACTGTTACATACACTAATTTTCTTTTGGCTGACTGCTGAAGGGAGACATTTGTTTCTGCAGGGCATCAGCTGTGTCTGAACCACAAAGCACAGGGTTAACAGGAGTCCGTAATTATAGAGATGTGTGGGCTTGCTGTATTAATCGCCGTTTAGAAATGTGGATCTCTCATCTTGACTTTCAAACTGAAAATACAGCCATAGGTTAATCCCCTCTGCCTGCTCAGGTTCCACCTCTGCAGGCAGAGTGGCACCAGGCATGTGTTCTGCTTTTCAGTGTTTCTTTCTCCATGTTGTTCCCAGTTATGCTTTGAATGTTTGCAGTACTTAGATGGCAGGGGGGGATTTCTTTACCAACAAAATAATTCAATCTAAATGGCTTCCTTGCAAAAGAACAGAGCATGCATTCAGTGCCTTGAACCCCTCATGTTCCATTGCTCTTCTCCTTGTAAAGACAGTACAGAGTTTTCCTTACAGTTTGTCTCTCCCTTTGCAGCATCAGCGAAAGCTTCCTCACTGTGAAAGGTGCAGCGCTCTTCCTGCCACGAGGAAATGGCTCGTCTACTCCCAGGATCAGTCACAGGCGCAACAAGCATGCAGGTAATGTGTTGCATCCAACAGCTGAGCCTTGCCTGCTCACTCTTTGTTTCCAAGCACACCTTTCTTGAGTTCATTCTCACCAGATGACACACATTTCTGTTTGCACCAGGTGTGCATTAAAGCTAGACCTGCCAGGCTCAAGACTGCAATATTTAATGCTGATAGAAAAAAGGGTTTCAGTACTCTCTCGATTATCCTGCACAATCAAACAAATGAGTGACATCAGGGCAGCAATCATGACATCACAGAGAATTGAGAACAACTGCCTCCAAATATCCTCCTACAATCTTTGTAGAAAGAAGGGCTGGAGGATTGCCATCAAAACCTTCATGCATTGCACTGGGAAACTTGAGGTTATGATAAGGGATGAGTAATTGTTCTTCCTGATCTGAAAGTAACTAGTTATGGTGGAAGAAAGGGAGGAGACTTAGCTCTACATGGTGGTGGAGAAACGTCTGAGCAGAGTCAGTGTGACGTTTCAGATGCATGAGCAGAGTGAGTAATATGGAGCCAGTCATAATTCCACCCCCTTTATCTGCTGAAAGTTTGATTTGTGGTTTTGCTTAGAGCCTTTGTTTGAAAAGTCGGTCTGAATAATGAAACTCAAACATTTCAGGGTAGGTTGTTTTTCATGTGGTGCTTATTCACTGATGGTGTTTTATGGGGATCAGATAGTGTGTGTGGGGTTTCCCTTCCATTAAACAGTCAGCAGGAAAAAAACAAACATTGGGACCTTCAGACTTTTGTGTATGGGACAGAGACAGAGAGGCTGGCCGAAAAGGTGATTCGGTTTGGTTCCACGTGTGGATTTCTTTGTACTTTGATAACATCAGGCTGTCATTCAGCAATTCATCCAGCAGAGTTACTGACCTGATGACTGGGCCACCTCAAAATCTGTTTACAAACATCTTTCTATAAAGAGTTGAAGTCTGAAAGCAGACATAGCACAAGCACTACCCAAATTGCTTTGAGTGAGATACATTAATTACCAGTTGTCAAAACAAATTCTTCTGAAACTTAATTTAAAGCTGGCCTTTCTGGATAAGACTGAAGTGAAATTGTCTTTAGTGTGAATGTAGAGTCAGCAGTCTTTGAGAAGTTTATATATCTTGACCTGTCTTGGTTTTTGATCTCTCAAAAGTCCTCTGCGTTACTGAAGCCCAATCCCCACCAGGCAGTCGCTGTCTTGGCTTTACCTTGCAGAGACCTGCTGGATGGCTTTCCTTGCGAGCCTGCACAAGGCAGCACAAACAGCTTTTGAATCTCTTATTGCCACATCTACTTGCTATAGTTGCCTTGCTTGAGATCTGGAGACTTTGGTGGAAAATAGTCACTCCTCTAATCAGCCCAGAGTTCTCAGAAGCCAGGTTGCCAAGAAAGCAAATCCGGTGTGTTGTAATTGCTTCCAGCAAGATGTTTTGTTCTGAAGAGGCTGGCTTGCCTAAGGGATGGGATTTTTCTGTTCTTGGAAGACTCTTAATTCCTGTCTCTTCAGCTTATGGGGTGAGGTTTAATGAGGCATCAGTACTTGTCCGTTCCTCAGTTTCCATGCTTGTCAAGTGATGTGAACGGTGTAGTATGTTTTTTATGGTGCTTGGAGATTTCACTGAAGAGAGGGTCCTTTGTATGAGATTGTGCGACATCTTATTTTTTCTGTGAACTTTTCTAACATACAGTATATGCCAGCCCACCAAGCCATCAAGGGATCAGTGTGTCACCTTCCTGAGCAAAACATCTGTGCCACCAAAGTTAAAACAGTGATGTAGAGCGGCTCTGAGAGGTGAACCAGCCTTTGGCAGTGAGCTCACAGAGTGCGTGGCAACTGTCTCCTTTCTTGGACTCTGATAATCCCTGCTCAACTTTCATTCCCATGTGTGTGTTGTGACTTATCTCTGGCACACAAAATTAGAATGGGGTTAGAGAGCGGACATAACTTTCCAGTATGAAATTGCTGCCCATGGATGCAATAATGTTTCAAGTGGCTGCAGGAGCATTTTCTGGGAAGGCTAGCTAACCTTCCTGACCTGCCTTTCCAGTTCGCTGGTGGTGCTAGAATCCTGCGTAAAGAGTAAATGCATGACAGGCAATAACTAATGCTTACACCCATTCCCATTTCTTTAATCATATCATCTTCAGCAATGAAAACCACAAGTTGGCAGATTGACTAGATAGGGTACCAGCTGTCCACAGTCCTCTCGCTGGGTGGTCCTGTGCTCTGTGCCACCTGGCAAGCAGGCTGTATGCCCTAGGATGGTGGGCTTGCTTTTGCACTCCCAACAGCGCTGGAGGAGGCCAGAAGAGGATGTAACTTTCCCGGGGCTTTTGCCATCTCTGGGATACTGTAAATCACTCTTAACATCCCACCCTAGCTGATGCTTTGCACCTAGCCTGCCAGCTCAAGGAAACAAAAGCATTGCCGGACAATGTGATAGGAAGCCTTAGTCATGCCATGAATGCCAGCAAAGCCGACGGCTCTCCATAGGACAGGATGTGGTATCTTTGTGCTGATTCTGGCATGTTAAAACCTTTCCTTTGCTTTTCCTTAATCCAGGAAGCTTACAAAATGCCTTGTGTGTTTGGGGCTGAAAATGCTGCGAGTTGATTAAAGCTGGCCAAGGAAGCGATACTTCACTTTGCAGCTCTGGAGCTCCCGAGGCTGGCAGGGCAGGCTGGGGATCAGAGAGGGGTGTAGTGAGCTTCCTGAGGATGAGGGATAGCGGAGCTCCTTGACCGAGCCTTGCAGAAAGGGTTGTCTTGGAAACTTCCTCTTTTTTTGAAAGATTGACATAATCCAGTAGTCCTAGTGGTGTTTTTTAAATTCTGGAAATTTCAGCCCTTAAACTGGTTCCTGATGCTGAATTACTGGCAGCAGTAGGTGGAAATTGTTATCTGTTGGGGAGGGAAAAACTGAGGTGAAGCACTTTTTGTTTCAGGCTGCCTCAGGCATGTGAATACCTCGTCTGTCAAATACTTGCTGGACTCTTCCAGGCTGCAGGCAGGAGGTGCCAGCTGAAGCAGAGGCACCTTTGTCTGTTGAGTCGGCAGTTCTCCACCGTGCTAGCAGCTGAAACTGGCTGGAACTGAGCAGCACTGCCAGGATTTTGCACTGCTGTCGACATGGGGAAATCCTGTCTCCCACCGCATCCCTGGGAGGACAGACATCCGATGGATGAGCTGGCCAGGCCTTTCCTGTGTTACCTATCTCCCTACCTAACTGCTGTTTAGGGAGGCACGTGCCAACCACTCCAGCCCTGGGAACAAAGTCCCAGGGCAGGAAGCAGCTTCAGGTGCTTGTCGCTGCTGGTACTTTGTATGTGACTTCCTTAGCACCCCGGAGTGCCTCAGTTTTTCCAAACCCCAGTTAAAAATTCAACCCCAAGGCATTGACTCCTTTGCCTTATGCTGAAATGTGATTCCAGGGGGAAGGAAGAGGAGAGTAGGGAATGGCGTGTCTTGCATAGCCCACTCCCCACCAGCTTGCCTCCATGCCATCGGGAGAGAGGCTGCCACAGCCCTTCAGCCCTGCTGTTCCACCAGCTGTAAAAATCATACAGCAACTAGGTACCGTGCTCTTGCTGGGCAGCATTTCCTTTCTTCCCCTTCCCTCTTGTGGCACTTCTGGATGCTGTTCTGTGTCCAAGGTTTCCTTATTTCGGAGAGTCCATGAAATAGCATGGATTCTAGCACCACTGATGGATTGGAAAGGGAGGTCAGGAAGGTCAGTCAGCCCTCCTAGAAGCTGGTCTCGTAGCCACTTGTGCTGAATACTTGCTTCAGCATTCGTCCTCTTCCCTGCAGTGTTGCCAAAACTCAGCTTGCCATCTGTGGGGGAGTGGGAGAAGGTGGGAGAGTAAAGGTTCCTCTGCTTGCCAGCCTGTGCCACCCACCTGGCAGCCTTGCAATCTCCTTTCTGGGAATGCAGATTAATTTTCCAGGTAACGATTGAAAAAACAGCCCCATTGCTGGAGGAGTTACTGCCTACTAACACTCAGAAGGTGATGTGCTTGCTCAGCAGAGAAACTCTTGGCTCTCTGTGAGCCAGGGAGTAGTTCTGAGCAGTCCAGAAAGGTATCTCACTTGTCTTTCAAATAGTTGGTGCTTTAGGAACCAGGGACACTCAGCTCTGTTTAAGAAGACTTTGAAGTTACTACGAGACTGATATTTTTTTCCTTTTTTTTTCTCTCCGTTCTCCTCAGCCTCACCAGTAGAAGCGTAGCAAGCATTTTCTAGGAAAGATTGTAGATGTTTGATTTTTCAGGTAGTTCTGCACTAAGTTGTGTAAAAGGAATGGCAGATTTCTGATTTGAAGCATGTGGCAGAATGAGATGTTGAACCATGGGGTGGGGTCCATTTCTACCTAGTTTGCCTTGCCTTCAAAAGGAACACAGCACCGAAATGCTTTTTATGTCTGCTAAAAAGATAACAGGATTTAGCAGGACAGAGCATGGTAAGATGGCAACAGGTGAGTGCATGGAGCAAAGAGCAGCGCTGACGAAGAGATGGAGCTTTGTCATCTCTGAGTGGGTGGAAGTGACAGCGCTTGTGGTGACGTGTCAGGTTTCTTGGTGGACATTTGCTCTGGCTGGACAGCCAGGAACTTGCATGTGATTAAAACTATTTTTGTGCGTTCACCTTTTCCTCTTGCCTGCAGGGGATCTCCAGCAGCACCTGCAGGCCATGTTCATACTGCTCCGCCCAGAAGACAACATCAGACTGGTAAGCTGGCTTGTTTTGCTTATCTGTTGTTAACAAATATAAAGGTTAAGTTCCACTTGACAAATACACCTGCATAACACATGAAAGCAGTGGTGCATGTGTGTTTGAGTGGTTTCATCAGCGGGTTTGGGGAGTCTTCTTTGCAACCACAAAGGTGGAAAAGCAGCTAATTATCAAAGGCCTGCTTGTTTGGTTGTTCAGTGGGAGAAGTTGTATGGCTGGAAGAGCTGCGTTCGAACAAAATACTGAGTACTTACACTCTGGAAAAGTACTGTAACAATTGCTGGACAAACTGGGTAAATTAGCTTGATGTCCTGTTTCAATCAAGAGTAGGTGACTTATGTCCAGCCAGTGTGAACACCTGCCCTTCCACATTGGTTATGTTCCTCACTCTGCTCTCCAAACTTGTTGCATCCCAAAAGGCCATGGCTTATCAGGAAGGAGCATGTAGGATCCCTGTGTAGCTATGCACCTATACTGAACCTTTTCTTTCTGCATTCTGGATTGTTGCCTCCTATAATGATGTGATGAAAATTAGACATTGCTGTTTATAGCATTGATATGCAGTCCTAAAGACCTCCAGAAGCCAAAGAAGAGCAGTGAGGAATTTGTTTAGGACATGTTGAAGTGCTCTACAAGGTCAGGCATGAGTGTAGTATATCTGCACCTCTCACCACTTAGAAGCCTGAAGTTTCTTTCCTGTGTTGTCTTGGTGGATCTTAGCAACGTATGCCCCAAGTCAGACTGCCAGCATCAGAGGTGTTATTCTGGCACCTCTGGTTTGATGAATCTTCCTGAGCTGTGCTGGAGCTGGACTGATGGTATGAGTAATGCTAGGAAACAGTCAAGATTACTATGGAATGCTTTAACTTTAAAAATGACCAGCAAAAATAACATGCTGTAAGCAATCTTTGTAAGCAAACTGAAGGACCTACTCCTAAACTTTGTCAGGCACGCCTTGCTGTCACTAAAATTTCAGTGAAAGTGATGGGAATGGGGGTTCTCAGTGCTTTTCAGAATCTGAGCCAGGGTTAGAACATTGGAAGCTATTGAACAAGTCATTGTTCAGCAATATCACTGGCTACATTGTGTGATTTGGGACAAATTAGCCTTAACAGCTGAATAAGGACTTTGTGGGCTGAGACATAAACCCTTTTGTTTGGAGCTACATTTGGAATGCTGAAATCTTGCATGAGGTTAAGTTCGATAGTCTACTTGAATTTAATTGATTCTTGACGAACGAAGAGTGTGCAGAGCTGCAATAGACTCTCATAGAATAGTAGATACAAATGAGATTTGAAATATAAACAGCACTGAGAGAAATGCATTCTCTTCTTGTGTTGGCTGCTGTCATTCGGAGGGCATACTTCACAGCCCAGAGGGCAGCAGAGGAATCTAATCTTCTATAAACCTACACTTAACATTTGGAACAACTCTTGTTTCTGTTGGAGCTATTGGCAGAGTTTTTTAGCCTTCCATGAGAGCAGGATTAGAGCAATGGTACCAGTGTAAGATCAGTAGGAAGGAGGAAGATGAGTGAAGAGTACAAACTGATTGAACCTATTCCTGTAGCTCAGCAGGGCGGGGACTTGTTCACTTACACGCGTTCAGTAACAAAAGAAGACTTCAGGAAGCTGGGTGCTTTTTTTTGTCATCAAATCAAATATCCCAATGAGAACTGTATTCTTGTATGAAACACTTACTATCATGTAGCAAGAAAAAGATGAAAGGTCACTATGAACTTACTTCTTGGAATGTGCTGTTCATAAGTGCTGGCAAGATACTACATTACACTTCTGATGAAACAGAATGCAGCAGAAGATAAAGTTGGCTTGTTTAGGTGAGCCTAAAACTAAGAAAAATGTTGCTGGCCCTGAAAGGACTACAGGGAAAGACTTGCTCATGAACAGACTGTAAATAACCTTCCCACACTGAGGAGAAAGCTAGCTCTGTGTAGATGAGCAGTTGAGGCAGAACCTTCCATCTCATCACAGTCCCTGAAGCTAGGCCATCCTTCCTAGGTGGGCTGGGATTTCAAATACCTTCAATTTAAAAGGCATCCGACCAGTTATGTGGTGTCCTCCTGCTGTCAGGTGAGCATATGAACTAGTGCTTAATAAAAAAGTGCGATTTGATGGGCATGTTGGAGCTCTAATAGTAACTTCTGAAATTGGGTGGTTTACAGCGTCAAAAGTTTGCTGGTTTATTATTCTAGTGAATTTTGCAAAACACATTATCTGTTCCAGTCATGGTTCTTTGCTTTGTGGTAAGTGTAGAATCTAGAAAGCCACAGTAATGGCCTGTTTCTCTTAATTGGCCCTCTGAAAATCCCACCCCACTGACCTGAAGCTACGTGACCTTTGGTCGCTGTTTGTCTAGCCATGTTCTAAAGGGTCTTGCATTAAGACCACACTTCCCCTTACCGCTAGCCAAATTGGTTTAGCAAAGTAAGTTAGATTATGGTAATCCTCTTGCTGCTGGACTGTCCTCAGGAGAAGCAGAACGAACTGGTGTGCAGACGTCCCAGACACAGGGCAGCTGTTGTCTGCCTGCTCCCATTTTAGGCAAGTCTGTGTTTCTGTTTGAGGTTTCGTTTCTGATGTAGATAATGACTTTAACCACCAAGACCTTGGTGACTGCTTGCTCTTCTAGGTTGAAGAGCACCCTTTCTGTTTTGCTACAAGCGGTTAGTTGTAGAAACAGCCACCTTTGGCAGAATTCACACCTTGAAGGACTGACCACTTTGATCCTCCATGTTCCCAAAGGAATCCCAGTTACTCAAGGAGCAAGAAGGAAAACAAGGCTGGTTTTAGCATGACTTATCCTAAAGAGATGGGGTGGGGCACAGTCTTTGGCTGTACAGAGCACATCTGTCTGCTGGCATCAGCATTTGGGTAGTTTCTGTTAGTCTTCGGTCTCATTGGACATATCTAGAAGATGCAGTCAACAGTCTCCTGCCTGCACTTGCTGTTCTGCCCCATCACTAGAGCTCCTGCTCCCTGCAACGCCACTGGGAAGCTTTCCCTGCTGCGCTCAGCATAGTCTCCTGCGATAGAGCACCCCGGTGAAATAGCACGCTCCGTTTCAGCTGCCGTGTGCTGTTTTTACCTTTGCTGTAGAGTGCCACATCTTGTAGCCGAGACTTACTGGCTAGTGGACAGGCGAGGTGCGAGCTTCCTCTAAGCTAGGAGGTGCTGTGCTGGCCTCAAGACAGGTTAGAAAGAACTAAAGGAACATATTCGGAAAAGCAGCCTCCTCCTGAGAGATCCCACCCGATAGTTGTTTGGTGAGCTTTTTTTTTTTTTTTTTGTAAGGATAAAATGACTGTTTAAACTGTCATGAACTCCAGTGGGCCGCCAAGAAATTTATGCAAGCAGTGGCTGGGGCGGGGGCTGCTGGTGTTTGAGGAATTCAGGTTCAGTTTGGAAATGATGTCAAACACTGCTTGGAGCTTCAGCTGTTGGATCACAAGGAATTCTGCAGTTAGGTCCCATCACAGCGGGCAGGTGTCTGTCCGCAGCACTGGGCAAGGCTAGGCTGTGGCGGCTTCTCCTTGCCCATGTGTGCTCTCTGCAGGCCCTGCTCAAAGTTCAAGAAGCAGTTTAACTGTGGTAAACACAGGGGCCAGACAGCGTCTCAGGGTCGGATTAGGCCGTCCAAAGTTAAGGTTCAGTATACATAATTAAGACACTGCCTTTCTAGGGATGTCCTAGTTTCTGTAGTTGGGATCGTGTGATGAAAACAACTGCACGTGGCTTAGAACAGAGTCCAAAAAGCACTGCAAGTAAAGGCTGCCTACTGCAGATGTTCATAGGCAAAACTTGCAATGCTGGGCTCCCTTTGCTGTGCTCCTCGCTAACCAGCCGTCTGGCTGAAAGAAGACTTGCTGGAGTTGCTTCAGTTCTCACTTCCTCATGGCTTCTGGAGGAGCATTACGTTTCACTGTAGCCTTTCAGGAGCTTTAGTGTTGGCCTGACATTCACAACTTAGCTGCACAGCTGCTTTCTGAATGCTGTCAGTAGTATTTGATTTGGGGGAGTCTGGGATGAAGTTCAGGCATCCTCCAGTCCTGCCAGAGCTTGCCGTTGGCACGAGGGTACATGCAGTTGGGGTAGGAGCAGTGAGGCACTATGACTCTCGCCATTTCTGGGAAGTCTGAAACCAGCTGTGGGTACAGCTCAGTAACAGGGGCCAGATGTAAGGCAGTAAGGTTGCTTCTGCACTGGAGAAGTTGCTAGAAGAATTCAAAGGACCAGCAGGAAACCACATATGAATTAGATTCTAGTTGTCCGTCCCGCTGCCTGGGAAGGTGGTGGAAGGAGTCTCATTGGAGCTGTTGTATCACACATTAGTTTAAAGGAGAGCTCTAGCTCTTTGAACAAAGCCCTCTGAGAAGTGAGAGTACATTCAACACCTGTCTGTCTTATTGAATGCGTAACGCTCCATGAAGCTGTCCGGACTGGGACCAGTCAGAGGACTGTGGCAGCCAGCCTCATAGGTTGCTCTTTAAATGCAGCCTTGGTGGGACAGCGCAGGCCTGCAGCAAGGTGGGCAGAAGGCACCAGGAACATCGTAGCAGCTGGGGAAAGCATTATGTGAGAGAGTAAGTTGCTTCTCCCTCTTCTGCTGGTTACCCAGCTGAGAAGTGCAGGTCATTCGTACTAGTGCAAACTGCATCACTGCTTCTGCGCCTGTCACTCAGCATGAAAAAGTGGCTTGTAAAGGTAACGATGTGTGTTTTGCTGGCTGCGCTGGTGATCTCTCCCATTCCTTTCTTTAGGCTGTAAGACTGGAAAGTACCTACCAGAACCGCACTAGATACATGGTGGTAGTGTCCACCAACGGCAGACAAGACACTGAAGAGAGCATTGTCCTAGGAATGGATTTCTCTTCCAATGACAGGTACTTACAGTGTCCAAGTTGGAGGAGTCCTTGTGTTCACCCATATGTGGAGTCAAGTGTAGAAATCACTGTCTGGTGTCTGTGTTTTCTGGGGATGGACTGCTTCAGATTTCCCAGCCTAACACCTTCCTTGAGATCCAGAATTCCCCTTCTATTTCTTGAAAGAAAGTGGCATATGGGAAGGCAACAGTGCAGGTCAGCGTTTCCTTCATTCCTCTGAGCCTCAAGCTTGTTTGAAGATGTTAAGTGCCTTTAAGTGTCTCTGAATGGCAAGGTCCCCAAGTGCTGCACAGGGACAACTTGCATGCAAAGAAAGAAGCTGCAATTAAAGAAGCTGGACATCAGGGTTCAGGAAATTGCAGCAATTAATAAGCAGCTAATAAGAAAGTGACTGTCAGGCAGCCCTTTGCCAAGGTCATGCCACAGAGGGCCTGATGGGCATGTCAGGGCTGCCGGTGGCAAATCTAACACAATGTGTGCTCTCTCCAGGCATCAGTATGTCATCAGGGTTTAGTGCCTTTGCTTTGCTCATTGAAATTGCTGCTAACCTCTCCAAAAGGTTGCAGAACAGGGCTGGGAAGCAGCGGTTGCTGCTGGAGTGACTGTAAGCCAGGAGGCAGCGCCCCAGCAGCTTCAGGGGCAGAAGCTTCACATCTAAAAGGGGACACTGGGTGCTTTAGGGAGGGCATGTAGGCACATGGCTCTCCTAAGAAAAGAGTTGTAAGTAAACTTTGGCCTATATGGGGAAAGAATTACGTAGATATTCAAATGATTTTGGAAGGTTTCGTACATATGCTGACTTCTGGCACAGCTTTGTGTGTGTTGTCAGCAAGGAATGAGCCTTGCATTTGACCCTAGTTGAAAGAAATTACTTTCAGGTAGTTGGCAGGGTTACTAGAAAATACTTTTGAACTGTTTGGCTAAGAAATTGCCTTCCGTACAGCCTGCTGATCACAACAGTCACTGTGCTTAATTTCAGGCAGCTTGGTTTGGATGCTTAGCTCAAGTGATGCCTGCTAAAAAGAGGGACCAGCATGATGCTGCCACTGGCTCCTGGCTCCCTTCCTGTGCATGTATGCACAGCTGTAGCTCAGAGATGCTCTTGCGGTAGGGTAAGAATATCTTGTCCTTACACAGGTTGCTGTGAGCTTGGAACTTGACGTTGGCTGCGATATCCCAGCACAGCCACCTTTGATAACTGAGAGCTCACTGGTATCCAGTCTCTAATAACATAGCAGGGTCGTTTTAGCTTTCTGCTAGAGTTACTGAGGTTCTGGATGGTCAGTCTGATACACCCTCCCCTAGCCCACTTGGTATTTATAACTCAATGTAGACTTGTTGCTATGGTCTCTGATAAGTGCTTGCTGAACAGTATCACTAAAAATACCCTGGGCACCTTGGGAAGCCTTTTAAAAACACATCTTTCCATGAGCTCATCTCGTGTTGTCAACAGAAATAGCCGCGTGCCACAGTGTCTCCTTGTGCTGGGCACCAGTCGCTCTGAAGCGTGTGCGTTTACAGGGCTTCGTGTCTGCTGACCCTCTGAAGCCTGGAGTCTTACCCTTTTCCCCCACTCCTCAGAAGCCACAGAGGCTGCTGCGGGTGTTACGGCTTCTGAAAATTTGAGAGCAGCTCCTGCAAAGCCTAAGAGCAGGAAGCAATTGAATCCAGTTCTTCTGCAAGATGCTGCTTTGATTATGGACCAATTTTACAGCTTTATGAGATTCAGCTTTTTTATTTGACAACCTGGTGTAGGTTGTGTTGGGGTTCCCCCGCCCCTGCCTTTTTTCCATTGCTTGACTTCTGCTTTTAACTTGGCTTCTTGCTCAGCCTTACAGAAAGCAGGTGACTGTGAGGGCAAAGAGGTCAAAGCAGCTGAGAGAGGAGTGGGATTGCCAAGACGTGTCTTGTCTTGGCTGGCCGTTGTACTCATCCTCAAGAGGTGTGGGAGGGCGAAGAAGGGGCAAGAGTCAACAATGGGTGATAGGCTGTGATTGCTAACCTATCGTGCTGCCAGTCACCCTGCTATTACGCTACACTGATCCCAGTTCCCAGCAGCTGTGGCTGAGGGACAAACAAGAAAACAAAGCTGTGGGTTGCAAAATCCGAGCTAGAACCAAACCACTTGAGCCTGAGAGTACTAATCTGTAAAGAAAGCCTTGAGCTGACTGTGAGCCCCCTTTGACCTTCCGCACAAAGCTTGCTGCTTCTGAATCCTGTTTGCTCTTCTCTGGGGCATATGTTAACCCTTTAAGCCTGCTTGAAAGAGTACTGCTGTACCCTGTATCTGGTTAATGATCCTTGCCAGACACCTGTAGAGTAGCACTGGCACTGTTTGTCCCTGAAGCAACAGTGGGATTTTTCTTTTTTTTTTTCTAATACGCAACCATTGTTGTGAAATTAGAATCACACCATGGTGCTGTAGTAGATGGGGTGACGATCTCTTTCTTACTACAGTAGCACTTGTACAATGGGCTTGGTGCTGCCGCTGTGGAGTGACACCTTGATCCACCTGGATGGGGATGGGTGAGTGTCTTTTTTTTTATTCTAGGTCAATAGCAGAGGGTCTCCATGTGTGAACGTACAGCATGGTGTATGGGGAAGGATTCAAATGATTGCAGAGCCTTTACAGGTTCAGCAGACCTTCTGCTGTTGACCTGTATCGGGTTAGTAGGCTCAAACGCCCTAAATAACAGTGGTTGTGGCAGGGAACACCAATAATTGACTTATCTGTGCATAAACACACACAGAGACAGTGGTTTATGTGTGTGTTTAAGCTGGAGTAAAGGAGCTTTTACTGGCGAGTGGGTGTGTAGTGAAAGCTCCTTAAAGGGATCCTATTATGTGTTCCTCCATCACGCTTGTAGCAGGCAGCATTTGGCTGAACATAAAATAAGAATGATGTTTCTGTGCCAAATAGACACCTGACTTGCAGACTCCTGTTTGTGCCAGTCACAAAAGCTGTCCAGTGCAGTGCACGGAATGACTTTTCTTTCCTTGGTAGCTGCCCCAGGATCACTTTAGCTGGACTCTGTTGCTCCCAGCTGTGGCACTGAATTTGTGTTGCCAAGGTAAACAGCACAGCCCAGCACTGTCCCACTGTCTTAGTTCTGTTCCCAAACAGCAGCTGCTTAAAAAAGTTATCTTAGAGCTCTTAGCCTGCTATTCTGATCTGTTGGCTAGCTGAACTTGGCAGTGTATGCATAGGGCTAGTCTTTTGCTGTTCTAATGTGCTACAAACTATCAGTTATTAACTAAAAAGTGGCTTTTGGGATACATTTTTACTGTGTCTTTTTTTCCTCTCACCAGCGGCTTCAGCGTATCAACAGATAACAGGGTTCATATATTCAAGCCGGTGTCTGTACAGGCGATGTGGTAAGTACTTACTATAATCTGTACCAGCCATCCTTTTTCCAAGGTGTTTTGGCTGCTTGAGCTTTTAAAAACCAGGTGCTGCTTGTCGTTCAGGCAGCCAGAAGTCTCCTTCTGAGATGAGATGAGGAAGGAAGTTTGATACCAGAGAAAGAAAACCATGCAAGTGCTGGTGTACAGCAGTGAGTTTATAATACCGCTGCACCCCTGCCTTGGTCTCAGCTGGGGACAGGAAGGAATAGGGTAATTTTCCTTGCACAGGCCTGCTGCTTTGAATCTCTCCAAAGTAAATTGCTTTGAGCATATGTTTGAAATGTTTTAATTTTTTTTTTATTTGTCACAAATAAGTAAATACACCCTGTACATATTTTAGAAGTCTCTGTCTCCCCTGAGACATGTTCATTGTGATAGCGAGAAGGAAAGAGAAGCTTGCCTGCATTTTTCTTTCCTTTTAGGGTGGTTCATGTAAGAATGTGGTGGCCATTAAAGTATTTCTGGCTCAAGCTTCTTTGCATTGCAGAAATACATTGCCTGCAAGGGTGTCATGCTACTGTGTCACCCCAGTGATTTTGACCTGGATCCTTCTGATCCCAGTCAAAGATTTAAAACAAGCTAAAAATAGGAGGGCTGGATTTGTTTCCCAGCAGCAGCTGAAGAAACTTCTGACATCCCTTGTGCAGTCAGAGAGGGCAAACACCTAAACACCTTAGTAAAGTCAAGTCCTAAGCCCCTGGTTGTGCAGCTTGCCATGTCTGATTCTTGGGAGTCCCTGCTCTGCACGCAGGGGAGCTGATGGCACAGTAGGAGCTGTCTGAGCATCCTGTCTTGGACACAGACTGTGTGCATCTTACTTATGACTTAGGTAATTGTAGCAGTTTCTGGAGCCAGACACAGGTGCCCTCTGAATTGTGAGCGCCGTTGCTGCTATCCAGGCTTACTTTAGCATACTTCAGTTAAGACATGCAAGCTCTTGCAGTGTGGATTATCCCCACCCTTGCAGGACAGCCTCCTGCTCAGTGCCGGGGGCTGTTGTGTACAGCACTGGGGTTTGTATGAACTGAAGGATGTGAGCAGCATCCTGGATTTGGCTGCTGCTTTGTGCTTGATATCAGCCTGAGGAAGAAATATAACCCTGCAAGTATTTTTCCCTTTCTAGGTCTGCTCTGCAGAGTTTGCATAAAGCTTGTGAGGTGGCACGGATCAACAATTACTACCCAGGGAGCCTCTTCCTCACATGGGTCAGTTACTATGAGAGCCATATCAACTCTGACCAGTCGTCAGTCAACGAGTGGAATGCCATGCAAGATGTCCAGTCCCACCGGCCCGACTCGCCTGCCCTCTTCACTGACGTGTAAGTGGGTCTGACTCTGCTGAACCAAAGCATGTGGCTGTCAGGCACTGCAGTCTCCAAATGAGGAGACTGTTTCCACAGGAGACTACTCTTAATTAGGTATTAATGAGGAGAGGTTTCCTGTTCCAGGTAATAACCAGACCTCTGGTTAGGCAAACACCAGCACTGGAAGTTTAGCTCCCTGGGGCTCCCTCCAGCCTCTCCTTTCAGTCTAGTTGTTTACCTTGGGCTTTAGGCTTGCACACACTTGCTTCTGCAAGCTAAGTCCCGTGTTACTAGTGAGAGAGAGGCGTGGTGTATTCTAGTACTGAGGTCTTCCTCTTCGCTGTTTTGTCCTCTGGTTTCCAGGCCTGGTGTCTCCTGGAAGGAACAGGTTTCTCTGGACTTTGCTCTTACGCTGGCACATGTCTGAGCACATCTTTAGAGTAACATGGTCTTTTTTTTCCTTAGTTCATTTTGCTGTAAAGTGAAGTGTTTATACATGGACTTCTGAGACTGTGAGCTCAGAAGCATCCTCCTAGGCATCCATCTGATACACCTGAGAATGGGGACAAAGAGCAATGCAGTTTTTCATCATTCCAAGGAGCTCTGCAAGTGGGGAACAGGACAGTGTATAGATCCCAAGCTGTCTCCAGCTAAATGCTTGGACGTCTGGTGATATATGGTCCAAAACAGTGGCTGAGGTAGATAGGTAGGCAGTTTGGCAAGGCAAAATTTATAGGCTGTATCAACATTCAAGGTTTACAGCCCCTGTAATTAGTAATTGCTGATGGTACTGATACCATATAACCGCAAAGATAGTCGGTGTCCAGATGTGGTGCCAAGTGTGAGGGCTTAGTTGCCCGTTTTGTAGTCGAAGAAATTACTTCACTAGCCCCAGCTGCTTTCCCAGTGTAATAGTGCCATTGGTTGATTTATGCTCTCAGATGTTTCCTGTTGTTGGAGTTCAGTGAGTGAATAATAATGCTAAGCAGTTGTTCAGCTGTGAACAAGTCTCACACTTGATTGTTTTTTAATGTACAAGGAGAGCGGCTGAAAAGTTTTGGCAGGCTGTCAATTTAATATTCTCTTGTAGCTTTTCATATATAGATTCTATGTAACGCACCCTTTCACTGGTGGCAGCAAGTGAATGATTTCCTGGGGACACCTAGACAACATTCTCTTAATGGAGTCCTGAAATAGTGCGTGAGGTTAAAAGGACCAGGAGCTTTGATGATTTTTATTTGTGAACCACCAGTGGGACAGTTGTAAAGCAGAGAAGTGTCTGTGCAGTCGCCATCCTGGCAGCCTTCCAGAGGAACGGAAAGGTGGTGCATGTTACTGCTGGGTCCCTTCTAAAGATGATGGGTGAGACAGATCTGTGCTGTTGCTCTGTTGCAGCTTCCCCTGGTGTTAGTCAGGCTATTTTTGCAGCTGGTGATAAGGCCCCTGGCAGCAGAGGCTGGAGGAATGCACAGAAGCTTAGCTGCTCTTGTCTCTCCATGTAAGGAGCTATGGAGCTGTTACCTTTCCAAGAAAGGTAGGGGGAAGCTTACATACTGCTCCAGAGAGTATAATGCAGCTTTCCCAATTTAAATTTTACCAAATACCAGAGGTTCTCTGGATGACTACAATGGATTAGGAGCATTCAGTTGGTCTCTTTCATATACAACCGGGAATCTAAACTGGGCTTTACAGTCACCTGGATTCCTTCCAGCTGAGGACATACTTGGGGGAAATAGTGTGAGTATCTGAGGCTCTGCAGGGTATCCAGTCTATACAATACCTGTTTAAGAAATGCCATGAGACCAGTTTGTTTCCCCTCCCAGTGACTGTTGCTTTCTTCTGATAGCCCAACTGAGCGGGAGCGCACGGAGCGGCTAATTAAAACTAAGTTAAGGGAGATCATGATGCAGAAAGATCTGGAGAACATCACGTCAAAAGAAGTGAGTGGTGAGGGAGCAGCACTGGAAGTGCTGTTGGGCAAAGTGGAGAGCTCCATACTTTATGCCATGAAGAAAAGCCAGAACAAAAACTTCACATGGCTTCCTTGTGTTCCTCCTCCCCACCCAGATACGCACCGAGCTGGAGATGCAGATGGTCTGTAACCTGCGGGAGTTCAAAGAGTTCATTGACAATGAAATGATAGTGATCCTTGGGCAGATGGACAGCCCCACGCAGATATTTGATCATGTCTTTTTGGTAAGTCTAACAGTGAATTCAAGAGTAAACAACGCCTAACACTTCTCACTGTGTCTTGGTTGACACAGGGGCCTCTGAAGGAACTTAAAGGAAGCTGCAGGAGAGACTGGCTGGTCCTGGGGTCATGTACTCTTAAGCAAGACACCAGTGCTACAGAACGAGGGTAGCCTGGCCCATTCTTGGCTGTACTAAACTTTACCAGCCACTAAACTAAACCAGCCAAGCAGTAGACCCTGTCACTAGAGGATGGAAGGGAAAAAGTTAATTCTAACCATTTTTCAGGGCTGTTTCCATTGATGTAAGACCAATTTTTTTGGCTTTCACTGTCCAGAGTACCCACACACCGAGTTCTTGGAGTATATATGTGTTTGGGAAGGGCATAACTACAGCAAAGAGGGAGGGGAGCCGTTGGGGAAAGCTGCTGTATGTTCAGGTGGAATGACACTCTTGTAACATGGAAAGCTCTGCATTCATGTGATTCAGAAGAAACAGAGGAGCTTAACAAAGAATCCTGGAGATAAGTCACTTAAGGAAACGTAAACATTTCTCCTTTTAATGTTTGCTTGCTTAGTTGCCTTTCATTGCTGCTGGGGCCTGTCTAATTACTGCACCTTCTTCTGGTGAGTCAGCGCTCTGCTAGATTTCCCAGCCCTGAAGCAGCGGACGCAGGTTTGGTTGGGCTGTCTAGCCTACGAGGTTGGCTCAACTTGAAACAAAGCCATTCCTCTTGGACCACCTGGTCTTTCCAAATGGAGAGGGCCTCTCCCAGTCTCCTGAAGCTTAGTGCCTTGGCTCAGAAGGGTTGGTATAAGTTAGTGTGAGCACTCCCAAGAAATCGTGGCGGGGTAGAGCCAAGGAACTTAAAAGTACCTACAACGTAACAGACTTTTTTTGCAGAGGATGTGTTCTTCAAAGAAAGAGTTCTGTTACAGGCTTATAGTGCTAGTCAAAAGCAGTACAGGCAGTTCAGTCCGCCACAGGGCTTGGTGTCTTGGCTCTGAGTGCATTTAGTAGCAGCAAGACCTTTAAAACAAGGCTTGCCAGCAGCACCAGGGAGAGGAGCTGTGGCTAATGTGTGGAATAGAAGTATTTGCGAAGCAGCAGCCTGCGGTGAGGAGCAGTGCTGGTGGGACTGGGCACCACCTTCATTTGGGAACATGTATACTGCAAGGCAGAGTGGTGCAGTGAGGTCTCTGAGAGGCACGGAGCTATTTCCTTGGAGCTGTTTCCTTCCAGTGGAGGCAGGAGCCCTCTGGGATCCCACTTAGGGAGTGCTAAAATAACAAAGCAGGAAAGAAGAGACCTAATAATATGGTTGATTGTGGATCAAAGGACAGGAGAAATGGCTTTCACTGCTGCAGCATTGTTCTCCATACCTGTGGAAACTGGTGGTTCCCAAGCCTGAATTAGATTATTCTTTCTTAGTCGGAAAGAGACAATGTGAAGATAACTAAGTCTGGGGTCCAGGGTAAATATGTCAGGGATCAAAATATGTTTGTTGGCAGGTACTGAATAGCAAGAGCCCCATAGTGCTCCTTCAGATCATGCACAGCTCTGGAGTTTTCTGGGATTGAGCTGATCTCTGGCTGAAGGCAACAGATTCTGTTGAAATCTGGGCTACCACAGCATGCAATGTCTGCCCTTTCATTCTGCTCGAAATGCAGAGTCCCATCTGTGCTGAACCCTTGAACAGTGTCCTCATTATGGTGATTTCTCTTAGGAAGTAGTTCAGTTTGGGAAGAACCAGATGCTTTTTGTTTGTTGTATTCCTGTAATGTCAAGACAGGACGACCACATTTGTCCCCAGTAGCCACCAGAACAGTAATGCGGCGCTTTCCTGTGCGTGTACATCTAGACACAGGCTGTGAGTGCTCAGGACTTTTCTGCAAGTGCTGTCATGGGGCCCCAAGTTCATGCCTGTGAGTCAGAGCTCTTGGAGCTCCCCCATCTCCATCTCAGACACAGGGTGCCAATGCATGCTTTCTGGGGCAAGCAGCAACCCATCGCTGGGGTGGACACTGCTGCTTCTGCAGGGCTGGGAGGTTCTCGCTCTCAGGCTGACGGGGTTTGCAGGCAGGCTGTGGGCATACTCCAAGGGCTGGCTCACCCTGGCTGTACCTCTCCTGGCCCTGGGGCGATGTGAGAGCAGCCGTGAGCAGTGCAGTTCTGCTGGTGGTGGTAGTGCTGCCTGGGTCACTTCTGCTTGCTCCTTTATCTGAACCGTCTTTCTGTTTAGGAGCTATTTTAGGCAGGAAAGCAGATAGCTTGTGCACCTTAAATTTTGAAAGAAGCTTTTATCTGAGTGGTTTTGTGCTCAGTTTATGTGTTTGAACAGGAAGCGAACAGTGTGGAGGGCATGTGTGTGCTGCAGAGAAGGGGCTTAGCTAGCCAGGGTTGAATGTGATTATTTCTTTGCTCACACAGGCTTTGAACATGGGGAGAAGAGGTGTAACCCAAGTGAGCTTACAGTGTTGCTGCCTTTGATGTGTGAAATGGGTGTTTCACGTATAAAGAGCACCTGGATGGTTTTTAAATGCAGGCAGTCTCTCTTCAGTAGGGTAGAGCTGGCAGCAGCCTCCAGGGAAAGGGTGGAGTGGTCTCAGCTTGGCTGAGGTTGGTTTGTCAGCGGTTTGCAGGAAGTGCCAGCATACAGCCTGCTTTGCAGAC
>JAVJGJ010000001.1:107228414-107245768 GCA_035590215.1 Microhierax caerulescens | reverse complement strand
GTGCCAGCATACAGCCTGCTTTGCAGAGCTGCTTCTTGCTTCAGAATAGATCTGGTTAATGGGGCGAGACAAGGTGCTGCACATCAGCCCTGTTACCACCCTTCTATGTACCCCTGTACTCAAAAGACCCCCCCACCCTCCCACACTTGGCTGGCCAGTTCGCTCCTCCAGTTCACTGGTGACAATCCCTCCCTCCATCAGTTGCTTGGCCATGCCTTCTGGCTGATGTGTCCCTTTGCATCGTTTTCCCTGCAGGGCTCAGAATGGAATGCCTCCAATTTGGAAGACTTGCAGAACAGAGGGTAAGTAGCTTCATGCCATCAGCTTAAAAGCAAGAGCCTGGCCTCAACACTTGTCTGTGCAACAAAATCTCTTCCATACCTGCTGTGTAACCTGAGTCTCGCTAAAGGGTTTGCAGATCTGAACAAGCTCTTGCTTCCTCCAAACTCCGCGTCCCACAAACAGGCACCCTAAAGTAAAAGAATCTCATTCCCTGACCTTGACTGACATCCCCTTGGCGAACAAAGGAAGCCAGCAATCTCATAGCTATAAGTAGCAAAAAGCTACTTAACTGGATGCTGTTTGGTTGGCTCTGTGCCCTTTGCTCCAGCCCGTTGTTCTGGACTGAGGTCTCACCATTACAGAGGTGCTTTGGAGTCTGGACCTCAGCAGACTGCAGCAGGAAGGAAAATATGTAAAAGAGTGTTTCTTGCTTTGAGTGGGGCCCAGGAGGAAGTCAAGTCCTGTGGCTCTCAGCCTTAGCACTGATGGGTTTCTCTGTCTTCTGCCCTTTCTACCTTTCAGGCTTAAGCATAGTATGTCCTTTCTCTAGGCCAGGTGGATCTAAGCACCAAGAGTTTGCAATTAAGTCATTATTTATGGGTTTGGCTTATTTGTGACAATCCAGTGGAAAAAAATAATCACGCTGCTGAATTGAATGGATAGTGTACCTCTGTACCCTGAAAAATTAGCCTGGCAAAATTGACTCTCCTCATTCAGCTCAGGGTCTGCTGCCATTTCCTTGGGTCAAACAGGTCCTACTTGGCTGCCGGTGATTTCATACCTGCTAGGGAGAAGGGATGGCACTCCCTTGCAGTGCTCTTGTTCTGTCTGATATCCCAGCGTGAGTGCAATTCGTAAGCATCTTACAAGTAACCCTCAGGGCTAAAAATACTGGATGTAGTGTACATAAATACCATATGCTTTCTCTAGCAGTTTTCTTTCCAGAAAATTTAGGGATAAGAAATAAATCCTCCCAGTGGCTCATTGTCTGTAATGTCTCTCTAGTTATTTTATGCATTTGTTTAACTGTGGTCTGGTTCAGGAGCTTATGCCTTCAATCGTCCTGTGGTGTTGGTGCTGCGGGAGGAGAGATTAACAAAAGGGCTTAGAGAAAGTGTCCAAACACTGAGCAGTCTGTGCAGGAGCTCCTGTGACACCAGTGTTGCTGGTGTCTCTTAGAATAGAGAGAATGGTGGGCAAGCTGTGTAACCTGACATGCTGTGGAGGAAGTTTCTATCCGGTATGGGTGGAAGCCCTTTTATCAGAGGCTAGGCTCTGTGTTGCTCAGCGAAACCTTTTGTCTGTGGTAGCCGCTTCTTCCTTGCATGAAGCCCTGGTTGCCAAGGAGGTATGTTCAAGACAGCAACTTCAAATGCTTTGAGTTTTGCCCTTCTCAAAGCAAGGTGAGGCTGTTGTGTGGCAGCTGTGCTATCTCTCTGAACTTGCTGTGTTCTGCACACTCTGCATTTTTATCTACTGTCTGTTTCCACACAGGGTGCGGTATATTTTGAATGTGACTCGAGAGATAGATAACTTCTTCCCTGGGCTCTTTGAATACCATAATATTCGGGTATATGATGAAGAAGCAACAGATCTTCTGGCTTACTGGAATGACACTTACAAATTCATCTCCAAGGCAAAGTAAGTCTTCTCAGAACAGAACAAACACATTTAGAAGATGTATACTGAGCATTTTATATTTTCCTACTGATTTTCTTATCTACTTTTCCTCCTTGTCTATCTAGCGTCAAAGCAATTTCATTTTTATAGTTTCTAAGTGCTAGAGTTGCCTTCCACAAATTTTCATTCTTGCAGGTGCTTGTACAAGGAGTCTGTAGGACCTAGCGAGGGGTTTCTGCCCAGCTGCAGTCCAAGCTAACAGTGGAGATCATTCCTGTAGTAGAGCTAAGGGCTTGCCTGCCACTTAGGAAATGTGGTGGCTCTGCGGAGGTGCTAGTGGGAGGAAAGGGCAGTAACAGATTGAGTAGGGTTTAACAAAAGAAAGAAGCAAAACCTTATAAGCCAAACACAAACATAAGTTGGTCCCTGCATCATGAGGTTGTACAATGAAACCCACAATCTGGAAGTGATTTCTTGTAGTGTAATTCTGTAGAGCGAACTCTTCCCTTTAACAGGAATAAACACCTGCATAGGTCTCTGAGCTGTCAGTTACAGTGAGTAACCTGATAGCAAATGCAGAAAGTAGGGCCTTTTTACTGCAAAGAACTGCATCCCAGTTGTATGAGCTGTCCCCAGTTAATTCAGCAGCCTTCTTAAGGGAAAACTGGCCAGAAAGCAGGTTGGTATATGTTGCCTTTGAAGTATTATTTCCATTACAGAAGTGTGTCTGTCATCTCTTAACCATAGCTAGTGCTTGTCATTTCTCATAGCCTTTAAAAGCTGACTTGAGTATGGCATAAGACTTACTTTATTTAAGATAGTTTCTTTAAAAAACATCATTGTATTCCATTAAGTATTAATTTTGTCTTGTCATCCTCAGAAATATTCTGCCCAGAAAATTTTCCACTGGGGTTTAAACGATTGGGTCTCAGCACTGTCTAAGAGTTAATAATCTTCCAAATTGGGGCAATTACTGTCCCCCCCTTCTTTGCTCTGTCTTCTTGTTGTGCTTGGGGTTTTTTGAATTACCAAAAGCATTGCAATGTTTTGACCAACTGGGTTTGCAAAGTTGAGAAAGTCTTAGAGCATCCCAAAGGCTGCTGTGGCCCCGTATGCCCCAGACAGTGCAGGCATCTCTCGGAGGCTGGAGAGTGTGGTTGCAGGTACAGGTCAGGCAGCCGTGAGCAGCTGAGCTCTGAGCTTGTGGAGGTACATGACCCTTGTGCTCTGTGGCCTCCTCGTTTGTCCTGTGGGAACTTCACGTGGCTGGTGATCCAGAGCACCTGGCGCTTAAAGGAGAAAACGAAAGGTGCCAAACCAAGTTCTCTCAACCTGCTCTGTGCCACTGCTGTCCAGCACACGAAGATCACCAAGAAGGATCATAGCCTTTCGCCTCGTATTTCGTGGCAAACAAATGTTTAATTCCTTGGAGCAGAGTACTGGCTGCCCTTTCAGGCTCTGTACCAGCCTCACCAAGCAGAGTAGCTGCTCATTGCACTCGAAGGCACTGTTTGCTTTGCCTTCAACAAGAAGGAATGAGTTAAAGCCACAGGATCTTCCATCTGATTGCAGCAGGGCACTGCACTGCAGCCATCATTTGAGGTCTCTGCCTGCAGCTGTGGGGAGGTCATCTTTTCCACTTGCTTGCATTTGGATAAGGTGCTGAGGTGAAGGACTGTTGCAAACAGAGCCTGGGGGGTGAGCTTTCTACCCATAGGCAGTCCTGAGACATGGTGGTATCAACAAAAATCTGCCAGGTTGGTCCATGGAGCTTTTGGCTGGATTTGCATCTACTAGTGTCTTGAGATGTGGATGAGAGCTAAGTGGGGTTTCAAACACCTGACTAAAGCAATGTTGGTCTTGTTCAGCCAATTGCCACAGCCAGTAGTATGCTGTCAAAAGTTTGCATAGATAGTCTTCTCGATGTGCTAGAGGCTGTACTGAACTGCTCAGTATCTTCTAGTGGATGTGCTTCTGAACTGATGCCACATTTGTGTGATAGGTGTCCTCTTTATTTGGAATACTGCTTGATACCTGTGGGCCATTTGGGCTGAGTTCAAGGATACCACAATTAGTCTTTAGCTGTCTTCATAATAAATGTCTGCAAACAACTGATGTTTGTCCACTTGGCGATAAAAGCTTTGGAAGAGGTGTTATAACAAAATCTGTTAAGAATATTAAGACCTTGTTCTTCACTTTCTGTGTGTCTTGCTCCAGTTTGTAAATTGGATTATCAGATCACATCCCAGACTTCAACTATGGCTTCAGTGTTGAAAATGTGTTTGATAATGCTCTGGTAAAGAATTTGCTATTTTCTTAAGCTTCTCAGAGGCTGTGCTTTCTGTTTAATGATCTTCCTTTGTCTGTCTCCTGCTTCAGGAAAACCGGTTCTAAGTGTCTGGTGCACTGCAAGATGGGAGTGAGCCGCTCGGCATCCACGGTGATTGCCTACGCCATGAAGGAGTACGGCTGGAACCTGGACAGGGCTTACGACTACGTGAAGGAACGGCGCACCGTCACCAAGCCCAACCCCAGCTTTATGCGACAGCTGGAGGAATATCAAGGGATCCTGCTGGCCAGGTGAGTGGAAGGAATGATGCTGATAACCCACGTTAAGGCATAACACTTAAATTATTGACTCCATTATTTTGATTAGAACTTCCATCACTGCATTATGTAAGTAAGCTCGTGATTGTTTTGGGAAGGATAGTGCTCTGTTTTCATGGTTTATCTCAGCTGAGCCTGGGAAAATGGGTGTAATAAAGAGCTTTTAGGAGGCTATTTGGCTTCTAGGATGGCTGCTTTTTGGAGAGTAGCATCCCATGAACTGCCATTTGAATGCAGCATTCAGAGCTGTGCAGACTCCAGCAGAGATAAATGATGTCCCTATTGCTTGTAACATCACTTGGCAGGGAACTCGCTTTGTCTCCGTTGCAGCCCTGTTGAACATGCCCCTCCTCAGCAGCTGGTCTGGTTTTATTTAGATCCCTTTGGTGAGTCGTTGGTGTTAGGGGAGGGGACAGGATGTTCTGTGCATTGCAACAGCAGTGTTTATTCCTGCATGGAGTCCTGAGGCTGGTCTGGAGCTGGGCCTGGGTATGGGCCAGTGTGTTGTAATCCCAAGCCTATCACCTGACTAGCAAAAAGACATAAAGATTGCGTGTTTCTGAGAAATGCACTTGTAAGCTGTGTTAAGCAATGCCTTCACGTGATCAGCTGGAAGGAGGTAGTGATACTCCGTGTTTCGCCAGATTACAGTATTTTGTTTAGGATTCTGGTGTGCTTTGCCAGGGAGCAGATCTGATGCAAGCAGAATTACTCAAGCTGAGCCTCCTACCACAGGAGGTGACTCTTAGCATGTTTTCACCGAAGTAGTTACTGGTGCTGTTGAAGGGTGCCTGCCTTACGCTGTTCTTTACGGCAGCTCCAGCACTCGTGTACATTCTTAGGGCACACTTCTCACCTCTGTCCTCTGCTTGGGTTTGTCCCTTTAGGTCTGTTCTGTCCGCTTGCAAAGACCTCCCTGCCTTTGTGCTCTGTTAATGACTTACTGTTCCTCTTTTGCTCTCCAGTCTGGCGCTCTCTGCTACTGGGCCAAGTTTGGATTCTCAAACCCCTAGTGTAAGCTGCTCCTGTCACTGAAGTGTTTTCCTCTTTCCCTCTCCGAAGAGATAGCAGCCTGAGGGCTCCTCCCAGCTTATTCCCTGATCAGGTGCACTCACAGGATCTTTGTCCTCTATGTGCCTGCCGCCTTCTCCCCACTGCTCCCCAAACACTGACTGCCATAATGAGCCTCTTTCTCTCTGAAAACACAGCCAAGTAGTATTGAGTCTCAGGATAGATCACAGTGGAATAGGTATTTTAAGAAATTGTGCTCTTCTGGACTGAAATCTTTGGAGACAAACACCACACCTGCCTTTGGCGTCCTGTGTGACAGCAAACATGCTGCTGGCACCAGTTAATAAAAGTCAGTGCATAACTGAGCTAGAGGTGACCTGACCAGTGTGGTGTGCCATGTAGCACTGAGCAGACTGGGAAATTAGATCTGACTGGGACCAGACCAGCTGGAGGAAAAGAAGCTTTTCAGATGTGAAAAACACACCAACATCCTTTGCAACAGGTTGGTGAACACCTGTGAGGAGCCCTGGGTTGGTACCAGCTGGTATAGCAAGCACATCTTCAAGCCGTCTGCCTCACAATTGGTTTAGGTAATCTGTCAGTCTGGTAGTTGGTGGCACACCTGCAAAGCCACCCTCTACAAACAGTTTGGTTAAGGATTTATTTTATTTTCCTGTCTTCCAGTAATTTATTTTTCAGCAGGTAAATCTTTTTGCTGCCATCATTTATACAGTGTGTGGCTCCCCCTCCCAACTTAAGCACATCACTGCTCCTGACCTACTCTGCAAGTCCCAATACAATGGCACGAACAGGATTACTTGTGAGGCTTTAAAAAATGCAAGAGCAGTGCATTACGTCTCTGTGTGTAGGGCTAAAAAGCCTGCAGTAAGTGAAGCTTCACTGAAGCAAGGAATGGCCTCTGCACTGCAAAAATGGTCCCTCTTTATGCAGTTCCCTTCTCAGCTCCAAACTTCTGCTTTTTTTTTTTCCTCTTTCTTCTCTGTATTATTTAGCTTTGCCCTCTGGCCTCTGGCTGCCTTGTTTATTGCTGCGGTATTCCAGGACAGGTAAAAAACAAAACCCAAAAAATCAACAGATTCATGCTCATGTGACTGCTCCAGTTTCAGAGGGAAGGTATGTGAGGGCAGCCATGTGCTCGCACTATCTAGTTACCGTTTTGTGTTGGGGTTGTAGCAACTGGGATATGTTTTCCAGCTGTAAAATGAAAACCCCCTGCCTGCTTTTAGTCACAATAACAAGCGTGTTTTGCTCTTTGGGACTGTCATTCTTCTTGGGGTTAGTTAAACTGTTCCCCTCCCTCTGGTGATAGACACGGAAAGGCTGAGCCAGCCCAGTTTCTTTTATTAGTTATGGATTAGTTAGAGGAAACTAGTGTTTGGGATCCTCTGTGCCTTGAGCAACTTGTGAATCAACAGCAATAGTTTTATACCAGAGAGAGCCTGGAGAGCTGGCTGCAGCATGGTGGGAGGTGTGGGGGTCTCCTGGTGCGAGGCTGGTGTGGACACAAGCCCTGGTGCTGCCCACAGACCTTGTGCCATGCCTGGCACACCGAACATCTGAGCTGCCATCAGCTGTTCTCCCAGTGCCAGGAACGCTGCCCAGCAAGGTCAAGAGGTGGCTGTGAGCTCTAGGAAGGGATGTGGGCTCCTGTTCTCTGACCCTGCTTTTAGCACCTCTTGCAGGTGGTAAGACTGGAGGAGGTGTGAGATTAAAAAGTTACAATATAGCTCTGCCAGTGGTTGCTGACATGGGGTTTGATTTGCGGATCAGGGCTGGGCTAGGAGAGTTTGATTTGTGCCCGCGCGAGGGTGGGTTTGACTTTCAGAGTCAGATGCGCAGCAGAGTGCTGGATTTGAGCGCTGAAGCGACGGGGTGGGAGGTGCCCTCAGAAAACACCAACGGCTTCTCTCCAGGTTACGCAAGCAGAGACATGGGAAATCTTCGGCATTCCATCCAGAGCCTCAGCAACAACCTGCCTCACAGACAAGCCTGGTTCTGCTGCCAATGTCAGACTTCGCTCCAAAACCCGTTAGAGGTGGAGCACACACGCCCCCGAGCAATGCCTTTTGGCCTCTAGTCTTGACCCGGCTCTCCTCTGAAGGGACCCAACTCTGCCCTGTGTCATACATGAAGGTTGTAGCTGATTATGGGGTTGGAAAGCTAAATCTGCCATGAGTTATTTTCCTTAGCTGTTGGGCACCCACAATAAACAGGTACATTGTAATTAGTTCAATAGCATCTGTTAATTAGCGTACTGCAGCCAATGGATGTGTCTGGGAGCACCTGCTCACACTAGCGAGGGACTGGAGAGGTTTTGCAAGGTCTCCTGGAGCTCCAAGGACCTTTCTGTGGTATCTGCTCTCCTCCTAGGGGCAAACGGTGGAAGCACAGCCCTGTGGCCATGGGCACTCAGCAAAGCCCTTGCAGGCATGGCTAGCTGGTGTGGTCTCACTGCGAGGAGTTGCCTCCTTTGCTCTCTGTAAGCCCAGGGGCATGGGCTGGGTTTTTTTGGCAGGTGGAGCTAAGGATGGTGGTGCAATACCACTGGCAGTTGCTTTTGCTTTGTGACTGCTTAGACCTTCCTAAAGGGGCTTTCCAAGAGCTGGACAACTCTTGAGCTTCCTTCCTGTGAAAGGCAGGGTGGTGTTTTGTGCTACTTGTTGAAAGTTGAGGATGTCTTCTGTGTTCTACACACACTCATACTCACATCCACCCACCCCACCCTAGCCCCTTGGTTACCAGAGCCTAGTTATATCACTGAAGCTCTTCAAAGTGGCCACAAGGGAAACTGGACTTACCTTCAGTGTCTACCACCCATTCACATCCAGGACTAGGTCCCCTGTCTCTTCTGGTCATTGCTCACCTGCTAGCAAATGGAAAAGTGCTTGCTGGCTGAGAAAGGACCAACTTCTGTAGTCAATTAGACATGGTGTTTGTCGAGTAGACTGATAAAATGCTGCTGGGGAATACGCGTGTGTGGAGCAGAACGATGCTGTGGGGTTCAGCTCCTGGAAAACGTCTTTTTACTGGATCAACTTCTCCAGCAGCAGGTTTGGCCCTGCACTGTTCAGGTGAAGCTGCAGTTGTGGTCAATGAGCCCAGTATTTGGCACAGTTTTTCATGAAGGTTGCATCCTCTTGCAAGAAGGTGGGTCTGCCTCCGGTGGGTGAAAACACTACTCAATGTTTTCATTTGCTTTTCTTCCCCGCAGCAAACAGCGGCACAATAAACTGTGGCGCTCGCACTCAGACAGCGACCTCTCGGACCATCACGAGCCCATCTGCAAGTCTGGGCTGGAGCTGAACAAAAAGGAGATCACCACCTCGGCCGACCAGATCTCAGAGGCAAAGACCAACGACAACCAGCAGCCGATGTCTCCCATCTACTCAGCTGAGCTAGACAGGGAGCAGCAGCTCCCAGAGGATGCAAACATGATTGAGGAGATGTGTGTGAAGGAGGGAAGGATCCACCTAGAGTTTACGTGTCGAGACTTCCGCGCTGAGCAGATGGAGGACAAGCTGAACCTGAACAACATCAATGGCTGTACAGCAGGATGTTGTGTAGACTCTGTCCCCCCCGATAACTGCCATGCTTCTGAGGCCTTAATGCAACTCCAACACCCCTTGGAAATAACAGAGTTTCCTGATTTGACAGTGGATGATCTAGAAAAAGATGCTCTTAAGCCTGATGTGAATGTGCACTTGGTTCCCATGGAAGAATTCACTTCGTGCTTAAAAGACTTTCCCCAATCCCCGAACCAGAATTCACCGAGTCTCCACCAGAATCCCCAGCCCGCAGTGACAGACCTCAGTACAGACAGGATTGATTTCTTCAGTGCTTTGGAGAAATTTGTGGAGCTTTCCCAGGAGAGCCGGTCACGTACCTGCTCCCATTCCAGGGCAGAGGAGCAAGGGAGTGGAAGGAATGGGGTCTCCAGGGTGCCTGTGCTGGAAGTGTCGCCTGCCACAGATGGGGGTGTAGATGCTCAAAGGAACAGCTCTGGAAACTCTCCTCAGGCATCGGATGACTCTTCTACAGATGAAGAACAACAAAAGGTTAAAATAACTTGCTCATTTTTTTAGGAACTGCTGCTTGAACCTACCTGCAAGTAGTTCTCTTGCAGGAGCTTGCTGCCGATGGGATTTTCTAGTTTGGCTGTCACTGAACAGGGGTAGCTGTCTGGGGAGGGATTGCTAAATGCTCTCCCCCCACCCCCGCCTTTTTTTTTTCTTTTTTTTCACTTTTAGATACTTGCCTTTTTCTGCACTTTTTCCTTAAACATCTGTTTGCTGGCAGTGGCAGGGCACTGGCTGAGTTGACCTTGACCTGCCCTGCTGTGCGGTTCTCATGAGAAACTTATTTTTGAGTTTTGCATCAGGAGAGCAGATAGGTGGGACCTGACCCAAATGCAGCTGAACCCTGAACAGCCGAGGCCAGCCAGCATCCTGAACCTGTGCAGATATTTATCTGACTTGAGAAATCCATCAAAGAATGGGACAAAACTGGCACCTTTCCCTTGTTGGGAAGCACCAGCACTGGGATAGTAAATCAAGGCAGACGTAGAGTTTCCACTGCTGGAGGAAGGCCTGGGGTGATGGGATCAGGCATGTCATGGCTCACTTCTCCCCTGGCTAGAGAGATGTTCCTGACAAAACGTAGTAACCTCTGAACCGAGGTACCTTTCTTTTATAATTGCTTTCCACCCTCGAGGACTCTCACAGGGATTGATGTCCAGGGCCATCATTTTCTGGGAGCCTCTTATTTAAATTCCACACTGCAATTGCTTGAATCTTTTTCCATCTCCATGTGAGGCAGTAAGGCTCTTCCAAATATAATAGGCCAAGGCTCTCTCCAGTGATTTGGCAAAAAGAGTGTGTGGATGGGGAGCCTCTCTGGCCATTTTCCTCTGGGAAACCAGAGCATTTCAGCACTCGGTCATTCTTTATGCTGTACTTCACTCCAGTACGTGAGCAGAATTGTTCATGTATTCAGTTCAAAACTGCACTTTTAGCAGCATTAAGTTTTTGTTGTTGTCGTTAACTGAACTTAAAATAACTATCTTTTTTTTAAAAAAGGTACATTTTGCCTGGAATTCATGGCAATTAAACAGAAGTTCTTAAATCTCAGTCTAGGTGAAATTCCAGCCTGGAATACATTAAATGCAGTGCCAGAGACAGTAATGCTTGCTTCTGCGTGGTGATCACAGCACTTGTGATGTATCCCCACACACTGGCACGTGTGCCTTTTGTTCCTCTGGGGACGTGCAACCCTGTTTCCTTTAAGCTGCTGCTCTTCGCTGTCAGCGCAGCTGATCCACTTTGTAATTCTCCTGTTTCTGTGTTGCAGGAGGTCCCCGAGCTGCCTAGCACAGGCCATCTCACAAGATCCCACTCGGAGAATGCCATTTCTGTGAAGGAGATTATCACAGAGATCGAGTCAATCAACCAGGGAGCAGGACCAGCCCAGCAGAAAGAGGGTTCGGCCAACCTCGCCCAGACACCAAAGAGGAACACGGTGCATGACCTGCCAGTGGAAGCCATTTGGGCATCAGAAAAGGTGGAACAGAGTGAAGGAGCCAGTGCTGGACACCAGGAAAAGGAGAAGGACCCTCTGCAAGCTGAGCAAGAAGCTGCCCCCTCCCTGCAGGCAGCTTCTGGTAAATCAGATCTGGAGGAAAGCAGCCCAGGGGGGGAGCAGCAAGAGCCTCATGGCTCCATCAACCTCGAGCCCAAGTGGTGCCCCGGCTCTGTCCGGCGAGCCACCCTGGAGTTCGAGGAGCGCTTGAGACAGGAGCAGGAGCACCAGCACACATCCCCAGTCTGTGTCTTACCCACCCGCAAGAACTCCAGAAATGACTCTCCTGCTGCCGAGCTCCTGCTGCGGGGGAAGAGCGAGGAGCTGCCCCTGGAGCTGGCTCCGGAGGGTGACAAGGTGCAGGGTCCAGGCACGGAGGAGCTGCTGCTGCCTCCTGGGGCAGGGCTGCCTGCAGCCCTCGCCGCCCCTGCGCTTGAGCCCACACCTGCACAGCCCAGCCCAGGGCAGGGGGGAACGGCACAAGAGTGCAGGACAGTGGTGTCATTTGATGGGACGGAGGAGCCATCCCTGCCTTCCCTCCCCACAAAGAGAATCGAAATCATTGAATATGCTCCCCCGGTCAAATCTGCAGAGCGCCCTGATGCAAGCTGTGAGCAGAGCGGGCTGGCCACAGCCATCCCGTCTTTAGATGAAAACTTGAACCCTTCGTTGTGCTCAGAGAAGGCACCAACCTGTCTCCAAGCTCTGACGCTGGTAAATCTCTCGCTGCCGGAGCACGCGGTACACAAGCAGGCCACCTCCACTGCAGGCAGCCCCAGCAAGGAGGGTGCTGGGTTATCTGTTCACCTTGGTGCTGCTTCTCCCTCTGCCCAGGTGACCTCTACACCTCCAGCCAGCCTGGATCGCTCTTCTTACCCCTACGTAATTCACCTGGAAGGTGTCACCGAGCAGAGCACGGGTACAGACGATGAGCCGGTCACACCGTGTGGCGTTGAGGGAGACACGACTCTCCCATTCAGGGATGGACCCAAGCCTCTCTGCAGGGGTGGTGCCAGCACCTCGAGGCAGCTGAGCGACAAGGACTTCACCAGCCAATGTGCCGAAAACATGGACCTTGTGGACATCTCCTTCCTGTGTTATGGCCTCCCTCACAGCTCCAGCAGCCGCAGCGTGGAGGAGCGCAGCAACAGCCCCGGGCTGGTCAAGCAGCGAGCGAAGGAAATAGAAGCTCGGATCCGGCACGCGGGGCTCACCACACCCTCCCACATGAAACGCTCGGCATCTTTGGCCAAACTGGACTGCCTGGACCTCTCCAAGGACGACTTATCCGAGAGGGAGTCGGCCTCTTCTGATGCCAACCCAGTGCTTCTCACCTGCGTTGCCCTCGGTCGAGGTTTTTGCGAGGGGAGGTTGGAGAGGGGCTCGGAAAGTGTGTGCGGAAAGCATCGCCTTTCCTCCCCGGAGCCCGCTAAGCATTTTGTGGAACAGCTCAGAACAGCCGAGTGCATTGCCCAGAGCAAACCAGTGGAGAGGCCGCTAGCTCAGTATGCCAAAGAGTGCAGCTCCAGCCAGCAGAGTTTGTTTTCCGGCACGGATCCGACGTGGACTAGCTCCGAGGAGAGTCCCCTGCTGCTCCAGGTGCAGGTCCTGGACTCCTTGTCTCTGGCTCGAGGTCTGGCTGTCGCACCCCGGCAGCAGCACGGGAGAACTCACCCTCTGAGGAGGCTCAAAAAGACCAATGATAAAAAGCGGACAACCAATCCCCTCTACAATACTATGTGATCCTGAGCCCTTGGCTGTGATTTCTTACTGAGAACCCGTGGTGTTGCGTTCACACAAGGGGCAGGTGTAATATAAGGAACATGCACTTTATTGGTTAATTTTATATATATTGTCATTTTACTGTTCCTGGCGCATGTAGGTGTGGGTTGGTTCTTCTGTGTGTGACTCTGACTGCAGGACTGTTTTGGTTTGTTGTTTGTTTTTTTGTTTTTTTTCAACTCAGATAACCTCAAATGTTGGGGTTTTTTTGTTAGTTTGTTTTAAAAGAACACCTTTATGATGCAAAAATTATGTTGGCTTGCTTCGGCAAGGTGGAGTTTTGCTTAGAACCAGATCCTAGTTTCTAACTTTAATTTTCCCCATGCCTTGAAAGGGTGCTGGGCAGTTGTTGGGGTGAAAGCCCCCATAAACATGAAGGCTGTGGCAAGGTCCCTTTCTTGGGGCTTTCTTTCATTTCTGCAAACTGGAACTGCATGATGCTGGCAGATCACTCACAAAGCTGCTTCAGTACAAACCCCCTGGGCTCACTTTGGCTGGTGCATCCCCAAAAGGAGCACAAAGGGGTAAATCCTCCTGATGGATGGGCTCAGAAAACTCGGGGCAGCCTGGCACCGAGATCAGTGCTCCCCTCCTGGAGTGGGTCACGCAGAGCCCCCCATTTTTTGGTGAGGTGGAGCAGAGCTCCTCCATGAGCTGCCCAGCTCGCTTCTCGGCCGCCCCAGACATACGGGTGAGAGGAGGAGAAGCCCCCAAAGCCAGGGTGTTCTTTTAAAACAAACTCCTCGTTAGGGTTTTAACCCTCCCATTACTTGAATACTGCTGTGGGCCTTCCAAGTTCATGGCCATATCATCTGTCCTCTGCCCTCCTGCTGCCTCCCCACTGCCCCAAAGCTGTTCTTGTCTCGTGCTGCCTGAGTCTTCCTCTCCCCTCTGCCACACTCACAGGCACTTCTGGTCGCTCCCAAACCTGGAGGCTGTTGTAATTGTTACATGACACATTGCCCCTACGGAATGCAAAGCTTTGTCCTCTCTGCTGTCACTCCTAACACTCAACCCGGAGGGAAGATCTTTTCTGGAAGTTTTTTCTTTTTTTCTTTTTTTGCCTAAATTGTATATATGGTATTTATATAGATTTTTTTTTTTTGTCATTTCTATGTTGTTTTTTTAAAAAGGGCAAGACTGCATTCTGTAAACTGGAAAACAAAACCACCTTACTCAAACTCAATGCTGTTCATTGTAATCCGCACGGAAATGGGAGTGGATTTGACTTTGTAAGCTGTCTTCCCTTTCCAAAAGTGAGCCTTGATGCCAGCCTTTGCCAAATGTGTCCCTTCTCCTCCAGTCCTGTGTGAACCCCTGTTACCCCGCTGTGGGAGGGGACCTGTGTATCTGCCCACTTGAAGCTGGGTGTCAGCAGTGCCAGTCGGACATGGAAAGCCATCGGCTGCTCTGAGCCATTCTGCAGGTTCTTGCTTCCCCAGAGAACCTGCATTGGAAGGGGCTGCTCCAAATTTCAACGAAATTATTTTACGGTTTCCGAGCAGTTTGGCTAAAGCAAAGCTCCTCATTTGCAGCTGTGTGTATCAGCAAATTGTACATGTGCTGTAGGAGCAGAGAGGAAGGCGCGGGGAGGTGGCAGGAGAGCTCTGGGTGTCCTGTCTGCAGTCCCGTGGCAGGTCCGTGGCAGAAGAGCCCGTCTGAGCTGGTACTTGGCTCTGGCCCAGACCTGCCCTCCAGGAGGAGCAAAGCAGAAGATGCAGAATGGCTCCAGCTGCTGAAAGCCCAGCATGGAGAGGATGTGGTGTGGGAGGAGCAGCAGACAAGGCCATGCCTAGAAAGCAGCACTGATGCTGCAGAGCCTTGCAGGCTCCGATGGGACAAGCTCATCTTGAGCCGAAGAGTTGCACGCAGCTCCAGAGCACTGGGGAGTATTGGGAAGCGGCGTGCATCTGCCCTGGGGGGAGGGGTGTCCCTAGCCCCCCAGCTTGCCAGCAGCAGAGGAAAACCTAGCAGTTCACAGGGTAGATCCCACCTGGCTGTCCTCCCCTACTCCCAGGGATCCTCCAGCAGCAACGTGCGCTTCGTCCCTCCCTTCCCAGGGAGCTGGAGCTCTACTGGGGGGCTGTCACCTGTGCTAGTCGCAGGCTGGAGCCCAGCCCGAAGTAGCCCAGCAGGGCCCTGTCCTGGCTCAAATAGCATGTCATCCCAGGCCATTTCAGTCACCAGCAGTCACCCAGGTCCCTGGCCCAGGAGGTCAGATACTTCTTTGGGACGCTGAAAGACATTTGGCTTCTCCTAGCCCACTCCAGCTGGCTTCAGAGCTGGGCGGGCAGCATGGAAAGGCCAAGTGGCTCGTGTCATCTTGTGAAGGACGGTCTCAGTCCTTGCCTCCCCCACAAACCTCACCAGACCCTGCTGCCACCGTTCCTGACCCCAAGGCCATGTCTGCCTACCCCTCCACAGGCGGAAGGGACGGGGTGCCACCAAATCTGCCCGCCATTGAAGGGAGTGTGCCTGGTTGGCAGTGTGTCCTGGTGACAAGGATCTGCTTGGGAGGGGAAAGCCCTGTGCATAATTCCTTCCCGTGGGAAGGGGGGAGGAGGAGGAAGAGGATGGGGTTTCTTTGCCCAGCTGGATCTCAGGAGATGG
This sequence comes from Microhierax caerulescens, assembly GCA_035590215.1. Classification (NCBI taxonomy): domain Eukaryota; kingdom Metazoa; phylum Chordata; class Aves; order Falconiformes; family Falconidae; genus Microhierax; species Microhierax caerulescens. The sequence continues at coordinate 107,230,261 of JAVJGJ010000001.1, read as the reverse complement.
GCGCTCTAGGAAGGCTCTTCCATCCAGATGAGAAACGCTGCTTCCTTCCAATGCTCTGCTGCTGTCAGGGTGCTTCAGCTGGGGAGGGCGGCAAAAGGGCGAAGGGCTGTCGTAGGGAGGTGCTTTGCTGTCCCCTTGTCCTCTGCTCTGGCCCAGTGCAACGCTGGTTTTTCTCTGGGAAGCCTGTGGATGGGCGGAGGGAGTTGGGGGAAGGTGGTTCTCTTGCAGAGTTATGAAGGCCTCGGAGGTCTGGAGGCTCTGGGATGGCTGGAGGGAAGGGGAAGGGGCTGGAGGGGCACGTCACGTGCAGCTCTCCAGGGACCCCGGCTCCTCCTCAACCAGTGTTTGGGTAACAAAGCCACCGAGCCCCTGGCATCAGAGGTCTCTGCCCGGGGACTGTTGTCCCTTCTCCATGCTGGTGGCTCACGGGTGGGTGGGTGGTGGCTCATTCCTGTGGCCACCCCATGAGAGCTTCTTGTGGCCTGCTGAGCACTGCGGGGTGCAGCACCTTCCCCGGAAGGAAGGAGTGGCACCCCCAGGGTGCTCAGCAGCTGACAAGCTTCGCTGATAGAAGGGGTTTAGGAGAAACATGTTGTTTTAAGGGCATTTTTGTACAAAGCAATTGTTCTTTTGGTCTCTCGCAAAGCCCTCTCGGAGGATGCTTTATTGTTTACATTGACTCCTGTACAATATCTCAGCCATCGCCTCCCCCCTCGCCCGCCCCATCTCCGGCTGTACTGTAACGTGTGAGCCTTGCACAAACGGATAGCGTGTGCGTGAAACTGGTTTTTACACTGCGTTCTGTTGCACTCGATGGTGTGTGTGCGTGTGTGTGCGTGTGTCCGGTCTGCTTGAGAAGTTGTGACATGTACAAATCTCCCCCCCTTCAGCCCTTTCCTGGGGGCACGGTCCCAGCGGGTAGCAGGAGGGGCAGGCGGTGATGCCACTTCTGGCTCACTTGGATGTTAAACGGAGCAGGGATTAGCTCTGTGTCCCTCTGCCAGCAGAGGCCTGGTGGAAGGTCCCACCCCAGCTCTGGCTGCCCCTGGGACCTCCTGGGAGGAGGGAGCCGCTGGGAATTGGCATGGGCACCTGCCGGGGGGCTCCGGGAGCCTCGCAGCTCTCCCAGCCGGGTGGCAGGAGGAAGCCATACCTGCCACAGGTCCCCTGCTCCCGTTGCAGTACGTCCTGCCTTAATCCGGTCCTAGCTCCATGCAGACCCCCGCGTATCTCCCTAAGGGAGGGACCCCCCAAGCCCGTGCTGGTGTGGGGGCAGAGGCAGGCGCCGGCCTGGCACAGGTGTGGTGCAGGCTGGCCTAGGGGCTCCCCTCCGGCAGTGCCACCAGAGGTGCTAACAGCCTGCCCGCTCTGCAGACATCTCTGTTGGCACGAAAGAAGGTGCCAGTGCCTTTTATTTTCCTTTCTGGAGATGTGGTGCCCGTGCGCTGGCTTGTAGGGATTGCCCCAGGGCCGGGCAGCCCTCGGGACGGCGGTGGAGTTGCAAACCGGGGAGGGGAGCGCTTCTGGCTGCCCCTCCTGGATCTTCCACGGTGGCTGGGATCGTCCCCTTTCCCCCTAAAGACTTTATGACCGATGTGCTCAGCTGTTTTTAAATGTGAACTTGTGCACTGATGTGCAGATTCAATGTTCTTGTTACCGAATGAATAAAGTTTTATTTTGAAGATGACCTGGGCGTGCTGTGCTGCCTCCTGTGTTGGGAGCGGGGTGGGGGGCGATGCTCGGTCTGTGCTGCTGCCGGGACGCAGGGCAGCAGCGGGGATGTGGGCAGCCAGAGCGGGGTTGCTCACTCATGTCCCCTGCCAGAAGGGCAGATGGACCCATCCTGT
>JAVJGJ010000001.1:107172381-107187404 GCA_035590215.1 Microhierax caerulescens | reverse complement strand
TTGAGGCTCCGGGAGGCAGCAAAAAGCCTCCTTCTGTTGAGATCCCAACTGTCTCTGGCCTTCCAGCACTTCAAACCTAATTGGTTTCTCGTATTTCATTACCCTGATACTTTCTCCGGGGTGTGTGGCTGAAGAAAGTAGGCAGTGATGTTTGAATTGTGTGGCAGATTATTAGCTAGATGAGATGCAAGCTGGCAACTCCAATTTCTTCCCTGTAACACTGTTCCAAATTGCTTTCCAATGGTACTTTGGTAGGGGCACTGGGATCAGCTCTGGAAGTACAGAAAACACGGGGCTATGGCCTCCTGACACCCATCAGATAGGGATGAAAGTCTTTCTTATTGAAATCTTTGCAGTCAGGTGGAGAACCAAAGAATCGCTCCATTATCTTTGTGCCAGCACTGATAAAGCCACTTTTGGCCTGGATGAAAAAGACCAAATGGGCAAATAGCAGCAGCCAAGACTTTTTAGCATAGCTCACTGGCATCTCCCCTGCTGTCAGGACCAACGTGGCCAAGAGGTGGTATCTTGGTGTGCCAAAGGTACCGGGCAGAACGTTGTAAGCACCCTCTTGCCTCAGTCAGGGAATATGCAAAATGATTTCATCTGGAATTTAGGAAACAATCTGCTCCAGTGTGAGTCATCTCCTGAGCCATTTGGGACTTTCAGAAACTGCCTTACCTACTTGTCTGTGCCTTAGCACTAGGTGAGTGACACTGACTCTCTCCATAGAGGCCACCTAGCTTGGATAAGGCAGAAGAGGAAGAAGATGCCTTCTCTAACATTAGCCCTTCAAAACGCTCCACCTGTTTTTCCCAGTCCTGCTATCTAACCAGAATCCTCTCTTTACAATGTCTTCAGCACGTCCAGCTGCTCAGAGTTTTCAGTCTTCGTGCCAGCATAACACACAAGGCTTGGTACAACTGAACCTCGCAGAAAGGCATGCCTAACACGCCGTGTTAAAAAGACATCACTTAGAAACGACCCCAGGATGCAGGACTCCGAAGATGAGGTCTCTGAGGCAGGTGGGAAGGAAATGAGTAAATCTGAAGTCTTTTAAAGACACTCTTGGGACATGCTCATTACTGGTGCAACACAAACAACATAGCATCGGGGTATAGCTTGTGCAGTGCCCCACTCGCTGGCGCTTACAAGCTGCGCGCTGACGGGGCCAGCTACTCCCTCCTTAGCCTAAGTCAGACGTGTATCCTCTGGTGAGTTACTATGGTGATGGGCACCGTCAAAAATAAAGAGCACTGCGCTGAGAAGGAAGGAAAGTCCTAAGCACACACTAACTTCTGGGATCTGGTTTATTATTGAACACCAGGGACTGACTTTGCCACAGGCTATGTATATATTTGTGCATATAAATTCAGACATTCATCTTGTGCACATACCTGCCCCTCCTCTGGCTGCCAGTTTCAGTTAGTATGTGCGAGCAAATACCAGGTGACATTGCTGAGCGACCCACACCAGCATACTTGCAACTCTTAATTCTTACAAGTCTTACAAAATCACAACAAAATTCTTACAAAACCAGAGTAACGCCTCTCCTCCCAAAAAAACACCCTTGCAAAAGAAGGATGCATCTACTTTTGCACCCACTTTCCCTTGAGCTGCTGCTAAGTGACCGTAACCCCAACAAGAAACAGCGTGTCACTGTTAGCCCATGACTTTGTGACTTGTAGTGTGCTAGGACTGCATGTAGTGCTAAATAAACCTATGGAAGTCAAAAGAGTTAAGAAATTGGATGATGCTTCAAGGCAACACAGGGACACAAATAGACAAAATACTATGCTATATCTTTATTTTTATTGTTTTTTTTCCTCTCTATGAAGCAGCACTGCTAAGCCTCCTATCACCATTACTGACACCAAATGCTTCATAGGGACTTTCTATGCACAACACACTTCAGTCCTGGTCCACAATGAGAGACATTATCACAGGTTGATGTGTGTTTCCTTAAGTCACTGGCCTCACTTCCAACTTTTAACTGAACACTACGTGCAGTGCAACGTGCGCTGCTCCCACAGCCCAGGAGCAGTGCCCAGCAGCAGGCTCACCGGGCCACGCTGCTTCCCAGAGCACATGGTGCCACCAGAGGGCAATGCACACCCAGCATAAATACACCCAACCGCAGGGCTGTGACAGGAGCTGTCCTCTTCTGGAGGGGAGCAAAATAACTAGCGATGGGGTCTAACCACAGCTATTACACATGTGAGCGCCACACAGCAACGCTGTTTTCACAAATTCAGTTACTTGCAGAGATTCAGGTGTACTTGCAGGAGCCCAAAGCACAGCAGGAGTGTACTGCCGCCTTGGAGATGCTTCCTCGTGACGGTGAGGTGGAGCAGTTTTATGCCGATGGGGGCCCTCTAATCAGCCTAGCACCCATCCATCCATCCGTTTTCCTCTGGGAGAAAGTGTAAAAGAACCTCGAGGCCACAGAGTAATTGCCCCAATTTAACGATTGCCAATCAGCAAAGTTGGGAACTGTTGCATGAATGGTGATGGCTGGCACCCACAGGGCAAATCAAAGGGGAAAAAAATTGCAGGAGGAAGGCTGATTGTGTATTTCCTTTCATCAACTGGGGCATTAACCTTCCTCTGCTTTGTACAGGCCACTCATTTCTTTATGCACCTGACAGAATCACAGAATCATTTAGGTTGGGAAAGACCTTTAAGATCATTGAGTCCAACGATGAACCCAGCATTGCCAAGCCCACCACTAAACCACGTCCCCAAGTGTCACATCCACATGTCTTTTAAATGGCTTCCAGGATGGTGACTCCACCACTTCCCTGGGCAGCCTGTTCCAGTGCTTGACAACACTTTCAATGAAGATATTTTTCCTAATATTAAATCTAAACCTCCCCTGGCTGTTTCCTCTTATCCTATCACTTGTTACTTGGGAGAAGAGACTGACCCCCTACTCGCTACAGCCCCCTTGCAGGTAGTTGTAGAGAGTGAGAAGGTCTCCCCTGAGCCTCCTTTTCTCCAGGCTAAACAATCCCAGCTCCCTCAGCCACTCCTCGTAAGACTTGTGCTCTAGTCCCTTTGCCAGCTTCGTTGCCCTTGTCTGGACACGCTCCAGCACCTCCATGTCTGTCGCTGCACAGAAAAGCACACTTCAACAAGGAGCACCTTAATACACACAGCCAATTACAAGCTGAAATCTAGGGAGCAGCATGTCACCCATGCCTGTGGGTCTGGCTACTTCAGTTCGCTTAGGGAAATGCATAACAAGCATGATTTTATAGGGAAACTACAGCCTGGTCTCCACAGATTTGACAAATGGAACAGATCTGCAGTAAAATAGTATTACCATGAAACACAGGGTCTCAGATACATTTTACCTTTAGCCCCCTCCCCAAAGATACCTAACAGTGACGCAATGCAAATTCCAAAAGCACACCCCTCCTCCAGCTTTAGGCTGTTATTGTCTGTCCTCTAATGAGCTGGGCAAGCTAATCTGCAGCTCAGAGACAGAAAGAACAGTTCACTTTCCCTTCTGCCCAGAGAGGCATGACTCCCTCTGGCACGCTTCAAGCAGCTCTAACCCAGCCAGAAGCCACTCACATAGGACAGCTGAGCTGGCAGAAAGTTTAGCCTATGTGTCACTGAGCTATCATCCCAGAAAGGCAAATACCCAAATGATTGTGTTACTATATACAGCAAGGTAAAAGCAATTTCTCTCTCTATTGATAAGTACAGTGCAATTTAAGATCTGAAATATGGAGCATGCTAATGGTGCTCACGTGGCCATTTTACCTTCTGCTCAAGGAGGGCCCGGCGGAGGGATACCCTCTGTTCAAGATCACGCAGCTCCCGATCATGCTGGGCTTCTGCCTGCATCTTGATTTTACTTTGATATGCATTCAGCAGCTCCAATTCTTGCTGCAGCTGCATCTTCAAAACCTGGCACTCTGCTTCCTGTGCTTCATCCAAACGCAGCTGGGAAAGAGAGACAATAGAGACATTTCACTATGGGGCAACCACTCATGACAGTCCAGGGGAGGACTGCGGGGAGAGGGAGAGAATGGGATGGGACTTTGTTTTCTTAGCAATACAATTGGTCTCTATTGTACTTCGTTTCACTGAACAGAGAACCTATAGTGACAAAGACTGGTGACAGTGAGCCCACAGCACTGATGCAAGTGATGCTGATGAGCAGTGGCGCCTCAGGAACCACGATCCATACTGCAGAGACCAGACTGCTGGAGGTGCTAACATCCACAGCTCTCCTTTTGCCAGAGGCAAAGAGAAGATATCTTGCTCTGTTCAACTGGATTAACCAATTACCTGTATGCAGGAGACTTAAGTCCACATCCCTGCCAATGTAGGACTTCAGGCAAAAAAAATATAATGACATAAATCTAAAAGCAATATGATACTCAGCTTTCAACCCTCCCAAATAAAAATTAAGCCAGCTACCCTGCCTCAGAGCATCAAATTTGTACAGAGTGATGTGAGCAGGATGCGATGTGCAAGAAGTGCAAAAAAACCAGCACATTCAGTTGTAGCAAGGACTCAAAGCATTGCTCAAGTGGTCATTCCTTAAAGAAGGAACCTCATCAAGAAGGAATCACAGAACTTTCACAACACTTGTACCATTACTTCAGATTTACAGTCTAAACTCTGGACTCCTGCATGACTCAGCGAGCATCTTCCACCAGTGGGACATGCTTTGGTTGGCATCATTGACAAATCAAAACCTAAATGACTTAAGACAGCAAGCTGCACATTATTCTACGATGCTTTAACAGGGATGTTTATATTGTCAAACTTCATGGAAAAAGCAGTCCTCTGGCCACACAGATGCATCACTTTGGATCTCTGCAACAGCAGCTTCAACTTCAACCTGCCTGGAGGGGGTAATATCGCTTTCCTCTGCATTTGAATGCTGCTTTTTAAATAAAGAGGAATGACTGTGCAGGGTATGGCATGTGCAGCAAGGAAGGAGACAGGCTGCTGTCAGGATACAGACTGGTTAAAATGCAAACATCCCTATGTGGCTGAGGAACCCTGGGTCCCTCGGAGGCGACTCACAGCTTGTGTAGAGAGCATTTCATTAATGCTGTGATCATACTGCTCAGCCAGGATAGCCAGCTTCCGGGTCTGCTCCTCCTTGAGCCGTTTGAGGACAGCTTTATGTTCACTCTTTGGCGTGGTCTCCAGCAGATGGTTTCTCAGTGCTTTGTACTGTCTGGTTTGGATCTTGCATGTATCCTGAAACTGCTTCTTTATCTGTAGTTCTTTTGACTGGAAAGATGGAGGGGACACAAACAAAGAAAAAAACAGCATGTTTCAAATGAGAGAAATATCCATTCAAATGGATATTTAGGATTACATTAAGGATATGAGTTCAAGAATCCACAAATGTATATTAACATGTACAGTGCAAGGAGGGAAGCAAGATACACAAGAGGCAGTGACTATTGCTGCAGCTGCTTTGACACTGCTACTGTGTGAAACAATTACAATACAGATACTTTTATAACAAAGCTCCAGCCTAAATACAGCTGTCTCTGCACAAAAAGACTCACATTTGTCACTGGACTGGATCCAGTCCTGGGTGTTGCTTTTCAAGAAAAGTTCTTGAAGGACAGGGCTAATATTTATTAGCACCAAAAGCCATACTTACACATGACTGTGTTTGTATGGTACATATATATGAATAGCACTTAATGTTATGAAAAGAAGCAGATCTGGTGCATGGGAAGGGACAGGGAAAAACAGCAACACTTCTTCCATTGAGGGTTTGATGAAGATAAGATGTATGTATTCTAGTCATTGATATTAAGACCCTGCTTTTCATAAAGATACTAAAACATGGCTGGGAAAGATTAGATGCTTGAAAATTTACACCACAAGCAACATTAGTATTGTGCCAGCCTAGCAAACAAAACAATTCCCCATCCCCAGCAGAGGCTTACTGGAGAGTTTCCCTTTGCACTTCCTAGCATCTTTGTATCATTTAAAGACCTAACATTGCAACTGCACGCAGGAGTGGGAGATATCAATCCTGGAAAACGTATCTGGATCCAATTTTGCTATGTGGCCTTGAGGAAATTAATGATTTTTTTTTCTTTCACTTGCCTTACCTGCCTCCAGAGCACTTGTGAGGATTATCTGCTAGAGTGTTTTAAGACACTGAAAAGGAGGTTGTTCTGGAGTTCCCTGTATCTTTCTACAGGAGGGATGGCAGGGATACCTCTAACTAAGCAAAACTCAGGAGTGATGAGCGATGGTGGTTCACTGACAGTCAAGTTCACCATGATAAGAAGAAACAAACAAACAAACAAACAAACAAACAAAAATCCCCAAACCACTAAAACCTCACATCAGGGCAGTCAGTATACGCTCTGGGCCATCCCCACTTGTCAGCCACCATGGTCAAATCTTGAAACACTGAGAGCAGGAACAGAGCATGAGACTAGACTCCTATCCCTTGAATAAGCTGGAAGAGCTCTGGGATCTGAACCAGCAAGGCAGATATATGTGCATATCTCCCGTCAGTTCCCCCACTGCCTGCTCCTGGCACTAATTTAAGGCTCAGCAGGGTGGCTGGTAAGTGCAGCACTTGTAGCTACCTGGGAAGATGCAGTGGGATCAGACAATATATCCAGCCCAATTTAGGCATCAGCATGCTTTGCTGCATAAACCAACAATTCCACTTTGCTAACCTGATGCAGAAAACAGGACAAAGATGGGTTTCATTCAAACCAAAACATGTATCACAGAGAGGAATACATCACTTTACCCTTGCTAAATTTACAGGAAGTTATTTCCCTCCAGGAAACCTTTAAGGTTGTTTCTCCCTGCCCTTAAGGGAAGTGTCAGCAGGTTACACATTCCCGTCAGGGACCCGGTCACAGCAAAACACCAGCAATCTATTTTGTCCTCACTTTCTGTGAAGCCTTGCTTGGACACCAGACTCTGTTTACAGGCTTCCAATCCAAAGGCTTTAACAACAGGAAACAGAAGGGAGGGGTAAGATTTCCAGTCAGACTTCTGACAAGATCATTTTGACCTAGTATTGTGAAATACCAGCAAAAGGGTATTTGCATTACAATTAACACACTCGAAATAATAACAGAGCAGTTTTCACTGAAGGGTGAATTCTAGTTATTGGTCCTTCTGGTGCTGTAATAGCGGCAACAGACACTGACCGTTAAAAAACCTGCTTTCAGGACAAAGGACCTCACTAAATAACAAAGGGAAAGCCTGAAACATGTGCCCTTGAGGGAAAACGTTGCTGGAGAGAGAAATTGAACAAATAGTCAAATGATCTATTCAATTAAGAATACTTGCCTGTATTAGTCAGAAGCCAGAGAAGGAGTTAATACCAGGGAACAGCCTCAATAAATAGGCAATTGTACTACAAACTGAACGGTTGTCCACAGGCTCCATTATTAGCACTGTGTGTACGCAAAGGTGCTGGATTGACAGCTCAAGCCTGAAATCCTTCACTAATCGCAGAACAGCCATGCAAAGCAAAGTGCAAGCTTTCCACGCTCCCTGCAAACCGCTCCAGCCCTGTCCTCACTGGGAAAGGGAAGGGGTTGAAGAGCCTGCAGAGGTGAGAGGGCAGCCAAGCCCCTGCTGCCCAGAGAGACTGCCGATCCTGCTGTCCCAACTGCCAGCCGGGCAACGAGAACGGACATGCTGCCCACTCGTGTTTGCACAGCATCACCTTGGGGAGGCAGAACTCATTCATGCTAATCTCAGAAGGATCAACCTAATACAGCTGCTTCAGTTTTATTCAGCTCAGAGTGCAGCGCAGCTTCCCTCTGAAGTCATCAGCTATTTATACACTATATCCTTGGAGATTCTCAACAGCGATCAGATGGTCCCTTGTTCTCACAAGCTAGGTTTTCACTATTTAATATTATTGTAATATTGACAAATCAGGTTTGGTTTTGGTTTTTTTTGCTGAAGTTCTATTTTCAAATTGGTTATTTTCTCTTGAAGAAGATAACATGCAGGTGGTGAAAACTAAGTCAGATGGGAAATATCACGAAGAGGAAAGACCTAGAACAACAAAGAAACCCCATGCTCAGTATGCCATACACTCATTTTGTTACTGGCACAGCTGAACACTGGGTGGAGAGAAGAAGTCTGCCTCCTCAAAGGAAATGTACCAGGCAGCTTTGTGAAAGGCCTTATACTCCCTTCTCAGACACTTCAGAATAAACCACTGAACTTCTTTGGATGAAGCGAAGGCTTACAATGAAAACACTAAGAGCCTCAATTACAGAGGCCCTATAGTTCTGGTCAGCCACCGCAGTTACAAGGGCAGCATGAGAAACCCATGAGAGCACAACACAGCAAAGGTCAGTGCTAGGAGCTTCCTGAGGACACTGCAGCTGGCTGGTGGCTCTCTCTCTTACCCCCCGACTTGCTAGCATACCAGCCTTACTACAAAAACAATAACAAGGTGAGATAGCAAAGACCAACAGTGCAGTTCATTCTGATGCACAGAGCAACAAAAAGCTTTTTTTTTTTGGGGGGTGGGGGAAGGGGGCAGGGGGAAGCGTGTTTTTAAATGACGCTGCTTCATTACAGCAAAAATTAGATTTTGTTCTTGTATATGGGGGGAGAAGAGGATCGGAAAACAGTATAGAAGGAAGAGGGGGGGGAAAAAAGGCACTGCAAAGATTAAATGCATTTTAAACTGCCACAAAAAGGAAAGCACGCTGCTGAGAACAATGGCTTTTCAAATAAAATGAGGGAATAGTGCTGCTGTGGCCTGCCTACAATACACTGCAACACCAACCACCATTACTATGGTTCATGCATACGGTGCTTACAGGGCTGCAGTTGCACCCCAGCACTTACACAATGTGACAAATACGTTGCTTTTTAATAAAGATATATTATGGAATGAGGCACCTCTTCAAGTCAATGAGCTTCAAAAAAATCTTGGACCTGCATACACTGCAAATGAGAACCGAGCTGTAATGTACCGCTTTGCCACCACCACCACCACCAGCTCACTCCCAGAGCTCCTACATCACTTAGTACCTTCAGGCTCTTGGGCTGCTGCCGGACCTCCATGACGTGCTTACGCCTCAGCTCCCGCTCCCGGCGCTTGTTGTATTCCAGCTGGTTGGTGAGCTCGGTCTGGTGCTGGAGTCGGATCAGCTCACAGCGCATCTTCTGGATGGTACTCAGATGGCGGAACTCCAGCTCCTGCATGGACTCGTGCTGACGCAGCAGCATGGCATGCTCCAGGTCCTTCTGTGTCTGCCTTTTGTTTAACTCCTAACAGGAGGACAGAGGGAATTATTAGATTCTTTGTACTTACTTGGATTTCCGTTCACAACGTGACATTTCACTTTGTTCACAAGGGCATTTCTCTCTCTTCAAGGCATTTGAGGACAGAGCACAGAGTCTCTACATCTTATCAGAAGCAGACAGCACAGCCACTGGTCATTTTTCCTTCCTCATTTCACTACTTCCTGTTCTAGATGCTCAACAGGATTCACAGTAATAAGCATTTTCTGGAAAGGACTGTAACTGTCGCGTCTGTTGACTTTTTGGACCTAACGAGTCTCCCACAATAGGGCACTAATCTGAACATTTGATCCCGCATGATCCCCTAAATGCCACAGGGATTACCAGACGGTGTTGCAAAACATATCAAACCATTATTTTACCAAAAAAACTTTAGATGTGGTAATTAAGACTTCAGTGAGATTCCAGCTGGACTGTAGGCGAGATACATTTCACACAGGTGGTTTCCAGGTCTCATCTCTGCCTATTCTCTTACCTCTCGAACCAGGTCCTGCTCCAGATTATGGCGGCCAAGGAGCATCCGTCTCTTAAAGCGGCGACACTCCAGTTCCAAGTACTGCCTTTGACGCCTCAGTAAGTTGGCTTCTTCCTCTGCCTGGAAATGCTGGATGTTCTCCTTCTGCTTGGAGAGCCACTCCTGCTTCTCCTTCTTTGGAGTGCTCTGGTTTTCATTCAGCTCCTGACAACAGCAAGGTAACTAATTGTGGAACAGTCACATTCAACTCCTTGGCTGGGAACAACTGGACAGCACTGCTTAATAAACTACATTTCAAAGCCACCCCACCTTGTCTTCTCGTGGCCGGTACCATCCCAGCCTCTGCAGAATGCATCGTATCACACATCTAAGGCAACACCAGGAGACAATTCACAGTGGAGCAAATTTAGCTACTTTTGTTGGGTTTTGTTTTGTTTTTTTGCATTGGCAATTTTAACTGGCCAAAATACTGGTTCATGCCCACAGTTTCCAGATGTATATATTAGCTCAAAACATAAAAATGATGGTTGGCCACTGAGAACAAAGACACTTGGAGGCCCTGCCATAGTGCCTGACAAATGTTTTTACAGGCTCCCAAAGGACTGAGAGGAGGAGGAAAGCATTGTCATCCTGCTGCTCAAACAGAACTCCAGCCACATGAAGCACATTACAACATTCTTGTGTCTTGCTTGATCAGAACACGAACACATTTCTATAAGTAACTTAGCAAGGCAGAGCCACTCCATGAGATGCCGTAACTTAAAACGCCCAACATAAATAAGTTCACAGGTGAAAATTAAGGTCACAGCTTCCACATTTCTATTAAATTCAACACACAGATTGAATCACCTTTGGCAAAAGGCTCTGCTTGCTTGAATTGCATGCTGCAGATGCCCATAAGGTAACGAGATTGTCGTGATATATTTGTATGCGACAGAACTCCTCTGTACTCCATCAGTGTTTCTTGGTACTCTGCGATCTACTGGGCACTTAGAAAAAGATTCTATGCTATTACAAAGAGCCCATGCTACTATAGTTTCTGTTAGATCTTTCTTGGCTCTGCTGCTCTTTAGCCTCTTTTTCTCTCCTGGGAAATATCTATGTTTGGGAATATTCTCCTTTGGAGTAAGTTCCAAAGGTGCATCAGACAAGTCAATGGTTGAGCACTAAATGGTTCTTTCAAAAAAATTATGGTGCTTACAGTTTCAGCCACTCCACAAAAAGAACCAGGAAGTTTGATTCTACAGTTTCTCTGCATTTCACAAAGGTAAAGATTTTCACTACAGTACAGTGATTACTAAACTATTACCCAGCTTTCTCCATTAAAGTTAAATAGTGTTTTACAGATACCTCCTTTAAAAAAACCCTGCAGGTCATCTTTACTGCTCTGTATTTTTGCTGCTGCTATAGAAATATCATTAAGTGATAAGAAATTCACTAACTGCTGCAGTGCATGGTCAATATCTGCAGCCACAAAGTATGAGAAAAATGCCTGTGACCTTTCTTAAACTACCTTTTCTCATTCCTTAGGACTGCCAAATTTGCATGTTTCTGGCTAAAAAATAATATTAAACAATGGAGACGTGCGTACTTTCACAAGATAAGCATAGGTGCCAATATATAAATAAATCCTCTTACTCTAAGGTCAAAAATATGAAACAAATACAGTACATACAGGGCTCTGCTCATGAAATGCAGCACTTGCTGCAATCCAGCGAAATATCTCTTTTACACAGTGGCCCTTTTATTTCTGAAAGTTCACTGCTCTTGCACTGTATCGTGCGCTGTGCTATATTCACATTTCTCATTACAGACGAGTTACCTCTTTCAGTTGCTCTTTACGGAGTTTATATTCTCTCTTCTGGGACTCCAGGAAACTGTTCAATTCTTTTTTCTGTTGGGCCTGAATATGCTGTTGAAACTTCTTTTCTTCATTGGCCATCACTTTAGCCTACAGCAAATCCAGCAGCAAATCAGTTTGAGTCCCGATGGATTACAGCTCATGTTCCATTTCAGCCCCAAGACCTGGAACTCATGGTACAGTCACCACAATACTCACCGTGACTCTGACTAAGCGCAAGTCTCAGGAGCTTGCCCCCACTCTCTTCTCATTCCACCCCCCCGCCATCAACACACCTTGCAGGAGTCTCTTCCAGTACCTCATTTCATCAGCCCTATTGTTCAGCCTGTCTGGCCTAACCAAGTCAACACCTTATGATAAACTCTATCCTTAGCCCTCCACCGAGAGGACCCATGATGAACAAAAGAATCAATAATAATCGCTGCAGGCGGCACCACTTCATTATCAATTATTTAAAAAGCATAAAACCCCCCATATCCACAAGCAACTAGATGGTGAACATTTAAGCGTAGCTGGCGCACTTCTCCGCAGGCTAATCTGCCTCCCTAACACTTGATGGCAGTTACTGACAGCATATACATGGCAAAAGAAAGGAAAACCCTTACAGTATTTTTTCTGGGGTCAGTATACTAACATTTAGCATAATGCACTGTGATGAAGGACATACCTTTCCTCTAGTTACATAAACCCCTTTAGTGTAAGAAGGTGATGCATTAGCTTTTTTCTAATTAGCAATTTGCTTGGCTCCTGAAAACAAGACATGTAAGAGACTACAATGTCATCTCTTCATCAGTGAGGGGAAACGGACAATTCAATGTAATTAACAAATATAGACTGGTCTGCTAAACTGTAGTCTCCTACCTCTTTTTCCATGGCTGCTTGGTGCTTTTTAATTAGCTTTTCCATTTCTGCAGCAAAATTGTTACGCTGCGTTTCAAGATCTTTGTCCAACCTGAGGCGATGCTCATCCATCTCTGCCTTCAGTTTATTCTCTAATGCCATCAGTTGCTTCTGGTGTTGCCGCCTCATACGTTTATAGCCAGACATCTGTTCTCGGAGTTCAGAGTCTTGTTCATGTTCCTGCATTTGCCTTGTCACCTAGGAAGATAACCACATTGGGCCAAAGTAAGTTAATGCTTCTTAATCTGCTTTTCAGCAGTCTTCAAACCACAAAAGAAAACTATTCAGTAAAGAAATATGATTTTGTTGTAAAGAAAAGCACACATCCTAATGGCAGCAGAGCAGATTAAAAACTGAATTCTGCTGTAGAAGATAAGCTCACATGGGCTCCAGCAGAAAAACTGTACAATTGTTATAAAGCTTGTACTAAATAATGTCTTCTTAGCCCACTGCAATGAGGGTGCATATATACACACACAAATATATATGATATGCAGACAAAAATAAAAGCCAGCTTATTATTATAAATAGTTTCCTATATTTTACTAGGCATACTGGTTTTGAAAATATCTTACATACACAAATTGCATTCACCCAGGTGTCACATTTAAGCTTTTATTAACTTACATTAAACTATTTCAGTGATAGTATCTCAATGAGGCCAGCTCATATTTTGATGAAATCCTAGAAGCTCTCAGTAGTTTCACAGAGCTATGTTCAAACACATCCCTTCCTATACAACTTCATCAAAATAAAAACCTTAACATACCAGCGATGCTGTGCGTATAGTAGCAAAGTGCTCTCGGTTCCGATAATGAGACTTGTGGCGAGATACTTGGGGAGGAGACTGGGGTTCTGATGCCCTTGTTCGAGGATCTGATTCCTCTCTGTAGTTTTCTTCCTCCTTATCAGCAAATATTACCATGAGAGAAGAGAATCTGCGTTACTAAAGATTTTTTTTGTCTAGTTCGAAAAACATTTAAAAGGAAGAACAAGAATTTTAAATTCATCAGCCTCAAAAGATCCTCCTGTCAATAAGGTGGATGAAGGAATATACTGCAACTAGAGCTCCGATCTAGAATCTTTACTTTTGGAAATTTCACTGTGCATTTTTATTACCAAGAGGAAAACTAATAATTAAAGCTGAAAATGAGAAAAATAAATGGAAAAGTGAAGACTGAGTTAAACTGTTTACTTCAACAAAACCTAAAAGCTATAAAGTAGATGATATCAAATCTGGAAGACAAAACCATCTTTGTAACTCTGAAAGACAGAGGAAGATTTTCATTACACCCACTACAGAAATACCTCAAAGCAAATTTTAAAATTTGTCATGGTGCACTCCACATTCTTATTTTGAGTTTGTCATTCATCACAGAGCGATCAGTACTTAGATATGATATACTAATTAACTCCCCGAGGAAATACCTGTGTCTTTGTTGCATATCTGGGCAAAGAACAAAACAGTGGAACCACACCTATCATTAGCTAGGGAAACGCTACTGCTTTGAGAAAACGTGCAATAACCCCTCCACAGCACGAGCAGCCTGGTTCAGAAGGATGCTCCCCAGCTTATCCTTCATCGTGCAGAGCTAGAGCCGGGGAAGCAGTTTCACAGCTTGTCATGGCCCAAATGCTGCATTTCTGTTCCCATGCATCTTTGTTCATTAACCAAATATTCAAGTGCTGGGGAGCTGGGCGCTTCAGGAACACATTTCAGCCCCTACCGTGGGTCCTGTCTTTAAGAATTCACTAACTAGGAGGTAAACAGGGGGAACTCTCACATCCTATTGTCCCATGAAGCAGTGCTCTGCAAATTAAGAGCATCCACTAAATAAACCTGTTCACAACGTGACATTCCAATTCCTCACAGTAAAGCAAACTGCTCTGCTTTTGAAACAGTTCAATTAGGAAAATAATGTTTAGTGATTGAATAGAAATAATTTTTACAGCAACCTTCCAAAGTTTCCAGCACACGTTAATGTATTTGGGGCAGAGTATTAGAACCTGTGGATAATGACTTAGGACAGGAAGCACTTGGCTTTCTGTCATCGTGCCAACCAAATCCTCTCCCATTTACACCTTCAAAGTTATCCAGTAGAAATCCAATGCTTACCGGCTTTAAATGAATGACAGAGCTATTTGACATCACGGTGTGGTCCCCCTCCATCATATCCAGCTCGCTCTTATCATCTGAGGCATCTGGAAGACTGTTAACACTACTACTTTGGCTACTGGCACTGATAGACATACTAGGAATGGACTGATTACTTCCGACACTATTCACTGTTCCTGTCCTGCCGACACCGTGATCTTGTTCCTAGGAGAAAGGAATTATTAAGAAAATCCAAATCCATCACAGTTGTATCTGTAGACATTACCAAATGAAATGTTCATTCCATTCCTTTTTCAAGGCATCTACCTGCCACGTCATGGCAGTTCCCACCCTCCGGGCATTGCCATGAAATATTTCTCTTGTGGGATGCT
>JAVJGJ010000001.1:107149577-107167447 GCA_035590215.1 Microhierax caerulescens | reverse complement strand
ACCCAACCCACCCCCACCCCCTTTTTGTTTTTTAAACTACAGTTGCTAAAAAGCTAACAAATACTTAATTCTAGCAGGACAGCAGTGATGAAGGAAACGCTGGTTACAAGAACCATAAGAAGCATCAAATCACACTTAAACTGACTAAGCACATGGGCAGGAAGTCAGTAACAGGCCAACAACTCTTTATACTATTTTGAGAGTTACATTCTCTTTGGCTCTTCTCTCTCTCTTTCAAGCTTGTGTTACTCTTATAGACTGACACAGCATGAAAGCTTAATGAGGAAGGAGATGATCTCACTGTAACAACAAAATTGAAGCTTCATCAGAATGTTTATGGGGTAAACCTATAAAGCTCAGCCTCGCCATAAACATTCCAGAGAAGCTGGTCAGGCCATCAGGACGTTCCTGCACTAGCGAAAATGCAACAGAAAACTTTCCTTCCTTGAAAACAAAACAAACAAGAAAAAAAATAACGCTAGTTTTCTTATGCTGCTTCTCGATTCCGAGTCAAATAGCAGCAGTAAGCGAGACATGGTTCACTCATGGTTATTGCAGGATGGACTAAGCACCGTAAGCACCACAAATTCCTCCGAACAGGTAAACTGAGCCTTTAAGCCCTTCCTCAAATGTAGCACTACCCTCTCGCATCTGTCAGATAACTAGCTGCTGCTATCAGGGATCAGACCGATTATCCATTAATCTATTTTAACTGGCTGTTCTCCCTAGTCTTTTTTTCTCTTAACTCACCTGTACAAAATAAAAAATCTTCAGGAAGCAGAGAAACCAAGCCTTCAACAAGGCCATTTCTAAGTGATAACTGGAGAAGACTACTAGACATCTCCATTTCTCAGCTTTCTTCCCAGGCTTATTCAAACCAACACGAATGAGATAACCACACTGACCCAGCCTACAGTGCTCTACCGTCCTGACCTAGTCTCACCTCCCACCATGCTACGAGCCGTAGACGAAGCCTAACGCTTCATATTGCAAAAACGCAGTGTGCAGGAAGGCACCCGGGGGTGTGGTGGCCATGAGCTCACTGCATTCCTGGAGCGCTGCAGCCAGCCAAGTCTCCTTACTCCACTCGGAGCAGGATTCTGTCATGACAGTCACACCCCTTCGACTTGCTTTATATTGGCAATCAAAAATTTCTCTGCTCTGAAGAAAGAATCTATTTCACGTCCTGGAAGAAGATGAAGTTGACAGTTTGGAATGCCAGACAGCGTTTTTAGCTAAACTGTGCAGTTCACATGGATTAGCGTGTTCCTGAGAGCTCTCGCTGCCCAGCTGGGCTGCTCCTCCACCGAGGTCGGTTCCGAGTACAAGCAACGAGATCTGACAAGGATGGGAGGACAGCCTCAGGTGCAACGAGCAACACTGAACCTCACCATCCGCAGAAAAAACGACAGCTAAGTGCTTCCAGAGAGCTGGATCCTGACTAAAATCTGAGTAGTGCTGTGCATGGTGTTGTGCTTCAGTGAGTGTATTTTTGTTCCAAGAAAACGCTAACATGTTAAATTCAAACAGAATGCCATACTAACACAGTCCCTTTAGAGTGATTTTCTGCTTTAAGGCGTCTGTTTTAATGGCAATGCCATCATTTATTTTGGGTTTAATTTATAGGTTACCACTTCAAATCTGGATTATTCTATTTCTTACTATTAAAAAAAGGGGGTGGGGGGTGGGGAGGGATTTTCCAGCCAAATCTATTCACAAGTGACAACATACACTGAATATAGTTTTGAAGCTGTCCACTCATACAAAACTTCACTGTTGCAGGACTTGTTAACATACCTTAAATTTTCGTGCAAACAATATCAATTTATATCTAATTATATTTTCACACTGGGACTTTCAATGGCTCATTCCTAAAGCTGTTCAGCAAATAGCCAGTTTTTCAGTTCGAAAGTTAAATGCCTCTCCCAGAGAATGTGAACACCTTTAGTGATATAGCTTGGCTATTTTCTTTGTCTATATCTCTTCGGATAATGAAAACACAAGCTCAATAAACATCAAATTGGAGACTTGGTCTTGAATTCTAGAGAGCACATTTAGCTCTTTTCTCTAAAACTCAAGTCCTAGAGAAACCAGGACAAGGAAGGAAGTCTAAATCTTCTGCACTGTGATTCAGCTAAGTTCTAGGTATTAAATAACTACACTTTATAATTTTTCAAAGAAAATAACTTACCTAACTCAATACAGGTAATTCCAAGAGACCAAACATCTACTTTGCCATCATACTGCCCTTCATCCATGGCTAAAATCACTTCTGGGGCCATCCTAAAATAGGAAATTGGTGCTCATAAAATTCTGGGCAATGGAACACATTGTCATCATCAGTATTTCAATGAAACAGGCTGTTTCACTGATTTCAGCTACTGTAAACAAACAACTCCCCAAGGTATCAGTCATGGGATACTGGGAACAAAGACCAGGCACCCCCACTAGCAGAAGCCTTTAGAGGGGCTGCGTGATGTTCTCTTGTGCTTTGCCCAGCTGTCCATTTATGACTATTACCACCTTCTTGCCCTCCCACATTTCCAATAGTTTAGCTGGTTGGCCAACTCTGGTGAAATAATTATAGCATGCAGTTGTGTAAACACCACAGATTAGGTGTAAGAGATCAAAAGCATACAAGGACTCTGCAAAGGGTTTTGTTCAATGAACCTGGCCTTTCCTATGAAAGAAAAAACACTTTAGTTACTTCAACAACCAGATGCGGTGAGAACATATGAACTGTTAAAACCACTGGGGGGAGTGATTAAAATATATTACAGATGATTCAACCCCACCTCTACCACTTAAAGTCAGCCTAAGTAGAACAACAAAATATTTTTATTACTTTTTGCAAGCTACAAGTACAAGGATTCACAATTTCTTGAAGTTAGAGCCTACTTACTATTTAATTTCTTTTTCTGCAGAGTACATTTATCACTACCACAACCAGATGATTACAAAGCGAGCTCCAATAAAGCCCAAGTATATTAAATACCCAATAAACGATCCTGTTCATTCACAAAGCCAGAAATGTGTAAAACTCTTGGCTTACCAATATGGCGTCCCCACAAATGAGTTGGCAGGAGATGCTATGGAAGCAGACCCAAAGTCAGCAAGTTTCACCTGTCCTGGCTCTGTCAGCAGGATGTTTCCTGCCTTGATATCTCTGGTTATAGAATACAAGTGTCAGTATCATTCCTCTCCAAAAAAGAAAACCTCCTACAGGACAGGCTACAAAACATGCTGGTACTTACATGTTCAAGCTGCTCAATACCCACACTTCCTCCAAATACAAAAATCTTTACCCTTTAGGTTAATTGTTTAACATGGCCCTTAGCCTTGGAATCTAGTTTGTCTTAAAAATCAACTTAAAATGGCACACCTGATAAGCTTCATACACAGTTCAGTAAACCTTCTGAACCACTGTGTTCTTTATAAATGTTCTTCAGAAAGTCCTAATAACGTAACTAATAAAATCCTTCACCCTACTAAAATGCAGCAGGTACTTTAAACGCAAAGAACATTTGCATTGCATACTTACAGTGTGTTTCTCAACATGTGTGTTCATGTAAAACTAATTTTTCAAGTGTTAGCGCTCCCCCGGCCCCTGCAATCTTTGCCTTGCAGTTGCTACAAGCTATTTAGGTGAACTCAGCCTGCCTTGCTATTCACTGCTTCAGGGAACAATCAGCATCATATCAAGTACTGAAAAGCCTAGCAGATTCAAAGCAATTCTGCAGAAATTACGAACACCAGCTGTAAGAGATAGTGCATATGGAGATACATAGCTTGCTAGTATTCAGCTACTATAAATCACTAGTTTGGGAGCATATGGGCACCGAGTAAAGAAAATCTCTGCTTACAAATATTAAATTTGGGATGAGGGGGATACAATCAACAAAATAAATTACCTGTAATGTGTGTGAGACAGCAAAAATATAACCACTTACCTATGGATCATATTGTGAGAATGCAAGTATGCTAATCCCTGGAGAGCACCATGGGTAATTGCTGCTATTTCCACTTCTTGCAATGGCTTTTTATGAACTTAAGGAAAGAATTTATTTGAAATTCAATATTAAAGAAAACATTGCAGTTTGCAGCATGCAAGTTGAGTACTGTTAACAATGTAAACAGAGATAAAACACTGAAAGTTCATTTTTTACTAGGTTCAGCATAAGAAGCAAATACAAAAATAGTTCACAGCACACATTCTATAATCGGATGTAATCTTCTAACTCTAAAACGGCAGCTATTTGCTATCAAAAGAGAGCCTACTTTGCAACCAGTTCCTGTCAGTTCTGTGACCATTCTCCTAAATACCGATTTGAGACTCAATATTCAATTTTCCATTAATGAAGCTAAATCCCAAACCCTAGAATTTTACAACAATTCACACATGAATAAACTGTAGCAATACAGATGACCCTCCAAGCAGCTCAGCCTTTTGTCCTGAAACGCTTCTGGCAAGGAAAGGAGACGAACAACTTACTGGCCACACATACATCTTCAATGAAAATTCACTTCAAGAAGCCTGATAGAAAAACGACCATTTAACAAAAGACCTCATCAAGGAAAACCCTAATACGGCTGCACTGCTATTTTAGTCAACAGGCCCACAGTTGTTAGTAAGCATTAGGATCAACAGCAAGGGGTTTCAGAAATAAATCTTGAACTGTCATGACAGGAGAACCTAAAACTCCTAAGAAAATAAATAGCTGACTGACAACTTTAAAATTATACAAACCAAGGAGAAACTAGCCACCTAGGAAAGCTGATATTCTACAGAAAAACCATTACAGCCATGCAAGAATTCAAAAAAACTACACCTGTTCACACACACTCTATCCCCAAATAAAACTACATATTCCAGGACAATTTTCTGATGCTGTAACCTCCTACTTCAGTACTATACTTGTGACTTTCAATCAAATAAACGTGCATGACATACCTTCTAGTAAGTCTGATGCTGATCCTAAACAATATTCCATAACAAGCTGTATGGGAAGAAATCAAAGGAGCTGTTAGAAAATCTCCAATAGTAAATGTATGTTTTCTAGATTTCAGTGGAGAAATCTAGAAATAGCCACTGGTGCATACAGTGCAGACTGCCATAACAAAATGAGTATTGCTTGTAACACTAAGTCCCATTCCAGCATTGTCATACTGACCTCTCCCCACTAGGACAGCTCTAACTGGAATTAGCATAGCCCTCTTGTGTAAGATACCCAGCAACAAAACTATTAAGGATGGCAAAAGCATATTCACAACCAGTTACGTATTGTATTACATATTTTATATGCATGTACTTCACAGGAATATTAAATTGCACTTAACAAGCTTATCAGAGTATTAAAGGCCTATTTAGGGATTTACTTCAGATTTTGTCCCATTCATATTTCAAAAAAACCCTAAAACTCTGTCCTGCAGATTTACTGATGCTCATACATTTAGATTATTAGCTCAACAATATGATTTCTTTCATATATCGTACTACAAAAACTGTCAGAGGTGTACATCACACTTCATTTGACAAAATGCTTCCTCTGCACAGCATCTATTCCTACACTCACATTTTTATGCACACAAACTCAAATAACCCAAATTTAGTAAACAATATACAACAGAAGAATTTAATTAACAGAAATACTAATGACTCAATATATACTTTAATTACAATTTCTGTAGGATAATTCTAACCTATTCTATTAAAGTACAGCCGAACACTTACTTCTGGGACATATCCAGTCAACCTGTAAAGTACTGAACCATTAATACTCAGTGCCATACCAAATGCATTGTTAAGTGACCTGCAAGTATCTAATAAAGTTGCCATATTTTCCTCCCAGGCAGTAGAAGTGAAATTCTCACCTTTCCTGATAGCAAGAAAAGTGATGGATAAATTTGTTGCACACACCCCCACCCCCTTATTATTTATTTCCAATACTCAGTCCATCAAGCTAAATACACTAGAACAACTGCACAACCACCTCTGCAAGTGAAAGGCAGAATTTCCCTAAATCTTGTTTCCAAAAACACCATTCAGTTTTGCTGAGCATCTGTAAAGTCCTTGAGTATTCTCATCTGAATCTGTGCAGTGCAAGTGTTCAGGTGCCTCCTGAAAGCCAGCTGGAGATATTTTAAAGCACCCTCAACCAAGGCAAGAGAAGTGCAGAGTGCAGCAGATGCTTACCCATGCTGTATGCTCCCGCAAATAGCAGCCTTTGTATTCTATACTGTTAGGGTGTTTTATTCTTTGGAGGAACTTGACTTCCTTAATAATATCCTGCCATTTCTGTAGAAAATAAAGGGAATAGAAAGACTTTACAAAACCGTTACCTTTTTTTTAGTTGTTGTTAAGTTAGTATGTCATTTAATTATTTTAAGAGGCAAAACCACCTTAAGGTTCCAAATCAAACACCATGATGTTCACCAGTTAACTCCTCAACAGACCTATGAAATAAGTTATTGATTGATTAGGCTGCATGTAAGGATCTCTCATCAACGTAATACTTTAGATTTATATGGATGTATAGGATATACTACTACGAAACAGTATCTGAGCAAAAAAAGAAGCAATCCTTTTCTAAGGGATACCATTTCTGTGGCCAAATCAAACATACATCCCAACCTGAAACAGGTGTGGATGACATGTCCTTCAGCAGGATCAGCTGTCACTCACTTAACTTTTGAAGATATAAAGACCTATCCCTACTAGTAACTACATTACACTGGATGAGGCTCCATTTATCGGCTGCCGGATATCTGACTACATTCTGGATAATGTTCCTCTGTTACTAGTTTAGTCTGTACAAGGACCAATTTAAAATGAGTTACCACTAGACAAAGGAACGGTTCCGCAGGAGTAAAAGACTAGACAGATAAAATAAAATCCAGTTTTATGATAAGGGAAGCTCTGCCATTACAACTTTGAAGTACAGAAAAGGCCAAAACGTCATGTTCTGATGTGTGCCTAGACACTACCATTACTCCCCTCGGAGGAAATCACCAAGTCCTCCCATTTGATGTACACATCCAGCTTCCTCTGGCAAAAAGGGCAAAAGCTTGTAAAGTACAACAGCAAGACTACAACTACCAGAAAAAAAATTCAAAATCAAATGCAGTAGCTGAAACCATTTAAGTATGCAGATATCAACCCAAGAGTGTTGACACTGAAAATGCTTTTGAGAAAGATTATAGGTTCTGAAGTTAATTGGAGGTAGAGAAACCTCACCCAACACCAAAAGGTTCAAAAGCTGTTTTCCAGGTCCTGTTAATCTCTCAGCACACGCTTCTTCAGGCATATGTATGTGGCTGGGATTCATAGATGGACAGATGTCTCGTATACCCAAATGCTTGGGAAAACACATGCCAACCCCAAATCCTCCTCAATAAAAATTTTAGGGTTAGAGAAACAAATGAAACCAGGGAACATGGTAGCCACAACTGAAGCAGCTGATTGACTTAAGCAATTCTCAACACCAGAAATTTCTTGAGAATCACATCAGTGCAGCTTATCCTAACATAAAGTCTCTCACTAACACCCTCATGCTAGTACAAGAACAACTTAGTGCCTTTCACCTTTAGCCTTAAAGGCTTCGAGGTACCAAGCAATAAAAGCCAAACTGAGAAAGCGCCACTCTAAACTTCTATATCGGGAAGACAGAGGTAATATATTAGTCAAGACATATTCGTGACTTCATGCGTAAAATAAACCCTGAGACCACGTTAAGAGCACAGTACTACATACTTCAAAGGTTTTTAACTTATTTTTAGTATAAAATATGTCCTTATTTTTGAGAATAATTGTTCCCACCAATGATAAAATCTTATTATGAAACCAAAGTAAATATAAATGATACCAGAATGCCCTTAATCAGTTTTCTTTACATAGGCTAGATCACAACTCTAGCAAACTCCTGAACAAGACAAATAAATATAGAAGTAAAATGGAATGTGTTTTAATCCTGGTCTTATTACTTTCTTCAAAATAAAGAAACATATGCATTGAAGACAAACAAAAGCTATTTCTGAAGCATGCACAGTTTGTTTCATTCATGTGAATAGAGTATTTATAGCTCACAGTAATTAAAACAGTAGGACAAGTAGTAAGTACAAATTATTCTTTCATCAGTACACGGTTAAACAAGTCACCGCAGTGACAAAATAGAAACATGCACAACAAATTTAACTATGAAGCTAGAATTTAGGACTGCTGGAGAGACACTGTCACCTCTACCTCCTACACAGACACATACACACACAGAGAAAGAAAGGAATAGTTCGGCTCCATGTAGTGCAGGTGGCCAATACACAAAGGCAGGTACAGAAAGCAACGAGTTGTCAATCAAACTCATGAGAGCAAAACTGCTTCTAAGACTGGAACATAGAGAATGGAGGGAGGGAACCATAAATGCCTTGAACAACATGCTCCCAATAAATATTGCTGTTGAAAAATCATGCCACGATTTGATAGATGTTGTCTATCAGAAATAATACCAAATCAGCTTGTAGGGCATTTCAAGAATCTGTTCTAGCACTTCAACATTTCAAGTATAAAATCAATTATCTCTATGAAGCATCCTAGGGAAAAAAACCCCACATCCGGGGTGGCCATGAAAACACTTAATGTTTAAATCTTAGAGGCCTACTTTTACAGACCTCTCTGCAAAGACTGCCTTAATCCCTAGCTCTGGCAGTTCTTCCGTAATTATGCTGCTGCTCAGATTTTCACACTCATTCATTCACTGCTGTTTTGCTTTTGTTTTAGCTCCTCATCAGCACAGTCGTTCCAGGGAAGGATGCATCCTGTCTTACACTTTGTACAAGCAAGATTCCCTCTGAATCTCTCACTGCTGCATCCAATGTCATTATTCCTTTGTCCAGTAAGTAACATGGTTATTTTGTGAAAGGTATTTAAAATTGAATGTTTAAGGGCAACAAGACATACTAACATATAAACATACCACTTCTGATTTTATATTTTGCTTTCTACACATTTATGTGGCCCCATAAAAGAGCCCTTTGTGTCTGGAAGAAAGAAGTTCTACCCATCTTTCCCTAGAGCAGATTAGGCAGAAATACACTGAAGAGTAAAGTTAATTTGTTTTGTTTACACAGTACCCTCATTCACCTTTACAGCTATAGGAAAGATTTTTTCCTGCTGTGACCCAAGCTAATTAAAATCATCCAAATTAATAAGTATTTGCAATGGTAAAGATGTAATAGGCAACGTTCTGCATACCTCATTGGACTGCTTTCCACTATATGACATTTTCTTGATGGCCACCACTTCATTGGTGCGCACATCACGTGCCTGTAACAAGAAAACATGATGCATCAATTTCTTAAGATCACTATTTCCCACAAAACGTAAACCAAACATAATGATAAAAAAAATCCTTATCCATTAGTTAACTTTTGCAGAGAGTTAAACTAAAATATCTTCCAAGGGGTGTAACTGCTGCCATGTATCAGAAATTTCCAGTTAAAGATGACCCTGCTGTTTGTGAGACAAGGTATGACATTTTTCTGTGCTCAGCATCCAGCAAGTCTCTGCAGGAGTCAGCTGCTGTCACTTCTAAACTAAAGATCATAGTTTATAAAAGCAAGCTCGAATTCAAGTAGAACAGATTTTCCCTAAATCAGTTTCTCCCCCTGCCCAGGTCTGTTCCAGGCAAAATCAGCCCCCTTGTTCCACTCCAAACACAAGCACAGATGTCCCAGGATGCACAGGAGATACCTGCTCCAGACACTGGCAGCTTTCTCCCCAGTGCTCCCACAAATTAGCTATTGCGTCTGAAAGGAAGGCAGGTGATACAGGGAGAGACGGCAATGATCTAAGCGACCCATCTTCAGATTCCCCTTCCGACTTCCACTTTCTCAGTCCAATAATAGTATTATTTACACTGCACAATAAAATGCACATGGTTTTTCACACTTCGAAGGCAGACTTCCTGACTTCAGAGACAATCCAAGATAAGACTTAGACGAGAAGTTTTGTTTAATTTAGCACCAAAGCAACAGCTCATTCACCCTGTCAGAAGAGGCAGTGCTGCTTCACCTTGCAGGAAGGATGGCTCCAGAAAAGACCCCGGCTTTTCCTCTGTTAAGGATTTCAGCAGCACAGGAGGGTGGTGGAGGAAAAGACCTCCGAGACTCCCCGGTAAGAATAATCAACTTGGATATGAAGCCAAATGATATAAATCAGAATAACGTACACCACAGCATTCACTAATGACTGATGAAAATGATGATTTTTAATACATTTGTGCCATCAAGCACAGCCTATCAGAACATGGATTAATGAAGTACCAGGACTCTGCCTTTTGCAAAAAGGTTTTCCAGTCATGTTTTAATTCTGCCGTTCATTAAAGAGATTCACAGAATTCCTTGTCAGTCTTTATTTCAACCAGTTATGATAAGTTTGAACCAATACTATTTTTAGTTTTCTTTCTGTTTGAGAGGATCCTTCGTACCGTCTCATTGGTATTACCTCTAAGGTTTGGGGGACAACTATTGTTGTTTTTTGAGACAAAAAAGGAAGAATAAAATTCTGACTCCTCCATCTTTACCAGTTAGAGACAATCTCTGAAACATTCAAGTTGGTGAAGAACTCCAACAGAACAGGCAAGCAAAATACTAGAGCAGAGCAGAAGGAACACAGCTCTAACAAAAGAGAGTGGGTTATTCTTCTGCTCCATCTGCAGTGTTCCAGTGTAGTAGGTTTCCTGTGTCAAGTGAAAGCTATTATTACACTGCAGAGCAGGGACTAGGGTAAGGATAATACCAAAATGATTCAGAGGTGCCAGACTTGCAGATCTGAAGAAAATAAAACCATGAGGTGAACCAGCAAAATTCATGTCATTTATGAAAGAAAAAAAAGAAACTTTCTGCCACTGCAGGCTGTAACAGCAACAAAGAAAGAGACAAGAGTAAATGCTCTTAGCCAGTTACCACGTAAGAGAAATATATCACCCCTTCTCGGGATCACCACTGAAAGGAAAAAAAAGGTAGGTACCACTAACAATGAAAGACTAAACTGCATTTAAAAAAACGGCAGGGGGAGATTTCAGGATTATATGGATTTTTCTACTTGTTAATTACTCCCACATCTTATTTATCATCAATATTTTTCATCCAGGCTGTATGCAACGAAAGCAGCCTGGCGAGGTGGGTGCACTGTATTAGAAAACCCAAGCAAGCAACCCCTGACTGTGTCTGCCTAACACCCACACTAACACCTAACAGCCCCACGACTACAGTGGGGCTGAGAGAGAGAACTGTCACAGCTGGCACCCCAGGAACATTAAAATCACGGTGTTCATTTGCTTTTTTAGTTTCCCTGTGACCCTGAATAATTGAAAAAAGCCAATTCCTAGAAAAAAGCCATGAAGATGTTACAAGGCCAGCTAACTTAAGCAATCCAAATAAACGAGGCTTGTTTTATGGTAGACATTTAGGCGTATATATCCTGCTTTCCTCTGAAAACTCCACACAAAGGACCGACATCTGGTGACCAGAGTAACTTCAGCAGTGATACAAGCAAAATACGAGCAAAGGAAAGGTGGAGTATGTCACCGGCTTTAGTAATATCCTTTTAAGCAGTTATTAACTACAATCCGATATTACATTGATTACAAAAAGTTTAATTGTTTGTAATAGCAGAATCAAATTCTGGAGAAAGAAATGTAAGGGAAATTTTTTCCCTAGCTTTACAGAGGAATGAAGGACCCAAGACATACGCTTTTCTACTTTAGTTCTTGATGCCTATTTAATTCACACTAAATTTCTTCCTCCATGCTGTCTTTCTCATCTTTTGGGCTTCTGTTTGAGGTATCGAGTACATTAGGTTGAAACAGTTTGAGATTCAAAACCTCAACTTGCTAGTAGTAAAAACATACCATAATACAACACAAAACTTGCAGGTTACAACTTTGTAACAATGAAATAGCAACAGCGTGTCTTCTTTGAAGCTCTCTCTTGACAAAAACAAGGCCCCCAAATGGGCTGGAGTGCGAGATGCACTGCTCACACACCTCTGCAACTGCCAAATTAGACGTACATTCCATTAAGGAAGCGCAATCCAAACACCAGCGAGTAATTGCACTCTTCAGTGGATAAATACCAATCTATAATGAATTGCTAGTCTAAAAGGGTGGAGAAAAAAAAAAAAAAAAAGGTGGAGAAAGAAGGGCCTAGAAGTTAATGACCTCTTACTTTCGATCTCTTTGTAGAAGGAGCTGGTAATGGGCAATCAGCCCTTACCACAACTACAGGGTTGAGGCAGCCTACAAACGCCAGGGCAGCAGCTTCTTGCTGATGCCTGGGAAACTGTTAGCACCCAGCCTGCAGGTCACCCCTGGCTGTACACTGGTTTCCCATACCCGTGGGGTTCATGCACACCTCTAAGATTATTGAAGTTTTTCAGGAACACTGTATCCTTCCACAATAATGTTTCTTCAAAAAGTATTTCCACCTAGCAGCGAGGCAGATTTTTGTCAGTTCCCTCCTTCTGTATCCACTCTTTAACCAAAGTGAGTAAATGAGATGAAGTAAAAGCCGCAGGTAAGTACTGTTTCGTTAGGAAACACTTCCTCCCCCAGATCTGTTCCCAGACAGTGGTGGCTCGTAGTTTTAAGCAGGGAACAAAATTAAGAAGCTTTTCCTAATTAGTTCATCTGTGCTGCATTAAATTTGTGCTGGAAGGTTCCCAACATGGTCTGCTGCAATTATTAACAATGAATAGGCATCTCATAAAATACTGACACAAATGGCTTCCTGAAGGGAAATTGGCAGGTTTGGCCACACCTCCCACAATTATAAATGTGAAAAGGTTTTCTGAGGAAAATGATTTTTTTAAATGAAAGTCTCACAGTATGCACTTTGGTTAACATAGAGCAACCTGCAAGTCAGGTTATCATGAGACATCCCACCTCCAGTTGAGCTATACAACCAGCTTGGGAAAAATTCTGCTGTCCAGATATACATGTCAAGTAAGTTTTATGCAGATGAATACTGGGAGTCTTGCCTGAAGTAGGGAAGGATGTGACAGGACAAATGACAACAAAAGCACCAACATTCAGGTGTCAGATGCAAAGAATGGCTTTAAGGGAGCCTGGGGGTATGCACAAAGGGAGAGAGAACTCAATTTTTCTCAAGGGACAAAAGATGATAAGGAGATGATCAGATGAAGAGAACTGCATTGCCAGTCAGAATTGATGGAGCAGAACTCCATGTTTTAATTTGCAGAAAAATCCCTGCTCACAACACAATGATGCACCTAAAAGCACCAAGCAAGGGCCACGTTTCCAGTTTTTCTTTTCAGTTTGTATGCAAACACCTTATAGATACTGTGAGTCTGAACAGGCTGAGATGTACAGGCACACAAGCAAACATTTCTGCCCCAAACATGTAAAAAGATTCACAGCAGTTTCTCTTCCTCAATATGTTAAAGAAAGTCTACATCCACAGTTCAAAGATAAAGAGACAGCTAAAATTCACAAGTTATGGAGCTACTTACAAAATAAACTGCTCCAAAGCTTCCATGGCCAATCTCTCGGAGATCTGTGAAGAGCTTTTCTGGATCTTCTTTGAAGAAGAGCTCTGCAATTTCTGGGTCCTTCAGGCTGCCCGCTCGGCTGGTTGATGGCATCCTGCTGGGCAGTTAGCCGACCGACTATCTGGGTTTAAAGTGCTGCCTCAACCCTTGGTTCATCTGTATGAATGGAGCCTCTTCAGCATGGATTACTGCAAGAAAAAGATTGCGATCCTTCGCTGATTATCCTCTTCTCAAAGAGCCAGAAACAAAGCTACAACAGAGCAGCTTCCACTTCTTCCAGAGCAAGCATCCCTACAGTGTGAAGCAACACAACCTATCTGCTGGGACAATGTCACAGTCCCCCTGTGACACCAGCAGGGAATTTCTACAGAAAACAAACCAAAATCAAAACACAAAATGAGACACATTCCTTGCTCCAGCATCTGCTCAGTGGCCGGCAGAGTGGTCAACAGAACCTCTCTGACTTACAGCAGTAACTGGTTTGTCACTGGTGAGCCCGTGTTACCTTGACACCCTCCCTCTGAAGAATTACACCCACTATGTCTTGAAGTATTGTTTGAACTTTGTAAGTGGATGACACAATTGTGTGTGTGTGTATGTATATATATATATTTATATATATATATATATAAAAATATATATAAAATGGTCTTTGCAAGACAAGACATATAGTACAAGTATGATGCGTACGACCCTCCACTGCCATTTACATCTGTATTTACAATTTTTTAACTCAGTTGAGTATATTTTTCCTTCTGCAATTATACTCATCAAGCAGTGAGTGACCAATTTTTACTCATTTCAGCACGCACGTGGAGACCTCTCTAAAGCATCTCCTTCCACAGCTAAATAAATAATGGTCCTTTTTGGTT
Organism: Microhierax caerulescens; assembly: GCA_035590215.1. NCBI lineage: Eukaryota > Metazoa > Chordata > Aves > Falconiformes > Falconidae > Microhierax > Microhierax caerulescens. The sequence goes on along the minus strand of JAVJGJ010000001.1, from coordinate 107,153,014 downwards.
TTTCCTCTTATCTGAATTCATGATCTCTATTGTAAAGTGCCTCCTCTTTAGAGTTTTATTTGCAACCCCCTTCTTTAAGAGAACAGCATCCAGAACAGGAGACACCCAGTTCTACACACAACGCATGTCTTTCTACTCTACTTCACCAGATGCAAACATACATTTTAATTGTGATAGCACATGATACAGCCTTCTACAATAGTCCATTGGCAAACGTTTTCTTCAGCGAAACTTGCAACTACAGATCCCATTGGGAATGTATGAAAACCTTTCTGTTTGCACCATGCATTTGCTTTCATTTACTCAAAGTGTGTCTTGGAATCTATCCAGAAGAAAAGTATACTTTCAAGTTGTGCTGCAATCCTACTCTATCTTTACAACAGGTGAAAATAAACAATGCTTACAAGTAAAATGCACTTTCCCCACCCCCCTCCTAAAAGAACAGCCTGGGTATTGGAATTTCCTCTTAATTACCTGTACATTGTCACCAATAAAAACTGTGTCACTGGCAAACAGCTAATCATACAGCTCACTTCTTTCCAAAAATCCCTGTCTGGTCAAGGCTTGTGCTTTTTTTTTATTCATATGTCAAATTTGTTTTTTTTAAAGAGTTTTGTATCTTCACAAGGTAGAAAAGAAAGATGACAAACTTGAGTTTAACCAATGTATCAGAAGGCCCTATCCCTGTCCACTTTTCCTCCTTTTCTGGGTGCTATAAACTCCACCTTTCTCCAAGCCTCTGCACCATCAATGAATCATTTGTTTTCCCCTCCCTGCAGACCAGTTCCTACAAGGATGGAAAAAGACATACTCCTGCATGTTTGTGCTCAGTGGTACTCTTCTCTAGGCAGTTGCAGCATGTGAAAGTGCCAAAGACTGCCTGCTCCTTGTTAGTTCAAATATCTGCCAGCATCGCTACAAGGAGAGCACAATTGTGCGAGAGACAGCCAAGACATACCTAGTTGTAAAGTCTGCAAGTCTCCAGTTTTTCTGATGAAGACAGGCGTGGGAGAGAGAACGCAGGGAAGGGAAGCAAAGCAAAATCCAGCATTTTCATAGCTTTCCTCCAAGAAGTCAGCATTCAAAAAGATTTATAACGCAACCCAAAATGTGTTTCCATGATAGCCTACTCAGGGGCTAAGGAAAAACCGATATTCAAATCCCAGTGGTGGAACAAGTATAAAAACATGTATCTATACACACACACACACACAGAGAAAATATGCAGCTGTTCACAACTCTGCTACACTGCACTCAGGAGCATGCACACACACATTTCATACGGATGCAGGATCATTACAGAAGCCTTCGAAGCAGACATGACATTCCCAAGCGCCAGCGAAGCCGGGTGAGATGCATAGGAACGGGACTGTGGGATCTCCACCTTCCGTTGCATAACTCAGTAACTAATACCATGTGGGAAGGGAAATAATTAGCTTGAATTCAGGCCGTACCTGAAGTGCACTACATTTACGAAGACTGGAAGAAAAGGGCTGGGGTTTTTTGTTATTTTTCTTTCTTTCAAATAAGCCAACAATATTCCACTTGATTCCAGCTCTAACAAGCACATAACACTGAAAGACAACTGTTTCACATTTACAGCCCCCGACGAAACAATAGACAAAAAGCATCAGTCAGAAAAACGAGAGAAAGGAGCTGGGGGAAGGGTGCTGATAACCAGAGCACACTCAGTATTATTGAAGGAATGTTTCTTGGATCGACGGTAATGATGTCATGTTCCATCTTTTAAGAAGCATCAGATTCTTACAAAAAGGACATTGTTGTTCAAAAGCAACTGCTGCAATCCCAGAATGCCCTTTTCCCTACATCTGTTAGTCAGAGGGGCTAGGCTTGGATAAACCTGCTAATATGGCCAAAAGTCACATGTCCCCGCGAGCGAGCGTGCGTGCGAGAGCCAGAGTGCGGAGAAAAACCCTGCGCGCACACAGCTGAGATGGATTACACTTTTCTCCCCCTCTCTACCTACCCCTCACGCCAAACCAGCCACCAGACTCGTTCTTGGCATCGTTTCTGAGCATGCCTCTGAAATGCCATCCACCAGCAACACTTTTTACCGCTGCTAAAACTCTTACCAGGCTCACTGACAATACCGAAGTGGTATGGGACTGGCTACTGCTCTGCCAGACTTCGAACAGCAAATGAGAGCAGAACTCATCTGTTGTGACACACCTTAAAATACAGCTTTTCCCCCTTTAATCCTAAGAGCATGGAGACAAATTTAATTATCTTTATTCTTGGAAATAATTGCTGCTTTGAAATGCATGAGAATAAAAACATTAAGTATTAAAACCTATTTAACAGAATAGTCAAACACATACATGACACTACACTTATCATTTTATCTGCTTAGATGGAACAATAAAAATGCATTAATGTAAATTCCAGCCATAAGAAAGCTTTACATAGTCTCGCTTAATAAAGTGCTCCCATTTTTTATGGATGCTGCAATATTAAATTCCCTCAGTCTTCTTTTACCCAGACAACATGCGCTGCCTGCCAAAACCCGACAGTGCCAGCAGCCAAGAAGCTCTGCCTCCTGCCTTGCAATAATGACACCTGAACACTTTGGGGAAACAGAACTGAAGTAGGAGAAGTGGCACGCAACATGGTTATTGCATTATTTTAGATGTATTAAAAATACAGAGGAGTCTTAAAGATTAAAAAAAACCCTGCAACTAAACTGTGCTGAAAATTAAATCATGTACCAGCAGGCAGCTGGTTTTCTAAACTACAGTCAAGTTGCACTTAACGTATTTTATATTCTTCCATCACTGCAGTCTTTACTACAGGTTTTTTTGGATCAGACCAGCTACACTATTAAACACAATTGTTCCCAGTGGATGGGACTGATCAACTCACCTTAGACAGCTCAGATCAGGTGGCCAGATCCTGGCTGTGGCCAAGGGACTGGCACTGCAAACAGGATACAGCACCCTCTGACTGTGCCTGTCTCCGCCGGCTGAAGAGGCAGCCTACCTACAAGCCACCTTGCAGGCTGCTAAAATTAGATAAAATGAATTCCACATTTTTTCCCAGTTGTCACTCATACAAAAAGATAATATTGCATTGCATAAAGACAACTACTGCTACTTAGCTCAGTTCCACTCACAGCCAATAAGGTGATGTAGAAATACAAGAAAGATTAAAAATAAACTAGGGGATGATCAAAGCACAAGACTGGACCAACTATTTCCATACAGTAGGTTGAACTAACTACACTTAGTGGCTACCATTAGCAGTCTCAACGACACTGACTACAGGCCAAAAAGTTTTATCAAATTACTTTCATCTGAACAACAACCAGTTAGTAGAAACCGCATGCACACATCCACAAAAGTCTATGAATCAATAAGGTGTTACGTTCCCTGTAATTACAGCTATATTAAATGTACACACACACACACACCTTGAACCAC
>JAVJGJ010000001.1:107134704-107149477 GCA_035590215.1 Microhierax caerulescens | reverse complement strand
CACACCTTGAACCACTGACATAAGGAAGCTGAAGATGAGGACGGGATAAGACCTGTTCTCTTCTGAGTTTTCTGCCTCCCTGCCATGTCATCTCAAGCTGAAGTAAGACCCACCCCTGTGACTAACATCCCCTGGGATCCTGCAGAGCAGAACAAGCGAAGCTCGGAATGGTCAGCTGCCATATTTATAAGTGCATATTTAAGCGTTATGCTACAGAGACCTCACAGAAATTACAGTTTGTCCACACTACACTAAAATATGTGATGGCTGTCAGTGTCATAGATAACTGTCTTCACGTGATAAGCCAATGTACTATGAGAGAATATACTCGGCCTTTCCTGCAAAGGGGAAGGGAACCTACTCACTGAGATTTCCATCTATCCGTCCTATTATTTCTCAGATTCACATTCAGAACAACTCAGTGAGTGACAGAGACTAGAAGGTATTCGGTTACACTAACCAGAAGATGCATCAAAGCATTTGCAGATCCTTAAGATGGTTCAAAAACGTACACAACTCACATAACAATACAGGCTTGCTTGTAGATTATTAGCATTAAAAATCAGTATACTTTGCCTGTACGAATGAAGTTTCAAGAAATCAACATATTCAACATCCTTCAACATCCATATTATAACCAGAGTTAAACAAATACCATATGAGCACAAAATGGAAACAACAAACAGATTTATGCATCCATCATCCTGTCTCTCTCCATTTCACCAGGTACCACAAGGCATGCTATGTGGACTCCTATGATGGCTAATAAGGCCGACAGGAATGCTGTCCTCCATTACTAATTATAAACAAAAAATTATTTGCTATTTGAGACATAAATATTGTTTCAATGTTATAGTCATCTGCTATACAACCCACTTAGCACAGTAAAATCTATAAAAACTTATTGTTAGTATCAAATGTAGCTACACCATGTATTTTTCCCCTAATAGAAAATACATGACACTTAAAAACCCCAAATAAACAAACCAGGAGACCAGTTATGGCACTTATGATCTTTAGAGCTGCACACTCCAACAGCAAAGACTATAAAGTGAATATTCAACACAAAAAACTACTGGTCCTTTGCAGGTCTTCTCACTCAAGTCAGAGCAGGAATAAAACTACCAACAAAAAAAAACCCACCACCAAAAAATAACAGCCCACCACAACATAACTTCATTTGGAAACTGCTATTTAGATATTTTTTTTAAAGCATCTGCATTGCATGCAGTGCAAACAGTTGCTAAATTTTAGTGTCATTTCCTCTGTCAGGATCTAATGCAAGAGCATCAAATAGATGGGGAATGAGTGTCACCATGCAACTGTCAAAAAAGGGAAAAGGGATTTTCTCTTACTTGCATATGGGTCAGATCCGGGGAGTGTATGAAGCTGAGATTTAAATTATCCTCTCAACACACTATTAAAAATTTCCTGAATGGCTTCCAGCTGACACTGAAAATTTCCACCACTATCATAAATATGGTAAGCTAGAACTATTGAAAGAACTGACTTTTAGGGCTTTTTTTTTCTTGTACTTGCAATTATGCCTGAAGTGAGAGTTAGATGGTAAGAATGCTTATAAAGAATGATTAGATGGTAAGAATGCTTAAAATATTGACTTTTTAAAAATTCTGTACAGCATTGAATGCTTGACCTAAAAGCACAACTTTTTTGGAAGTAGAAGACAAATCACTCCCCATTTTTGATAGACTCTGAATAAAAGCTTGTAAGGTAAAATAAAGTAAGCAAAATCACAGAATGCAAGTTGCTGCTTGTATGCAAACATGAAGTAGTCACTATTCCATGCATTTTCAGGGGGGGAAAAAAAAAGTTTTCTAGCATACAAACCAAAAATATCAGCACATATGAACTGTTTGTTTATAAACCACGCAGAGGAAACCTCAGCTGAACTTTCAGTATGATATAATATTGCCTGCTGGGCAGAGGAAGCTTCTTGCCTGACATATATTTGAGACATTGAAGAGGCTCTCCCAGCACAACATACAACTGCGTTCCCAGGCACACCACCACTTCATCAAGAGGACACCGCCGAGCACAGGAGGCTGAACTCCAGGCTGGTACATGACAAAATAAAATACCTGATCCATAACACTGCAAACCACCACCACAACATACAGAAATAGAGAACAATGTGAACAGTATGTGCATCATCCCAGTAGAAATTTTTTAAAAAAATTACTCTGAAATGTACTCTCTTCAGGCAAAACTGGTATTCTGCAATACCAGTGTATTCACTTCAGGCAACAACAGTATGTTGCAATACCCACTCCTCAAACCCGTGGGGATGGAACTGTGATGATTTTATTCTAAGCTGGTGTCAGAAGCAGAAGGGCTGTATAGCTGGTGGGGACGTATCAGAAAAGATGAAGAAGTCCCAGCATCAGAAGAAATGAATACTCATCATACCAGGCAGTGCTGATATATGTGACTTTGGGAATGATGCTACCCCCCCTTAAGAGAAGATAGAAATAACCTACTATATGTCCCATCATTTCATTTGCTGTTCACCAAAAGCCAGATGTGAGCCAGCCTGCAGTGGTGGGTCCTTTCTATAAGGGCACCGACAGAAGTCCTGTTGCCTTATCTGTAGTTCAGGGGCTCTGCAGCCAGTGCAACACTGCCAGACTCAGGATCGCCTTTTATCCAACCCTCTGCACATCTCAGCAAGCGGAGGGACACATGTTCATCAGGTTCTTCATGATCACTGGGAAAGCACATTCTTGATCACTGCACCCAATTTCTCCTGCCAGCAAACTTGTCAAAACTATATACCATCATCTTTTACTGCTTTCCAATTAAAAAAAAAAAATGCCCTGGCAACCCACCAAGTGCTGTGGATGTTCCTTAAAACCTCTTTTAACGTAGGCTCTGGTCCACCCCATCGACTCTTCTTTCCTGTTCTGACAAAAGCAGAGCAACTCTCAAGTGCCTTAACATGCACTGCACACATGGAAGATGAGTTACTCTCTGCTCACAGCAGAAGCTGGCCGTTTCCTTCAACAGCTAAAAATCAGCTTCCTGTCCATGTTCAATTACACAGCAGATGGTACATGAAGACAGTTGTATTCTAGGTGACTATCACAATGGAAAGTCTATCAGCATCTCCAAGCCTCTTGAAACAGCAATTTTAGTCACTTGATTCATGTGAAACCACATACCACAGACTACTTACGTACTTGGGTAAGCCTCTCCCACCAAGCTAACAACATGTTACTTTTTCTCCTCCTAGTTCTGCAATTTGGAAATCTTCCTAGAGTGGCAATTAAGAAAGAAAAAAAAAATATAACCCAGAAATAAAACAAGAAAAACCTGGAGATACAGCAAGTGGCATTTAGCTTCTCCCATGCCCTGCAAAAGGAGCAAGAGACACTTGGGAACATCTCCCTCTGAACCCTACTAACTCACTTTTACTGCTTAGTAGCAAGCTGCAGCTCAGACCATAAAATGCTAAGTAATGAACTTGCCTTTCTCTTAACTATCTTAAAATCATTCTTTTTGGTACATTTGTTCTCCACACTGGCTCCATTAAGGACTATCTGCCATTAAAAAAAAAACAAAACAGAGGTGCAGGTGAATGGCATTTTACAAGAGATTGTTAGAAAAATGTTTAATATTCAGAAAAAATCCAAAATGCTGTCACAAAACTGATTAAAATACCCTGAAACAGTGCCAATGACAAGCAGAACAAAGACACCTGAAATGGACTGAGAAAACAGGACTGTGGAAGGTAGCTGTGGACCGTGGAAAGCCCCACCAAGACACTGCTCTTTTCTATATTGCATTTCAGTCTCAAGTTTATGTACGCAAGATGCTCCTCTGCTTTCTGCCAGTCCCCAGGGGAAGGGAAAAGACAAGACTGCCCTGTTTTCAAGTCAGGAGCTGCTTCTGCTGCCAAAGCCTGAAGCAGGTGAGATGTTACAGCCATGCTGGACACTTGCATAACTTGTGTTATGACAGTAAGGAGCAATTCATGTGGTCTACGACCCTGCATATACCTGTGTAACAACCGTACTGCTCACAGCAAATGAACAGAGATCTTCTCAAACACAGAAGTTTGAAGCAAAGAATGGTCATCAAATGCTGTCCCCTGTATATCGTGCACACTCCCTCATCCATGTATTTCTAGAAGGAACAGATTATAAGGATAAGATGAATCCACACCTGGATATTATGGTGAATTCTGGCAGCTTTTTGTCTGTGTGAGCATTTACATTCAGACAGGCTTTTCTTCCCCAACACAGTAAATTCTTCCTCATCTGACAACAAGCAAGCCTATCATTCATTCCAGTAAGATTCCTTTTTTCAATTTCTTTTAAAAATGTTTTTGAGGAATGGTTCTATCCTGGAAAAACCTCTTTGCAGATTTTTTTCTTTCTTTCTTGATTCTCTACCTGTGTTGGGTTATTTTTGTTGTATTACACTACTTCACAGAATAGCCTCAGGAAGACACTTTTGAGTACTGCTTGCATTCCTCTTATACATCATGCACTTGCAAACTCTGTGGCTTGCTTTGATTTCCTCTCAAGATTCTGACACTAAAATGTCCATCATCAACCCCCTGAATTACTTACCCCAGCACACTTTCTGATCCCGCTGAGCTTGGTTGTTTACTTTCCAGGAATGTCACTAGCAAAAGGGTTAGAAAGCTAAGTTTCCCAAACCTCCATTAACAAGCCCAGGATCTGTCTTTCTGGGTGGGGCTGGGTATAAATATTTGTTAGGATGATCCACACCAGCAGTAAAGCCAACAGTGCAACAATTGTCCTGCACTTTCCATTTAAAACAAAATTGAAAGTGTTTTCTGTATTTCTGATTATTTCAACAGTCTTTCAAGTTTTCTCAGTAGTCGAAATTGGGTAAAAGCTTGCCAAACAGATATTCTGAACAAACTAAATTATTTTGACAAGTTACACATGCCAGTTATAAACAAACACAAATACACCTAACACTACCAGTACTCCTGAAAATACTAGTTTTGTCAATGGGCAATTTTTGTAACATCACGCACCCAAGAAACACCAAATCTACCACTGACTCTACTGCTTAAATAACACAAATAAAAGACATTACTGGTACAATTGAAAGAAACAATGCCAAAAAGCATCCTGTATTTTCTCTCCTATTTAAAACAAAACATGCCACAAGATCAAAAGTTAGTCCTACAGATTAACTGAAGAATAGCAATAGCCAGCATTAATTTCTTGAAGACTAACGTCATGAAAGTTCAAAAAGTACTAACCATACCCTGACATATTCAACACTAACATCTCCTGAATGTCTTTGCTTGCGATAGTTCTGGTACATTTATTAAGAAGGTCAGCTCTAAATTTAGTAATTCCTTAGGCTAGCAAAGCTATGAGGAAGGCAACTGGAAAAAATGAAATCTTCTGTCCCCCTTCTTTTGCAATTCATTAAGTTCACGGTCATTGCTAACTCTTCTCCTTTGCTATGTAAAGCATTCACATTAATACACATTCCGTAGCTGCATCACCTACAGACAACGCTCTGTGGGCACATCTGTTGGACAGAGCAGTGTACATTATAACGATTCTAGTGCAGGTGATGCTGTCCTGGCAAAACACTGGCCAGGAAGACGTTAGCAAGCAGCCAGCTGATGAGAGTCAATTAAGTCTAGAGGCAAAAGTACTGGGGAAACTCCAGCTGCCCATAAAAAAAAAAAATAATAAAAAAAAAAATCAGTCAGATATCCTAATGGGACTTGAGTTTAAAGAAACTTTTTCTTGACCCCTAAGCAATTTTGCCCCAGAACAATAAATATAGTAAACATAAGGAAATTAGTGATTTTGGATTCAGCATAATAACTCAGAAATAAGCTACTAAAGCTTACAATATAGATAATTACCCTTGAGAAAAGAAGTAATTAAAAAGTAGCAGTATCACACACAGTTTTAGAAAGGAGGCCTGCAAGGAAGCAATTCAAAGTCTTTCTGACCAGTAAGTAAAAAAAAATAAACCAAACCCGAAAGAAAATGTTTAAATTGGATTTGCAATTGAATTCACTGGAGTGCAGAAGAACGCTGGGATGGATGCCCACCCCAGCCAGAGGCTATGTCCAACCACCCCAGCCCACAGGTCACTCTTATTTGAGCAGTATGAACCTGGTGAAACTGAAGCCTGTAGGAAGGACCTAAGGTAGAAAATAAAGTCAAACAAAAACAGAAAAATCCAGGAGAATACTGGAGGATTCTGTGGGAATAGTCCTAAAAGACCAAACTGTGACAGCGAGAAGCCTCAGACTGTTGCCCAGCCTGATCCACTACTGGGCTGCAAAAAAGCCACACAGGAGAACAAGGGTACAGGGAAAGAAGGTAAATTATCTGCACAAAGAAGATGACTATGTATAAGATATGGTGCTGCCACAGACCACACATGAAGAAAGCTGGTCCTTCAATAAACTTGTAAGTTAAACATTACTGACCTATGGAGATGAATAAGTAGCTGCCCTAAAAGTCTGATGAAGCTCCAGAGTGACGTATACTTTTGTCATAACTGCTGTCCCTTTCCAACAGCTGCCAATTCAGAGACGCTCCCCACAATAGCTGCAGCCAAACTGAACAGAAGAATCAACTGAACTAATAATTAGTGGAAGTAACATGCTAATCACTTGGTGACTGCGATACGCTATGAACTAATAAGCCAAACATTTATGCACTAGACCGTATGTCATTAAGATAACAGAACAACTCAAAAGAATATTCAAAAAGAAGTGGGTAAAGTCTTGATACAAAATTATGGTGAGTATTAATTAGTCATAGGTGGAGAACAGAAGCATCACCTCTGAACTGACACAAAACTGAAAAAAGCAAGAGGTCAGGTATGTAATTACACATTTTGGGCAAGGGAAAAGACCCTTGCCACCAGTGTGACCACAGATACTGTGCAGATCCTGCATAGTATTTGCATTTAAGATCTGGAACGGGAGGGCAAGGTACATGACAAGTTTTATTTAGGGCAGTTGGCAGTACCAGAAAGTACACAGGAACCTTAAAAAACGGCATGAATGAGCAACAAGGCAGGAGGTGAAAGGTCAAAAAGTAAAGAACCATCAAGCACATATCCAGTCTTCAACTAAACTCAGGAGCTGAGCCTTATGCAGACAGCTCAAATAAAATAACTGGAAAATCATGCAAAGATAATGTCAGACTTTTTAAAACAAAACAAAAAAAAAACCAACACAAAGAATCAATAAGGGAAGTAAGAGAATTTCTGACAATACATTAAGGTGGTCTCTACCATAGTCTGCTCCTAGCTATTATTCTTCACTCACATCTAGCAATGGAGTAAAAGTACAATACAAAAAGGTCTCAGAAATAGGAAATAGTAAATGTCCAAGATGACAAACTAAGCTGGAAGAGAAAAGATGTATGAGTTAAAAATCATATATAAGAAGGCCATGTCAAGTGCTCAGATTTCAAGAAGGGGAGAGTCCAGAAAATGGAAGAACAGCGTAACAGTGAAGGAATTAAACCAATCAAGCTATAAAGAGCAAAATTAACCTGCAGAAATTACTGCAAGGTACCGAGCCCAAGGGATACAAACATTGCTTTTTAACTAGACATTTACATGAGTTAAGAACATCCACACAGACAGGTTAGCTAAGGTATCCCTGAACGCTCCTGGCACCTCTTCTGAAGCATCCAGTTGTTATCAACTGCTAGAAACTGCAGATAGGACCAGACAGGCAATGTGTTAGAATCCGGATGACAATTTTTATATTGCTATTCTTCTAGGGTCAAACAAGCATCATCAAAACACAACTTGTTATGAAAAAGGTCAATTTTGTTTAAGACAGGAGTTTATAAAATATATGACTACCATCATAAACACAAAAAAGGTTTATTGAAATGCCGCACAGAAATAATGAGCATGTATGTGACGGACTTTCCTCACTAGGCAAATGCAGAAATGCCATTTCAGAACAGATCACCAGTGAAAGATTATTCTGTTCTTTAGCAGTGACCAACCTAATGGAGCACACGGAAAATGTTGTTAGCAGTACACAAGGGTATACAGCTGCTTATTTAAGTTTGTAACTGAAAACAGGTTCAAAAAGGGGTTCAAACATACTTCAGCATCAAGAGTTTAAAACCCTCTACAACTGTTAAATCTGTTGTACCAGATTATCTGTACCCATAAATGGAGTACCTTTACCGAGCAATTATTTCACACATTTCTAGAGCCCATGAGCACTTCCTTTGCTGCCGGAATTCCTCAAAGTCACAGCAATTTGTTGTCCAGTTTTACTCCAGCTTAGGTTGAGTATTTATTTTTCCTGTCTCCACGTGACTGAGAAGAACAATTTTTTAAAACAGAACACAGCAAAGGGATGAGTCAAACAACCAAAAGCAAACAACAAATCAAAAAACACCTTTTTCACTATTTTACCTACTTGAAGAAATGCTTCTCTAGTGGGTTCTGCAAGGTCTAGATTACTTCTTTTTATGCCTTTCACTTAAAAAATACTTTTCAGTATGTATTAAGATAACAAGCATACCCTTTTAATTTGATGATTTTTATCTGCTTTTATGGGGAAAACAGTGATTTAACATAAAAAACAATTTAGGTAGCAGTGGATCAGATACAGAACATGTCTCAATTGGATAGTTCAGAACATAAGACTGAAGGTCCTATTAAGTCCTGTTCCTGCTATTGTAAGCAACTATATAATAGAATCCAATTATCAAATAATAACCAATGCCTGAGAACTTCTCAAAGCCACTACTCTGATTACAAGGCTGCTCCAGAACCCCACTCCTATTTTGATTAGGAACCAATTTAAGATTAAGAACTGATTAAGACTGAATTACAGTTTGTATTTATTATTCTTCAGTTTACAAATACCTTTGCCATAATGTTAATGCTTCTTTCTGTGTGGTCTGTTAGGTTGGTCACTCCTGACTTACTCTCTTTCCCATACTGTCTTTAAAGCTTAAACAATTTTCTTCACTTTTCAATACTGAATGATAAGCACAAGTACAGAAACATAATACACATCCCCTTAGCCTGTTAGCTGAAAAAAAGCAAGCCAGTTTTGCCTGCCTTTATGACACAGGAGAAAGAATAGGTTTCCCAGACCATCCTAGCAGCCCTTCCTCACATCTGTCCCAAACTAAGGCACTTTTTTGTTTGTTTTTTAAAACATCCCTGACCAGAATTCTCCATATCTGCTTAATTCCTGGACAAATCACTATGGTACCAATGGTTATACTTGAGTCTTCTGCATCTTTCCATTTCTAACTGATAAACAACATCTTTATATTTCATATATTTTTACATATATTATATATTATTGTACATTCATTGTTACTGCATGACCATGCACTTTGTCCTGTCCTATTTATGTCTCTATTACTGCAAATCCTCCAGCTCATTCAGTCCTCCCAAGTGAGACTCCAGTCCTCCCCTCCGGACTGACGATGTCTCTCAACTTTGCCCCAGCAAATTTTATTAAAGTAGTCCTTTGACATGTACATCAAGATCAAAATGCCATTTAAAACTATCTGAAGATTGGTCTTTGAAAACTATCAGCAGTTTCCCTCCAGCCCACACCTCCTCATTCAACAGCACTAACTCACCTTCCTGTACCAGTCCCTAAACCATCACACACCATCCTTGGCTTTAAGAAATCTCCAGCATGATGCTGTGTCCTGTGCTGTACTGACATTCATCTACATGAGGGGAACTGTACTTGCGGTGCTCCTCCAGCCTGGCCACTGTCTTGCTCCATCAGCTCTCCAGCAACCCTCTCCTGCTGAGGACAGTCGCCCTCAGAACCCACCTGTCCCCAAGCACGGGAAACGCTGTACAGGTAGGTTTTAAATCAGAAGGCATGGGTGGGCACACAAAACATATCCTTGTTGCAGACGGGGGAAGCGAAGGGAGAAGTGTGCAAGAACAATCATCCTTCCCACACCTGTGCTGATGGCTGCCCCACATTCCTGCCTGACCCCAATATGCTCTTGCTCCCCATCACCTTCCCCAAAACTGCTCTGGCATCACCAAGCTGCTGTAACGAAAGCAATGGCTTCTGGCAAAGACATATGAAATAGGTACCAGCTGCACTACCCTATCTAGACATCTAGATGGGCACCAACAGCGAGCAGGGGGAAACCGGTGGTGTGACCCTGGGAACAAGTCACCACCCGTGGCTCAGCCAGCCCTGGCCTCCGAACAAGGGGGAAGGAGGGTGCCAGAGCAGAGGGCAGGCAGCAGCAGCCTGCTCCCATCCCACATGCTCACGGTCCAGCTGGTCAGCGCAAGTGCACCAGTCCTGCACTTCCAGCAGCTGGGTGGGAACACACAGACCTCCCCGTCCTGGCACAGAAGGGAGGTACGTGGTCTGTTTACCCAGAAAGTTTGGGCACGTCTGCTGAAATTCCATAAACCCGAAAGATTTATTGTAGAGGCTCTGACGTCACCTTCACACAGAAACAGACATCCCGGCAGTGAGATAGGAGACTGAAGCAGGAGAAATTTGTAGCGGCCTGCTTCCCAAATGCAGGCAGTCACAGGTTTGTGTGCTACATTACAGCTGTTCCATTTGCTGACATCTTATCTCTTATGTACTTATATACCCATTACCATAGTAACCAAATTCCTCAGAACAGAAAATGTAATTTTTGTATCTAGTGTATTAGAACAAAATTATTAAGTTTACAAAGGCAAGCACTCCAAAATTAGAAAGTGTCAGAATCCTGACTGCCATCTCCCTTGCCACCCATCTTTGCTCGCTGCCTCCCTTTCCATCTCCCAGGCTCCCAAGTCACCTCTCCTAAAAACCTCCAGCTCCATTTCTCCACCAGCTGTAGCTCCTTCCTCTCTGATCCCTCTGCAGCCCCAGTTTCCCTATACTTCTGTCCTGACGTATTCTTATCTCTTCTCTCTCATCTGACTTTTATACCTCCTGCATTCACACCAGGCATTTTCCTCCTCCACACTGCCTGGGTGCTCTCCAGGAATGATTCACTGAACACAGGACAGAGATTCCAACAGTGTAGGAACTGGAAACGAGAGGAGCCTCTCTCTCTCTTGCAGGGAAAAGTCCTTCTGATCTCCCATAGCCCAGGGCTGGAGCACCTTCAGCTGCTCTCTGAGGATAACTGCCTGCTCAGCACCAGGAGCTGCAAAACGCCTCAGCAATGCATAGTGCTGGTTTGCCCTCTTATTACCCTTGTACAATCGCTGTAAAAGCAGGTCCCACCAAGGAATAAGCCCCTGTTCCAGGAGGTGTTTTGCAAAGACAAAGAGAGTCTCCATGTTGATGGAACTTGTATAAAACAAATTAACCTTTACTTGCCTGTATTATTACATATCTGTCACTAGGAGGAAGACACATGCACGGAATGCTCAAGTGCTAGTTTTCTCTCAACAGCAGTATCTGCAATCACTACAGAAGTGAAGAGTGGAATCCACTGGAGTGGAACATACCCAGTAAATTCAGCAGATCTCTCCTTAGAGAAGGTTTACTAAAAAGTCCATCAAATCACAGACTTAGGCATCCTGTTGCTTTCCTGCCTCTCCACTAGAAAGACAGGTTAAGTAGATACATCATTCTGCACACACAGAAGGTAAATGACTACATCTTTTCTCCAAAAACCTGCTCTAAAAAAATTATCTGGCTCTTTTCTGGTTTTGGCAGTATTGCTAATTGTCCTGAATACAAGGGATGAAAGAGGTAGGTCAGCATCTGCACCTGAAGCAAATACTTGGAACAATTCAGAAACCAGGGCCACAAAGCAGGTTTTAATGCCCAAGGTCCATTCTACCCAGGTTGATTCTTACTGAGAGTATTTTAAAAGTTTTTTCTCCTGTACACCACCTCTCCAGCTCCCAAGCAAGAAATACAGCACTTTCTTCTGACCTGGAGAGAGAAGGAAAGCGCTTAAATCGCTTGAATGTACCTAATAAGCATTAAAGAATTTTAAGGCTGAAAAGGCAATTCAGCTCAAGTAGGAACACATCTATCCTAAATTTGACATAAAACTGTAATCGGAAGTTGGTCTATTCCAATAGCACAGATCCAAACACCTTTATATTTCACAAGTTCTTTGTGTGCTCACACACAAAGCCGCTTAATCCAGCTGTTCTCAGCAATCATTCACAAAAGCAAATGAATGAAAAAGAAACAATCAGCAACCATTTCCCCTCCTACCCTTTAGCTGAGGTGAACAATAATTTGATTGCTTCAGTCGATGGACAAAACTATTTTCTGTGCCTTTAAATAAAAGGTTAATTGAGATATGGTGGAACCTGCTTTCACACTTCTGCTTTCTGAAAACAAGGTTGTCCTGCCTGTTTCAAGGACTCTGGCCACAGCTTTCACATGAGCTGAGGCAGGGAGCTGCCAACAGGTGACTTTTCCAACACTGATCTGATCTTTGAGAGACATAGTAAAGGCACAGCATTGCAAAGAAAAAGCCAATTAAAATAATCTTACACTTCTCCTTAAGCATTCACTGCTGGCAGGGATTGAGCTCTAAGGCCTTTGTCTTAGCCAGCACAGCAGCCTGCACCTTGCTGGATGGCAGCAGAGGCTGCTCCGAGCAGTCTGTGACCCGAAGGCAATCAGTGATTTGGTTGAAGCTAAGCCATGCTACTCAGAGGCCGGTAACTGGAGATGATAGAAGCTACTACCCAGAGCAACAACCACATGGCACAGCCAGAGCCAGATCAAGCTGTATGGATCTAAAGGGCTTCCTTAAAACAGTCTGCAAGTATGTGACATAGGGGTCTGGCTCTATCCAGATAAGGAAGTAGTGCAGTGCCAGGAGACAAGGATGGTCACAAAAACAGCCGCAAGAGAGCAGTGAACAGACCTTGCCAGGGGGACATTAAAAATTTTCAAAAATAAATCACCTGCTGGTTTGTTTTGGTGTTGGGTTGTTGGTTTTTGTTTGGGGTTTTTTTTCCAGAAACAGGGCTTGGTATTCTTTCTCCATTTTCATTTTAGTAAATGGATAACTTGCACAAAACACTACACTTTTCTTACATGACACCGCCCAGACATCCTCTTATTTCCCTGGAGAGTTTATCAAGCATTTTTAGACAAAACAAGTTGGCTGCATTAGAATTTCTATACTGCCACCATATCTGTCCAGTTTCCCCTAAAACAGCCCTCTTCCTTACAGTATTGAAGCACCTACCTTATATGCAGCTATGGCTGCAGTGAACTAGACCATACTCTGAGGCAGAAAAATTTGCATCACTTTTCACTTAAAATCTAAGAAAACTCATAAACTCTTAAAAAGAGCACATGAGAAGACAATCGGTTGTTACCTAAAATTCAGCTTAATGACAGCTAGGCATCTTTTGACTTCATCATGTCACAGATACTTTATACTAAGAAACTGAACTAGAAATTTTGTCCTGGCAAACAGCAGAAGCTTTAACAAAGAGCTGTTCCTTTTGGGATGGAAGTGATGGTTTGTACCAGGGTTGATGGTATTTAATTGCTGGTGAAACATAAAATGAAATCATCTGTCTGAAATAAAGACCATTCATTCTGAAACTGAAATATCATCGGTCTGTGGCATTCAAGTGTATAGTCCATACAGTTTGAGGAAAGCAGATCGCAGCTCAGAGCGATGGTTTCACAGCCTGCAGAGAGAAGACGACTGCTCTGCATGACTGACATTGGCCCACTGTGTCAACTCAACAGGATGGAGAAGACCACACCTATGATGTCTCCATTCACAGGTTCTTTGGCATTTCTCAGGCCTTATGCTGGATCTGGAAGAGTGTGGAAAGACCAGAGCTCTGGTGACTATGGGCTGCTCCATCTCCCCCCACCCCGCCCCAGCACCCCTCCCATTTTCCAGCAGACGGCTCAGCCCAGGCGGCGCAGGCAGGGCTTGCCCCCCAGCAAGGTTTGGGGAGCCGTCTGCCCCCAGGGCATCCATCCATCTGTCCATCCGTGTGTCCTTCCCCAGGAGATGAACACCAAGGAGCGGTTCAATGCCTCTGCCCGCATCCGGGTGAATGTGCTGGATGGGGATGACCAGTACCCCCAGTTCCTGCCCTGCACCCCCCGCACCCACCATGGCCTCACCATCTGCACCAGCCCCGTCTACACTGCCAACGTCACAGAGGGCCAGCTCCAGGTGGGGACATGGGGACACAGGGGCTGGGTGGCCAGGTGGGGGGAGTCCTGTGGGGCTGAGCTGGCTGTGTCCCCCCCACCCAGGGGGGTCCCCTGAGCTTCAGCCCTGGCTCTGTCTACGCTGAGGATGGGGACAGGGGCTTGAGGGCGGCCATCACCTACTCCCTGCTGGCAGGTATGGGCATGGGTGGGCCCGGACATGGGTGGGCAGGGTAAAAAGACATAGGTGGGCATGGGTGGGTGGGTGGGTGGGCATGGGCAGGGACACCCAGACACGGGTAGGAAGGTACATGGGCAGGTGTGGGTGGGCATAGCTGGGTGGGTATGAGTGGGCATGGACATGGGTGGGCAGAGCTGGTGACAGTGCCTGGGTTAGGGGTTCACAGGGCAGTGCCCTGCTGCACCCCCCGGTCCTTGGCAGGGCAGGCAGTGCCGGGGGGGTCTGTGCCAGAGGGTGGGCGCAGGCACAATCCAATTGCCGGGATCCAATGGGGCCTCACAAGTGCAAATTGTATAAAGGGATTGAGTGGGGTGGTGGGGGGGGGCGGCTAATCTCACCCCCCCGTTACGGGGGGGGGCTGCAGTGTGATCGGGGGGGGGGGCACAAGCTGGCACACCCCAGGGTACTCCAGC
>JAVJGJ010000001.1:107121604-107134604 GCA_035590215.1 Microhierax caerulescens | reverse complement strand
CATCTCCCCCCACCCCTCCCCAGCCCCCACCCCCTATCTTCACTACTTTCTCCTAAAAGGATATTATTCAACTGCCGAAATTCACAATGTCACATCTGACCTATACTTTTATTACCAAGGCTTAAAAAGCACATGATATTTGCCAAGTACTTAACAGAGTTGCAGTAAACAGTCTTACCTTACAAACATGTAAACTATGTGACTAAAAGTTGACTTGTCTGAGACCACACAAGTTTACAGCAAGAACAGAAAGGTCTGACATCCCATTTCTTACGCCAACTATTAACTACATGGACTCAGTGTTTCTTTTCCAAGTTTCACCCAGTGTCCAGTCTATTAAAATACAGAGAAATATTATTTACCTGATTTTATAATCTTACATCTCAATATAACTTACATTTATCACAAGACAGTGTTTAAACCTTTGCAGAAGAATGGCTAGGTCAGTGAATAACAGAATCATAACCGCCAACATCTTTCACCTCGAGACTCCCAGCCTGCACACAACCAGAGAGCACGGGGGCTGAAGGCTGTCTCTGCTCCAGTGGCTGTTTAGAGGTAGATGTTATCAAATCCCTTTCACGTCTGTTTAGATTGCAGGAGACAAGCACCCACATTGTACAGGAGGAAAAAAAACACCCTTACATCGTTTTGGCAGCCACCTATTGGAAGGGGCACAGGGAAAGAAGGAGCTCCTCACCCCTAGAGTCTGCCTGTGAAGGGCACTAGTAGGGTGTAACAGTAGAATAATATAGGAAATTTCTGCACTATTGCAGTCTGTACTGCACCTACTCTAGGGACAAATAAAATTCCAATCTCCACAATCTCCAAGGCTGTCAATCTGACACCTTTTGTGAATACTAAATTCACACATACAAAGAACTTTCTCCTTTGTAGGTTTTGAAACATCTCACACGCCTTTTCCTACTGGTAACTGAACAAGCAGCATAATTTCATACCTGGCAATTTGAAGCCTCTTTTTCAGCAGTTTGGAATAATGGATTATGCCTTTTGTTTGTCAGTAGGAACAGACAAATAAGAGGGGAAAAAAAACAGTAAAGTTTTCCTTTATTAAAAGATCTATTTGCTGACTGCTCTTGTTGGCTAATAAACAAAGGGAAAGTCAGGTGTCCATTTTACAAATTCTAAGGATCTTGAATTTTTGAGCTGGGAAAGTAGGACAACCTCCTGATACCTTGGGCAGATACACCCCTAACAACCAACCAGCAAAAAGCGAGAACTGCTCCTTCATCATGCATGCAGATCACCCATGCTGCCCAGCTGGACAGGGAGCTACTGAGAACTCAACATGCCATGCCAGAAAAGAGTATTTACTTTTTGTACACAAGCTATAAAGAGCAACCAAGAAGTAATTAAGTTTCCTGAACACAACGGGGCAAAGAATATCAGCTCCAGTGTTCCTCACTGCCCAGAGTTCTTACTACAACTGGACGGCTTCTCAGAGACCACCAGCCTGTCCTCTCACGACCAAACACAGAGCTGATAGCCTCTCAACACCTGAAAGTGCCTCTCTGCAGATTATTTTGCAAAGTCATGTTGAATGAGGGAGTATCCAGAGCTCCAGCCTGAGAAAGAATAAACCTATACACATCTAAACGAAGCGTGCTCAGGATAGCTAACAAGCCACGTAAAAGCCAGCTGCTGCTAGGCCACAGAAGGGCTCCCGTAAAGAAGGAAGAACTCGGATACGCTCTTACGTTAAATTTCACAGGCCTGAACAAAAATCAGCCTGGTTGTATCAGTCCTGCAGTTGGTTTTGGCTGCTCCCCTGACCCTGGCCACAGCCCAACAGCAATCTTGGTGGAAGGCCGCTGTTAGTACTACCATGATATTTGTATAAACATCTCAAGTATATGGGACAGTTCCCTGGTAGAAACCAGCACAAACATGACAAGGAGTCTCTGTGCAGTACTTATTTAGGGATCTCCAAAACAGTAAAAACAGAGAAAGGTTACATTAAAAGGGAAAAGATCCCTGAAGCAAGCAGGACTTAGGTATTTATAAAATACCCCTATATTTGCATCTAGCACGTAATATACATCACATCTGCCAGGCAGGCAGGCAGAAGTTATTTTTGAGAACTTGATAGTAAGAACTGAAAAGAAGTAACTGTGCTTCTTCTGCTCCCTTTTTTCTACAAAGCTAATTCCTGTTGTATAAAGTCAGCTTGAAAGCTCCTTTCAAAGAAAAAAGGGGAGGGAGGAGAGGAAGAATCAGATCCGCTTGTTTTTTGTATTTGACATTCAGGTCTCGTCCCCCTGTTTTGTTTTCCTGGAGGACGCGGCGGCGCAGACCTCGCAGAATGATGACATCACACCTACAAAAAAAGCAAAACCCAAACAGGAGGGAAGCAGCTCTCCCTCAAACAGCTCGGAACAACGCTCCGCTGCTGGCTCTTTCTTCCCTTCTGGACAACTCAAAACTCAGTGTGTCCAGGGGCAAAGGGTTATTCCTTGCAGACCCCTGGCCCATGAGAGCAGCCCACCAAAATGGGAAAGGCAACAGCCTCCATGCTTTCCAGGCCAGGCAGAACCAAGTTAAAAGGTGGTTAGTTACTGTTCACCTACAGAACGTACCTTGCATGCTACATTGTTTTATGCTTGTTTATGCCTGTTTTATTATAGGTTTCGAGTTAAACAGGCAAATGGCTTTTACCATGATGAAAAAAAGCAAATCATAGCCTGTTTAAATCACTGTAAATTGGAAACTGCTCTTACTTAAAGGCTTTATAAAGTTATTTCTTCCATATGAGTTAAGCATTCTAAGCAGCATCTTTCCTGCAGAGCATACACATGCTACACCAGAGACAGAGGAACTGCTAGATGTGTATGCATGCAGAAGGTAGCACTGTAAAGGGAAAAAAACACACCTCTTGCAGTGATAACCTTGTCTGTATTTATTAAAACTCAGGAGAGGCCCATGCTAGAACATGTGCACTGACTGCTCCATGTCACAGGGAGATTTATCTTTAATGTAATACCTGAACGCAACACATTAACATGACTGGCAAGCTCAGAAACAACAAGTTTTAAGTGAGAAATACTTGCAAAATCTTGGAAACAAATCTCCAGCATGCTTCTTGGAGAATCAAGACACTGAACTAGATGGTACACAACCATCTTCCTTGCTCCTAACAATTTACAATTTAAACAGCAACAACAAAAAACAGCAAAGAAAAAAAAAAAGGAGAATTACAGAAGGAGAAGATACTAAATACCCAGTGGTCACATGGTTCCACTGATAGCTCCCAAACTGCAGAATGGTGACCCATCATTCAATAGCTCTTTGCTGTGATTTTTTTGGTAATTAAATACGAAATTAAGACAACTGCCATCTCTACCTCATGCACAAGCTAATCGGTATTAGCAGTCTGTTCAATTCAGACAGAATACTAATAATTTCTCAACGCAGAAAAACAAACATAGCCTTGCTATTAACTTCGGGACAATGCCCCAACAATAACATCAACTAACCAAGTATTGTTCTCAGATTTTGTCCAGAAAAAATTTTAACAGATTCCATTGTATAAGGTGTCTCCCACCTCCCCAGAATTTACAAGTCCTGTATGACTATTCATCATCTACTTTGAGAAATTCTGGCATTACAAATGGGTGATTTCAGATAAAATCCAATTACAGACTTCTGTGAAGCAGCTGAAGTTTTCTAAAGCGTTTGTCTTTAAGACTTTGAACAGTGAAATGGTAAGACACTGGAACATGCTATCTAAGTGTCTCAATCTCCTGCCTCAGTGATTAAAAGAAAGAAAATGAGACAAGCAACTGCCATTAAGGAAGCATCATAAGGAGGTGGTAACTCCACTCAGAGAAGGAATTTTACTCATAGGTTTGAAGTCTGAGATCTGTTATATCAGATGGGCCCAATGAAGCATGCCGAGTCCTGTTGGGTTAACTCTGGAGACCAGTCAGGACAGACGGACAATGACCATCTCTGTAATTTTCTGTTTATATATTTACAGAACGTATTTTAGTGGTGAGACTGTATGTGTCATGTCATTAGAAATGCTAATCACAGGCATGAAATCACATACAGAAAACCCCTAAATCAGCAGGTGCTCGATGCCTCCAAACCAGAAAATAAGCAGACAAGTAGAATCACAACTCACACCATACTCTCCTTCCACTCATGCTGCTCCATACCACTCATGCTAGTCCATATCATCCTTATTTCCCCAACATCTATGTAAATAGGTAGGTAGGTTTTGCAATGCACATGAAAAACAGGTATGAACTATTTCAAACCAGCACTGGTAGTGTTAGTTCCAAAGCTGAAAGCAGATCTCGAAGAAAACTTGCTAAATTTCATACTCCATGGTTGTGGCAACATGGAACAAAAACCCCTCAGAAAACCAAGGTCCCAAAATATTTAGCACTTCCACACAGGTACTCAAATTTCAAGGTTTTTATGCTTTTTGGATTATTCAGTTTAAAAATAACAAGACTGAAGCAACAAAATCCTTAGTTTTACTATTTCCTGGTAAGCCCCAGCAATTTTACTGCATAGATATGCTTTAAATGAATACCAACGCCATAAACCTCTCTGCAGAGACAAAGTAAAATCTAGAACAGATGAAAGTTACTTGTGATGAGCCAAGCAATGGCTCACTTGGCAATGCTTACAGATTCCTGACAGGTTACAGAGGCTCAAAGCTCTTCTTCCTTGCTAGTGCATCAGGTGAGAATGTTTTCAGCTTTTTAAAGAAAACAGCAGTATGCATTTGCATTACACAATAACGAGACCCTTAAGAAGATGTGAGATTCAGCTGCAGTAGGGACTGCACAAACAAGATAAAACAATGCACTCTGCCTCGACAGATCTCCATAAAGATGTCCAGACAATCCCCAAGTCTTGCAATTATATATGCTCAAAAATATTTTTTTACTTAGGTGAGCAGTCCCCAGTTATCCCTACATGTGACTGACTCCCAAAATGAAAAATTTAGATTGCTGTTCATCAAGTTCAGTGACTGATCTACAATGCATTAAAGGCCCATTTCAGATTTATTTAAAAATGAAAACAAAAATCAGCAACAAATCACATCACAGTAACATATTACAAACTTCAAGATCTAGCCAGCTCGTTCATGAACGGCATCAAATTGCCATTATGATAAGAAAAAAACCCCCAATTGCCTGAATTATCACTAGGGCAGCCAGACTTTCGGGAAGAGATCTGGGACAGCGCTGCTCCTGAACTTTGAGGTCTGTGCTGTTCCACCGCATCCCACAGACAGTGCAGTATCGCATACACTTCTACTTTACAACCTAGAAGGCACTGCAGTCCAGCTGGTCAGATGTTAATTAGGGACCAAGGAGACAAAGTTTTCTACCTCTGTCACCAGCTATGCTGAGCAAATCACTCTTCCACCTGTACTTCAGTATCCCTGCCTTATAAATGTGAAAAATAAATACGCATTCATCATCCTTTTAAAATACCTTGACATTTATGGATGAAATTCAGAACTCAGAATTACTATTATTATTCTGCCAACTCAGAGAAAAGTATAAAAACATCACATGTGTAAGAGAATCTTTCTGTATTATAGCTTACTTAAATTTCTATTTGTGTATTAGTATTTCATTTCTCATCATATTAATATTAACGATCGCTGTTTCTATTTAAACATAAAAATATTTGTAATACCTACAAGAAGCATAGTGATTATACCAATTTATAGTCACTACAGCAATTAATTTTCAATACCAGAGAGCACAATAGGAAGACTATTCAATAATGATCACACACCCCAGTGCTGGACCAGCCACTGTGGAAAGACTCCAGAGCCCTGTGCGATGGCCTGCCTGCACAGCCACCCACAATTACCATTTCCTGCCACAGGGGAAAATACAAGATACTTAAAATAATGTGTAAATTCATATATCCAAGACATAGGGTGATTTTAAGAAAAAGCACCTACCACTAAAATGTTCTGGAAAATGTAGGGACTTTTCCAAAATACTTTAAAAAATAGCGTACATCAAAAATGGCACGGCAAATCTTTTTCAATAAACTAGCAAATAATTATGTTCAAGTTCTTCATGCTTTTGTGACAAATTATGAGCTAGTGAAGGTAAACCACGTTCTTTATAAGTACACTATTTTCATGTTAGTCTAGTATCCAAAGCACTCTGCTTGTTATTGTCAAATCAGGAAGAAATCTTTTGCCCAGTCCTGTTTTTGCAAACAAATTTAAAACATCAGTATTGCAACAAAATCAAAGCTAATGGTGAGGATGGGAACTTGCTTCTTCCGTAACATTTTATTTTGGATAAAAAGCATGCATATTGACCTCTTCTTAAGTACAGGTTATCTTAGTGTTTGCAGCCCTGCGCTCTGCCTTTCCAGTCAGCATCAGACTGAAATTTTGAAGACTCTGGTCAGTTCAGGACTGCTGCACAGGTTAATTGGTAAGAATGTGGTAAACTTCTGAGCTAGCAGCTCACAGCAACATCTTCTGAGACTGGGAGAAGGAAATACCTCCAGTGACTGTCATACAATCAACTAAATTCAGACCAAACATCCTCACAAAGCCCTCTCCACTGGCATGTGCTCCTTCTTGTATGGCTCTGGGCACCTGAAGTGGCTTTTGGAATGGAGATGCTCTAGGATTCCTTTGCCTATGTATTGTGTCAAATGAAGGAAAAATAATATTCCATCCTCCACGAAGGACAGATGATCGGCATTCAGATGGGTTTGCCTGCATTCTTGCTGCAAAACGGGCAGGTCCCAGCAAGAATTAACAGGAGGTTCTACCACACACCCCCAGCCAGAGACTAACCTAGTTTTAAATACTTCAAAGCATGGGTTAGAGGGGGTTTTGCGTGGAAAGGGAAGGAGGAAAATTATGCCAAAAACCCAGGTAAGAGTTCAGGGTTTGCCTATATAGCTATTAACCTATAATAAAAATGGAGCTTGGCATTCTTAGTGAGGCACTGCCTCTGAAACGTATCATTATTTCCTTCCCAACTTTGATACACACTTCTAGAAGCCAGCATGAAATTTTGTCAGGCCTAGGTTGCCCTCTTTTTTAATTAAAGTGGCAAACCTTCATAAAAACCTCGAACTAGGAGCCTGCCTGCATACCGGTATGTAGTGAACAAGTATAAAGTGGAGTTTGTAGCAGCTCAGCTGATGCCAGGGAAAATCATATCACTGCAACACAGTTAGTCTTTATGGTGGTGAAACCACATTACTCCAGTTAGTCCAGTACATAATTCTCAAGACAAGACTTCGATGTGCAGAGAGTAATAAAAAAAGCTCAAGGAGATGTGGGAGGGCAGTGGATTTAAAGGCAGAAGACCATGTGCTGTGCTCCGTTTGACCCTTGAAGAGGCAGACAGCTTACCTGGATGCACAGGGCCAAATCATACATAAATAGATTTCAAAAGCAAAGTTTAACTAGTTTGCTATCTAGGCCAAGAAACAATTCTGGAACACATTTTAACACAGTTTAATCGCATCGCATCACGGCTGGCCCAGAACTGATTTTAACAACTGTCAACTGCTCTTTGGGACAGGCAAAGCCAGAAAGCAAAGATCACTGCGTAGTTTACAAAGAACACAGGGACAACCCAAACATTCAGAGCAGCAGCAAAGCAAGGCACATTCAAATCCCATGATCTTTATTCAGATTGGGTTACAAGGAAGTGGGAACTGGGAGGAGCTAATGCTAGTGACAACTGCAAGCCAGAACTAAGGAAGAAACACGTTGCGCTGCCACCGGGACACAGCTTGAGAAAACTTAATAACTGATGGAGAAAGTTCCTGCGCTACTTACTGTATACCCGTGGCCTATTTGAGAAACAGTGTTAGCAAAAATAACCTCTCCTCTCATCTCCTTGGCTGGGGGAGGGAGTGCCAGTCACCAATTAAAAGGGGACTGAGGCGGGAAATAAGAATTGCATACTAAGAAGGGGGAGGGAGGCAAGAAGTTAACAAACATGTGCAATACCACATGCAATTCTTTCCAAGAAATCCCAATACAACAATTATCTGGGAACGGGCTCATGGGTCTGTTATTGCCTTTGAGTAGTGGTATGTCAGGGAAGAGGAAGGATTGCTGGATGCTTGGAAAACAGACTGAACACATGGGTGAGGAACAAGCCAAAAACTGTTACAAGAAATGTTCCCTACCCTTTCAACATACTTGCATTCGCATATTCCACTTTCCCATGCTCCTGGATCCCAAAGCTTTCCGCAGGTTAGAAATCAGCCAGACCAGAATGAACTGACGCTGAACCAGCAATGCCAAGAGAGGGACCTATCCTAAAGGACCTAACCTCTCAAAAACTGTGCCTACTGATGTTCAGTGAATGGCAGCAGACTAAAGGGAAGAAAAAATGTTTTTGAAGTTTAGCTGAATTAAGTGAAAGGCTGAAAGCAACTTTATCCACACTTTAGGAATTCAGGTATAATACACATTGGCTTTTGGTCTACACGCCATAAGCAAGAATCTCGGAGATTAACATTACAATCAAAATTTATTTTTCAAACATGGCTTGACATAACTGACACGCAACAAAAGCCTCCAACTAAATTTACAGGCACCACTCACCCACATTCTGATAGAAGGCTGCCCTGTAAACACGCTACATTTGATGAGCGTAGGAGAAAACTGTTTTTATAAAATTACATCTCACTCTAAAGAAAATATTTGCATGGCTGTAGCCAGGAGTGTAATAAGGGTCAGTGGAAGATCACAGGCACAGAAAACTGCAGAGCCTGCCAGTTTTAGAGTTCTGTGATTTTTACTTCTTTCCTCAGGATCTAAGCTTTCCCCAAAACAAAACATTTCTAGCCTTTTCCATTCTAAGGACAATATTCAATATGTAAATCTCATGCTGCCACCCCATCCTGACCCCTAGAGAAAAATCAAACCTGTTTCTAGCCAAGCAATACAATGGGCAGAACTATTAGCTACTGTCCACTCCCATTAAGAAGCCATCATCACTGTAACTCATGTTGGGATTGTCCTCAGCGTACCCCTCCTCTCTAAGCTACATTGTAGGTGTATAACTCTGCACATCCAGGCCCAGCAAGCTCTGATTAAACTGGAGAAACTTTCCTGCTTAGACAAAACTTATTACTGTTTTGGCAATTTCATGGTATATTTACAGTGGCTACCTTGCTTTTTCCTCTGGCAAAGAAACCAAGATTTAGCAGGATGTAAAAAACCCTACAAAAATAATTGTCAAGAGCAACAACGCACTGATTTCTGACAAAGTATTAAAAGTTCTCAATGGCTTTCCTTTGGTAATTAAAAAAATACCATCATTCCAACAATCACCAAACACTTGTTCAAAAACTGCTTTAAGAAACCACATCTGGAGCACCTGTTGTGGTGTCTGACACCCTTTGTGTTTCTAAGGGCCTTCAGAAAGTATTTCTTCCTCCAAGTTTTGTACTGTAAATGAGCACTTAGACAAGGCAGAGGGAATAGTGTCTGAAAGCCAACTGTGCTTTTAAACAGCTTGCCATCCTCTCCTCCCGCTTTGAGCGCACTTTCCCCCCTCAGACACTATGCACTTCACCTCTGATTGTTTTTATATTTTAAGTTCTACTTTCACAGGAAAGACTCTGCTTCCCAGCTCTGCACAGCTGAGCTCCCTCTGGAACTTCTCATGAGGGTATTAGTGGTTTTCTGACCCTTTATCCGTTGGATTTTTTTCTAGCCTCTCCTCCACATATAAGTCAATGTATGATGAGCAACTCCTCGGCACATTAAAGAACAATAAAAACAAAAGAATCCTGAAACCTAACTACTAAAAGTTTAGGAAAAAATGCCACCAACCATGGCTATGTCCAAACATTTCTCTTTGAACGAGCTGTGGTTCCATGGCAGCACAAACGGATCTAATCGCTGGCTGTCATGGTGCAGCAGCCCAGTCCCTTGGGCTTCTCTAGCAGCACCTAACTGTGCACAGAGCCACTTCAGATCACCAAGCTGACACAAAACTTGCATTTTTCCATACGTTAGCTTCGGCTCAGTGAAGGATTAAGGGCCAGAGCCAATGGAATGACATACATGGAAAAACAGGTGGAAGGTGGGACCACACACCTCAATCAACTTCTAGTGTGCAGGAACTCACCAGAGAGCACGAGGCCACACAGACCGGGGCTTCATCCTGCATCATGTTGGTCAAGAGGGAGCAGTTTGTGGTGAAGATTAAGACACATTCAAGAGTTACAAAAGAAAGGCCAGCCATCAGTATCAGAAGTTTAATTAATTAAATCAGCCCTCTCTGTACTGCTATAGGTGAGCTTGCCCCAAACATGGTTAACTGAGGGAGGACATCTGCGTTACCCATAACTGAAACCCTGCTGTCAGACCCAGAAAAACTTTCTAATTCAGACATGATTCTAGTCCTGTTTTGAAGTTAAGCTCTTCCCTTTGTCCAGGTTCACAGAAGGAAATAAAACCAAAAACCTTTGCACTACATAACATACTTGAACAGGAAAAATGTAATGGCCACCCACAGCCATTATAATTCAGAGCTTGGGTCACCACTGGTAATACCAAATATTTCTATAGTTTCTAGTGTGCACTTCAACGTAACAATATGTTGTTTACGTGATTTTAATATGAACGGAAACACAACAGAAAATGCTTCTGAGATAGGATTTTAGCGATTATGCAAGTGCTCTCCAAAATACACTGAGAATGGAGTAAGAGAAGTGATATAAATCATATCTTCCTTACCACTTCTATCACTGATCACAAAGACAGCCAGATCAACCCTAAACATTCTCTTATTTGACAAAACATCTACACTGTCAAATTAACTTGTATGAGGCATACTTTGCAAATGGCTGTAGTCCTTATTGAGTTAGATCAGAAGTACATCCTTCCAGAAGAGAGAGATGAGAGAGACAACAGCAGTAGTGCATCCAGTCCATCTTTGCCAGAATAAGGATTAGCACCTGAAAACAAAGTACCTGGGAACCACCTAAAGTTCCTGTTGAGTATGCAATGGTTGTGTCAAAGTGGAACTCACAACTGCAGAGTCAGCTACCTACAACATCTTTAAAACAAATCTCTGAATTCGTTGCCGTATCTATTGTTCTCCACAAAACATCCTCATTACAGGAAATCCACTACTAGGATACATCTGAAGATGTAATTATTAGTGTGATATTTGCTTCTCTTCTAATGTATCTCACCAACCATAAAAACTGAGGCTGTTTTACAACTCATTAAAAATACTTAATTCTGGTGACAAAAACTGATTAATTATAATGGACAGGCAAAGATGAAAGCTGCACAAATGGAAATATTATTTAGATGGAAGTAAGGATTTAAAATTCTCTAGCTCAGTTTACGCCAGAATTTAATGGAAGGACATATATGACAGATAACTTTTTCCAATAGTCTAACGTGAGGCCTAAGTCACCTTATCTGTACATAATTTTAATGCCAACATCTGGTCCTCTACATGGAGCATTTAATTTCAGTCTAGTTAAAAAGAAAAAAAAAAAAAAACAAAACTATTCAAGGAGTTTTTACTTCAGGCAGTTGTGTTTCAACAGGATTAAATTTAATTTAAGCTGTTCTACCAGAATCACTTTCTCTTCAGTGAGACCTTCTTAACAGAGAAGAAAAACATTCTCTCAAGTTCAAAGGACAAATTAAGGTTCAAGTTTATCAACGTATTTCAGTCTACAGATAAAAGGAAGAGGAGTCCTAAAAATGGCAAACATACCAGTCAGAACTAGGCCAGTGTTGTGGAGAATCTAATATGAAGGCGCAAACCAATCGTTGATTAGGTTTGCCCTTGGACATAAGTAGCAAAAACTATGACATGCTCACTATGAACAGGCACAAAGACAAGGCAAATGTAGGCTCAAAGTAGTTTCAAGAAAAATGTATCTAAGATCATATTTATTGCAACAGAAGTTGTTGTTCTGTAATCCTGGAATACAAAACTAAGCCTTCACTAGTGCTAAAATATATCACAGTTTTCTGCTGTATTTTCACTATTAAGATGTGCTATCTACTAAAGCTATTTTTCAGTGAAACCTGAACTATACTGTTCAACAGCATTACAGATAGGTATATATAAACATATATATATATTTATATATATGTAATGTTAGGGGTGGTATTTTGGGAACATTTCATTTGAAACGTTCCAAGCCGATAACCTTTATCCAAATACATAAAACAAGAGCCATGTCAAAGGCACTATAAATAGCATTAATAGTAAGGAATCAATAACATCCAAACCTTTAGGTAACATCTTATTAATCCGCTCTTGGCATGCATGGACACACTGCTGTAAGGGCTCTTCAAAATGCAATAGTCAAAGGTGAAGGACACAATTTGTTCAACTAGTTATTAACCAACTCAGCCACTAAAATGCCACCTAATGAAACACTCCATACCACGATAAGCAGTGGAGACAAGCACGATAAACATGAACCGTTTTTCTAAGAAAATAAATTGAAGTCCTCAAAGCTAATACCATTCTGTCATTCCTCCGAAGACCACGTAAAGATCTACATTTGACAACAACCATTTTAATCCCTGATTCTCTTTCCCCCCCCCCCCCCCATTTCTTGTACCGCGCCCAACACAATGGTATAACTGCATGTTCCAGGTATCGCCTTTATATTTATTCTTTCACAGTGACAAGGGGTGAACTCTTAATGCTCCGAAGATGCTTGCAGCAAAGCAGGCTGAACGGTATTTCCAAAGACATACCCACACGCGGGTTAGAGAAACCTAGCCTCCATGAGATGTTTTAGTCTGACAAATTAAAATGGTTGGGAAACGCTATTTGGCTAACGGAATCGGCTGCCACATGCAATGCTGAGGGGGAAGCAATAAAAGGTCTTTAAAA
Source organism: Microhierax caerulescens (assembly GCA_035590215.1). NCBI lineage: Eukaryota > Metazoa > Chordata > Aves > Falconiformes > Falconidae > Microhierax > Microhierax caerulescens. Next base: position 107,121,726 of record JAVJGJ010000001.1, on the reverse strand, counting down.
TAGGTCACTTTCCTCCAAATCCCACACCAGCACCGAACAAAATGGTCTATACACTGAAAACTCACCGCTTGGGGAGGAGCGAGGGGCAGGGAAGGGAAAAAAAAAAAAAAAAAAAAAAAAAA
>JAVJGJ010000001.1:107100613-107120476 GCA_035590215.1 Microhierax caerulescens | reverse complement strand
AGCGGGGCGAGGGGGTGAGCGGCAGAGGAGGGTTAGGCGGGGGGACCGGTAGGGCGAGGTGGTCGCCGAGGGAGAGGAGTGAAGGCAGGGGGTGCCTGAGGGGCTGGGGGTGGTAGAGAGGGGGGTGCCTGAGCCCGGCGTGGGGGGGCCGGAGGGGTGAGAGGGGCCTGAGGGAGAAGATGGCGGCGGGGAGCTGCTGAGGCAGTAACGGCCCAGCGGGGCTGCAGGAGGCTTGGGGGGGGGGGGAATGGGGAAACTGAGGAAGGGCCTGGAGAAGTTTAGCTGGGGGCTCTGGGGACGAACAGAGGAGGAGGAGGAGAGGGGTTTGGGGGATGTGGCAGGTGGGGCCTGGACATGCCTGGGGAGATGAAGGCCGAGGGCAGGGGAGAGGCCTGGAGGCAGGTGGGAGCTCGCTGGGGGCAGGTGTGGGAGAGGAGGGTGGCTTTGGGACAGGCCAGCTGGGATGAGGATGTCCGGCTGAGTGGAGCTGCCTCGCTGGCCGGGAGCAGCTCAGCTGCAGGCGATAATCCCAGGAGGTGGTAGGTGTCCGCTTGTGCTAACTCTTGTGCAACTGGCCTGACCGAATGGGTGCCTCTCAGGCTGCCTGCCCTTGGCCAAACATTGTCCGGTTTATGGCCAGAAGAGGGAGGAAAAAAAGAAACAAATGATAATAACAAAAAAAAAAATCTCACAGATTGAGCACATAGTCTTCCGAGCTGTAGTCTTGGCTCTCAGTGGGGAGGGTTGAACTTGGTAGGTTGTTGAGCCTTTGTGTGCTTTGCTATCTCCATCTATGAACTGGAGATAACAGTTGGCTTCATGCAGGGATGAATTATCACGTCTTGTAGTCACATATTTGTTTATTTGTTTTTACTATAGATTACAGCTGGAGGAATTCTAAACAGTCCACCTCTCCTTGTCATGGTGTTTAAGCGCATTGTGCTCCTGTCTGAACAGAGGAAATCACTGAGGTCAGTCTCCCTTGTGTTTATAGTTGCTTTCCCTTTCAGAAGTATGGGGGCAAGGAATCATTAAAATAACAATTTGTGCTGACATCCTGATAATAAATTAATAGAAACAGTTACACAAGACAAAGCTTGTGAAAAGGTGTGTTTGTAGGGACTGCTTCCACTTCTAAATTCAGGATTATATCTGAAGGGACAGTGTTCTTGGTTATGAAGTACCCTGCAAATATTCACGGTTTTGAGGTGTCCCTAACATGAAATGGTACAGTTCTGTAAGTCCAATATTACTGATACTGCCATAATAAAAAAAAGCAAAACAAACTTCTTTCCTATTTTCCCATAAACTAACAGCTGTTTTGTACCACAAGAAGGCAGGCATTGAGGATGCTGCTGGATACTGTTAATGTAAACGTTGCACTCACCTTTAGACGAGCAGAGCTGCTGGGGACTATTCAGCCTGGGATGGGGGAAGCCTCAGCAAAGTTGAGAACAGAGGTTGGCTGTAATAACTGTCGACCACATCTAGAGTTTTGTGAACTTGTCACGTAGTGGTCTGATATTTTGCCTTTTCAAATCCCAATAGGAAAAGTAAGACAAATGTGGATCATTTCAAACATCTGTTGTTGTAAGTACTGGGAGAGGCAAACTAAAGGTTTATCTGATTATCTCAACCTTGAAGTTGGCAGCTACGACAGGAAACTTGGTTTCATTCATCTGCCAAAGATATTTGTAGCGTATCGTTTGACAAGTTAAAAGGCATTTTTGTAATGGCACAAAAATAAAACCATCCACTTTCTGAAACTATAGTTTCTGTATTATAAAATAATATGGGTTTGGAGGCATGCTTCTGGGGAAATTGAGGACATACTTGAAAGGTAAATATTTGTATTTTCAAATGTGAGGACAATGGTGTTTAACATGAATCGGCTCAGTATGGCCTATCAATATAAATTTGTTCTTGTACTTGTTTTGCTGAATTAGTGGGTATCATTTGCTTTGGCAGATAACAGAACTAAATGGAGCAGTAAGAGGGAGTGATCTACCTGTGGGGTCGTAAGATAGAATTTCGAATCAGGTTCTTCTGAATCTTGATCTTGTACTTCTTCCTGCAGACAAGTTGCCTTTAAAGTTCATGAATTATGAGAGTAAAATGTTCAGTTAGTGAGGTCTGTGGAGCTAACCCAGCAAACACCAGCAGAGAGTCTGGGCTTCAGCTCTTTGTATTATACATCTAAAAAGATAACAATAGCTCTAGGTTAAAATCCTTAGTGTCTAACGATGGCTGCAGAAAAATGTGACTAATGCTTTACCATTAACTATCAAGTATTTTACTTGAATACTAGATCTGGATTTGATACGGATTCCATCACTGCTTCAAAAATAAACAGTATAATCTGTGGACCACCAGTTTAGAAAAAATCCACTGAAAATCTGAAGGAAGAGACAGGATGAACACTATGTTTATTGTTGCCAGCTAAGCTAAACAGGCACATTTAGCATGCTTTTCCAGCCCTCTGCTATTAGGTGTGCTCTTGCTGCCTTCTCAGGTGATCATAGTAGGCATCTATAAAGTTAGTTTAGCTTAGTTTGCTAATTTCCTGATGCAAATTTAGTTCATTTAAAGAAGAACTAAACAGGTTTCTGTATGCCTGTGTCTGGGATTTGCACCAGTCTACCTATCAGATGGCTATACCCAAAGTTAATTCTATCTGAAGGAGGTGCCAGAACAACAATAAATAAGAATTACAAATTGTCTAGCGGTTCAGCTGACTGGCAGAACTGGTTTCAGCATGTTGTTCCCAATGTGCTGCCACAGAGCTGATCTGGGGGTAGACTCATATGACGTTCCAGTGTAGACAGGACCTTTAAGAGCATGCATCAGCACTCCATAATATTGTAGGAGAGGAAGTAGAGAACAATACTATGTCCAACGGAAATTGTGGCAAGAATTTACTCAAGGCACATTGTAATTACTCAAGCTGGGAATTTGGCCAGGACATTGGGGTTAACACCCCTACTTCTAAAGAAGTGTCATAGTTTTGGGGTTTTTTAATGACTTATAAGTGATGAGAAGCTTGGCTTTCTGTCTCAGCAGAATGACACCACCTCTAGCAGCATAAACTTCTTACAGTAACGCAAAGGTGCTGGTTCAGAACAAACTCAGAGCAGTGATGGGGCCTAGTACAGTAATCATTGCTTTATAAATACTTTCAGTAGATAAGAAAGATAAGAGTGTGATTAGGGCAGTTTCAGCTGCTGTAATCACAGTCGTACCTTCCTTAGCCATCAGTCCACATCCTGCTTTAATCTGACCTTTTTTAAGTGAACAGTTGTATATTTTAGAATAAATCACAGAAATTGAACCTATGAATTTTGGTTATTAATTACGATAGCAGAAATAAACCGCAGTTGTCAACACTTGGTTTAGGGAATTTGTAATACAAGCAGAAAGGAGAATTTAATTTAGCCATATAATGGAGGGGGTTTTTAATTCTTTCATGGCATTGAGATTTTTAGAACATGTTCTCTGTATGTGTTATATATTGACTTAAAAAGTTTCAGTTTGTGCTCTTCATAAAGATGATAAGCATTTGTGTGTTTTACTACTTGACTAGTTGTGAAATGCACAAATGAGGAATTGTTTTGCTTTTACTAGCTCATGAAACCTGCCATCATTCCCATAGTGTAGTTCAGGCCATTATTATGGCTTACAAGGTTATACAGGAAAAACATGTTCTAAAGAAAGGCTGGTCAAAATAAACGACATAGTCTTCTAGATTGTTGTAATCTGGTTTTGTATCAATGAGGTAAACACTTCAGTACATTCACTGGGATGAAGATACCATGTCAGACTGTATCCCTCTGACTGTTGTGTTGTAATGACAAAAATGAAGCAATAATGATGTTATGTAATAACTGCTTTTGTATTATGTGACAACAATAATAATTTTTTCCCTTACCTTTTAATAGATAGATAAACGTGTTCCTTGCTGTGTGCTTAACAATTGTCCCATGAGCCAAGGGAGTGGTTTTATATATTAAGAAAAGGGGAAGCAGTGGCACAAGAAGCAGTACTCGCCACAGTCTTGTGGGAAATTGGTGTCAGAGCCATAAACAGAATCTCAGCCTTCTGACTGTCCCAGTCTACCCTCTGGGCAACCACACAAAAGTGGAGAGGTGGCTTGCAGCATGACTCAACAGCTTTTCCTTCCTCAGAACTGCCATGCTGGCCAATTACAAATAAATGCCAGTAGGTCATTTCCACCTGAGTTAAACAGGTTTCCAAGGGACTCTAGGTAAGCATATCTTCTGCTGGTTGAGGGCTCCTTGATGGGTCTTTGCGATGGTTTTGCATTTAAATACTTTCAGAACTTGTAAAAAAATACCTCTTCTTGCCAGATGTGTATTTCCACTACTTTCAGGGCCTTGTGTAATGTTGCCTGGGGACACCCAGGAATTCTTTTTACCCTTCTCTGCAAGAGAATAACAATAAGCTGATTAAGCTGTGGTTTTTCAGGTGCTTTTTTAATACATAGCTTATAATGCACACGCTAAATGAACTGATGCTAGGAAGTACTTCCAGAATATCAGTGCAATGTATTGTGACTGGTACAGCACAGGAGGCATTGCACTTTGATAGATTTGGATGCTTCAAGATAAGTGGGGTATTGGGGTGTCTCTTAAGCATAGTTGTGGATAATAATGTTCTTGACTCCCTTGCAACAGAAAAATCAAAACATGTTGGTCCAAAACCTAACTTTTTCCAGGCTGTGACAATTGAGTACGAGCAGGGTCTGTTCGGGGATCTTTTCTCAGCAGCAGGGCTGAAGAGGGTTTTACTCTGGAGTTGGTTCAAAATAGCTGGAATGGGCAGCAGGGATCCATATTGTGGAGGCCTTGACCTTGAAGAGTGACTGGTGGAAAGAAGCTGCACAGGAATGGTTTGTGTCTTGGCTCTGGTCCTTGGATGGATGGATAAGAAGAGGCCTTTGGCAGGGAAGGGTGAAAGGTGACTAATAATGTGAAACTGGGAGGAAACTCGTAGTTATGCAATCTCCAGGTGGCTTGCTTTCTCTGTGAGAAGACATGTTTCATTAGTTGTCCCACTGGCATTTACTGCTCGTGCTGTCTTCTGAATAAAGTCTTAAACAATTACTTCTCTGCTTGACTTAAGAAGCTTCATTTTGCTTTGTAGAATCGAAAATGCAACAGCATCTTGTTTTTGTTCTCCCTCTTCAGAATTTCTTTTAGATTTACTGTGCCTCTTTCCTGTCTTACTTGTTCTTTTTCTGGCCATCCAGTACTTCAGCCAAAATGAAGAAACCTTTTCCACTATTGTGCACTCGGTCCCCATATCTCACTTGTTCCATGGTTTTCTGTGTGTCTCTTGCCACGCTTCCAAAGCTTTCATGAGCAAGCTCCACTGAATTTTGCTGTGGCTGCTCAGGGTTTTGCTGGTCTAGGCTTTCTCCCCATAGCAAAGCCAGCAGAAGGGAGTTTATTCTGTGCCGGACCCTGCTGGGTTATTGTTAGATGTCTTTGCTCAAACCAAAGCTTAACCGTGCTGTTACTACACTGGCCTTTGTGCTAGACTGGCTGGTGTACAGACATATATTTACACCTGCTGACCCTAGTAGTGATGTAGCCTCTAGAAGACCATCTTGCTGGAGGCGGTGATTTAAACTGCTGGAGCAAGAGTTGGTGAGACCCTTCTGAGAGAGAAACCTTAGGTTCCTTGTTAGTATGGCAGCTTTTCCAACAATACGTGATGAACAGCCCCAGTGTTGATCCCATCTGGATCTTGATTTTCCATTTTATAGGTAAAACAACACATTTTGTAGTATTGTAAATATACTCCCAGAAACTGATTCTTATTATAATCTATAATTGTGAAAATGTGGCCTTGCTCTTCAGCAGTTTTGCAGTCACCTATCTGAGACACTGTGTTCCTCTCTTGAATAAGATTCTAGACCAGAAAAAGAGTTAGACTGCATACAGATTAACAAATCTGTTGCTAGTATCTCTGGCTACTGCAGCATGACTCACCCATCAGTGCTTGTCAGTGTCTGTTGTGACCTCATTGAAAGCTTCAACACTCCTATGTGAAGGCAGGTTGTAATCCAGTGTGGGAATCCTAAATAGGTGGAGAATGAAGTTCTGAGACTGTGATAATGCAGACATCATAAACATCCCCCTAGGAATCAAACATGTCTTCACCAGAAATATTCTTAGAAATTTTTAAGGCTCTTTTAATGCTAAGCATGCCTTTCCCGTGCTTCTATTAAAAATCACCTGTAACTATTCAAGTCAGCAATAGAAATCAATGCTAGTGGAAAAACTTAAGAGTGGATGGGACAGGTCAGGGAGGAGGTGCTCTATTTTTTTTCAGGGGTGAGAAAGAAGTGATATTCCTTTTTATTTATCACAGCTTCTAGAAGCTTTTGCTTCCTGCCTTCAATGTCAGTACATAGGCCTTCAGGTGGGCTGGTTGAGGGAGGCAGGTGAGAGAACAGCAAGAGGGGCTATAATAAAGGGAGTGGATGAGTGAATTAGTGTGTGGTACCTTATATGTGTAGCTTAAATGTGTAGTGTGAGGATGAGACAAAAAGTGGAAAGCAACAGGAGTTTAGAAATCTGATGGTTCTCTTCAGCTGGTGCTTGCTGAGTAAACATGAAGCTTGAACTTGGTGCCTCTGCCTCCTTCCCATGGGTTGTTACACACTAGCAGATACTAGCAATGCTGCTCAGTCTAAACTGAGCCAGCTGCTGGCATTTTAATTGTAGAATGCACATCTAATAACAGACACAGCAGAAGCTATTGTCCCCTCCCCTGCTACAGAAGGAACTTTTTAGTCTCTAAAAGCACATAACAGCATTATTCCACAGGTATCTGCTGCCACTTGAAATGCCTGGCCGAAAGTGAAATCCCTGGTCACTGGTCTGGTTGCTGTCCTTAGGATATGTCTGTGTTCTTTTGCTATAGATGATTTCTGTGTGTGGCAAAGTTGGCTGTGCCAGCCTGGCAGCTTTATCCATAAGCAGCAATGGTTGCTGCTTCTTGGCATCCCAAACCCGCTGTCCTCAAAGCTGCTGCTTCTCACTGGCTCCAGTGAGGAATCCAGAGCCTGGCACCCTGTGAGAGAGCAAGAATCTTGCAAAAGATCTCTGTTTCAGTGGATCACTATGCGGTCCCCTAATTACTGTGACAGTAGCTTCTTATGTAGCACTTAAAAAAAGTGAAGTGTCTCATGGTAGGACAGGAAGACAACCTGCTTGTAAGGGTGTGCTGTCCTGGCAACACTAAGGGATCATTCGTAGGAAATGCAATAGAGCTGTTTCATCACAAAGCAGTTGATAACTTTGCAGAAGTCACTGCATCCTCTGCTGCACTGTGGGGTGGACCCTGGCACTTGTCTGAATGTAGCTGTATCTGCTCTTCCTATCCACTCTTACCCGGCAAGTTTGTTTTCTTACCCTTTGCCTCAGGTGAGTGGTAGGTAGTATGATTGCTGCATTCCTTAATTATTTTTTTTCTTGAGACTGGGAGCATGAATTTTATTTTTTGGGGACAAAGATCCTGTTCTGAGTGGATTCATTTTATGTTTTGGTCCTTCTTTAGGGAAGGCACAGAAAGTTGTAAAGTTGAGGTATGCATGTGATTTATAAGGAAAAAATAGGCAAAATTCTGCCTCTTCATCCATGTTACCACAAAAATCAGCCAGATGCTATCTACTTAGCAGTTTTGTGAATCCAGGGTGAAATAAGTTGATGGCTCTGCCTGAGTTCTAGAACAGAGGTGTATACATACTGCAAAATACAGTTAATTCTAGAAATTAATGTCTGCTGTTCTTCACACAGATGTGAAGGCCTAAATGATGTTTTGAAACTGAACGTGCTTTCCCTGCATGACCTGATGGATACACAGCACGATATACTAGTGGGCAAGAGATGGAAGCACCATAGAGGTGCTGTCTGTGCTGTGTTTGGTGGTGGGTGTGTTGGGTTGAATGATCGATCTGGTATTTTAAGTCCTATTGCTTGTTTGATTTACATGTCGATTTTTAGTATCTTGGCAGACTTTTCTATCAAATACTAAAGCATATCTCGGGTTCTAGCAGAAAACTGCACTTGCATCAAGCTCAAACATCATTGCTGCTCCCTGTGTTCAGCTGGAAATGGACAGACACCATTTGTGGCTGCCTGAATATCCTGAGTCACCGATTACCAGCTGGCATGTGTGCTGCAGTTTGCATTTCTTCCTTTACGACTGCACTCCCTAGAGGAGACTTGGAACAAGTGCAGTTGTTAGCTAAAGCGTATTACGTGCACTTGTATGGATCCACACAATTGGTGGACGTGATTTGCTACCGTAGGCCTGGTGTTTCCATACCAGAAAATAGCACAGGTGTAGGAACACTCAAAAATGCATTTTCTTTACATTTACTAGTAAATTATCTACATTGTAGAGGTGGTGATAGGATGTCTTTGTTAAATAATTGGTGGAGACAAGCAATGATTCCATTAATGCTCTCACAGTAAGGTAAATTGTGTGAAAATGATGAAATCTAAGGATCTAGACAGGTGATGAAAGGTAAAGTAGTTAACTCCCTACACTGGCAAAGCTGCCAGCAGGAGCATGGGTCCACCATGCAGGAGCTGACAGGTCATCTGTTCTGTCTGTTTTGTCAAGACACTCTTGTCATGCTGTGTTTGTTATGCTGCTTATGCAGTGTCCCAAAGCAAGGCTGCTGAAGCTTAGCAGGGAAAGAATGCAACATGTTGCCATGTTATTTCATCTCACCAAAATGTTTTCACTATGTAAGGCTTACTGCTAGTCTTGTGCATAGCTCTGGGGGAAGCTGAAACACAGAACACTTCATTGAGCTTTTTGACCCAACAGGTCTTGACATTGCTGCTGGACATGTCTCTGTGTCTGATCTGAACTGCGGCAGCTCCATTCTGGCCTGCTAAAATAACAACATATTAAACAATATTATTCTGCCAATGCCATTTTCACCTATTGACTAAAAAGTTAAATTGTTACTAAGCTAGTTTTAATTTACATGCCATAAAGTATTAGTTAAGGGTCAGCTGATTTCACCGGTGTGAAGATTGTAACGCAGATTGAAGCTTGCCTAGGACCAGCTGGGTTAAAGCAGCTCCTTCAGCTGAAATATGCAGTGAAATACAGTGTTGCTGTGTGAATCAAATCTTTGTTTGCAACAGGTTGCCAGTGTTTGCCTGGGACAGTCCATCCTGTTAGCAGGTGCTGGTCCTGCTACAGAGGAGATAATATGGGTTGCGCTGACTCATGAAAACAGGCACAAGTTGCATCAGTAAAGGAGTGGCTCGCCTCAGGAGCAGGATATAGGTTTTAATGTGAGGACAGTTGGAAGGGGGAAATACATGAGACAAACTTTAAAGTCTGATTTGATGAAAGTCTGGGTTTTCTTGCTGCATAAGGGCTTGTCTCAGATGAGATAGGTGCACGACTGTTAATACTGCTATCTGAAGTGTCTTGGGAAAACATGCTCTGTAGCTGAAAACTGCAGTAGTCCTAAGAGGAGTTTTCTTGGGAGGGATGGCTGACCGCTGTTCAAAAACTTGCATTTTTAGTTATTCCCTTCTTCTGCCTTTATAGATATGACTCATCCATCCCTGTCCTAGACCAGTTTCAGTATTTTATTTTCTCTCCTCTCATTTACATCATATTTCATATCCTTCAAGCTTCCTTTTCTATCTATGGGCTTAAATCTGTTAAATCCAGTTGCTCTGGTTTCTACTCTGCCTGTGCTTTGTACCTGCTGCATAGCCTCAGCAAACTTGGCAACCAGCTCTTGGGCACTCTAGAGAAAACAACTGTCTAGACCAGGCACCTTCTGCCCGATGCCCTGGATATACCCCAGAGCTCCCAGGCATTAGGCTGTATTCAGAACAACATGTTGCTGTGCAAATGGTTCCTTTCAGCTCTTCTGCCTCCACAGAGTTACGTGCACCTGACTTTTCAGGCAAGCACTAGCCTAATGTTTATTCATATTTTGCAAGGGAAGATTGATAAAATCTTGTCCGGTGTCTTGTGGACTCATAATTGCATCTATCTCCTCCTAGTAGGTGAGGTAAATGGGGGTGAGGGAGCCCACAGAATAAATAGTGCCTTCTGCAGACCTAGAAACAGCGCAGGCTGGAGGACAACAATACAAAGGTCCTACAGAGCCTCTGATTACCAGCAAAATTCAGGAAGAGGTGTTGCATTGCTCTTTTCTAAAAAGATGAGAAATCAAATCTTGGTGTGGAGTCTTATGGCATAGGAAGGGCAGAGAAGCCTTAGTGCAAAGTCACAGGCCATTCCTGTTCACAGTTAAAGCCCCGTTGCCCCAGGCAAACACAGAGCCTGTCAGCGTCCTGCAGGTTACAGTACCGAGATGTGACCAAAATAGCTCCACAACTTTACAGTGTGGCTAAAAATAGCTTGCAGGTCAGCTTTTTTCTTAAAGGTAGTGGTGACATCAGTGGGAGAACACTTTTGCTGCTGTTCAGTGCAGGTAGAACTGGGTAAACAAAGGGGAAACAGCAGCAGTTTAATTAGCTAAGCAGCCTTGAGGAAAGAGGTGGTAAGGGGTGGGAAAGGACTAATGAGCTGCAGCAAGAGTGATGGACAGAAGCATCAAAGGCCTGGGCTGACCCTTTGCCACTGACCCAAGTTAGCGTGTCCATGCAGACAACTTCTCCCTGGGGTTTTATTTCCATGATGTTCAAAAGGCATCAGTCTGCCCATTTCTGTCGTCTTGTGGCCCATGTCAGGATGTGTCACTGGACTGGCCAGCCAGCCAACAGCAACGTGGTTCTTGCTCCTTATTTCCAGACACTGAACACAGCCCGTGACATCCCCTCTGGCTAGTGGCAGATCAGAGGCTATGGCTGTGGCAATGTCAAGTGTTTTCCTGTAGCCATTCAGCCAGAGAGTTGATCTTTTACAGTGCAGTTTGCGTGTGGAGAAATCTAGATCGCCCTTGGTTCTAGGGGCATTTCAGTATTTGTTCTTGGTCCAAAAAAGGGCTGTTTTTAATGGGGTTGAACTGTCTGTTGTTGTAAAGCAAAGCTGCTCACCGTGATCCCCAGAGTTTTTGTCTTTGCTGTGTGTACTAAGTCTGGCTGTGAAGATAAGTCTCAGCCAAGTTTGGAAGTTAGTGCTTGATTTGAAATGTTACGGGAATCTAATGTAGGTTATGAGAAGTTTGCCGTTTCTGCAGCCGCCTGTGTTGCTGAGGGAAGTGTACTGCAGCAGGCTGTGCTAGCGAGAATTTCCTTTGTACTGCAGGTTTCATGCCTAGTGATTTTTATGGTGCTGAAAGAGAAGAAGGAGGTGACAAAATTGTGAAAAATTGAGGCCAGGTCATTACTGTCAGACGAGGACAGAGTCCTGTAGCCAGTCAGATGTGACAGAACGCACTTGCTGATGCTGCTATTAGGAAGCTTGAGAGAAATGTGACTGAATGATAGCAGTGCGCATGTGCCTTTGGAGAAAGGAGGCTATCTGTAAGCTCTTGCAATGCTTTTTCTCTGCCCAGCAACATCGTTGCTTTTCCTTGCCTTCTGCTTAAGCAGCTGTTCTGCATTTATGATAGGATCTATTCTTCGTATAGGGCCATCCTCATTGTCACAGCAGTTACCTCGGATGAAGGACTGATAGGACCTCGGGTTTGCTTTGAGTAAGCACTATAAAGGGGGCAAAACCACTGTAGTTGCTGTTCTCTTGCAGTAGTGTGAGCACCCTGTAGGACCAGCCCCAGCCTCCACCTATGCAAAATGGCTCCTGTTGCTTTGAAAGAGGGAGAATTCAGCTGAATGCATCTCTAAATTGACAAGTATAGAGAGAATTATGCACCAGATCAGCTCGCTAAGAATTTCATTTGATGCATAGCTAAGCTGACTGGAAGTCAGCTGCCAATACAAAAAGGAAGCTCTGCATCCCTAGTTGTGTACTTCTAGTGTATTTTGAAGCTACAGGCCATGTTGATTGCAGACTGTAGTTAGAATAGGTTATAGGTAAGATCAGCTCGGTACCACTACCATGACCATGCATAGTTGTTTCTGAGCACTGCAGTACAGCTCTTGCCACAGCCTGCTCCTTCCCTTCAATGAGAGTTGCTCGCTGGTCTGCCCTGCCCTGCCCAGCTTGCAAATGTAGCTCATCAGTCTCTGTTTCTTTGCAAATGAGCTGCGCAGGTAAGAGGAGGAGGAGGAAGAGGCAGCTCCGCAACCTGCCCGTCCCAGCCAGTTGTAAAGTCTCCATGCTGCTTAGGCTTTCCGGAGTTTTTTGCCACGTGAATCATGGGGGTATAAAACTTTGTTGTTTCCCTAAATGCTCTGCCTTTTGCAACAGGAGGTCATTTCCCAGTGGAGAAAACAGGCTGTTGATGTGGTAGGCAGTCAGCTTGTCGTTTGGACAAAATCCAGAGCCGATTAGTTTGGGCGCAGCAGCGTGCTAACACAGGCAGAATGCACCCAGACTGGCTCCTGGCTAGATAGCGTGGATCTCCCCACACTGCTCTCCGCCGTCCCTGCAGTTCAGCTGAGCAGAGGTCCCTCTCCTTGCCTGTGCTGGCATGCCCTCGGTAAACCATAATTTGTACCCAGTGCTGCTTGCCCGTGTCTCGCTTGGTGGCAAACCCTCCCAAAGCAAATAGTGATTTGCTGGTCTGCACTGACTCAGCTATGCTGAAGGCAGGAATTGGAGCTAAATCCGGTTCAGTGAAGTCTATAGGTTAAAGAACAGCCTTCCACAGCAGATACTGAGGCACTTGAAAGGAACTTGACTGTGTCCCAGGAAGTGGCACTGAAGTGAGCAGTGCTGCGTTAGGCAAGAGAACCTACCCAGGAGCCATTAAATCTCTCAACATCTGTAGCCCTGTGGTTGTAAGCACTGGGGGTTTTCTTCCCCTGCCTGCAATTACTAGCTAGCAACTGGGAATTTAAAGGAATCTGGGCTGTCTTTAGGAAACAAGGACCTACCCTTTGCCTCCTCTCAGGAAGCAAGGTCCTTCATTACAGCCTGTCATGGCAAGGGGCTCACAGATAAGGAGGAAGGGCAGGAAACCTGCCGGGCTTCACTTCTTTAGCAACTCCAGATATTTTCCACCGTCTTAGCACTGTGAGTCAGCACTTCTAGAGCCTAGACTTGTTTACAGCAGCAGTCAGTGAGATGGTACTAGGTAGGTGGGGTGTGGGGGAGAAACCCTTTGCCCAAGCACAAGTGGGGAAGTTACCAACTGTCTTTCCAAAACGGGGCTAATGGGGAGCAGAGGACTGGGTACCCTGAATGGTAACTGCAGTGGAGCCATTTGAAGGGTAAGGAATGTAAGGGAATCAGAGCTTCACAAAGCTGTATATATTGTGTTGTCTTGGTTTACTTAAAAAAAGGACTTTGCAAATTTTGGGATTATTAGTATAGTGGGATAAAGGTAACACTTCCCACTTCAAGTGGTTATGGGTTCATTTTGCATTGGCCTGGCCAGACTGGCTGCATGGCAGGAAGACTCCCAAAACTGTACAGGTAACAGACCAAACGCTGAGGTTTCTATTCAGAGCCCATACCTGCATCGGAATAAGGAACATGAGCCATGGGATGTCTTGTATCGTAGCATGCAAGTTTTTTTGCCTATGCCAGGCTGGTCAGCCTGGCTGGATCTCTTGGTAAAGGGAGGTAACATTGAAAATGGTATAGATTATTTTAGATCTGCAACCTCAGTTCTGCAAAGGTATTTATTTTGAAAATTCTAGTTTCCATAGCAATGTAGTGCTGTTCTCTCTCATGTCTCTCCTATTACTCCAGTCCTAGCAGCCATTAGATAAATTATCAGTGAGGCAAACCTTAGCATTTTTTTATCTTGAGTGATTTTATATATGTTGGTTCCTTAGTGGATCAGAGCCAGTTAGTCAAGGATTGACTCATATCCTTTCCTGGGGCCGACACGAGGTCTATTGCAGTGTAAAGATGGTAATGAAGAATGAATATTATTAATTTGACTTGGTGTATAAATTCCTATGCTACTTTCCAATAGAGTGGGGGCCTTCTATGTAGAATCCTGGTTCAATTCTAGATGAGTTATTATATTATGTCTTTAGATTTTACTTGTGATTTCACTATAGTTTCATTAGGACATGTAGTCTTGTTGATATGTGTAGTAAGTAACTTCTTTTTGAAGAGTTGCTGCATACTGGTATGCAGCTGCTCTTCTCTGCCCCAGAGGTGACTTCTGGTCACAGCTCCCCTTTCCCATTGCTAACAGAGCCAGCACTCATGGCTAGTTCATTCTTTTTTGTACATATCAAAGGAAGAATGAAGCAGTTAAGAAAACAAAGCAAGCCCTTCTTTGTTCTTTTTTTGTTTCCTGGTGCATCTTGTCTTCCTGGTCAAGGAACTACTAGTCTTGCCAGAATAGTTATGTAGGTTGGAATGTAAAAATCACAGACTCAACCCTGCAGCAATGATGGCGTGCAAAAAGCAAAGATGTAGAGATGATTTATTCTGATGGTGTAGTTTGCCTTTTAAGGAGATGGTTTAGTGAGTTCTTTTGCCTATATGAACTGTATCTCCACCTGGGGAGCTATGCCAGAAGAGCTGCTCTACAACCCCTTTGCTGTGAACAACAGCCTTTGTCCTGTAATTCAGTCCTGGTGAGTAGGTAAACAGTGAAGTAAAGAAACTGCGTGGGAGAACGAGAGTGGCACTGTGGACCAGATTCCAAGATAAGGAGGTAGGGCTAAAGATGAGGTGCAAGTTAGCCTTTGACTGTCTTCTGCAGTGTTGTCGCTTAGCTACTAAAATACCTGAATTTTATAAATTGGAGCATAGATCCATTAAGTTGAGGATGCAAGAACCCCTCTGCGGAATCTAGACGCTAATTGGCATCTACTGCGTGGTGATCACTACTTGCCTCACTGGCCATTACTGGTCTCTGGTGCCTTGTTCTTTCCTCCCTGTCTACCTAGAGCCATCAGCTGTCTTGTTTATATTCAGTTCATGAGTTCTTGTGAGTTGTTGGTTTTATTATGAGTAAATTCTGCCTCCCACTTCTCTTTGAGCTCTCCAGGTGCTGGATACCTAGCAGAAATAGTCTCTCAAATCCTAAAAGGTAGAAGCTCACTTGTGCCCTGAAGATGATAGATAATAATCCTTCCAAAACCTTTATTTTAGATGTCAAATATTTACTTTTAGCTGAATTATGCCCATTCTTTGAGAATACTAATAATATGTTGAACAGCGTTGCGTATCGGTGAATGCCATATATATTATATGCAAACCATTAAAAGGTGGCTGCTTATCTTTTAATTTACCTTTTTTTTTTTTCCCCCTTCATGTTCTTGTGTTCCTATGTTTTGAGATAAGGTGAACAAAAGTTCTCAA
Source organism: Microhierax caerulescens (assembly GCA_035590215.1). NCBI lineage: Eukaryota > Metazoa > Chordata > Aves > Falconiformes > Falconidae > Microhierax > Microhierax caerulescens. Next base: position 107,105,104 of record JAVJGJ010000001.1, on the reverse strand, counting down.
ACTCATATCTCTAGGCTATGCATTCTGTAATACCTTCACTGTGGACTCTTTTGATTTACACCCTCAGAGGTGAATGGTCCCAGTCTTCTTAATTTTCCTTCAGACAAGGGCTCTTCTCAATCCCTAGTTCTTGTAGTTAACTGCCATTGCCTTGTGTCATATAATGAAACAGCAATCTTAGTAATAACTCGAATAATAACCCTTCCAGATTCATTATTCTGCTAATGCTGGGCACTGTTAACATTGGAGACTCTGAGTCCAAACACAAGTATTGAAGTCCCTGCATGCAAGATGCAGGCATGCCCCATGCATATTTTAAAAATAATAATTAAAAAATTCAAGTTTCAAAATAGCTGCTTGGTATCCAAAAGGCATGAGAACAAAATGTAAGTGACTAGCGACCTTGTGACTGTTGTGTTGTATAACAAGATAAAAAGTGCTTGGGATTTGTGGATTGAGCTTTTTCTCGTTTGTCTTCCAGAGGTCAAAGTCTACTGCAAGCAGTGACTGACACAATCCCCCATGTAAGTCAGGCTGGGCTGCCTGTGCGTCAGGTCGTAACAGCAGGGCAGTTTTTGCAATAGCACCTTGGAAGGTGTTTGTGCAGATTTCTCTGTGGTCATTGTAATGATCCTAGGAAGCAGGAGGAGATCCAGAACCGTCTGAAAGCCCAGAGCCAAGATTCTTTGAAATCCCAGATGAGGAATGATGGGAGACTTGGCTGAAGCCAACCTGCTAGCCCGCCTCCTGTGCTGCTGCTTCTATGTGTCCAAGAAGCTGCCTCCAGTTTATATGATTGCACTCTAGTAAACAATTTTTCATGCAGATATAGGCAGCAGATGTTACCCATGCCTGTGTGAACAATGTGTTTACAACAGGGAGTGTTCCTCAGATCTAGTCCTGTTAAACAACGGATGTAGCCACCAGAAAGAAGTCCCACTGGTTACAGCCATTCTGTTACAGCTTGCTCAGAACACTTTGAAGGGTGGTCACGCTATCCCTCTTTGGACACTCGAGGGGATTGACTCACAAATATGAGAAAAATAAAATTAGATGGCTTAAGTGGCTGCAACCCCAGCTGTGTCCCCACTGCTCCATTCCCAGAAGGGGTCATCCCTGCAGCAGGGTTGGCTTTAGAAGGCAAGTCCCAAGCGCTGCAGTGACAGCCCCTTCTTAAAGGGTGTTAATACTTGTCCAGCTCCTTCGTGAAACAGTTCAGGAAGCTTAACCAGAATAAAAATGTGCCCTTTTTCATCTGAAGAACTGCCTTTCAGTTTCATTTCTCAAATGGGCTCAAAGAAGCACCAGTGCTGCTGTGAGGGCAGGGCAGAGGCAGGCAGGCAGAGGGAGATTACCTTACCTTCTGGGAGCAGCTAGCCATTACGTCAGTTTTGCTGCCTCACAAAACTATGCCCTATGGTTATTTTTGGTGCTAGGCTGCCTTTATTTTCTGGAGGGTGAGTGAGTGAAGGATTAATTTAGTGTTCTTGTGGCATTTGGAAGTAAAGTTTTCAGGAAAAAAACCCCACCTTAATTCAGAATGTGCTGTTAGGTGGAAATGCTTAAATAATTTTTTTTTGGCTGCTTTTTAAGACCTCTAATCCAAAGTCTACTATTAAGCTGTCTTGAGAGAGAGAAATCTTTCAAGAGACCGAGTTTGTACCTATAAATAATGTACACAGCAGAGTACAAAAATGGAATTGAGGAGAGGCTCCACCCTACCTGAGCGTAATTGTGAAGGCTGGTATTGTGAGCTTTGTGAGGATAGCTGCACTGCTGGACAAGCAGAAGGCTGCAAGGCGCATTGTCACCCCGTCAACCGTCTTGACTAAACTACTTCTGAGATCTGAGTCTTCCTCCCAGATATGAATATCAGCTGGTAAATCCTGACTGCACTGTACTGAAATACATTAGATTTCAGGGGCCACATGTGGCAAGGTTTTGAATAGTATGGTTATAACCATTCTTGGAACAAAACATCTGCTTGAGTGCTTTGTTAGGTTGGATGTGTTAGAATATAGAGAATTTTGCAAGTCAGAACCATTGCTATAAATGAAAACACTGTGGCGAAAAATGTAAATAAATGCCACACATAATTTGTATAAGAAACTTTCCCAATATCTATAAATCTAGTAATTTTGATGTTTCCTAATTCTGAGTTTCAAACAGAAGACAGACACAAGAAATATTACAAAGCCAGCACTTTTCACAGATTAAATTTATAGTTTCAGTTTTAACTTGCCTGAAAATACTTGATGGAAATTAAATAGTGTCTTAGAGGATTGCCTTTGAAAGGAAATTATTTGCTCTTAGAAAATCACTAAAATAGCTTCTCAGTTGAACTGCATTTTCATATGAACTCAAAACTCATCTTGGGTCAAGACTCCCCAGGAAAACTTACACATGATTTCTGTAGCAGTTGATTCATTTCTTCGCTGCCTTCATTTTGCAGCTTTAAATGGCAGGTTCTCTGAAAAGCCATCTACTTCAAAGCTTTTATAAAAGAGAGCTTTGAATAAATTACTGAGTAAGAAATTATGCTGGCTGTGCCCAATTTTGTGCCTGGATGTGGGAATACTTGGCACTGGGTGTGGAATTCCAAGGAAAATTAGGTACCTCTTTCCTTTGCGTGAGACCCAGCTGGCTTGCCAAAGAACAGTAAGAAGGAAAACTGCTGCAGATAAGGAGGCACAGAAATCTCCCTTTTCCACAGAGAACGCATCCTGAGCAACCGTTAAACATTAATATGCAGGATAACTGGTGCAGTGTTGTGCTAACGATGGGATTAATAGAGACTATGGATTCTGAAGACTACATGTCCCAGCATGGCAGGTAGGAGACACCAGGCCACAGCGCTGCATGCTGGAACTTGTAGTACCTCTAAAATTCATCTGCATTAAGCAGGGCGGTGACCCAGCTCCCAGATGTGTGTGCAGTTGGCCACCTCACAGTGTGGGATGCCCGTGTTTCATCTGCTGGCTGTGTTGCTGAAGGGGATGGGCCCCAGGTTCTATTATTATTCAGGATTTTTTTTAATCTGTTTTTGCAAGCTTTTGATAATATAGTGACATCGTGACACTTCCAAGCAGCAAAAGAGTTGCTTTGTCTTACACAAAGAGACAACCCACTGCCTTCTGTATTTAGATGTCTGGTGTATGTGTATGAAGAGCTGGTTTGTCCATAATTGTTTGCTTTCTTCAGAGTCTTTTGAAGTTTATGTCTTTAAGCCAGTTCCCTATATTAAAAATAAATTCTTCTAAGCCACCAATAAAATGTCAGCCGTGATTAAAGCCTGACTCCTCATTTTAAGACTTGTCTCCTAAGCAATGTGAGGTCACTCTATGAGTCAGCATCTGAAAGGACCGTTATTCCTGAGAGCATGGGTAAAGCCCGGAGTTCATAGTTGCTTGCTTAAATCGTTTCACTGCATTTTAAATTGCTTCACATTGTGCTGAAAGAAACGGAAACTGTGGGGCCAGTTTGGCATGGAACTTGTGATGTTTCAGGCACCTCAAATCTTGAAAAAAATCCTCAGTGTTAACATAGAAGTTGGCATTTCTGGCAGGAAGATTTTTTACCTCCTATGTATTAAAAGAGGGGTGGAGCAGCAAACTGTGCTTGAGGCATAAACTTTCAGGTGTGTTCTGTTGAAATAAAACTTGGGAACTGTAAAATCTCTGGGCAAGGGCTTTGTCCTTTGTACAGTGCCCAGCAGAACAGAGCCAAAGTTTGATAGGGCTTTCTGCACACAGGAACTTTATTAATTAATTTTGTTTATTAAAACGCTAAAAAAATGCTGCAGGGCATGAAAGCTGCAAGTGCAAGCCCTGAGAAGCGAGGAAATACTATTTTTAAGATCACCTGTGCAGCCTGTTTATTCTTTTTGTGTGTGTTAATTATAACAGTCTTTAATTACATGATCACTTTTTCTTTTGTTGCTCTTCCTCCTCCTTTGCTGTGGTGCACACTGTATTTGGAGGTAATTAATAACAACGGAATAATGAATAGCGCCGAGCAGGGCTTGCCTCTGACTCCAGCCTGTATGTGTCAATCCTGTGTCTGTCCGTCCCTCTACCTGCCCTTTTCCTACCCTCCTAATTACACTGGGTTCCTCACTGCTCTGCATGCAGACCAGCCCCCTTTGTCCCGCTGCTGCCGGGGGGGGCTCCGTGGAGAACCCTGGGGTCTGCACCTTTGCCTCGGTAGTGAGGAGGGCAGCGGGGAGGCTGTCGGAGGGGAAGGTCCAGCCAGCCTTTTGGCGGTGGAGCCCACTGGAAGCAGAGGCAGGTCAGGCCATTTAGCTGCGGGACACCCCTCCGAGCACGCTGCGGTGCGGATTACCGGGGGCCTGGAACGGTATCCAGTCTGTTACAGATTTTGACAAGTTTCAAGTTGTCTCCTGCTCTCGGGCTTCCCAACAACCTGACCGTGGTATTTTTTAGTACACATCAGTCCCAGTCTCCAGTGCCTCCCTCGGAAGAGGGCAGCAAG
>JAVJGJ010000001.1:107088901-107098974 GCA_035590215.1 Microhierax caerulescens | reverse complement strand
CCGGGCGGCAACGCCGCAGAGGCGGTGGCCGGGCAGCCCTGGCCGCGGCGGGGGGGGGCTGCTCCCGGGCGGGCCGGGCCCCCACCTCGCTCCGGGGGGCTCCGCAGTGGCTGGGAGGTCCCTGCCGGGGGGCTGGTATGGGCGCAGAGGGCGAGCATGGTGGCAAGAGCAGCCGGAATACCACGCACGCTTATATATTTATATATATTTTTTTTTTTTTTCCTTAAAATGCCCATGTACATCGTGGGGTGGGCGAGGGGCAGGGAGCTGGCACCGGGGGCTGGCCATGCCCGCTCGCCCCCGCAGCGGGCAGCGAGCACCCTGGGCAGGCACACGCTAAAATAAGTTCCCGAGCACAAAATAAGTTGAGTAGTCATTTTGCTGTTCGCAGTGTGCCCAGGGTTTTTAATCTGTGCTTACTCTGACACCCCTCCTTTTCCAGCTATGAAACCGTTTGGGGGGTTGCTAAATGCTCTTCACCTGTTTGTTTTGATGTTTTATTTTATTTTTTTTCTTCCCTCCTTAATTTTGGTCGCTGCACCTCGGTGTCCAGGCCAGAGCCAGCTGTGCCAAATGTTGATTTGGAGAAAACTCAGGCAGCTGAGTTGTGAATACTTGAAAATTGGAACTAGAAACTGCTGACACACTGACTTACTGAAATGGATTTTGTTCTTCATTTTATTCTTTCGCTCCTCATCTGCAGTGGTCTTATGACCACTCTTATTGTTTTGTTTCATTAATGACTAGTGTCAAAAGTCTTGAGTCATACAAGGTCAGCTATAATGCATTGCTCTTTAGGAGGCTTCCTCTGCACGTTATTCTGAAATACTTGATTTTTAGTCCTTGACTCAGCTGGGAATCCCATCCTGTTGCTTTTCTCCAAGATGAAGTACTGATGGTTAATATTCTTAACAGCATATTTGAAAGTTATAGTGGAAGTTGTGGTGGTTACAGATACTTGCTTGTAGTAAAATCCTTTTTGATCCCTCTCGGCAAACTCAGTTGTGGAATTTCTGTAAAGATTCCTACAAGGATTCTTGTGTTCCCGACTTGCACAGAACTTGAGCAATTACATCTGCCAGACATCTGAGGCTCCAGGATGTGAGGATAACAATGATTTTTAGTATAGCAGTTAATTTTAACAACATCGGCAACAACAAAAACGTTCTTTTCAAGCTGGAGCTTTGCCTGCTCTTGTTCTTGGGGGACTCCGTGCGCTGTGCTGACTGCACGCCGCCACGGCTGCAGATGAAGCCTTAGGTGGGTCAGTTGTTGCGGGAGATGTAAGGCTTTCCACCCTCGGGAAGGAGGATGGATGAGTCAGAGGAGGAGTGAGGAGGATAGCGCTGTTCCAGGAGGAGCGGGTGCAGTAGGAGGGGAGTCCCTCTGCTCAGTCCACAGCTGGAATGTATTTGTTGAGCTGGGTACAATGTGCTCTTCCCATTTCTCAGTGAAGGCTTCTCTTGGGGCATTGTAGCCAGGGTCCTCGAAAGCAATAGGTCTTTGGCCAGGGATTTTTAAAAAGAAAAAAATTATAAAAAAAAGGAAGGTGAGTCGATTCAGTCTGGACTATCGTGGGCTTCCAGCTCCGCTTGAATTGCACTCTCAAGATTCACTTCAGAACTGTAAGGCCTAGAAATGAACTTAAGAAGCAAAAAGGAAAAGCTGAGTGTACAGCATAATCTCATGGTTTGATGAGTTGGAGCCCTCAGCAAGTATGTTATTTCTTGGGTGTTAAGCTAGTACCAGGTTTCTCAGGGACTCTGAAATACCAAAGTTTCTCAGTGGGCAGGAGACTGGTTGCTGGTAGTGGTGGAAGAGTTTCTTCTCAGGTTTATCACCTTCTCAATGCTAAAGAGCACATGTAGGGCAGTGGTGGTTGCTATCTCAAAATGAAGTGAGGATATGCGGTCACCCTTCCTTCCCTCCACCTTCCAGCTGTACTTGCCCATGTCCTTTTGGAAAGCTGCTTTTTTTTCTTTTTCTTTTTTCCCCCCTTTACTAGACTTTACTAGAGGTGATGTTTGGGAGGTGGGTGGGAAGGAGGGGTGCTGGTGTTTCAGGTCTGGGAGTTGATAGGAGTTGGCCCTTGTTCACGGTATAGATTCTGAACCTCAACAAATCCTGTAGCAAAGGCAGCAGATCCCTCTGTCTTGAAGCATCCTGGGAATTATTTTTTTTCCTCTGTGTGACCTGGAAATAGTAGCTGATGAAATAGCTCTTCAGCTTGCCAGTGATCTTTAGTGCAGTATATTTTCTTCGTGTGATATCTGTATATTCTTTTGCTTTGTTTTGTTATCCTGACTGTCTGCTTAACCTTTCTTGCTGTGCTTTCCAGCAAATAAGCTATGCTTTTGTACATCAGAGACTAGATGTTTTCCTATTTTAAAATGTCTGCTTGGGGAAACTGGACCTGTTAGGGCTGATGACAGCTTTCTGCAATCAGAAGTTTAGCATTTCACATTCTAATTCTTGCCTTTTGTTGGTTTTGGCTTTCTTCTAGGCTACGGAGAGCTAAATGGTAATGCAGGAGAAAGAGAAGCGTCATTAAAGGGCCTGTGCTCTGATGAAACCGCCACCTCGGGATCCAGGGTACCCAATGGCAGCCAGCAGCTCGTAGACACTAACGTGACCCCAAAGCAGAGTGTGAAGGCCAGTGCTTTGGGGAAAGTTGGAATCAAAACCAAGAACTTCATTCAGAAAAATAGTATGGACAAAAAGAATGAGAAGTCCTACGAAAATAAACTTAGAGAAAGCCAGTCCTCAGACAAGCCAGAGGGAGTGTCTATCCCGAACGGTGTGGTCACCAGTAATTCTAGCTATATCACAAATGGCTACGTAGGCAAAGGGGCCGATAACGATGGTAGCGGCTCCGAGAGTGGATATACTACGCCTAAAAAACGGAAAGGCAGGCGCAACAGTGCCAAGGGTTGTGAGAACTTGAATCTAGTACAGGACAAAATAATGCAACAGGAGGTCAGTGCACCAACCTTAAAACAGGAACTTGAGAGTTTCAAACCTGATTATAGTGAACAAAAGGGGAACCGAATTGAAAATACTAAGCCCGTTTGGAAATACGAGGCTGGGACTGGTGGAGCAGGCCGGGGAAAGCCTGGGCTTGGGGATGTACAGCGAAAAAACTCTGATGCCAAACCTGGGATTAGCAGCAAAAAGTTTGATGACCGGCCCAAAGGCAAGCACGCATCGTCAGCTACATCTAAAGAGGATTCATGGACCTTATTTAAACCACCCCCAGTTTTTCCAGTGGACAATAGCAGTGCTAAAATTGTTCCCAAAATAAGTTATGCAAGTAAAGTTAAAGAAAACCTCAACAAAGCAGCTCAAACCCCATCCACATCGTCTTCGTCATCTTCGTCATCTGCCGGGGAAACTCAGGCCCAAACATCAAGTCGACTATCCCAAGTCCCCATGTCTGCTATGAAATCTGTTACTTCTGCGAGCTTCTCGAATGGGCCAATTCTAGCAGGGACTGATGGAAGTGCGTATTCTCCAGGGACCCAGCCACTGCTCTCAACTGCTGCTAGTACTGTACCATCAGCCTCCTCCGAGTCAGTTCCCCAGGACACGAGTACAGCTTCAACAGCCCTCGAACAAAAGAAATCTAGCCTTTTTATCTACCCTTCAAATATGCAAACTGTGCTTGTGGGTACAGCGCAAGTCGATTTCCCATCGCAGACGAATCAGCAGAACCTGGGAGATATCTTCCAGAATCAGTGGGGCTTGTCTTTCATAAACGAGCCCAGCGCTGGACCCGAAACTGTTGTGGGGAAATCTGCGGATAATCAGTTAATGGAAGTGACATTTCAAGGGGAATATCCTGCCACTTTGGTTTCACAGTGTGCTGAAATCATTCCCTCAGGAACTGAACAACCTGTGTTTCCTAAGGCTTATGAGCTGGATAAACGGACTAGCCCTCAAATTCTTAGTGCTATTCTTAAGCCTGGGACTGCTGTTGAGGGTGGTGTCTTAGCTTTGGAGTCGCATCACACAGGTGACCTACAAAAGGCAGACACCGGTAGCCAAGGTGCTTTAGTGTTTCTTTCAAAAGACTATGAAATAGAGAATCCTCTGGCCTCTCCTACGAACAATTTGCTAGCCTCCGCCAAAGAACAGAGGTACCAGAGAGGCCTAGAAAGGAAAGATAGCTGGGGTTCTTTTGACCTGAGGGCTGCTATTATATATCACACTAAAGGTAATGGCTTAACTTGCTGCCTAAGGGCAGTCTCTTCTTTTTTTATTATTATTTTACTGTTTTTTAAGTGAAATATTCTAACATGATATATTCCTTACAGCAATTCAGCTTGTTTTAAAAATAAGTGCTTTGCTTGCATATCTCTTATGGCAATAAGGGTTTGGGAAAGTTACTCAAAAGGTTGTTTAATTAATGTTAAGAGGTATTTGTTTCCCTATTCCTGTGGACAAGCATAAGTGATGTAGATAGGGATGACACTTAGCTAGTGTTTTATATTTTAATTCCTATGGAATGATCAGGTCCTTCTAGGCTTCTCAGATTTAAATGTGTAGGTTCACCTGTTCTGTTCCATCTTTACCAGGTGATATTCTGTTCCTGAAAAGGCTTTGTGGTCTGTCCTCACACCTCTACCACCAAAGTGTTGCAGCTTTTCCCTTGGGCAGATGAGGGCATGAAATCATGGCTTTGAAGGAGGAAAAAAATAATTCCTACAGCTTTTCATGGTGTGATTTATCTTAGTTTTTTAAGCAAACCACACACACGCTTTTCCCCTGCCCTTACTGAGTGTGATGGGCAACAGCAAGACAAATCTTTGCTTATCAACTCTTCTGTGAGCTGCAGATTGAATTCTCTCATTGCCTTTGTAGGCCAAATCTTTCAGATGATTTTATTGCTTTCATGGAGTCCTTTGTAGTCCAGCTCCTTTTTTTCCTGCTTTTTTGAGACTGAAATGACTCAAACACGATACAAACACTGTAACTGGGAATGAAGAGAGGGAAGCCTGCAGGATGGCTTGCTTACGCTTTAGCCTCAGCTCCAGAAGCTCTGAGGTCTTGCGGCAGTTCTTGGCTTTTGGTCCTGGCTCAGTGTTAACAGGAACCTGGTTGCGTGTTCCCTTCTGGCACAGTGTTACTTGCCTACCCTGATGAACACAGGGGCAGTTCCTTCTTTATTGGTGTGTCCCTACCCTTCCCTCTCCCTGCATCCCCCTGCCCTGACGGGAAAAAGGTGATCGTCCGTTTCTTGTTTACTGTTCCACATACATACGTGGATAATGTCTTGTTCCCCTCTGCAGAGTGGTCAGCATTGGCAAATTGCTGTGTTTTGAGCACTGCAAAGTTCCTAAATTACCTGTTCACAAACTCTGTGTATACCAGACAGAAACTTAGATGCCATCCTTTAGTAATAGTAAGGCCAGTCATTTAAAAATAATAATTCCAGATATTTTTTCCAGGTCACCTCGCTCACGATGTTAACATTTTAAGCTCTACTGTTCTTGAGAACAGTGTTAATCAATTGATTTTACCTGGCTCTTCTACCCTCCACCCAGTCTGTCCCAGTATTAAAAAGAGCTTTCAGTTCTCATTTCTTGTGTCTGCCTGCAGCCTCATCCCAGTTGCCCATCAGAAAATGGGAGTACCAGAAGGCATAGCATGGTGTAGAAGGGAAGTCCTAGGCAGTCCTTTTCTTGAGTTTGCAGATCTGGTCTCTTTGCTTTTGTCAGCCTGAACTTGCTTGCAGAAAAGCAACCCTGTACAGCCACAGCAAGACTCATCAGCACACTCTTTCTCACTAGCCTGTGAAAGACGGACCACAGTAAAACAATAGTAACAACAGGAAAATAAAGAACACTCCCTTCCCATGTCCTCTTAAGGAGGTGTTAACTTCAGAGTCTGGCTGCGTTTACTAAAACGCAGGGGTTAATTACATTCAGTGGCAAGAACAGACACCTAAAGCATTCTTTAAAATACTGTTTTCTGCTCCTTCACTCTTGCTTTGAGCATGCAGAGAAAGCACCCTTGTGATGCCCTGGGGAAGTGGGTTCCTGCCCCACCGCTTCTCTGTGCCCATTTATTTTTTGGACTATATCTGTGCCAGCTTCAAGGTGTTACTTAGGGGTAAAACATGATGGATGTTTCTGATCAGTGTGTTGTCATTACTGCAGTGATAAGGGTGCTCCAAGTAACTTCAGCTTGTCTTTCTCCTACTTAGTCTTCAGATGCTATTGCTGATTGACAAAGCAGATCAGTCCAGGTCTTAGTATGTCTTCTGTGATGATATTGATTGTTGCGTTTCTGTGTGTCAAGTCTGTTGGGATGAGTTGGGTTAAGGGGTTTTGGAAGGAACGGTGACACCTTCTGCCCCATGCTGGCCCCTCTTCATGGCTGTGGTCCTGCAGCCAGACCCTGCGGGCGAACTCTTGTGGCCCAGTGTCCTACAAAATGGCTCAGAAACGGAGCTGCCAGGGTGTGTTTGCAGGACAGCAGTGTGGTGGTTAATTCCCACACCGTTCTCTCAGTTTATCTTGGGCTGTTTTCCTGAGGTCCTACTCCTAGCCAACCAATTCCTCTGCAATAGGAAAGGAACAATTTCACTTGTTTATTTTCCACAAGCTGCCTTCCCCTCCTCCCTGCTGAGCGTGTGGGTTTACCTGGGCTGCTGTTAGGGTGTCCCAGGCCGTTGGATTCTCGGATTGTTTGGTTTTGATTTCAAGAGGAGGGTGAACTTCTCCCTCTTCAGATTGATCTGTTTGCCTTTGAGCAAAGGCTCAATAGTTTGATCTTCCGATCTGCCCTGCCTCTGGGGTTATGGAAGAAGAACAAAGAAAAACGATTGCGGGACAAGGACAGGGGTGAGCATAGAGCACTGTTGGGGTCCTAGTGTGTTCCCTACCCTGTGCAGTAGTAGTTGAGTGCAAGCAGGTCATGGTGCAAGGATGAATCCCTGGGTGTCGCAGTGAGGAATGGGCTCTAGTGTGAGTGGCTGGACTGCTTTGACCTGTCTGTCACAAGCTTTTTGGTTTTGCACTGTTTGTGTCTGCAGCTGTGATCAGGTTATGTGCATCCTCATCCTGGACTGTAAATAGGCGATGGGAAAGCCTCCAGCTTACTCAGTAGCTTTGTTCCAGTAAACCAGGCTTGCCTGTGTGCTGTTTGCCCAGTGACTGCAAGGGGCATTACAGATTGTAATTGCTTCACAGCTTCCCTGGGAAAGGATAGATGGAGGAGGTAACACACAGGGCAGGCTGGCTCTGGTGCAGTAATCCTGTTGAAACCATCACAGCACAGTGGCTGCTGGCAAGGCTGTGCTGAGGTGCAAGGCTGGGTGGCTGCAGAGCAGAGCGAGGGCCTGGTGGAGGAAGCTGTGCTCGTCTGAGTGTGCCCAGATTGCTTTTTCCCCAGAAGTCAGGGCACTGGGAATGTGCTGGCAAGGCTGATGATGTGCCCTCCCGTTCTCTCTAATGCCTTCCGTGCTTGTTTCCTTTGTGCCCCTGCTCCGTGCCTTGCCGTTTTTGTTTTGCTTTTTTGTTTTCCCTTTTAAAAGGCAGTTCCCTTTAAAACCTGATCTGCTTGACTGTAAAACACAATTCTTCAACGTGGCAGCCTTCACTGATAGCGCATGCCACTCGGTGTTTGTGACGGTGCCTTAACACGCACGGGTGACATACCTGATTTAGCAAGGTAGATCTGATTTAGTTGAGCACTGGTGGGCCTACTGTGTATGTGGCTGGAGACAGGGACGGCAGCTTAGTCTGGGAGACTGGAAGGACCATGAAGGAGTGATGCTCTTGCTTAGGAACATTGTCCCTATCTAGGTTAGAACTGAACCTCTGCCTCAGTGTGGCATTGCCAAAGTCCTCATCCATTTGAGGTAAAACTGGTCCCTGCAGATCTTTTGGTCCTTCAGAAGAGGAGGCTGGGGGTATCTCATCTTTCCTTCTGTTGAAATCAGTATTTTCTTACTGCTCTAGTCCTCCTTTTAAAGACAGCTGGATCATAGAATCATTTAGGTTGGAAAAGACCTTTAAGATCGAGTCCAACCATTAACCCAGCATGGCCAAGCCCACCACTGACGTGTGTTCCAAACTACCACATCTGCACAGCTTTTAAATACCTCCCAGAATGGTGACTCCACCACCACTTTCCCGGGCAGCCTTTCCCAGTGCTTGGCAACCCTTTCAGTGAAGAAATTTTTCCTAATGTCCAATCTAAACTTCCACTGGCACAACTTGAGGCCGTTTCCTCTTGCCCTATCGCTTATTTGGAAGAAGATGCCGACCCCCACCTCACTATAGCCCCCTTTCAGGTAGTTGTAGAGAGTGAGAAGGTCCCCCTGAGCCTCCCTTTTTTTCGGCTGAAGAATCCCAGTTCCCTCATGAAATGTTTCATATCAAAATAATTGTCAGCACTTTGCAGAATTTTGCAGTGTTTGGGCAGCTGCAATCTTCCAGGCCAGGCTGGCTGCCACCGGGCCCTGTATGGCCAACTTTGTGGTGGGAAGCTCAGTAGTTTGCTTGTCCTTTGCTAAAAAGTGAATAATCGAGGTCTCCAGTTCAGCTGCACAACAGCAAAGACCATTTAGGTGGAGGAGAAGAAACTGCAGGGTTTCCTTCTTTCTGCCTTTCCCCCCAGTTTCTGCCTGTGCCTCTGCTTTGTTCCTTCTCAGCATCTCGGTTGCACCAGCATCTCTGCTCATGTGAAGAAGCAGAAGAGCAGCATGGAAAATAGAGCAAGGCAGCGTGGGCCAGCCCAGAGTGGCATTTGACGGAATGGTGAACTGGGTCAGAAGAAATAGCAGAGCTGTGAATTCAGCAATTTTCATCCTTTACATCAGGAGAGGAGAGGGGAAGAAAAAAAAAAAAAAAGCCTTGGTTTCCCATCCCCCTTGTTGGGAAGGGGTTAGATCTCAGACTGTTGCTTATGGTCTTGTGGGGCCTGAGCTGTGGGGAAAAAGCTGATGTAAATCTCCTTCAAGTCTCTGCGTTTGCCAGTTGTCAGGATGAGTACGGTGTATTTGGTACAGCAATGAGTCTCCACAGCAATGAATTTTTAGTCTTTGCTTCGTTTCTGGGGCAGTCCTTTACCTTAATCATTATGTCCTGCAGACAGAAAAATCAGACGAGGAAGGTCCCTCTTTGTTATTTTTTTAGTGCTTCGTTTTAGGGACAATTGCCAGTTTATATTGTTACATTTATAAGAACAAAGAACTAGTACAGTGGCGTTGTGCTGACGCTTCTGTTTGCAGGGGCAGCCTTTCTAGGAAGGAAAATGTGTGTAAAAGTGCCTGTCTTAACAAGTTATCACAGAAAGACTACTTTCCCCTCCAACGTTGTGTACCAGTCCTGCTATAAAGTTTATTGACCATGAGGAATCTCGGTACAATTCACCACCATGCTGGGGTCTGTTCCTGACATCAAAGCCTTCCTTCACCAACCCTTTGTTTCAGTGATAGTCCCCAGAAAAAGTGGATCTCTCCCTGGAGTTCTTTAGGTGGATGTGGCTGGGGCTGTCTGCCACAGTTTCTCAGCCAGCCATGAGCCAGAGGGCTGTGGAGAGGCCGGCTGATTGTAAAAAATCCTGGGAAACGTGAGGTTGGAAGGGGCACGGGAGGTGACCTAATTCTGCCCCTGGCTCGGAGCAGTGCTGGCATTGAGGCCGGGGTTGTGCAAGGGTTTGCTGAGGGCATTTTCTCCAGCTGGGTTGGAGTCCGCTGAGAAGAAGGCATGCCGTTTCCCCGGCCACGTGCCCTGTTTTGGGAACGGTGGCCCCTGTCTGTTGGTCAGGTCTTGATCACCTTCTGCTTTGGAAAGCAGCAGTACTAGGGCTTGGGTCGGTGTCGGAGAGCTGGCCCCATACTCGTGGTGAGGGTGCCCCTTTTTCCATGCAGGGGTGGGCGATAGTAGGAGTCCTTGCTCTGACTGTCCCTGTAAGCTTTATTGAGAGCAAGCGGGCTCGAGAAAAGAGCTTGACCCAAGGAAGGAAGGAAGGCTGGAAGCAGGCTTGGGACCTCTAACACAACCGGCTCGTGGGGGGTGACTTGTCCCCCACCCTGCGTCCCTGTGCTTACTGCTCTGGGTGGC
>JAVJGJ010000001.1:107076609-107088801 GCA_035590215.1 Microhierax caerulescens | reverse complement strand
TGGAGCCGGGTGCCGAGCAGTGGTGGCTCTGCTGAGCTGCCTGTCCACCGCGGCAGTCACTGAGGTCCGTCCAACTACTGTGACAGTGGTCATGGCACTTGTCACAGCACTTTGTGACAGTTGTAGGTGACCACAGCCTGTAACTGATCCAGAACCAGGAGGAAAACTCCCTCTAATTTATTACCAAGTAAAGGAAAAGAAATCATAAAATTCCATTTGGAAGTTTGAAGGAAAACTTTTTTTTTTTTTCCTAATTTTGTATTGCAGTTAGCCCAATACTTTTTTTTTTTTTTCCTTCCCCTCTGTGAAGTTGTTTCGGTTGGTAAATGTGCTTAACTCGTGCTCTCCTGGATCCATGTGCTGCTGGTCAGGTGCAGGGGAGGACCTTGCACTTGTTCTGATGGCAGCCAATAATCAGGAATGGTCAATAGCGCAGACACTTTGCTGATGCTCTTGGTTTTGTAGCTTTGTCAGACTGAGCATCTGCCAACTAACGCTTGGGATTTACAGGACACTTTATACCACCCTCTCTCCTACGTCGTCTTCCAAAGAAGGAGGAGGATGAAGCCCAAAAAGGTTAGGGAGTTTGGGTATTGGTTTGTTAAGTTTTTAAAACAGAATTTTGACAACCTCCAAGTTCTTTTGGTGTGTTTTTGATAGTATCTCACAGTCTGCCTTGTTGTCAGGCCTCCTCTTAACACAAGCAGTTCATGTTCTTGTGGTGTCCAGTGAAGTCAGGACCAAATGGAAGTGCACATGGGCTCTTGCATGGAGATACAGTAGTGGGCAGTGCTTTGGCCTCTGCCTTGTATTTGATGCTCAAATGTTGCTCTCGTGGGGAGGAGCCAACAACCTGAAAGTAGCTTTCTGTCGCCTGCCCTCGGGGAAAGCTGTTAAAATAGGTGATGTTCTTTAACTGCTAAGAAATGATGCATCTGACTTCACTGAATGGAAAACGAGCTGTGCTGGAGGTAATTTTAGTAGCTGGTTCGTTTTACTTCTGGGGAATCAGCATCTGACGGATGAGGGAGGTAGTCCCTTGCTAGGTTCCTTATATCCCTGGGGGTTTTACAGGCTGGTTGCTGTTGCCAAAGCACTTAGGGTTCCCCTGATGAAAGTGCAGATGTATTGTTGCTGTTATCGTGATGCAAAAATAACAGACCTCGTAAAATTTTGTCAGGGCCTTCCTTACAAAAGATTTAATTGTGCAGAGAGGGTTGGCAATATTTATTTGCATGCAATTTCCTGCCCCAGGGAGCTTGAGATTGTGGCGGACAAAGGATAGATGAAGGGTTGGAGAAGGGACGCGAACACGCAGGTGATTGATCGAGGTGACGCTTGGCACACATCGTGCTGAGGCCATGAGTGCTGTAGGGTTTTTTCTTCTTCCTTTCCCATGCTGGTTCGTTTACTTATTGCCTTGTTTTGTGCTTTACTGCATGTACCGTGTAGCTTAATAACGTGTTGCCATTCTCCATTCCTAGCTCCTACCAAGGTCTTGTCACCCTCCCTTCTGGCAGAAGGGAGACTTTAAAGATTGTTCTTGCAGGTTGTGTTCCTACTAAATGCTCCTTTTCTGTAAGTTTGTCTCTTCAACTTGGTCACAGGGTACAGTTAGTGTCTTTATAAACACTCTAGCTCACAAAATTCCAACTAATAGCTAAATGTAGTTATTTTGCATAGGTCTCAAAGATGTGACAACTGGGGAGGTGTTTTAAAGGGAAGAGTCTTCTGTTTCTGAATGTGAATGAAAAGAGCATTTAACTTTGCTGTTATTTCTTAGATAAACAAAAGCATAATGCTCTTTCAGCCAGAACTGGGGAGCGTTTGTTTGTCTTTAGCCCACAAGTGTGTTGTGGAGGTAAATTGGGGAAAGAACTGCAAGCCAAGCAGGCAGCTGGGTGTCTCGAGCATCGCACCTTGTTCTCGGATGACACGTTGGCAGCAGTTTTGCAGTGATGGTAGCAGAGTAATCTTTGCATGGTGTGTTTCAGCAGATGCATGCTGTGAACCATGAGAAACTCACTTCGTCCAGCAGTTCTGATTTCACACATGTTAAACATCAACTCGTAAAAATCATCTCTCCAGGCTATATGTTGAGGCTGTAATGTGCAAAGCAGCATTGGAGTCAGACTACTAATGCCTGAAGTTAAGATTGCGATTTGTAGGAGTGGAGAATGGCGATGACATTTCTGATGCTCGGTTTGGCCCTCTGACCCTTAAGACCACATTACAGCCGTATCTCTGCCTTTTGTTGCTGGATCCCTCACGTCAAATTCGTTCAGTCCTGTGGGCTGGGTTGGGGCTGCGCTGCGGGGCTGGATGGGGTTGGCTTTGTCTGAAACCCTCAGCACAACTGCAGCAGCGTTGTGCCATGCTTGGAAAGTTAAAAGCCTATTTGGAGTTGTCTCTGATGGCAGCATCAGTCTGCATAATAACAACGGTCTTCTCGTTTTGCCTCCACAGAAATGGAATCGGTTTGGAATTTGCAGAAGCAAGGTAAGGATGTTGGGAAGAATAAACAAATCAAATTGCTCTGTTGAGATGGGTGATGAGGGTGGATTGTTTCGGGGTCTGGGAGGTGCCTGTGTTCAGTTCTCCAGTGCCTGCTGTTTGTAGTCTGAGTTTACCTGTGTTTTGGATTGCTGAAATACAGGCCAGTAAGCTTCACCTTAATGGTGGGGTGTTCAGAGAGAAGCAGAGTCTCTAAAAGAGCGATAAAACCCTGTCAGGCTAGACTGAATGAGTCTTCCCTATGCGGATACAAAATTGCTTTCTGTTTCTGGTGTTGGGTGTCACACCCAAGAAAAACTTTTACATGCTGGTGTATTCTCACACTTCACCTGTGAAGACATTCTGTGTTAGCTCGCGGGAGGAGCGGTGCTTGGAGGCTTGGGCGCTGCTGCCCGGGGTTGCGGAGCACAGACCCTGCTCTGCCAGGGCTCCCGAGTGCATCTGCAGGAGGTGGTATCGCTGGGGGTCCGAAGGAAAAGTCTGGTGATGGCTAATTACCTCTCAGATCTCTTGGGAATGTCTTCAGCCACGGGTCCTGAAGGCAGCTTGTCGAAAACTTAGGATTTTGCTTTCTTTCTAGATCCCAAAAGGATAATCACTTATGATGAAGCCATGGATCGCCCGGATCAATGAAGGTAGCAAGACGAGACTGCCTGTTCTAACCTTTCTGCAGCATTTGTGCTGTTCGTGGGGGACAAAAGGCTTTTATGCTCCTTCTAAATCTTCAGTGCAGCAGAGGAACCATAACTAGAATCACAGGATAATATATACAAATATATATATAGTTATTTAAAAATGGCAACTGAAAGTAATTAGACTTCTTAAGGAATCTGAAAATTTATTTCAACGAGACTACACACGTGATTATTTAATCTCGGGTACTGAATAGATTTTTTTCGTTTTTTCGTTTTGTTTCTGTTTAAAGAGTGAATGCAAGTGATTAATGAATACAGACTCGATTTACAAGCCCGGTTCTAAAGTTCCTGCTGTCGTCTACATGGGCAGCAGCAACCCACTGGAGAGGCATTTCCACTTGACAAGGTTTCTGTTTCTTGTTCTGTGACTGTAGTGACACACTAATCACAGGGAAATCAGGATGATTCACCATCCTTCATCTCCCCTTTCCCTTCCATCCGCCCCCCATTTGTTGTTTTGTTTTCTTTTTTTTTCTGTTTTGTTTTCCATTGAATGCTGGAGAAACGCCTTGAAGTTTGCAGAGTTTCTTCTATTTTTTTTCCAGAGAATTATAATCCGCATGTTTTGTCAGGAGTAAAGCAGCAGTCCTATGCTGGGGATATTGTCTTAAAGCATCATTCTTCTGGGGGAAAGATGGTAATACTGCAGTTCTAGGATGCATGGTGAAGTCACACAGTTGGCCTGGCTCCGGTAAACGCATTGGACTATTGCAACTGAAGAGTTATTTCATTTTAAGAGACAACATGCAAAAATAAGCAATCTGTTTAGGCATTTAATATGGAAAATAACCAACAACAAAAAAACCCACTGTTCCCACAGTTTAATGCCATTGCATTACTGGGAGCAAAAAAAAAAAAAAGGCAAAACAACTTCTGCTTTCAACTGTAGGTGCTTTATATTTGCTCTGTCTGTCTCCTAACACTAAATGTGCCAGATTTTTTTTCCCATTTTCATTGGAAAACTGAAGAGGAATTGAGTTCTGCTAACTCTCATCCTTCTTGAATTATTTCTCTTTAAAAAAAAAAAAAATCAAAATTAAAAAATGGAAAAAAAAAAGTAAAAAAAGAAAAATGGGAATTTGAATCCTTTTCAGTTTCAGAATCCATAGAACGCCAATGGCTGGGCTTCCTGCACCTGCCCGTTGGAAATGCTCTTTTATATTTTAATGCAGTCTGTGTATTTCCGGGCTCTGCTTCTAACTATCTCTTAATAAAAATATATTTTATTACAGAAATGGAGGACTTAGGAATGAAAATAATAATTGAAAAATTAAAAAAAAAATAAAAATTCCAAGGAAAGGAAAGCTTGCTAGCAGTGGTAGAGAAAGCTGAGCAGGCTACAGCTGTGTAACCCACTCTGTCCCATTGCAGCTTCTGTAGCACGTCCAAATCGTCTTGAGGTTGGGTAGTTTTTCTGGGTTTTTTTAAAAGGTAGAAAGTTCACAGGGTCCAGTGCAAGAGCGAGCAACGAATAAAGCAAAAAAGGGTTTCCTGACATACCCAGTGCTCATTGTGGGTGTTTGTGGCCAAATACTGGCTCAGGTATGTCTGGATATCAAGGTCAGCAGAGGTTGGTGTGTCCTAAAATTAGACTGGACCCTATGGGGCATTACAGGAAGCAGATAAGCCCAAAACTGTTGCCTACCCCTTGTGCTTAGATTTATCCACTTTTTTCTTTCTTTCTTTTTTTGGTTTTTTTTTTGTTGTTGTTGTTAACTAGGAGTATGTAGCGTGCATTTTTTAATTTTTTATTCTTTTAATTAAGTTGTTCCTAAATGAGACACTTAAGTTCATGGTGGGACAATGGAACTTAATTCTGTACCTTTTTGTAAGATTGCTAGCTTTCTGCCACGCTTAGTTTTAAAAGTTTGACTACGGATTGCCTACTCCATTTTATGTATAAAATACTATATAGTATAAT
This sequence comes from Microhierax caerulescens, assembly GCA_035590215.1. Lineage (NCBI taxonomy): Eukaryota > Metazoa > Chordata > Aves > Falconiformes > Falconidae > Microhierax > Microhierax caerulescens. The sequence goes on along the minus strand of JAVJGJ010000001.1, from coordinate 107,083,671 downwards.
ACTCTAGTGTAATACTATATAGTAAATCATGTATTGTATCAGTCCAGGTTCAGAAATGTGTGGTTGGCCAGTCACAAATATTTCTGTTTCACCTATAAACTGTACCACCTTTACAGGTGTGTGTAACTTTCAGATGTATAACATGTTTACAGATGTGTCCGACATCTAGTCCTCTGACGTTCCTATTTTTAATTCTGTTGAGTCTCCCAACTGCTTGCCAAAATTTGGAATCACCTCTGGCTCCGCTGTGGAAGAGCTGGGGCGTTCCTGAGCTTTAAAGTGTTGAACAAACTGGATGGTGGGATGGGGAAAATTAAGGTGGAAGAAATGTTCTTTTTTTGGGTTTTTGTTGTTATTTCCAAAAAAGTTGAAGGCTAATAGCAAAGTTTCCAGTTTGTTTTACTGGCTTTAAGGCTCTGCTGTGTATTTATTTGCCTTGTGTAGTCACTTGTCGCCTTAAGGGCTGGGTTCCATTAAAAAAAAAAAAAAAAAAAAAAAGACAAAAAAAAAAGACAAAACCAAACCCTGTTTTGCTTACCTGGGGTCTGCGCTGTCCTGGTACCTCTGCCCCCAGATGTGCTCTCGGGGCTGGCGCGATGCAGAAGCTGAGCAGCAATAACCTGTGCTGAATCTGACCCTGCGCGTTTAGAGAGATCCGAGTCTTGCTGAATATTTGAGGATGCTCGTCTTGGTCTAGTCCAATCTTATCTTCTAAATAGTGAAAGAAGTGCTGAGAGAAACACGGTTCAAGCGATGGGTTGGGTTGGTTTTTCCCCCCAGTGTTCGTCCCTGCTGCTTTGCCTGGCTGCGCCTGGCCCGCGCTGGCGGGACCCATCCAGAAACACCCTCTGCAGCTTCTCTGTTGTATTTCTGACCATCCTCTGTTCAAATGTCTGTCTGTCTCCATGAGCTCCACGGTGTGTGCTCAGCGCTAAGCAGTTAGGAAATCCTCTCTCTGAGCTCCTGTAGCTCCGGCTTGCTGGCTTTTCTGGGATAGACTATTGCCTAGAGCCAGGCAGGACCGTGGAAGAAACTTCCTCGTGCTGTCGTGTAACTCACCCCGTTGCTGTCTGCAGTTCTCCCGAAGTCCTCACACAATTCTTTACTGAGCACTTATTAAAAATATCTTAAGATTTAATCTGTTTTCTGATTATTTTTGTGTAAACTTATAAAAAAAAAAAAGGAAAAAAAAAAAGAGGAAAAAAAAAAAACCTGAAATTGAGCTGTGACTAATTTAGCACATTTAAATAATGCTAAGGTGTTACTGATAAGTCTCATGTTTTGTTTTTGTTTGACTCAGAGTATTAGTACTGTAGCATAAACCAAATACAGCCCGGGAAGGGGTGCAGCAGCCTTTTCTCCCGGGTCTGCACCCAAGGGTGTCTGTGCGTGCGAGGGGGCGAGGAACTGGTGGTGCGTGTGCGAGCATCTTATTTGCGTAAGGAGAGTGAGCGTGTATTTATTTGTGCCATTGTTTTCATTACACTGAGTAAGTTTTAAAACAAAAACCCTTAAATACATGTAGTATCGGAAAGTGGCACCAAGGGTAAGATCACGACCTATTTTTTTATTAGCTACGAAGATACTAATTCAGGTTAAGGCTTCTCTCCCATTTCTGTTCCCGTTGTGGGTCTGATGAGTCTCTTTCCTCCGGTTCCCTTGCCAGGCTATTTATTGGAGTAAGGATTTCTGCACGGGCAGGGGGCTGTCTCCTTTCTTCTCTGGTCTTCCCCCACCGCTGCTCCTCTGCCGGCGGGTCCTGTCGGGTGTCTCTTGTACAGGGTCTGGTGTAACACGGCCGGAGTGCGTACTACCGGCCAGATCCAGCACAGGAGCTGCTTTCTCTTTGGTGGATCAGAGAGTGTTCCATCCGCTCCAAGAGATGATTTAAAAGCTGCTCCGTGCTCCCATCTCAGTGATGGTGGTTTGGGGACCTTCGGCCTCTCTGCTTCCTCCCACTCCACCTGTCTGGTGGGTTGGCAAACACGATGATGGCTTTCAAGGTTTGTTTGGCGTTTGCATTTGGTTTAAACCCACCTCAGATGTCTGTGAAACCTGTTTTAGTTGTTGGAAATCTCTGACAACGTGGGTAGCTCCAGGGCATGGATTCTGTCGCTAACCCGCTTCAAACCATCGCCCTTTCTGAACTGTAAATCCCACTGTTTGCCTTCCGTGCTGCTGTGAACTTCTTTGAAATGTGGGGGGAAAGAAAGCCCAATTCTCATCAGGCTGCGAGTATTCGGCAGCTGGGGACGGCTGGCGGGGTGAATCGGCTAGTAAATCGAAAGGAAAAACACGTCCTGCTAGGAGAAAGAAAACAGGAAAAAAAAAAAAAGGTTTTTGGAAGTTGTCCTCTCAGCTGCGTGTGTAATTAGTGCTTTTCACCTTCAACAGAGTGTTGCCGTAGCATGATAGCATCCTTTCCAGAAGTGGCTGGTGGGTGACCTCAGGGACATCTGGGAGCGATGGCATTCACAGTGTTTCGGAACTGCTGGTAGTTTTCCTGTGCGTTCAGTTTATGCTCTTGATTCAGCATTTTCAGTAAATTGCTGTGGTGTCCGAAGCTTTCAGGAGTCTTGTCCCTAGAAGATTTTTTTGTATGTACGTCCGTAGTGATTTGTTTTCCTTACAGAGGCTGTTTACAGGGGAGATGGTCGAGGTCAGGAGGGGAGAGAACAAGGCTACACCTAATTTAAAGCTGCTACACATTTTCACACCCATTCGTAAGGCAGGAGGAGGGCTGGGGCCGGAGGAGCCGCTAGCGTGGTCGAGTAGCCGAAGAAGACAGAGTAATTCTAGCTTTGGTCACTGCAAGAGCATTTTTTCCATGCAAGGAAGCCCTTGTGCCAGCAGTTGAGGAGCAAGAACCTGGGCTGGTGCGAAGGAGCAGAAGATCGTGGTCTGCGCTGCCTTCCAGAGACTGCAGAGCTTTAGACATTTGCACAGTACGTGTTACACCACAGGGTAAGGCTGCCTTCCTTGGATCCCGCTCGAGATCCTCCAAGGTGGCATCGCTCAGCGTGGCGCCGAGGCGGTGGGTGTCTGGGGAGGTACAGGAGAGCTCGGCGGTGGCCTTGGCACGAGACCCTCGGAGAGGCACGCTGCTGGGGGTGTCGGGCCACGCTCTGTCCTGGGACGGGAGCAACAGTCGTCGTACCTGTGCTTTCCCCGGGGGATGCTGAGCTGTATTTATCTTGACTGTTAATCAGAAAGTTTCGTATAACGCGTCCAGAGCTCTAAAGCCATTTTGTAAGATAGCAGTATCCCTTTTCTACAGCCTTATTAATGAGTAGAGTATCTTTAAAAAGAAGAAAAAAAAAAATAGTTCATTTCTTTCTGTGGTATGAAACTTGTGTACTGCGAACATATGAACGTTTAGCAAAAACACAACTTAAGAGTTTTCTTAAAAAACCAACAAAAAAAAAAAACCAACAAAAAAAAAAAACCTGTCTGCTTTCCATACGGTCTTTCCTCAGGTGCTAAATAAGGGTTCCAAAAATGGATACTGCTTTAGGAGTTTCTGCTTTATTCTTAAAATACATATTTTTTTGCTTAGGTGGTGTAAAGAGATTTTAACGAGAATGTTTTTTTAATGTAAATAAGATTGTGTCTTTAATTTTTTGTTTTATCTCTTTTTTGTCTATATTGAATAGTCTAATTTTCATTTTATCCTTTCGAGAAGGACCCTCTTAGACCTTCCCTGAAGACATTTCATTAAGTGTTGCTGCATTTAAGAACGAATCTACAACTGTTCATTGTCTTGGATTAATGCTGCTGCTGCTATAAGTAACCCTGAAAATCAAGAATGTGTGATGCACTTTTTTTTTTTTTTTTTTTCATGACCATGTAGTTCCTCTGCGGATAGTTGAACCCTCCTGTAACACAGCCACTAACTCTGCGAGTAGCGTAGGAACTGGGGGAGCCGAGGTGTAGGAGAGGGCTGTACCTGATTTTGGTGCTGACCTACGGGAATTTCTATGCAAACGCAAGCAAAGGAGAACTCTTTTTAACTTGAGAGAACACTGTGCATTTTTTTTTATTTTTTTTTCTCTCCTTCCTTTTCTCAAGCTGCTATTGCGAGGGTAGTGCAAATCCCTGAGGTTTTCAACTGCTCCTTCCTCCGTGGCTGGTCAGGCGCGATGCCTGAGTAACCCGTAAGGTAGAAAAATCTCAGTCAGCTGTTGTCTCGTCTCCAGTTTTCATATTTTTGTTTTCTGTTTGAATCTGTCTATGGAAGGAAATGGCTCATCTCTGCAAAAATTCCTTTTTAATGCTTTATCTCAATGTGAAGTTAACCAGCAGTATTAAAGATTGCATGGCCCCCTTCCTGCCCGTACCCCCGCTGGGATGCTGAGGAGTGGTCAGTGCCCGGAGTTGGATGTTTTCCAAGAAAAAGCCAAGGCCAGACCACCTCTCCAGCCGAAACTTGCCAGCTGGGGTGTGAAAGCCCACAGCTCAGTAGTGGAGGGACGTCTCGCTGCATCGAGGGGCTGCGGCGGGACATGGGCAGGTCCAGAACTTCTCGTCTTCGTGGGTCTCAGCTGGGCTGGCACGGGGGGATGCGTGCCGTCAGCGAGGGGTTTACTGGAGAGCAAAACAGGGAATTGACTTGACTATTTATAGAAGATCCTTTAGGAAAAAAAGAAAAAAAAAAAAAGTACCTCTGATAAAAGTGAGGGAAGAGTAAGGAAGGTCTAAAGCTGTGTAGGAAAAACGCTTGGGAATTACATCTGCCTGGAAAATCGTATGTAAATACCATAGGCCAGAACTCTCTGCCTGTTTAATGAGTTTATTCAGCATCAATTTCTTTTTGGCCAGCGTCTGCTCTTTTACACACATGTGTGTGTGTACATCTGACTAAATGTGCCTTGCGTGTGTGCTTAGCCCTGCTGAGAGCTTGTGGTGGTGCGTGAGCTGCTGGGACGCGGTGTGGGGCAGCCGGGCTCCCGCCTGGCAGCACGATGACCGTGCCCCATCTACAGTCGATGGTTTGGGACTGTCCCAGTGACCCAGCGGATCAAAAGGAGACTTGGGCTTGAGCCTGCCTAGTGGCTGGCTTCAGTTTGGGGCTGATGTCCTGTGGGGTGGCACCTTCCCCGTCCTAACACGAGCCGTTTGCTGTGACTTTGGAGGGGAGAGAAAGAGAAGCTGCTTTGCTGTTCTCCTGCAGACAAAAATAAGCGTGGCCGTGCTTCGTCTGCAAAGCCAAAACACGTGAAGGTCTGGAACCCGCTTTGCTCTGGAGCTGGGGCTCTCTGTGGCTCTGGGGGTCCCGTCACCCAGGGCATTCATTCCCTTCCAGGTTGTGGTTCTTGTTACTGTGGGGGGTTTTCAGGATTTTGTTGGGTTTGTTTTTGTGTTGGTTTGGTTTTGGTTTTGGTTTTTTTTTGTAAAGGACAAGTAAACACGCCTTGCTTAAAGTTAACAAAATAGAAATGCTTATGTTTGCATTCAGTGACTCAGAATACGAAGCCGTGCAATTCTTGTTTCTTCATCTCTCTCCCGACTCGCTCACCCAGTGTGTGATTTCTGTCCGAGTCTTTCTGTACTTCTGCCACTGTAAATGTGAAAGCTTGCTTGCATTATTTTCTAGAAATGCATTTTGCACACTCGGGTTTCGCTGAAGCTCCGTGAAAAGGTTAGTTTGAAGCAGATGAATAAAGCTATGCACATGTTTTGAAAGTTTAATTTGTGTCTCATTACCAGAAGTGACTTATCTGCCCTCTTTTGCATTCCTGTGCTGTCATTGCCTGCATTATCTTCACCATCTCGGAGGGTATGATGTAAGGTGACAGTTCTTTGCTGACAGCCGTAGCAGAAAACTGGCGCTTTTTGATTTTTTTAGTAGCCTCACTCTCCTTTGCTTTCTCTGTATCTCTCTGTATAGCTATATAAATATATATATTATTTTTTTATTTTAAAGAGCCTACTTTAGTAATTGAATTGGAGGGAGCGGGGTGTGCTGGCTTGTGTTTCAGATACACTTTGTACCGTCGGATGAACGAGTGCCCTTTTATTCTCTGGTCGAGAGCGTGGCGGTGGTACCCACCGGCGTCCTGGTGGGTGTGCGGGCGGTGATGGGGACAGGGAGCGCATGGCTTGGCCCCACGTGAAGCAGCTTTGAGGAGGGGATGGAGATGGTGGCGTGGGCAAACTTGAGGCTTCTAATGACAAAATTACCTGAGGAGGAACCCTACTGCTGTGTATTCCCACTGTGAGGCGGGAGGGACAGGCTTCCTCGCCGTCCCCGCTGCGCGGGCTGTGCTCCATGGCCCGCTGGAGCAGAGGGTGGGCTCCCTCTGGTCTCTGGGGCGAGAGCTTTATTTCGGTTTTGTTTTCATGAGTTGGCTGCGTTGGGTTGCAGGTACCACCTTTGGAAACTCGTTGCTTAGCCCAGAGCCTTTGTGCAGGAGAGTCGGGGTTTTGTGTCGGGAGAAGGACGCTGACAGCTTTCTCCTCGTGTTCCCTTCGCCATGGCAGAAATTTGTACTAACTTGACAGCTTTTTTTCATACAGAACAGGGCTGCTTTTCTATCTACCATCACACGTGTACTTACACACCTTCAGCGGCGTGCGAGCCCCTGAAGGTCCTCAACTTGTTTACTGGGGGGACGGATGCCCCTCTCTCCCCCTCCCCTGACTATTTCAGTGTTAAGGGCGGTGCGAAACACAACCGCACGCTTCGACTGCGGGCTGGGGTGGGAGAGGTCCCGCCGGGACCCTCTCCTCTCCTGCCACCCCCCGCCTCCGCCGTCGATAAGTTCTCATTTCGTTCGGTTTCCTGGTGTGTATTAAAATCGCCGTGAGGGGTTGTGCTCTACCTGCTCAGGAGCTGAATTACCTCTGACCTGCGGAGAGGGGCAGCCCCTCTTTGTGTCGATGTTGTAGTGTGCGACCACACAAATCGGTAAAGGTAGTCTTTGTTTCCTTCTCCCTTTCCCGGTATTTCCGATTAGGTTAATGCACTCTGTGTGCCCAGCTGGAAAAGTGTAGGCGTTTTCCCAGTCGTGAGAGGGTGGCTAGAAGAGTTAGTGTAATACCTGCTGTAGCTGCTGGTTTTCA
>JAVJGJ010000001.1:107033595-107047138 GCA_035590215.1 Microhierax caerulescens | reverse complement strand
CGGGCCGGGGCCGGGGGGGCGGGCCGGGGCCTGGGGGCCGCAGCGGGGTGCAGTGCTGGCCCGTGGGGTGCTTTGAGGCACTAGAGGGCAGCAGGGCCCTGCAGCAGGCACCGCAGCGGGGTGCTTGGGCAACTCATGGGAGCCTGCTGGGGGGGAACCCCAAACCCTGCTTTGGGGCGAGCATCCCTGCATCCGGCTCTGGGTGAGCATCCCAGCCCCAGCTGTGTGCTGCTCCTGGAGCCTCCCCCACATCTTGTGGATACTGGGGATGCTCAGAGCCAGCTCAGCTGCACTAGCACCCATTTCTTTGGCCCCTTGGTGCTTGTGCCAGGCTGGATCTGCCAGCGGCTCCCGGTGCTCGGGGCAGAGCTCCCCAACCGGTGCCCGCAGTGTGGCTGGGGCTCACAGGGGGAGGGGTCCCACACCGGGTTGCAGTGTCTCACTGCAGTGATGCTTGGGGGGGACAAGGCTTGGCCTGTGCGTGGCGTGTTTTGGCAGGAGGGCGTCCCCGTGCCGCGTGTCCGCGCTGTCACGTGCTGTTGTTTCTAACCCCTGTCTCTGTTCGCATGGTGCATGCTGCCCTTTTGCAATGCAGACGCCGACGAAGGTAAAGTCTTGTTCTCTGCACGTGTCTCGGGCTTCCCCCTCCCACGTGCCACCACCTTCCCGCTGTCGTGTCCCTGCGTGTCACCATTAACCTGCTCCCATCTCCCACGTCCGTGTGCTTGTGTCCGTGACCTGTCCTGCCATGCCGCGGTGAGGCTGCTCGGTGTATGTGACTGAGCAGGGATGTGTCCCCATGCTGGGGTGGCTCAGAGCCCCACACTGTCACAGGCCCCAGGGGTCACTGGGCTGTGGGGGCGAGGGGTGACTCCCACTCGTGGCCCCACAGCGTGGCTCTGGGCTCAGCCCTGCAGAGGCATGAAGCCGTTCACCCCCTGTCTCCTCTAATCAGACCCCAAAACACACTTCCCAGCCCTCCAGCACCGGCCACGTGCTCCCACTGTGCACAGCATCCCCTGGCTGCTCCGGGGGACCCTGAGACTGTCCCAGGTTTGCCTGGAAATGCCCCTGATTTTAGGGGGATGCCCCGGCCGGCACTGAGCCCCCTTCTCCACCCCCCAGCTGGAAGGAAGCAGTTTGCACGGCACGAGTGGGCTCAGAAAGCCGCCTACCTGCTGGGCTGCAGCCTGGAGGAGCTCTCCTCCTCCATCTTCAAGCACCAGCCCAAGGGTACCCTGCAGCGATCCACCTCCTTCCGGCAGGGCCCCGATGAGCCCCCCCTGGGTGACAGCGGTTCAGGTAGGGTGAGGGACACTGGGGACAGCTGGTGGCCCAGGGGGACACCAGGCTGGGGACACTGAGGGTTGCCTTGCCAGGTCCCAAGCTGACAGCACTGGAGTGCCTGGAGGGCATGGCGGCCGGCTTGTACTCGGAGCTCTTCACCCTTCTCATCTCCCTCCTCAACAGGTACGTGCTGGGGGGGGGGGCAGGCAGAGGGAGAGCCAGGGGGGCCTGGCAGCACCCATTCACCCCACTGTGTCCCTTTGTCCCCACAGGGCGCTGAAATCGAGTCAGCACTCGGTGTGCTCGGTGACGGTGGTGGACACCCCTGGGGCGCAGAACCCCGAGCTGGCAGGGCAGAGCCGGGGGGCCACCTTCGAGGAGCTCTGCCACAACTACACCCAGGAGCGCCTGCAGCTGCTCTTCCACCAGCGCACCTTCGCCCGCGAGCTGGAGCGCTACAAGGAGGTAACAGCGACGGCCAGGGCTGCCATCGCCTCCTCCCCCCCTGCCCTTCCTTCTCGGCGTGAACATCTCCTGCGTTCCCCCTCCCCGAGTTCTTACCCTGTGGGTGGTCGCCGTGGAGCGGTGTGACCGCAGCGGCTCTGGCACGACGCTGGGTGCAGCAGGGGTGGCCCCAGGGCTCCCACCGCCGGCGGTGCCTTTGCTGGGTGATGGGGTGGCCGTGGGCGGGAGGGTGGTGGACATCACTGCTGCTGCTCCATCTCAGCACCAACAGCCAGAGGGGACCCCTCCTTGTGTCCTGCTCCCCCCTCGGCACCCGGCATCACCCTGTGCCCTGCTGGCTCAGCGGGGTGCTGGGAAGGCCCTGCCTCCCCCCATTGACACCAGCACCCTCACTGGCTGCCGGTCCCTCTCGCGGCTCTCCTGCTGCATGGGCACTGATCGTGCCTCTGTCCCTCCTCGCCAGGAGAACATAGAGCTTGCCCTGGCTGATGCCGAGCCCGGCTCCTCTGGCTCCGTAGCTGCTGTAGACCAGCCCTCGCACCAGGCACTGGTAAGCGCCCACCTCGCAGCCCCATCACTGCAGCCTGTGGCCCGGGGCAGGGGGCGTGCGGCTTTCTTGGCCCCTTGATGGTAGTTAGGGAGGGGAGGGAGAGGGGCTGTCCCGCATGTTTGGCCATGACAGCATGGCTGCGAGCGTGTGTGCAGCCTGCATCCCTGCTGCATCTCCCGGCACGGTGTCCCCTGCTTGCCCCGGCAGCTGCTTGTGCTGCAGGTAGGAGTCATGGAGACCTTGGGTGATCCCTGGGGTGCTCTGGTCCCCAAGGTGCTCAGGTCCCCAGGGTGCTCAGGTCCCCAGGGTGCACAGCTCCCCAAGGTTCTCCAGTCCCGGGGTGCTCCGGTCGCTGCTGGAGGAGGCTGCAGAGACCAGGGGGAGCTGCTAGCACCTGCCCAGTGCTGGGTTCCAGCCCGTGGGTACCTAAGCACTGTGTTTTCCACCCCAACGGGATGCGCTGCCCGGAGTGTTCCATACGGCCTCTTGCCCTGCTGCGTCCCCACAAGCAGGAGACCTCTCGCATGGTGCCGCTTTGCCTTGCTGCTGACAGCGGCCAAGGTCGCCTGCTCCTTGGGTGGCCCGGGTCCCCTGTGTCACCTCCGGTCCCTGCCCTGGAGGCACTACAAGTGCAGTGTCACCCGCAGGTCCGGTCACTGGCCCGCACAGACGAGGCGCGGGGGCTGCTGTGGCTGCTGGAGGAGGAGGCGCTGCAGCCAGGCGGCAACGAGGACACCTTGCTGGAGCGGCTCTTCTCCTACTACGGCCCCCAGGAAGGGGGCAAGAAAGGTCAGGGGGGGACCGGCACCACGGGGCCGTGTGTCGGCAAAGCGCCGGTCCCCCAGGGCCGTGCCCAGCAGTGCCGTGTCTTCCCGCAGGGCACAACCCGCTGCTCCCCAGTGACAAGCCCCGACATTTCCTTCTGGGCCACAGCTCGGGGACCAACTGGGTGGAGTACGATGCCACGGGCTGGCTCAACCACGTCAAGCACAACCCGGCCTCCCAAAACGCCTCCGTCCTGCTGCAGGAGTCACAGAAGTGAGTGGGGTCCCAGGGCTGGTGGGGGGAGCACGGCATGGGGAGGGGTGATTTTGGGGGGTGATGTCCCCTCCGTGCCCCGCAGGAAGGTCATCAGCAGCCTGTTTGCCGGCCGTGGTGGATCAGCGCTGGTGCTGTCGGGCTCGGTGGCAGGGCTGGAGGGGGGGTCCCAGCTGGCCCTGCGCCGGGCCACCAGCATGCGGAAGACCTTCACCACCGGCGTGGCTGCTGTCAAGAAGAAATCCCTCTGCATCCAGATCAAGCTGCAAGTGGTGAGTAAGGGGGTGCCAAGGGGGGGTTCCCCAGGTCCAGGCGGGGCACTGCTGCGTGTCACCGCTCACCACCACTCATGTGCCTGCAGGACGCCCTCATCGACAGCATCAAGAAGTCCAAGCTCCACTTTGTGCACTGCTTCCTGCCCAAGGCGGCGGGGGGTGGTGGGGACCCCCGGGCTCTGCCGTGCCGGCGGGTGAGCGGCAGTGAACTGGAGCTGCCGGCGGAGCACTGCGAGGCCGGGCTCATGCAGCTGGACGTGCCCCTCCTGCGTGCCCAGCTCCGCGGCTCCCGCCGGCTCGACGCCCTCCGCATGTACCGCCAAGGTGAGCCGTGCCGCCGCACCTCTGGCACCCGCCACGGGGCGATGCCAGGGCTTTGCAGTGCACATCCCCCTGCGGGATGCCACGGGGGTCCTGGCCGCATCTCCTCCCTGGGAACCCCCATCCGCCTGTACCCTTGCTCCAAGCCCCACGGCTGCCAGCCATCCCCCCAGGGCGGTCCTGTCCCTGTCCCCCTCCCCTGCGGGGCTGTTATCTGCGCTGGGGACAGGCATGGCCTTAATTGGGTGTCTCCACTGGTGCCGCCGGCTCCTGGCAGCTCTCCCGCTGGCAGCCAGCCCCCATCCCGCTGGGGCGAGGGCCTCCGGGTCGTGCTCAGCAAAGCATTTATCGATACGCGTGGCTGGCCGCCCGGGCGAGGGTTTATTGCCTGGCGGCCGGACCCTTCCCGCCACGATTGGAAATCGATGCCATCCGCACACCTCGCGGATCGATGGCCGTGGCCAGCTGGCTGTGCCGGGGTCAGCCTCCCCATCAATACCCTGTCGTTAATTAAGATGTGGAGGCTCAGCGCTGCGAGCCTGATGCAGAAGCTGGCTGCGGCTCAGAGCGGAGCCGGAGCGGGACCTGTTTGCTTGCACAGGCAACACACGTGTCCCTGTGCTCCCCCGAGGTGGGATCTGGCCACTTTCTCCCCAGATCCCAGCCAAAATCGCTGGAGGACACGGCCAAGGAAAACCTCCCGGGGAGGGTCAGGGCACTCCGGCCGTGCCTGGCCCCCGCAGGGAATTTGTGCCACGTGGGGTGACCCCATCAGCTCTCCCAAGAGATGGGCCCCAGCCAGTCAGGGCACGTGGGGCTGTCCCCAGCCATCCCCCCCGCATCCTGGCTGCCCCCGCAGCCCCACTCTCCCTTGCTGCCCCCAGGGTACCCCGACCACATGGTTTTTGCGGAGTTCAGGCGGCGCTTTGACGTCCTGGCCCCGCACCTGACCAAGAAGCACGGGCGCAACTACATCGTCGTGGATGAGAAGCGGGTATGTGCCCTGCTCCAGGGCCAGCGCGGCAGTCCGGGGTCCCCTGCACCCCGGGGTGCCCCCAGCACCTCTCCTTCCCCACAGGCGGTGGAGGAGCTCCTGGAGTCGCTGGACCTGGAGAAGAGCAGCTACCACATGGGCTTGAGCCGGGTATGATGCCCGACACCGGCCGTGGGTGCCGGCGGCAGCGCGGGCAGGGGTGGGCGGCACAGCTTGGCACGGCGCGGCGGGGCAGCACAAGGGCGGCACTGTTTGCTCCCACCTACGGCATTCCTCGTGCCTGGGCAATAAAACCCCCACGGCGGGACAGGACCAGTGGCTGCAGAGGGGACAGCCACATCCCCACCAGGCAGCGCAGCGGGAGGGTGGCCCGGGGTGGCGGGAGGGATGCCGTCACCCCTCGGCATCTCACCCCGCTGCCCCCCGGCAGGTGTTTTTCCGAGCTGGCTCACTAGCCAGGCTGGAGGAGCAGAGGGACGCGCAGACCAGCAGGAACATCACCCTCTTCCAGGCAGCGTGCAGGGGCTTCTTGGCACGGCAGCAGTTCAAGAAAAGGAAGGTTGCTCCCAGCAGCTCTCCCCTCCCCGCTCCGCCGCACAAATTCGCCTAAAATGGGCAGCGCAGCCTTTCTGCCGCTGCCTGGGCCAGCACCTCCTCCTCCCGCCTCCCCCCTGCGCCTGCCCAACCGTGGGGAGCCGTGGGGGGCCAGGGGGGACCGGGGGAACCGGTTGGGAGGGCGCTGGGCATCGCCACGGTGGGATGAAACGGCGTGTCAGCTCCTACTTTTATTATTAAAGAAGGTGTAAGATAGGCATCGGGGCAGCACCTCGCCTTCCGCGCAAGCAGCGTTCGGAGGGGCTGGAGGGAATCAGACAGTAGATAAGCTGGGTGCAATTAGCCCAAATGCTAACAAAGGGGATGCTGGGGTGCCGGCGGGGGTGCTGAGCGCCCACCTGCCCCGCTTTGCCCCGCTGGCGGCACTCCGCGCCGACGCTGTGCCCTGCGCTGACACCGTGCCCCGCACAGATCCAGGATTTGGCCATCCGCTGCGTGCAGAAGAACATCAAGAAGAACAAGGGGGTGAAGGGCTGGCCCTGGTGGAAGCTTTTCACCACCGTGCGGCCCCTCATCGAGGTGCAGCTCACTGAGGACCAGATCCGCGGCAAAGACGTGGGTACCTCTGTCCTGGGGGGTGCTGGGTGGGGCAGGGTGGGCTTGGGGAGGTGTTGGGCCTGGTCAGTGTCCTGCAGTGGGGTGGGATGCAGAATCCTGCAGTGGGGTGGGGTGCAGGACCCCAGGGAAGAGTGGGAGGCAGGATCCCACAGCAGGGTGGGATGCAGGATCCCACAGCGGGATGGGATGCAGGATGCCACAGCGGGATGGGATGCAGGATCCCACAGCGGGATGGGATGCAGGATGGGATGCAGGATGCCACAGCAGGATCCTGCAGCGGGGTGGGATGCAGGATCCCACAACAGGATGGGATGCAGGATCTTGTGGTGGGTTGAGGTGGGATGCAGGACCCCAGGGAAGGGCAGGAAGCAAGAGCCCACGATGGGGTGAGATGCAGGACCACAGCTGCCCTACGCGCCCTGTCAGCACCAGGCTCAAATTGCAAATTGCTCCCTAATTTGCGAATCAGCATGTCATTAGCATCCCGAGAGCCGGCTGTTGCATGAGCCCAATTACCAGGCGTGGAGAATGGAAATGAAACCGTGTGCCGAGAGGCGTATGTGGGGGCTCTGTGCTATGCTGGCAACCAGACACTCGTGCCCCTGCTGAGCCTGCCCGTCACGGAGCCCACTGCCTGGCTCTGCTTTCATCCCAACCCACCAAGGATGGGCGCCTGGGGTGGGGGCATCTGAGCCCCCTCCTGCCCCCCTCAGCCTGTGCTGGGACCAGAGGAGGGCAAAGGTGTGCTTGAAGCTGGCAGCTGGGCATGCCCCCCTGGTGCTGGCTGGTGGTCCCTGGGCATGCCGGTGGGCCCCCTCCCTCCCCACCTGAGCTGGGTGCACCCGAACCCTTGGGTGAGCTGCCAGTGGGTGGGTTTGCTCCCACCCCCTCTCCTGGGGGGGTGCGGGGACCCCTCTCCAGCTTTGCTGGGGCTGCCTGGCGTTTCGGCACCATTTATGGGGTTGCAGTCAGCACGGCGGCGGGGCGGTTTGGGGGAAGTCCCTGCCCAGCCCTTGGCAGGGGAGAGCGGCCCCCGCCCTGGGGAGCCCCCACCCTGCCCACCCAGCGCTGGGGGGGTGCGGAGACCTGCCAGGCTCCTGCCTGCCAGCCTCTTCCCAGCGCCTGCCCCCTCCCTCACCGCCTGCTCTGTTGCAGGAAGAGATCCAGCAGCTGAAGAGCAAACTCGAGAAGGTGGAGAAAGAGCGTAACGAGCTCCGGCTCAACAGCGACCGCCTGGAGAGCAGGGTAGGTCCTTGCCGGTACCGGGAGGGGGAACGGTGCCATGCTGGATTGCTCCGGTGCCTGCACTGGCCCATGGTCCCGCTCCCCCCGCCCGCAGATCACAGAGCTGACATCGGAGCTGACAGACGAGCGGAACACGGGCGAGTCGGCCTCCCAGCTGCTGGACGCCGAGACGGCCGAGAGGCTGCGGGCCGAGAAGGAGATGAAGGACCTGCAGGTAAACGTGCCTTTCCCTGGCCTCGCAGCATCTCGTGGCCCCCTCCAGGCACTCACCGCGGCTGTGCCCCCCCCCAGGCCAAGTACGATGCTCTGAAGAAGCAGATGGAGTCCATGGAGATGGAGGTGATGGAGGCTCGGCTCATCCGGGCGGCCGAGCTCAACGGGGAGCTCGACGATGATGATTCAGGTACCGTCCTGCCTCCGCTACTCACTGCGGGCGCAGCCTGGGTGTGTGTGGCTGCAGCACCGTGCCCCCCCTCCCCGTGTTGGCCCTGTACCACCCCATGCAGCCCCTCAGTGACCCCATTTCCCCACGCAGGTGGTGAATGGCGGCTGAAATATGAGCGGGCGGTGCGGGAGATCGACTTCACTAAGAAACGGCTGCAGCAGGAGCTGGAGGACAAGCTGGAGGTGGAGCAGCAGGGCAAGAGGCAGCTGGAGCGGAGGGTGAGTGGGGCTCAGCCCTAGGGACCCCCCGGGTCCCCTCAGCATGGGGATGGGCAGGGGGTGGGCAGCCGCTGCTTGCTCGGAGCTGAGGGAGCACGTGGCCAGAGCAGTGGGGACATGGTGGCTTCCCGGAGCCCTCAGCGCCCTGCCTGCTCCTGCCCGCAGCTGACGGACCTGCAGGCAGACAGCGAGGAGAGCCAGCGGGCGCTGCAGCAGCTGAAGAAGAAGTGCCAGCGCCTGGCCGCGGAGCTGCAGGACACCAAGCTGCACCTCGAGGGACAGCAAGGACGCAACCATGACCTGGAGAAGAAGCAGCGGAGGTGGGGACCGCGTGCCGGCAGTAGGGCAGACGCAGCGGGGGTGGCATCCCCGCCACACGCGAGCCTCTTGCGAAGTGGCATTACCATTTTAGCAGGGGGTTGGGCACTTCACCAGCTCCCTCTTGGCTGAGGTGTCTCCAGCGGGATGGGGCTGCCCAGGCTGGGTGTGTTCATTGTGGGGGGACCCCGATGCCCTTTTAGGGGGTCCGGAGCTGAGCGATCCCCCCGTGTGGGGCCATGCCCCATGGTGGAGGCTGCTCGTGCCCCGCAGCTCTGCTCGGCACTCACTCTCATCGCATCCCCTCTCCCAACCCCAAAGTTTGCTAACGTTATTAAGCAGCAGGGACGCTTTCATCTCATTATGGTAATGATCACACACACAAATACAGCGAGAGAATCCAATCTAATTAATTTCAATTTCCGCGGATTGGAGTCTGTGCTAATGCAGCTGTTTATTACCCAGTGCGAGGAAAAATGGGGATTAGCTGCCGAGGTGTTTAACGCAGGTCACAAACTCAAGCGCAGAGTTATTTTCCAAGCCCCAAAGGCAGCGATTTTGGAGCAAACCCAGCTGATCCCAACCCAGGGGCATGAGGAGATGCTGTCGTGGTGCTGCCTGGCTCCAGGCTGTGCTGAGCGCTCCCCCACTGGGGGCTTGTGTCCTCTCCGGTAATGGGACCAGTGCCGCCTCGCGTGGGACCACAGCTCGGGGCTGCCGAGCTGCCACAAGAGCCCATCTCTCCTGGAGAACCCTACGTGCATGGCAGCCTCTCCGTGTCCTGTGCGGAGGGTGCGGTGTCCCTGGCTGCCCCCGTGCAGCTAAGCCCCCTCTTTTAGTAGCCACGGTCCCCTCTGGCACGTGCCAGCCCCGTGGGGTGGCTGCTGGGGCTGCTGGTTGCGCTGCAGGCGCTGCACTCTCCATTAGCTGCTGAGTGAAGGCATTGGGAGGAGTTTGTCCGAGTGACTCCGTGACACCGTACTGGCAATTAAAGACTCATCAACAGCATGTTTTGAACGAGTACCCGGCAGCGCGCTGCCCTTCCCGGTGCCTGCTGCCATGGGATGGGAATACTCGGCGTGGTGCCGGTAGCTGGGGACCTGTCCCCAGTGCCGTCACGGGGCACTGAGTGCCTGTCCCGCTCTCCCCACACAGGTTTGACACCGAGCTCTCGCAGGCGCACGAGGAGGCACAGCGGGAGAGGCTGCAGCGGGAGAAGCTGAGCCGTGAGAAGGACGTGCTGGTGGCTGAGGTCTTCGGCCTCAAGCAGCTGCTGGAGGTGGGTGGCTGCCGGTGCTGTCCCCAGTCCCCCAGTCGGTGGGTGCCCTGGGCTGACGGTTGACCCCCTCTCTGGGCAGGACAAGGACTCGGACATCGCGGGGCTGACACAGAAGGCGGAGGCGCTGGAGGCTGAGCTGCAGGACATCTCCTCCCAGGAGTCAAAGGATGAAGCCTCCCTGGCCAAGGTGAAGAAGCAGCTGAGGGACCTGGAGGCGAAGGTCAAAGACCAGGAGGAGGAACTGGACGAGCAGGCTGGGACCATCCAGATGCTGGAGCAGGTACAGCAGGGAGGGGCGAGGTTTCTGGGTGGGGTGGTTTCATGCAGGGTGGTTATTACCTGGGCTGGCCCAGCAAGAGGAGGCGGTCGCCCTCAGCCCGGCGTCGGGCCAAGCACCGCGGCTGCCGGCAGCTCCTGGCCCTCCGTGCCATGGCTCGGCAGGTCACTGTGGGGCAGGCGGCCCGGCCGGCCTCGGACCAGGGGGTTTTGCGGGTGAGTGGCACCCAGGGAGTGGTGGTGGGGGTCTCCCCGTGTCCCCTTTGTTCTGACCACGTCCCCACCCATTTGCAGGCCAAGCTGCGGCTGGAGATGGAGATGGAGCGGCTGCGGCAGACCCACGCCAAGGAGGTGGAGAGCCGTGACGAGGAGGTGGAGGAGATTCGGCAGTCGTGCCAGAAGAAGGTAGGGCTCGGCTGCGACCCCTCTGCCCAAGGAGGGGGTCAGGATGCGTCCCCGTGTCCTGGCTGGGTGCCAGGAGCTGCCAGCCGGGCACTGTCACGCAGCGCCCAGCTCCCACGCGGCCAGCCACAGCCTGGTTCCACTGGCCCAGCAGGTCTGACCAGTCCCTCTGCCGCCCGGGCCAGTGCAAGCTGGGCTTCGTGCCTCTGGTTGCGCAAACACCTGGCTGGTGGGGTCACCCAGCATCCCCAGTATGTGGGGACACACAAAGGGGGGGTGGGGGTGTCCCAGCCCCTTCCTGCCACCCTGACCGGCTGCCCGGGCTGTCCCCCAGCTGAAGCAGATGGAGGTGCAGCTGGAGGAGGAGTACGAGGACAAGCAGAAGGTACTGAGAGAGAAACGGGAGCTGGAGAGCAAGTTATCTGCTGTCAGCGAGCAGGTAGGGCACAGGGCAGCCAGGCACGTGGCTCGTTTTGGGGACCCCAAGGTGGCCACGGTGGGGTGGGCACCCCACCGGCACCGTGCCCTGGCATGGTCTCCCCACCACAGGCCAACCAGCGGGACTTTGAGACGGAAAAGCGCCTGCGCCGGGACCTGAAGAGGACAAAGGCGCTGCTGGCTGATGCACAGATCATGCTGGACCACCTGAAGAACAACGCACCCAGCAAGAGGGAGATCGCCCAGCTCAAGAACCAGGTGTGCATCCAGACACACACCCCCCAAATGCGCAGCCCCTGAGGGACATGGGGTGTCCCTGTCCCCCAGCCAGGCGCTGAGCCGTGTTCCCACAGCTGGAGGAGTCAGAGTTCACCTGCGCGGCTGCCGTTAAGGCCCGCAAGTCCATGGAGGTGGAGATTGAAGACCTTCACCTGCAGATCGATGATCTCGCCAAGGCCAAGGCAGGGGTAAGTGATTTTGGGGCCATGCCCCACCTGCACCCAGGGGGAGACCCCCACCGGCACGGCGCATGCCAGCAGCGTGACCCCACGCCGTTTGGGGGGGGTTTGGGGGGTGGGTGTCCTGCCCCTGGGGTGCGGTGGGAGACGCAGGTGGCTCCCCCCAGCTGGAGGAGCAGCTGAGCCGGCTGCAGCGGGAGAAGAACGAGGTGCAGAGCCGGCTGGAGGAGGACCAGGAGGACATGAATGAACTGATGAAGAAGCACAAGGCGGCTGTGGCCCAGGTGAGGGGGGGGTACAGCAGCCGCGGCACCCCAGCCTCCCGTAGTGCCCCTCTTGGTGCCGGCGCAGTGGGGTCCCCACTGACAGCCCCGGTGTGTCCCACAGGCGTCCCGGGACCTGGCGCAGATGAATGACCTCCAGGCGCAGCTGGAGGAGGTCAACAAGGAGAAGCAGGAGCTGCAAGAGAAGGTGGGGAGCGCTGACATCGGGCATGGGCATCCACCCTGAGTGAAGCCAGGGGGGACGGGGGGCACGCAGGGACTCACTGCCCACACTATGGGGGAACCCCCTGCACCCAAGGGGGGGTGCAGAGCAGGCTCATTGGGAGCTCCCATTGGCATGGGAGCAGCGTGGCCAGCAGCTCCACTCCAAGGCAGGGTGGCGGGGGGGCCAGGGAGGTTGCCGTTGGGGCTAAAGCTGTGCACCCCCTGCAGCTGCAAGGCTTGCAGAGCCAGCTGGAATTCCTGGAGCAATCCATGGTGGACAAGTCGCTAGTGAGCCGGCAAGAGGCCAAGATCCGCGAGCTGGAGACCAGGCTGGAGTTTGAGCGGACACAAGTCAAGCGCCTGGAGGTAGGCACTGGGCTCTCCCTCTGCTCCAGCTGGGACTGGGACGCCATGGGAACGTGATGCGAAGCTGCCCAGGGGTCTGCTGAGCACATCCTCAATGTCCCCTCTGTGGGACCCCACACACTGCAGCCCTCCCCTGCCGGCAGCCTGTCCCCGTCCCCGCAGGGAAAGCTCCCTGCAAGCGCTGATAACAGTAATCCACCACCCAGCCTGGCAAAGCGCTGCTCCTTCCATGCATTGACTTAGGGAAATTATAGACTCTCCCGGCCCCGCTAAATGCAGCCTGCTTTATATTCTGCCTTTGCGGCTCTGCTGGGGGAGCGGAGCAGCTTAGCTCTCCTCTTAATATTTTCCTAGCTATTATTTCCCTTCTCCGCTCTCTCTGCCGGGGCCATAAATATGCAGTGGCTGGCTCAGTGGTTGGGGGAGAATGGGAGCTATTTTTTCCCTGCGTTACACGCTTTAATTACTTCACACACAGTTAAATCTATTTTTCCGATTCAACAAAGCCCCTGCGGTTGTTCTGCCCCTTCCCTGGCCCTGGCGGGCTTTTCTCCTCCATCTCCTTGTGTAAATCGGTGGGGATGGGATCCATCCCTGCGTGAGCCCTTGATGGGGGTTGCTGCAGGGTGGGGGGTCCAGGGGGGGGTCTGGGGGTGACCCTGTGCCTGCTGCTTCACAGAGTCTGGCCACGCGGCTGAAGGAGAACATGGAGAAGCTGACGGAGGAGCGAGATCAGCGCGCAGCCGCCGAGAACCGGGAGAAGGAGCAGAACAAGCGGCTGCAGCGACAGCTCCGCGATGTCAAGGAGGAGATGGGTGAGCTGGCCAAGAAGGAGGCGGAGGCCAGCCGCAAGAAGCACGAGCTGGTGAGACACCCAACGATGGGTCTGGGCCGGGGGACAGGGGGGTTTCCCCAGGGTATCCGTCTCACCCCGCTCCTTCCCTGCAGGAGATGGACCTGGAGAGCCTGGAAGCTGCCAACCAGAGCCTGCAGTCAGACCTGAAGCTGGCCTTCAAGCGCATCGGGGACCTGCAGGCGGCCATCGAGGATGAGATGGAGAGTGACAGCAACGAGGACATCATCAACAGGTGAAAGCGCCTGGGCCTGGCTCGCACGCGAGGCACCTCACTGGGCTCACCGCTTCTCCTTGCCACTTCTGAAATGCCATGGGGACCCCTCGGCTCTGCCTGGCCCTGGCAGAATGCCGTCTGTCCGTCCGTCCATCCGTGCATTGTGCACACGTGCATCCCTCCATCCGTGCATCGTGTACACGTGCATCTGTCCATGCACCCGTGCATCCGTCCATCCGTGCATTGTGCACATGTGCATCAGTCCGTGCATCTGTGCCTCCCTCCCTCCACCCACAGCTTCACCCGCTTGTGGAGGTGCCTGAAATGCAGCCGGGGCTGTGCCGGCTGGCAACAGCCCGGGGAGCCCCAGGAGCCAGGGCAGCGCAGGCTGGCAGGAGGTCTGGGACACTGGGATCCAGCCCAGCCCAGGACAGAAT
>JAVJGJ010000001.1:106966233-106997082 GCA_035590215.1 Microhierax caerulescens | reverse complement strand
CAGATCTTCTAATATTTATTAGGAGGACACTAATTACTGGGATGTTTTTTTTTGGTCCAGCTCTCCTTATGGGCTTTAATTTAAGGGTGTTGTGGTTTTTTTTTCTTCCGTCAGGCATAGTTGCTTAAAACTTGGCACTTGCCTTCAGATGCTGCTAAACACATCCTGAGTCTTCTCTTAGTGAGGCTGGAGCGATGGTTAGAACTGCACGTTTTGAGATGGAAGAGCTGTGACTAATGCTGGAGAGTTTCCTTGTTGATTCTGAATCCTAGTTAAGCCTATCTGTAAATGAGACTGCTTTGTGCATGGCTAAATTTGGCTAAATTTCATGGCTTTTAGTTTGGCAAGTTTCTTGTAGTTAGTGGGTGGGAAACTCATGTAAATCAGATACCTGTAAAGCTTTGGCTATACTTGAGTTAGTTGAATTATTTTTTTTTTAATAACTTTTGGCTGACTAATTGCCCCTCAAAGCAGAAATAAAGGGGCTGTTCAGATTGCACTTTCTCATTTCATTTGTTGCCTTCCCTGTGGTATGTCTCAGGTGATGGTTTTGACAATAGCCCAGACCCTGCTGCAGGAGGTGGCAGGGTCTGGAGCGGCACAGAGGGCACACTGCTGCATAAGCTTTGCCTAAAGGCCTCCAGCTTGGGTCTGATTCTGCTTCCCTGCTCATGGACCTCTGTTGCTTAGCCAAGGCCTTCAGGTGAACCAGGCTGTCTCGAAGGGATGCTCAGGTTTTGTTTTCATGTTTTGTTTCCTTTACCTTCTACATCTTGCTTGAAGTAAACTTTCTGGATATAAACTTAGGCATAAAAGGTAGCACTTGCAACTTCCTTTCTGCCTCCTTTTTTTAAATTTAAAGAATAGCTGCTGTAATGCAATGCTCATTTTAAGTCATTTGAATAGCAGTTTAAATGTTCTGCTGAGGCATACTAACTCAATTGTGTTGACAGCTTACCTGTTCTTTAAATATTTATTGTCAGCTTTAGTACCAGGTTGCATTTAATACCAATATAGAAAAAAAAAAAAACAACCCCCCCAAAAAATAATAAAAAAAAGAGCTCTTAATTGGTCTGGAGTTTGTAATGAGTTGAGGAAAGCTGTATAGGAGAAGCCATATTATAAAAGAAAATGAATGGCAAGGGTGTGATCAGCCCAAGTCATACAGTAGGCTGGAGACAACCCAGGAGTTAACCCAGCTTAGTGGCCCATAAATTAGTATGCTTTCTTCCTGTGCAGAGAAGGCTCTTCTGTATAGAGTTGTTTAAATCTGTCATGAGCAAGCTGGCTTCGTTAGGTAAGTCTGTGGTTCTCAAACTTCAGCAGTTTGCTTAACTTCAATCTAGGACCTCAACCTGTTGTCTTCTGCAGAAAACAGAAGGTGCTCGATGGCCAGAACCCCCAAAACTTCCCAAGGCTGGTAGTATTACACATCTCTGACGGTAAATAACACGCTTTGATGATACACTGTAGAACGACTGCTCTCCTGAATTAATGTGGGTGGAAGTGACTTCCCAATTCATCTGTCAGGGTGTCAGCTCTTCTTGCAACTCCGTTTGAGAATCACTAGTTCAGCGTAAAACTCCTACAGGTACTCTTAAAAGAGTCTGTGGACCAGGAGGATTACCAGCCTGGCTGCAGACAAACTGTCTTGGTGGGAGGGATACAGGAAAGTGCAAAATCTCTTCCAGATACTTAGTTTCAACATACTTGGGTTAATATCATAGTCAGGTGACCGTCTTCAGGTTTGAATTTACAGAGATGTTTTTTTTCAGTCCTTAATCATTCTTGAAAACAGAACATAGGACTTGTAGCTCATAAGTCTGCTTTTGGTTATGTTTGCGCATAATCTGCTGCTTTGGGTAATGGTGCAGCGTGAATTTTTGTTCTGCCTTAACCCAGGCCCCTGGGAATGGTATACGCTCCTTCTTTACATGATTGAAAACCAATTTTCCTGTACTACTTCTGTTCTTCCCCGTTTATATCCTCCTTCTGGCTATGCAATTGTTTGAATTCCCTGTATTTTCTTGAGCTCGTGGTAAACTTGATTCATGTTGAAGTCGGTTTGCAAAGTGACTGATGTTGCAAATTCATTACGGCTTCGCTGAAGGATTAGAAAGATCCCTGGGAGAGGAAAAGTTTAGTTAACAAGCTGGGGGAGGGGAGTGACAACAGGAGGGAGAACTAACACAGAACAGTTTTGTGTTTGTTTTTTCTTCTTCTTCTTTTTTTTTTTTTTTTTTAAAAAAAAAGTCTCACTGCCCAAGTTTCTGGTTGGAGGAGTCCAAAATCGCTACCTCGCTGAATGCTGCTGTTCAAGTCCTTCTTATGAATCGCATGCTGCTGGCTGTGAAGCACTGCTAGCATGACAAAGTGACCCGAGTTGCCTAAAGCTGACCAGCTGCCCATTACAGTAAACAGACAGTACCAGTTTTGTGGCACTTCCCAGCAAAAAGCCTTCCCTTAGGTGCTGGCTCACCCCACAGCTGTGCTGCGAGAGGTGTGCTGCTGCATCCATATCGGGGCCTGCTAGCTCCATCAAACTTTTTTGCAACACTTGCCTCTTCGTGTTTATATTTGGAGCGTTTGGCTTCATTTCCCCTCTGATTTGGCAGTCTTCACCAAAGCGCTGTTGTCGAAGAACTGAAGTAACAGAGCTGCAAAGAGAAGTAGGCGAAGCTAAACTAGCCTGAATTTTGCATATTTTCTATGAGTCACATCGGTTAAGTGCTTTGCAGAAAGAATGGAAAAAAGTTGTTTGACTGGTAGGACATCAATAACTCTTTCCCCACGTTATTCAGGTCTGAAATGTCCTGCCTTATCTTGGCATTTGTTCCAGCTTTGAGTTTTTTTACATAAATACCCTTTCTGTGTGAGGGGAGGGAAGCATCAGCCTGTCTATTGTCTTAGCTAATCCTTCCCTTAATGCAAATCTTTTGCTGCTTCGGGGGTTTCAGGTGAAACTGAATGGTCTGAAGCATCTGCTGCTGCAAGGAGTGGCAGGATGCCAAAAAAGGTGCCCAAGAGGCTAACTTCAGCCTAACAGTGAACTACAGAGGAGCAGGGTTTCAGTACATCGAATTACATGTGTCGCTGGCATTTCTGACGGTTTCAAAAAAGGTTGTAGTTTAACTGCAGAGTTTTTATTTTAAGGCTTTCTCATTTGGTTGGGTTTTTTTTTTTTTACATCACATGACTGGCAAAAACCTAATTTACGTAACTGCATTTTGAAAATCAGAGTCAGCTGTTCAGTTCCAAACATTAATGTAAATGTATCTATCTTAAGAGATTGTTTTAACAGTGTTGTTTCAAGTGTATACTTTATAAAAAGAAAAACAACAACAAAAAAGCCCCATTTTTGTTTTTATGTGTCTTTGCTTCTTCTATTTTAGTAGCATTGGGGCCAGCCTAGTCTTGATTCTAAACCAGAATTGCACTGGCTTGGTTTCTCAGTACAGAAGGTCACACTGCGCATGTGTCTGCAGATGTGGTAACATGACCAGTCTTGGCAGTTCTGTTCAGCAAAGTTGTACCAATGAGATCTTTTGCTCTTCTTATTTTGTCCTAAATGTCTTGATGCAAAGGCAGATAAGGTCTGCCTAAGGCTACCAGCTGAAGCTGAGGACACCAGAAAACCATTCACAGTAAGAATTTAATGAACTAATCTTATTCTGGGACTTGTAAACCACGATTCTCACCTGTGTGTGTGTTTTGCTCATGTTAAACCAAGTGTGAGCAGATTTTGCCGTGTGGGTAAGAGTTGGGCATTCAGATCAAGCCGTGGATCGCTGCTGCTCTTCTCAACATCAGTGACATCAGCGTGCAGTGGTAGGAGCAAGGCATTAGGGTTCTGACAACATCGAGGGGGTTGTTTAACTGTTTAACTTACGTTTTGTCTTCAGACACGGCTGATGTATGGACTGACATTATGTCAAACGCCCGTGATGATCCGAAGCTGTTTAAAAGGGCACAGTGCAAGACTGTTAATAACAAAAGTTCTCTGCTGTTTTGTCCCTTTGCTTGGGAATATGCCAGTTTTTTGTTGACTGGGACTGGTGGAACGGAGAAGTCTGTCTTTTTTTTTTTTTTTTTCCCCCTTTTTTTTTTGTGTGTGTGTGCTGCTGCGGGGTCCATTTTTGAGTTGCCTCCAAGTTCAGTAGGATGCAGTGGCTTGCTTCCGAGGTGGGGTTCCCGGCTTTGTTCATGCTGCTGCAGAGCTGGTCTTTCCTGGTATGTCAGACCTGCAGGCGTGACTCACGGGAGCCTTTCAAAATGTGGAAAGGTCTTCCCAGAGGAATTCCAGCTCCTCCAGGCATTTGCAAAGGAAATCCTTAATTGGATTAGATTCATAATATGAATCTGCTAATGACTGACTTATGGAGATCGTAGTACTGTCTTGTAAATATATTCACCTTCAATTAGCTTGCCCTGTGTCTTTTTATCACATACAAGCTTGGTGTTGTTAAAATTGTATACAACCGCCTGCAGATCTTATAGTTTGGAACCAGAGGACTACTGTGTTTATTGCTTAAAATAGTGTAATGCTTATAATTCTCCCCTCTCTCTCTCTCCATTTCTCAGTGTTGCTTTAGGTGGGGGTGGTAAAAGGATAGCGGTAATGATTAGCATGTGTAACGTCCAGCTGTATTTCTCTTACAGTGGGTGTGAAGGAGATCTCGGGTGGGGAGTGCCCCCATACTGTTGTCAGCAACAGAACCGTGTATTTATAATAATTACAGAGTCAGGACTGAACATGCATGGGGTTTTTTTTCCCCCTCAAACTGACCTTTTTGACTTGGGTTGTAGGTGCTGTTGTGATGGTGTGAGGAACACCTGCGTGGAGGGCAGGGCTCCTGGCTGTCTCCCTGTGTAGGACAGACTGAGTCAATTTGAGGTTTCAGTCATAGCATCGATACTGAAACAGTTTCTCTACATAGTAAAGGCACTAACATCAATTCATCTGTTTATTGACCCACACAAATGGATGTTAAACTGTTTTTGTTGCTGGACTGACTCACTGGTATGTGTTGGGTTCTTGAGCTTTTTGTGTGCTCTGGAGCCCTTATTAATCCTTGAGTCAGTACCGAACAGCAGGAATCTGCTGTGAAGAAAGGGAGCCCTTGCTTCCAGAGTAGAAAGGAGGTGTATCTTCCTGAAAGCAAGTGTTGTAAAGTCTGAATATTTAGGGAGTGCTGCCTGTTGCAACATAAATCACATGTGAGAAGGATGTACCTAGTTTTGTTTGTTTGTTTTTTAAGCTAGTCAGGAAGTAAGCTTGGACTTGTGAAAATGCTAATATATCTGAGAATATAATCTGTCTTTCTTGTAGGGTTACGAAGTACTGGATTTGAAAGAAGTGAGTGTAAGCAAAAAGCATCTTGCCACGTCAGGTTACTGGCTAAACTTGTGATTTTTGTGACACAGATTGTTGGAGCTGGCTTTTTCTTAAAGTAATCGATTTATGCTGCCTCAAACTCCACCACTCGCTAGATGTCTGCCCAGCTTCCTCAAAGGAATGCTGCAGTATCCAGTAATCTGTAAGCTGAGTAAAAATAGTGTTGTATCTTCCCTTTAGTAAAGGGTTGACAGGTATCAGTTGTAATGCAGTTACATACCTTTTTAAGGTATGGAATAAATGCTCCCTGTAGCCAAAAATAAAGAAAAAATAATTCTCTAAATCATTTTTCCAGTTGCTGTATCAGATCTCAACTGGGCAAAAAGGCAAAGAGCATCTCAGCCAGCTGGGGGAAATCTAGTGCCTGAACCTGACTCTAACCTATTTCTGCTGACGTCTGCTCTGCACGAGTCACTTGAAGTAAACTAGATGGAGCTGGAGATTACTGACTTTGAACCCTGCAGAAAGCAGTGGCCTGAGGATGCAATTTAGCAGGCTGAAAACCCCATGCTGAATTTCTGGCAAGCACTAGTGATTGGTGTGAAACACCTACCTGTACAGCCGCTGACTGGAGGCAAGGCATCCTGTGAACTTCACAGTGATCTCTTGTCTAGAATAGCAACAGGAGCAGGATATGAAGGTGATCCAGAAAAAAGCAGAAAATAATGTATACCCCTGCTTTAAGGGGGGATTTGGGTGGATATTTCTATTGCTGCTCTTTTCTCTCTCTTCCCAGTGTTCTTGGGAAAGCCTAGTCCACGTGTAGATGTCAGAATTATACTTCACTTGTGCCTGTGTGAAGATAAATTCATACTTTTGCTTTTATGGGCCTGTTCTTCATCCTCTTCTGATGTGCTGCTTTCCTTTTTTCCACCTTATTGCTTCTGTCCTTTCACCCCTGTCTCCTTTGAACACATTCAGTATGGCTAGGGCTGAATGTGTTCGCTTCTCAGAAACCTCTCAGACCTGTGTTTTTGATTATTTTTTCCTACCAGAGATGTCTCTTCATTTATTGTTCTTTAAAGACAAAATTGGATGAAGTGATTCTCACTAGAGCTGTGTTGTTCCTCAGCCCTCTTTCTTTTCCCTGATGCTGCGCTATGTGTCATCCTGCTTTGAGAAGATGACTTCTAATCTGTTAAGAAGATGGTGCTGTGAAGATCGGAACGCTTAATAATGAATCTGGACACTGAATTCAGGCTATTGTTACTATTGTCTGCTGTACAGGCATGAGTGGTGCATGGGAAAGAAGCAGGAGTCAAGATGTGCAGAATGCCTGAATTTCTGGATCTGACCCAATTTTCCCAAAGGCAACAAGTCTTCCTATTGACTTCTATGATTTCTGCTTATAAATACAAAGCTGGATGGTTCCCAGCAGATACGTCCCAAATACCAGTTTTCACAACCAACCAAACTCATTTTAAAAAAAAATTAAAACCCCTCAGTGTGGTACAGGTATTAGACACTGTATTATACATATTTATTTGTAGAGTTGTATATCTGGGTTTTTTTATATCTACGTGGAAATTTAGTATCTTAAAAAACAATACTACTCTTTCTTGTCAGCTGTTAATGAGGCTAATAACTAGCGGTTTGTCTAGGGAACTGTCTCTGTGGGCCAGGTTCTTTCTATAAATACAGTAACTAATTACATCAGGTGATCACATGTTTACATGCAGCTTATCCAGTTTATTGGACTCTCCTGCTTGTCAGGTTTGAGACGAGAAAGTTCTACTTCATCATGCTGGAGAGAACTTTTCTGATTCCCTGCGAGTCTCAGGATTGCCAGTGCACGAGCGCACAGGGAGGAGGCTGGACGCTGGTGATTGTAGGAAGGGAAGAGGTAAGGTGGATAACACATGCTTCCATGAGCTCTCTCTTCCCAGGATGAGACTAGCAGAAGCAGTTTGAGGAAGGATACAAGTAAATGACTTCACTGGTTTCAAAATTCACAGAATACTTACAGTCGCAATATGTTAGTGCTTTGGCTTGTGAAAATGGTACCTCGTTCTTAGGAGCATGGTAGTACTGAAGCCACAGGCTTGAGCCATGTGTCAGCACAGTGTGCTGTCCTTGCAGAGTTGAACACTGGCTGGTTTTGAAGGTAGAAGTAGGCTCACAGTGAAGGAAATCTTGTGATCCAACATGCCTGGCCATACTACTTCTTAAACTCTTAAGAGTTCAAGTCATCTTCTGCTCTTGTACTGGCACATGGATGGATTATGTTGGCGTACCTTTATTCCTTGCGTGCATCTTGTTTGTTGGTGGCAGGCCATATAATGGGGGTTTAACCCTGCTTCTGTTCTCTGGCTGTTGCTGAACCCTTATTTCCAACTCTGGCCATGCTGTTGGAAAGATGCATACTAAGCAGATGCAATGTTCCAGATGATGGGATCATTGGTGACCTGTGAAATGGTCATTTCAGTTCCCTTCCTTGCATAGTGGCAGCCAAAATAATCAAGTACTGACCCATCGGGGTCTCCTTGCTGGATGTTACTAAATTAAAACTTTTTATATGCATGCTCAAGACTTTCACTTCAATGTAAACAAAGTTATGCTGGCTGCTATCGGGCTCTTTTTTTTTTTTCACTAGCTCCCTCAGGAGGAGTTGCACCACAGATAAAAGTATAGGGGCTGATGCTCTGGGATTAATGTGAATTACACTACTGGCTTCAAGTAGGTACGGCTTACAAAATATTTGAGTCTAATTGAGACCAGAAAGTTCCTGAAACGCTGTTAGTTTTGATGTGATCGACTCATGCTTAGAGGTCTGTAAAGAACAAAAATTACGCCTAGCTTATCTGAAGTTTGGAGCTCTTTGCATTGGTGCTTGAGAAATCTTTGGTTTCATCAGGTAGATTTTCTTGTGCTCTTGAGCATTGTGACTATCCGTGTTAACGAGTGGAACTTGTAAACTTTGGCAGAGTAGTTTGTGCCGAGGAGTAATCCTGACACTACTGGAATAGAGGAGAGAGGTGACGGTATTCCTAACAACCATCTTTTAAGGTCATGGAGCCTGGCTTCTGCCTTCAGAAAATAGGGAACTCTTCCTTGATCCAGGAGTTGCATAGGAAGGTAAAGAGGGTTGCAGTGGGGAGGAACTTGAAACAGGCTGCAGCTGTTGGCTCGTTTTGTGTGTGTTTATTATCTGTAAGGTAGAGGCTCTGAGTGCTGGGTTCCAGGTGTCCTCCTCCTGCAGGGTTTGGGTGCAGCTGTGAGCAGAAGTGTGTAACTTGAGCGCAGTAACACTGTTTCAAAGAACTTAATTTGTAAATGATGCAACTTTTCTCTGTTTCTCAATGGAGGGCTTGTGATGTGCTGACAGTGAGGTTGGTTTCCTGGTTTGTTTTGGTTACGGCTGCAGTTGAGGCCCTGCTGTAGGAAGCCAGGGAGCCTTGTTCTTTATGAAGCTGGTAGAACAGCTGTAGCTCTATCCATCATTGGGATAAATAGGAGCTCCAACAGAAGAGCCAAAAGCCGCCTTCCTTTATCTAACTGGCAAACGTAACCAGCATCCTTCATTATAAGCCTGTCATTGAGTCCCAGTAAGTTAATTAGATGATTTCTGAGAAGGAAAAATGTTCTTGCCTACATTTGTTCGTGGGGTTACTATTTTCCCCTGCAGAGAAAAAACCAAAAACCTAAGTCCAATTGTTGAAAACAACTGACATCAAAGATAAGTTCTTCAAGAAAGCTTTGCCAGCTACCGGTTTGTTTTCCTGTCACCATTATCCCAGCCTGCTAGCTGGCTCTAGCCTTGCTGGGTCCAGAGCCTGCTCTCACTAGTGTCAATGTGCCTTTGATGCAAGATGGCCACCAGGAATGCCGTGTGTAAATAACTTCAGGTTTGCTTATAACTGGTTCCTTTGAGAGCTGTGGCCCAGTTTATATTGAAAAAGGTGCCATTCCTTTGAGCGTTTGTTTACTTATTTATCGAGGTCAGCAAAGTGAAGAGTAATTACGGGATTTAGACTAACAACAGGCATCTGATGTGTGAGAGCTCCAGAGTGTGAAATTGAAAAGCTAAGTGGCTTCATGCTATTGTTTGCTTGATAAAAACTCCTAAAAACGGGTGACTCTTGAAGACTTTTTTTTTTTTATTTTGTCATAGCCATTTAAATTTTATTTAAGGGAAGCTTTGCATAATGTTCTGACCATGGGAGAGCGCAAGTCTTGACAATGCAAACCTGGTATGAATTTCAGGAGATGCTACTTAACTTTTTTTAGAAAAAGCTGTAAGACTAGTATTATGGCAAGTGACTTTGTATCAGTGTAGTGGCTTTTGAATAGGCAGTGATAAACATCTCCTTTAATTTTCAGAGGCTTTGTATGAGTCAGTCTTCCAGGTGTTTGTATAAATACTAATTTTGAAAGTCAGCCTCATTTTTTTCAGAGCCATCTTTGTCTTACATTCAGAAACATGTTCTGCTGAGCAGATTTTGATTCGGGTCACACCAAACCTTCCAGGTAAAATAGCACTTGCTGCCACTCTTGCCTGCAGTGACAAAAGGAGAAACTATCTGAAATGAAGGTTCAGCGGAATTGTACAGAACACAACTGATTGGTGTGTAGTTGAAAGGAGATGTGTTGTAACTGAAGATAAAGTTGGTGCTGTACAATTCCAGGTCCTGTTGGCAGCAAACACTAACGGCTGGAGATCTGCATGCTAATGAACCTATGAAAGATAGGGAGAAAACAGCCGTGGTGCTCCTGCCAAAGTGCTAATTCCTACCTTGGTTATGAAGATCAAGTATCTTGTTCAGATTTAAAAATCAGTTTATCTTATGCTTACAGTAAAAGGTTGACGAATGTGGTCATAACTACTCAATTAAAGTGGCATTCTTTAGCACTTCCCTGGCTTTATGCTAAGACCCAGGAAATGCTCTCTGCTTGCAGAGAGGCCAGCAGCGCAGGAGCAGCATTCATCAGTCTTTGTTAGTGCAGCGAGCTGCCTTGATGAAC
Organism: Microhierax caerulescens; assembly: GCA_035590215.1. NCBI lineage: Eukaryota > Metazoa > Chordata > Aves > Falconiformes > Falconidae > Microhierax > Microhierax caerulescens. Next base: position 106,986,725 of record JAVJGJ010000001.1, on the reverse strand, counting down.
AGTTCATTAACCAGGAGAAGCAGAATCAGTCTTTTAATACACTTGCTATAGCAGTTAGGCCCAGACAGCCAGCAAAACAACTCAGGAGGCTAGTCTGCGAGCTAAAACCTTGCTGCTGGTCTGAAACTAATCTTTCCCCCTCCTTCCACAGGCCTTTGAGTACCAGCATTCGTTAAAATGCTTCTCTAAGCTGTCATTTAAGAGTACTGTGTACGCAGGATCTCATGGTTGTTGAGCAGACAGTTCAAACATAACAAATGGGACAATAACATACACACTTGATAAGAAACCTGTTCTGACTCTTCTAGGCATCTCTCAAGATTCGCCATGGTATTAATTGTTTCATTGTAAAATGCGCAAGGTTGAGGTAACAGTTAAAACAAATAACCGGAGGCATCTGGCAGCGTGTGGATCCCTGGCATGCTGCGCGTGCACTGGAATGGGGCAGACGTGTTCCCAGCGGTTCAGGCATGCTCGTCTGTAGCTTGAGAGGGCTAAAATTCACTACAAACAAATCAAAGTGTGTGGGTTTTTTTCCCCTGGGGTGCTGGGAGGGGGGAATGGGCCAGGTGAATCTCTACTCGCTGTAGCAGCAGGTCTGAGAGATCAGTAAAACCTGAGCTATTGCAGGATCCACCTTAGGACTCGGGATGGATTTATGCTGCAGCAGGCACGGGAGGATCCTCCTTCTACCCCCCCCTTCCCCGCTTCTATTAGCAAAAGATTAGTTCGGGGCAGGGAGGGGAGTTACTGCTTCAGCCAAACATTTGAGGCTTCATGTAAAGCAGCCAGTAGTTGAGGCTTTGGTGCTCTCATCTAGAGCCTGATCTCTTGTTCATCCAAGTCCTCCAGGAAATGAGAAACATAAGCTGCAGGTATGTTTGTGCATATACACGGAGTGCTGCGTTTCTGGAGTGCCTGGAACACGGAGGCCTCTGAAACCCTGCACTCCTCCTCAAAATGGCTGCCAGATGTGTTGGCTCTACTGAATTCCCTGGAGCCTGACACCAGAAATGCTGAGGTTATTACCAGTTTGGTTCTTGCTGTGTTCTTCCTTCAGTCTTCCAGGCACAGCGTTGCAAGACCGAGGGTGACCCTGGATGGCTGCAGTACCTGCGGAGGCTTTCTGTTGGCACGCTGGCGTGCTCGGGGCAAGGCTCGCCAGGACTCTGTTTAAACAAAGGAAGCGTGTTTGTTTTTACAGCTCAAGCTTGGGAGCCTAGGCTGGGATCCTGTGCCGTTTCCCCATGCTAGGAGCAAGATACTCGAGGAAGACAGCCTCTCCCTTTGCTGCAAAGCATAGCTCTTGCTGGCCAAGAAATACGCATCTTATCCTCTCCGGCTCGTCAGTGCTGGAGACTTCTTAAAGCTTAACTTGGATTTGGTTTGATATTTGTCTGTAGGTGCAGTAAACAGCTAAAGAGACTCCTCAAGTGAGCCACAGTCTGGCTGCCCATGCTCGTGAGGCTTCTTGGGCCAGTCTTGTTAGCTCCTTGCTAGTGTTGGCCTCACTAGTGCTTGATCACCTTGTAACTCAGTCAGTCCCAGCTGGTTCCCTTGTAACCCATTTCCCACAGAGTGGGAAATGGAGCTTCCAGGCCCTGCAACAGTGCGTCTAGCTGTTGAGTGTTCGGCACAAGAGAGCAGGCTTGCTATACAGCTGTCTCTAGCATCGGTACGCAGAACTTTTACAAGTATTATCTTAAGCCACGCTGCATGGTAACTGGCTGTTTTTCCGACGGTGTGTACGCTTTTCCTGCAAGAGTCAGCAGTTTGCTGAAATAACAAATCTTAATGATAAAGAGGTGTTGGAAAGTACTTGAGCTAGTAGTAGGATCTGTAAGGAAAGTGTATCATCTAACATATGCTGCTCTGCCTTTAGTTGAGGAAAAGTGTTTCTCAAAATAGTCCTCGTTACTCCTTCATCTAATTTGCTTTCGTTTATTTCTAGTGTCAAAATGAGAATGTCATTTCAATGTGATACAGCTTTTATAGTAAGTGCCGATCCATGTGAGTAGGATGTATCTTGTGCTTCATAGCCAAGGCAAGCTGTATATGGTGACACTTCTAAGAGTATTTGGGTTGTCTTAAGATAGAAAGTGGTTTCCACCATTAAGTCTGCCCAGGGACGGAGTACATGGGAAGCAGTGGTAGACTTCACGGCAGCTTGTTCAGTTGGACTCACGCTGCAAATCCAAGGGATAGAAATGCCTGGGTAGGTGGCTGTGCTTGCTGCATGGTAGTTGTAGTCTTACACAGAGTAATCAAGTTATTTAAGGAGGCACTGGTATTCGGGGGGGAGGTACACATGTTGCACACAGTGGAATCTTCCATTTGCCTTTGCTATTCCATTCTAAGAATGTCTTCTGAAACCACGGAGCATGTTGCGTTGTGGAGATGAGATGGGTGTCGTGGAAAACCAGCTTCTCAGAGGTGTCTTGCTAAGTGGATGCGAGGGGGAGCGAAGCCAGGGAGCGTCACTGTAAAGAAAAGGAGGAAGTGCCCGGGAGCGGAACCTGCAGCGCTCCCCTGACTCCGGCTGCGTGTACGTGAGCAGAGGCTTTCCAGAAATAACAGTAAAGCATTGCTTTGTATTTCTCTTGTAGCAACCCTCCGCTCAGCGAGGAAATGCTGCCTCCGGGGGAGTGGATGTGTCACCGCTGCACTGTACGCCGCAAGGTAAAACCTCTCATGGCAGACACGATCCCTGCCCTTCCGACTGTCCATTTGAAACGTGGATCCTGTGTTTCATACCTTCCTCTCCCCTTAACGTGTACATAGATACCACCAGAGTTGCTCTTTGTGCTCACACTTTCAAAGGGCTTTGTTAGGAACAGGCTTAAAGAAAACCAGGGTGTTTTGATGAGACTCCTGGTATTTTTAATATCACTGCTAGAAACCAAAACTGAAGTGTGTTCGTTCTTGTCAAGCTCTGCCTTTCAAACTGTTTTCCTTCCCCCCCCTGCTTCTGGAAAGGAGGGAGTGCTGAGGCACAGAGGGAGTGGGGATGGCTCCCATGCTCGAGGAGGTGAGCTGTCTTACAAGTGAAACAGAAATCACGTTAATGCAGCTTTGGCATCAGGGCTGTGATTCTGGTTAACGTGTGTTTTTTGGAAGTGTGACTTCACAGCAGTTGCACGTCAGGAGAGGCTGAAATCACAGTGAGTTATGATTTCCTGGGCTGTTGAACAGGATGGGGAGGAGATGATTGGGCAAGATTGTGGCTTGTCTTTTTTTTCCTTGATGCTCTTTCTCCAGGAAGCTATCTTGCACAATGTAAACATCTTACTGCTGTGACTACGTAAGACTGCGTAGCAGAGGGTTTAGAAACTGCACCAAACTATCTAGCAACTGTTCCCTTGAAGTGACACCCAAAACAGATTGGGAGAAAACTCTGTGCTCAGCCTTTTGTTCCTGAAGCAATTGCGTTGTTATGTTTCCAGAGTACTGTTCAGCCATCTGCCAACAGAAAAAATGAAGGTTGCAAACTGAGAAAATAATAATAAAAAAGAGACAGAAAGAAAAAAGGAAAACATGCCCAACTTTTCTGATGGTCTGATAATACTTTGCTCCTTTTGCAGACCATTTTAGTGATGGAGTAATCGGTTCATCCATATTGGCGATGCTGTCAGGCACTGGAGCAGTGCACAGTTGCCCATGCCAGGCCATGCAGTGTCCCCTCCTGTTGCAAAATGGATTTGTGGTGATTGCAATGTATTGTTTTCCTCTTCTGCGGTTCTCCCTGCTCGCCTTGTTCAAGATTTCTGTTGTCAAGAGATAGCAGAGTGGTGTTTGTATATTGTGCTTGTATTCTCAAGCTGACCTTCTCATTCCATAATGGGTTTGGATGCACTGCCAGGGTTAATAGACTGCATCAACAATGAACAGTCTACTGTGGAGTTTCTTAGTGTTGACTAGCAAAGTAAACAGAGGTTTACTTTTTTTGTATTTGTCAAGTATTTAGGACTAGATGCTGTGAAACGTTGTCCTGATCTGAACTCAAAAAATACAGCTGGCTTGAAAGGAGAGAGACATGCTCATTTTCTTCCCCATGCTTGGCTCCCTTCAGCTGTTTTGTCATCTATACCTTAGCTGCAATCAAATTGTTTTTGCTAGGTCAAGGCTGTAGTGACTTCACAGGGAAAGTTGTATTAAGTGGCTCAAGTCTTTTCAGATGCTGTTTGTCTTCGATTGCTTATTTGTCAAGGTTGATGTGCTTTTTTTGTGGCCTCCATGATAAGCCTGCCTATTCATGTCGTGCAGAAGCGAGAACAGAAGAAAGAGCTGGGGCAGGTAAATGGATTGGTGGACAAATCTGGGAAAAGGACCACCTCCCCCACCAGTGACGCAGACCTGTTGGACAGGTCTAGCAGCAGCATCAGGGCTAATGCGCATGCCAGGATCTTGGAAAGGAGAGCAAGCCGGCCTGGCACTCCCACATCCAATGCCAGCACCGAGACCCCCAACTCAGAGCAGAATGATGTCGATGAGGACATAATTGACGTGGATGATGACTCTGCCATTGCAGAAATGGACTGTGGGCAGCCCCAGCTGAAGCGACCCTTTGAGCTTCTTATTGCTGCTGCCATGGAAAGGAACCCAACGCAGTTCCAGTTGCCGAATGAACTGACCTGCACCACAGCACTTCCAGGTGAGCCACAGCTTGTCTAGTGTTGCTGAAGATGTCCACAGTTGCGTCCTGCTGCCATCTTGCCTCTTTTCCCTCCTGACTGCTTGGTAGCTGCGGCTCCGGTGATGCTCACTGGTGAAAGCAGAGGGTACAGAAGTGCCCCTGGTTGTCCTCCAGCTGTCCAACAGCAGGTGGCTTTGCAGGTGTGAGCTGTGGGGACACTGCTACTACATGCTACACCATCATCAGCACTTGTGGTAGATGCTTGCTGTTGTCACCTTGTTCTGCATCATCAACCTGAAGAAAAAAAATTTCAGTGGTCAAAATACTTGATTTTGATTTATGGTATGATAATCTAGTAACAAACCAGTGACTTAATGTATAGGATGTCACTGAAACTAATAAGTATCAAATATTCCTGCCTTCAAAGACAGTCTCTGTCTTGCTTAAGGCTAGATTTAGTGGTTGATAAGGGTTCTTTAAGCAGCTCTCTTTGTCTTTTCTGCTTGCCTCTGTCTGGGTTGATTATGTGTATCTAATAGAAAGCAAATCTCTGTGTGGGTAACCCAAAGTCTTCTAAAATTTACTTTCAGGTACTAGTAAGAGGAGGAGAAAGGAAGAAACCACAGGAAAGAATGTCAAGAAAGCACAACACGAGTTAGACCACAATGGTTTGGTTCCCTTGCCGGTGAAAGTCTGCTTCACATGCAACAGGTACTTGATTCTTCCAGGGAAGCTATTTGGTGTAGCTGCACCCTTCACCAGAGCAAAGTTCTTGCTGGAGAAAGTAGATGACCTGTTCCCTTTCCCATTCACCTTCTTTACCTGCTTGCAGCCCTCTAAACAAATGGGGGAACGATCATCTTTGCCAAGTAACAGATGTTTAACCATGGCAATTGTAGCTGTGGCTTCTGCAGCCCTGCGTGGCTGTAAAGGGTTTCAAAATGTCGCCTGAAGAGAGTGAGACATCTTGTCTTCAGTATTTTTCTACTAAAATGGGTTTAGTAAATGGAGAGATTTGTTTATGGTTTGTGAAGGAAGTATGCAAGGAGGTGACCTTTAGGAAATAGACATCTACTGGGAGAGATATAAGCCCAAGGCAAATAGGAATATCGTGCTGAAATAGTAAATTTGAAAACCAGTAAAAAATACTGCTGTTTTTTATAACTAAATAAAAAAATGCATAGATAAATCCCAATTTGAAATATCAGTGAAAACAGAAGACTTTATTTCAGAAACCCAGTCAGAGTGAGTTTCTGGAAGTGGAGTGGAGACTCAGGTAGGCTTTTGTAGAGAACACCTGATGACTTTGCCATAGATTGAAGGTTTCTTTAAAGCCTGGGGAATCAGCTGTAGTAGTTTTTGGGAGTTTGAGAGTTGTTCCGAGAACATCTGGTTGAAGTAAATGTCCCGACTTCACAACACACGATTCACCCGAGGGAAATTTTAATAACCTAAATCTGAGATTTCCTTTTGATCTCTAAATTTATTCACTGAATTTCAATCTCTGAACAAAGCAATGCAGAACTAGTATATGAGGTCAACTTGAAAAGTTGCGTATGTGAATCTGCCAGGTACTTACAGCTTTCCAGCAACGGCATCTCTTCCTGCCAGAGGACCTCTTTTGCAGTGAGGAAGCCTCATGTGCGTGGGCAAGGCCTTCTGCCTTGAGTGGGTCTTGCAGAAGGTCCGTATAGGTCGTTACAAATTGGAAGCCTAATTTTAGATGGAAGTATCATAGCATAGGGGGAGTTGGTGGGGATAAATAAGCTGAAGTGGTTAGTTGAGCTTGCTTGCATGTTCAGTTTATGCTCTGTATCCTGTATGGGAAATAAGATATGGCACTCTCTTTGCAGGAGTTGCAGAGTGGCACCTCTAATTCAGTGTGATTATTGCCCACTCCTGTTCCACATGGATTGTCTGGAGCCACCGCTTACTGCCATGCCTCTGGGTAGATGGATGTGCCCAAATCACATAGAACACGTGGTGGTAAGCAGGACTATGATTGCAGTATGGTAACCGGATGCTGGAGTGGAACCTGGCAGGTCCATTAAAGGACAAAGTACAACAAATGTAAAACAGCTTCTGTGCTCTTATTGCTCCCTGTAACGCTTGTAAAGCTCCTGCTGCAAGCAACGCACTCTCCAAAGGAATATGATGCTGCTATCTGCAATAAAATATAAAGATGGGGGAACTCCTTCCTGTAACTGAAGCTGACAGCTCAGATTGTGGCTCACTGACAGCTTGTCTAGTTTTCGGACTGGACTCCTTAAGATCTAGATGAGCTTCCAGAACTGTGATACAAAGCAGCACAGCCCTACAAATAGGGGAAGTAATCCTTTGCATGCCTAACCCAAAAAACTTTCATTCCAAGAGGGAGTTTTCATTTGTGGAAAAGCAGTGTGCTTGAGACTTAAATACTCAGGAAACAGGGGGCTGAAACAAAGGGCTTGCGCCCAGACAAACTGCTTCTGAGAGCATTGATGCTGCTTAGTAGGCCTCTAAGTGCTTTTGTATTCATCTCCAGCAATGTGCCCTTTAACAGAAATGGTTAGTGCTGCAGGAAACAAATAGTCTAAAGCTGAGCTGGTGCTGTACTGCCAGTGCTACAATGACAGTCTTAGGGTACATTAGAGTGACCCGCAGATCCCTAACTCCTGTGGCATTATCTGATCACCCAGCTGAACCAGAAGAACTTGACCCTGAGTAATCGGTGCCGAGTATTTGACCGGTTCCAGGACACCATATCTCAACATGTTGTCAAAGTGGATTTCTTAAACCGAATCCATAAGAAACATCCTCCGAATCGCAGAGTTCTTCAATCAGTAAAGAGAAAAGGTTTGAAGGTAAGTGGAAACAAGTAGGTGTTGGTGAAAATCCCCGGGTATGTATCCTAGTTTGGAAGGGACACCAGCACGCCCAGTAGAGGTGGCCTCTTGGGGCAGGAGGAAGAGGGTGGGGTGTGAATGACCATGTTGGTGAGAGGTCTGGGAGTCAGCAGTTACTTTTCACTACATGTAGGATTTAAGGAGCTCTTTTTCCACCAACCCTAAGGCTCAGCTATTTACAAGTAAGCCTTTAAATCCAGCACAAGCATAGAAAGTACTACACAACTTCTGGAAGATGGCCCTGCAGTCAGAATTGGGGCTGCTGTGTTAAACTCGGAAGAGTGTTTGCTGCCAGAATGCCTAAAAATGCCATACAGGTTTCCCTTCTTATTTGGCCTTTTGTTTTATGACTTGTCTTACACTGTAGCCACCACGTTGTACTGAAGTCATGCCTGACTTAGGGGAATAAAGCCTATTAATTTCAGTGTGGCTGCATCAATTGAAAGTACTTAGTCCTCAAAACTTCTGATGTATTGTCTGCAGGGCTCCTTTGGGTCAGAAAGTAGCAAACACAAAGCATTGTGCTGGTTAGGCACTTTTAACTAGGCGTTCTTGAGTCTCAATTGTTCTCATGTGTGATCTTCTTTCTCCACAATGTAGGTTCCTGATGCTATAAAGTCCCAGTACCGGCTTCCACCCCCGTTACTTGCGCCTGCAGCAATTAGAGATGGCGAGCTGATCTGTAACGGGATCCCTGAGGAACCCTTGCAGAAGCACCTTTTGAACACTGAGCACTTAGCCAGCCAGACAGAACAACAGGAGGTAAATGAAGTCAAATGCTTGGACTCTGTGTCTGTAGTTGCTTTGGTGCAAAGTTCCTCTTCCATTTCAGTCATGATCAGAGCAGTTGTCTAGGAAACCAGTCTCAAAATCATGTCTGAAGGTGATAGCTTGTCTTGTCTCTGACACCCTTGCCCATTAAAACTTCATTTTGGCTTTCCAGGTGAAATGTAAAACTCCTCATTTGACACTTCAGGGAAGTGGTGAAATAGTCTTCTGGCCTTAAGAGTGGAGTCGAGGGCTTTCTGTCTAGATGTCATCTTTATTTCCTGGCTGAGGGGAAAATACTTTCCACTTTGATTATGTAAGGCTGCTCTCTGACACGTTTATTTGTATGTTCACGTCACATTTCTGGGCTACTTCTTATTGCTGATAGAATTGGGCTTTTAAATCAAGGTCAAAGGAGTGTTTAAATCTTGTATGAAACTTCTTGCCAGATCCCACAAGGCGAAGGCATGTTGCTTTGCAATCAGTGGTGTAGTTGAGTCCTTCTGTTAGCTCAGGCGGGGTTCTTCTATGTGGCAGGTGCACATTCACCGTGGAGCTTAAAACTTGCAATAAATCTTTTGGTCTTCCTCTACCTTGTGTAAAGGGAGAGGTGCTCTCCACCCCAGCTTTGGCAGACAGCTCCCTGTAGCATGACGTAGATCAGCATTTCTTTCCAGCATGCTACAGAGTAAGTTAGAGGATTGTGTTTGGATAGAAGCCCATATTAGTGAAAGATGTGTTTGTAACTAGCTGAAGAGTTACAACACTTAATAAGTGAAGAGGAGGAGGAGTTTGGGGGTGAGGAAGTGTGTCGCTGCCTTCTCCTTTAATCTCAGCTCCCATGTGTACTGTCCCTGGCATGGAGATAAATAGTACGTAATTTTGGTTGTGCTTTTGTACCTCTGGACAAAATTTTCTCCTGATTCTAGATGAGCATCAGAGCAGATGCTGTAGTTCCAGGCTGCATCTGAGCGGTCAGCAGCACAGTGAGGCAGCTGAATTTCTTCAAGCTGGCTGAACGGTGGAGTAACTGTTGAGGTTTGGAGCACTGTCTGCCTGTGGAGCTAACCTGCGCTTTTTTCTTCCTCCCAGTGGCTCTGTAGTGTTGTTGCGCTCCAGTGCAGCATATTGAAACATTTATCTGCTAAGCAGATGACTTCGCTTTGGGACTCTGAACAAACAGAGAAGGCTGATATTAAGCCTGTTATTGTGGCAGATGGCTCACTCGCCAACCCTTACCAGGCAGCTGACAAGGCACCCACACCTTCCCTCTATTCCATGTCATCCTGCACCTCAGGGATTACCACCCAGAATTCCTTGAGCTCCTCGCAACCCCAGCAGACTTTGTCACAGGAAGATGTCAACTGCAGCTCTTGTATAGATAAATCCAAGAAGGTGTCTTCTTGTGGGACTTCGAACGGGCCGACAGCCTCTGACATTAAAGTAAACGGTCCTCATTTCTATGGCGTTTCGTCCGAATCTTCAGCACAGTTGACTGATTCCCAGAGGCTAATCGGATCTGGTAACACAATACCTGTTTTGTCTCATCGGCAAACGTGGCCTCGGCCCCTCACGCCCCCAGCGAGTTGTGGACTTCTGAATCACACCATTGGAACCATTGTCAAAACGGAAAACGTAGCAGGACCTGTTTCTTGTGCACAAAGGGGTTCTGTGCCCGTCACAAGTATGCCTACGTCCATATCGAGCTCCTGTGCCAGCCTGGAGACCACCAGCACTTTGCAAAGAAAGAATGTGCAGACGCAGATAGGACCACCGCTGACGGCAGATCTGCGGTCTGTGGGCTCCCCTCTGACTGCCACCAGGGCTCTCACCCCTCCGCAGGCTGCAGGAGATGGCATCTCTGCTGTTGGATCCACAAACAGATTCTGTTCACCAGCACCACCTTCAGGTACGTGCTGAACAGCTGATCTTGGCCCCAGGGCTGAGGAAGTGTTCAGGCTAAACGTTGTTCTGAACCTCAAGGCTCTAACAATATACCTCTTTACCTGGGAATTGGGCTTTCTGTGGAGAGCTGGGAGAAGTTTCTCATGTCTCTTCGGTCTCGGGTCCCTTCGTGGGAGCCACAGGATGGATTTTGGAGGCTGCATATATCTGGGAAGGCAACTCTGTGCTGAGAAGTGGGATAGTAGATCAGTTTAATCCTTAAAAGCAGCAGTATTTTTTAAATTAGTTGGCTGCTGTCTCACTGTTTCAACAGCTGGCCTCTCCAGCGCTGCTGTAAAACTACCGGTTTGTTTTAAAGCGCTAGTTTGGTTGCAAGATAGTCCTTACGAGAGCAGCTGTCTGACACATGATCTGGTGATCTCCATCCACAGTAACTTCTGGTGATGTTTGTGTCCCCTAGTATAGATGTGTTTGAAGTTCTGCTGCGCAGCCTCAGTGGTAGAGAAATGCAAACTTGGGAAGCTGTCGTCTAGTGTCTGCTAGTGTGTTAATACAGGGTAGTCACCAACTTGCATAGAGCATCTCTGTCCCGAGTTGAACCCAAACCCTTTGCTGTTCCACCAAAGAATGGGTACGTGCATTTTAAAAACATAAGTCAAAGGTGCTGATAGGTGCTGAAGTCAGAGTAGCTGCCCATCACTCGGAATTTTGCTAGAATAAGCTTTCACTTTGAAACATTCTCCTTCTCTTGCCTCTCCCCGCACCAGCAAACCCTTTGCGCACGTTGGGTTGAGGCAGTCGCTGAAAAACATGCGACGGAGCCTGGAGTGACTCAGATCTGGTGATTGCAAGCAACAGAGGCAACATCTCTATTACTCTTTTTAAAATTCCTTAATGAGTAACTTCTGAGCTTTACCTCGTGTTTGGAAGCAGTCCCCAGAGTACTTGGCTTCCTTGCTTATTGCTGAAAAAACTTTGTTACTCTGGCACTTCTGATTTGACCATGCCCTGCTTAGAAGTGCAAGACTGGGAGAAGTTTTGGTAGAAGAAATGAGACCACACTATAGGAAACTTACTGCTTGTGGTTTGAAGAGCACTGCAAACCTACATAAGTTTGCAATTACTCAAGACGTTAAATAATTGCTTCTGGTGCAAAGCTTGCATTCTACAAAATGCAGGTTAAAACGTTATTTTGGTGTGGTGTCTCTTGGGAAAGGTATAAATGTTTAGATTCTCCATCTAACATGATGTATATATATTAAATATTAAATTATGGATGCTGAGTACAAAAATACAAATTTATTTTTTTTTTTGCCATAAATTTCAGGCTTATAATAGTTCTACCAAGCAAACCAACTCAAGAAGATCTGGTATCACAATGCATTAAAGGGATTTTGTTTTCTGGCATTTGCCGTTGCCCCTTTTGGCTTGCATAGTCACTGCCAAAGCAGTAGGATTTCATTTTGTAAATAATAAAATCTGCTTATGACTGTCACATTCTTACTGGACAGTGAAGTACACCCTAGACTGGATAATCATGCAGAAATAAAAATGGGGCAGTTGTACTTTTAATGCATGTCCAGACCTGTGTATAGCTTCAGTAAGTTCCTGAAGCTCCTGGGGACTTGGTGCTCATCTTTCCCATCTCTGTAGGACATCACTTACAGTCTGTCGTGGCTGCCGCTTCAAACAGGGAGTAGGAGCTTAAATATTTAGGTCTAGAATTCCTCTGACAACCAGAGGAGAGAGGCAGAAGCGCAGAAGCGGGCGGTTGGCTCTGTGCTGGAGGCACACAGTAGTCCTGTGAGCAGGAAAAAACGAATGGCCTCTAATTCAGGCCTTTTTCAAATACATGCCTGTGAGCAAAATTAGTCATTCTGAGCAGCTTGTAAGTGAAGTGCAGCCTGAAGGCTGGGTGCATGTCTTGCGAACGTCACAGTGACATATCTTCTCTGCACCATCTTTCTCTGTAGATGGTAAGGTCAGTCCCAGCACCTTATCCATAGGAAGCGCTTTAACTCTACCCTCATCACTCACTTCAAACTCCGCAGCTATGTTGGACCTCACCAGTTCCCTGAAAGCATTTGTGGATGGCGGTGAGTATTTCGTTCATTATCAGTCTCTACTAGCCCTGTCTGTTTGCTTCCCTCGAGCATTCTGTCTCTGCTTCAGGAGAAGTTCAGAGATAAAGGAGGGTTGCAGTCAGGTGAGGGTGGGGCTGGGTATACATTACCTTAAATATGTCACGTGCTTCCCTACTTGTGGTGTTGCCAAGGCAGCAAGGCCAATGAAGTGTTTTCTGCCTGAAGCTTTTCTGGGGAACGATCACAAAGCTATTGCACAGGCTGCTTTCCAGGTGGAATCACATGCAGAAACCTGCAGCCCTGCCATGTTGTGGTGCTAGCTGCAATCCAGAGCCGTTCCCGATGGGCATAAAGTCCAGCAACAATAGATCTTGTAGTCAAGCAGTCACCTGAGTGGTGATGCTCTAATGGGTCAGTTAATTTTCTGATTTATTTCTGCTTCTGTCAGTCTTCTCCTGGACTGGCCCAATTTTTATTTTCCTTTTGTTGCACTTGGCAAGCAATGCCAAACCTTAGTGGACTGACTTCAGGAGGAGGAGACTGCTGAGCAGCAATCATCCATAGCGTACCGAGGCTGTTGCCAGAGACTTCTACATTTGACAGACAGCCTTTCTGGCATTGCCAGTGACCCTCTTTTTTGGGTGAACCCTGACTGCTCAGCCTGCCTAGACTACCCCTCTGCTATCATGAAAGGCCGTTACAGCTCTGCTTCTTCTGCCAGCTGTTTTAGCTGTCGTTGGTGTGGAGAAAGCTCTTGGAAGAAGAGGTTAGCCAGCCTCCTTGCTGCCGGAAAGCAGACCTCTGCAGGGCTTTACAAACATAAATACTTCAAAGCTATCGGCAACAGATTGGCTTTAAAGCCCGTTAATAAGTCGTCTGAATTGCCCTGTTTGGTTTAATTGACCCCACTGCTAAAGCTGTGACTTCAAGAATGAGCCTGTAGTGCTTCAAAGGTGGTTACACCTTTCCTCTGTAATGTAGGGTTAGACTTTCTAACTAGGTGATGGAGCTTCACAAGAGCCAGCTTGCTGCCCAAAGGGGCACGGTGGCAATGTCCACCTCTGCAGGCCTGTTGATTCTGAGCCAAAAGAGTAGATTTTCAATTTTTATCAGTCTTTGTTCCCCGAAACTTCTGTTTGCTGCCTCAGCTGTAGCTCTGGCCATCGCTGGCACTCTCCTCGCACACTGCTTACAGGAGACAATATGAAGTAATAGATCACCTATATGTAAGGTTCCTGCTATTGCAAAATTTGTCAAGTCTTTGCTGTTGAAGCAAATGGCAAGTTTGAAAGTGGGACAGGTAAATCCACTGCAGCTCAGATTGCACCTTTTCCATGAATACCTTACTAATTGCTTTTTGTTTATTGACAGAGATTGAGATAAATATGCTGGATGAGCAGCTGATCAAGTTTCTGGCCTTGCAGAGAATACATCAGCTCTTTCCTTCCAAAGCTCAGTCTCTAGCGAGCAGTGTCAGTTCCCATCAGCAATCTCCTGTGGGAAACCACATTGAAGGTAAGAGCAGCCCTAGAATAGTTGGTTTATGTTAAGCTGTAGCTTTTGGGCACTCCCTTGCCTATTCATCGAAGGAGATCTCCCTTTTCTTCTGGTATCTGTCTGATGCTGCCTTTCATGTTTCTTTCCTTTCATTCCCCTGCTCTGGATATTCACTGGCCAGAAACTCCTTCAGGTTCCTCTAGTTAATTATATATAAATGATGCCAATGGAAAGACCCTCAGTAACTTCTGGTTTTCTGCCGGAGATCTTTAATAAAATTGTAGTTTATTCATCTTACAATTAGCAAGAGATGGGAAGGTTCACCTGTTTTTGTGAGGTTTGGGATTTTTGTCCTCACCTTTGAGATGGCCAAGAGAAATATGTGAATTCCTGCTCTCTCCTTCTGGAGAAGTTGCTTGAGACAAGCACTTGAACAGGAGAAACTGGGGCACAGAATAAATGCGTAGCGTTGTCATTGCCTGGTCATAATAATGTCCCTGTCAAGCTGAAACACTAAATGCAACTAATGCAAATAGCAGAAACCAACTTGTGCTTCTGTTGGAAATCTCCCAAGTTCAGCATTGGCTTTGTTTATGGTCACTGGTATTGCTAACACCTAAAGCTGCAAGATGAACGTGGCTTCATATTCCTCCGCATGCAGCCAGTCAGTTTAATCTGCTTTCAAGCACTAACTGGCCAGCCTTGTTGTGGAAGCAGTTGTCTGCTCCCCCTCTGCTAGGCCTGGGGGTAAATATCCAAGACAAGATCTTTACAAGTCTGCTAGCAGTCAGTAACCTTCTGAAACTCTGTGCTTGCCTGCCCGCTTGCCACTGTATAGCCGCCGCAGCATTCTCTAAATGCTTTGTCAATCTTCTTTTGAACACTGCTGCAGTACACAGCACCAGGCTGTGTTCCTGTGCTGCTCGTTGAACAGACGAGTTCTGGAAATTCTTCAGCAGTCTGCTTTTCAAAAGGCAGATTGATGCTCTCTTAACCCATCACCCTTTTTGGGCAGGAACGATGCATCCAGCTGACTGTTTAGCATTTCTGATGAAATATTAGATCCAAAGCCTTTAGCGAGCCCAGCTGAGCCAGCAGAGCCAGACGGCTGAGGGGAGTTGTGCCAGGCAGCCGGCAGAGGTGGGAACCTGCAGATAGCAGCTGCGCTGGGTGCTGCACGTCCAGTAATGCCGCTCAGTGTGGCCAGTGCTCTTGCCATAGGTAGCTCTGCAAACAACCTGTCGTAATCCTTGTGTTCTTTGATTTCACACTCTTGGTGTAAAGCTGTCACGCTCGGGTGGTGTTAGGAGAGGCCTAAATTCTGTGCATAGAAGGGGCTTACCTCCAAAAGACAGCTGCTGAAATCATAGCTAGGCTTGTGTGGTCCACCAGAGTCTGGTGTCTCTTCCACAGAAGATGATTTTCTGCCCAGTTAATGTAGGCATGTGAGAATATGTGATTTTGAACTTGGCTGCCAGGGAGCTGCTCTGGAAGCTCAGCCCTGGACCAGCCTGTCCAGCAGCTGGGCTGCTCCCCGGACAGGCCCTGTTCAAGCTGTGTGTTTTTCCTGCAGCTTCACTAGAAGTGAAATCGCAGCTGTTGAAGTTGGTGGCATTTACCAGCACCAATTTTTTTTTAAGTGGCACTTTGACAGCAAGACTCAGCTCTTTGATTACCCAAAGTGGAAAAGATTAAGAAAGAAGCTAGTGGTAGGCGGTTTGTGTTTTCCTCAACGTGGCTCCATTGTGCACGCTCGGCATTAATGTTACCCGGGTTGCATGGCTTGTGTGGGTTACTGGAGAGAGCAATTTTCTCTGATGACTGGCAAAAAGATGTTTAGTGCACAAACATTCCTGGAGGGTTGGCTAACTGCATCCTCCTTAGGATCTTAAGATTTCTGGAGAGTCTAGTGCTGGGGACACTGAGGTCAAGCAGCCTTTGTAGCTGATAACATTGTTCAAGTAATTTCTTTTTATCTTGCAGCGCAAAGAAAGGAAGTGCAAGCCCGGGCGGTGTTCTATCCTCTGATGGGCTTAGGGGGTGCAGTCAATATGTGCTATCGAACCCTCTACATAGGGACAGGTGAGTAGCTTTTTACTGCCCTGACCTTTCAGAATCAGGGTGGTTCTCCCTGGCCCTCCTGAAGTGTTTGCCAAGTGGGTGTCAAAGAAAACGGACCCATTGTGGCTACAGGTACTGAGATTCTTCACTACCAAGAAATGTGGAAATCCCCAGTCCGTTTGAATCTTTGTGGAGTTGCACCTTTGTAACCTGGCTGGCATCAAAATTAGCAGAATGGCTGCGCTGGAGACCTAATGCCTGACTGATGGAGAGAAGACTTGGAAGAAATTGCTTGCAGGCTTCATTTCTTTCTGCTTAGATTCTTGTGGTGCTCTGGGTGGACCCAGTAACTGTGAAATGCTCTTCAACCTTTAATGGAGCTGCCTGCTAGCCTTCCCTTCCCCCACTGAAACTTTGTTCGGTGGCTTATCGCAGCATTATTCATGCAGTCCTGGGAGCACGGACAAAGGCAGTTGCTCCCCTGTTGTTTTGCTAATTGAAGTTTAATTCTGTCTGTTGTTCTCTGCTGCCTGACAGTTTTGGGTTTTTTTTCTTTCTGAAATGAACTGAGCTTGTTTTGTCCTCCTGATTGACAGGAGCTGATATGGATGTGTGCCTTACAAGCTATGGTCACTGTAACTATGTGTCTGGCAAACATGCCTGCATATTCTACGATGAGGTGAGTGCTTGAGTGGTGTTTTTTCTTTTTAATTTTTATTATTTGGCATGCATGGCAGTGGGAGCTAGAGATGCAGGCAGCAGGTTGTCTTTGTGTGGCACTCCTTTGTGGACTACAAAGTAAGAGCCAGGGCTGTGAATGGTTTCACTCCAGTGAAGGCTGCGTCAGCGTTTTCTGTCAAACCCTTTTCTGAAGCACAGAGCTCTGCCAGCGTGATTTCTCTGAGCTAACTGCTTGTGGACAAAGACTGACCACAAGTAAGCACTGTCACTGCTGGTGTCTAGGGAATGAAAAAGTCATAGAAACTGTTAGATACTTTTTGATCCAGCTGCGTTGTTAATAAAAGCTAAATTTTACCTGTCGACATCGAACCTCAGCTGGCACAAAACAAGGAACTGCTCAGAGTGTCTTGCTCTCGGGTGTGATGGTGCTGCAAAGTGTTCGTGCCATTTGCAGTACTCTGTATATAAATTATTTAACTAAAATTTCAGTTAAGCTCTCAGCATAAACAGAGGTCTACATTTGCTCCTTAACTACAGTCCAGAGATTAGTCTGTTCTTGGAAGTAAATAAGTTGGCGGGTCTGCCAATAAAAGCGCCACTGGAGATGTCTTAGCATGGGAGCAGTCTCTGAAGCAAGACAGAATCTTTTATATCACCATTTGTCGACGAGCTACGGAGCAGGATCCAGGATTAACCCACAGCCGGCTTTAGCCATTCCTCCAGTGCGCTACAAGCTACAGAACACACTCTGTAATGGGATCCAGACCTTAAATCTGTGTTGAAGCATCTCCTCACAGTGGTCAGTCCTAAATCAGGCTCTAGGCACTGAACTTCCGTGCTCCAGCAGGCTTCCTTTGGCTGTGGCTGCTCTGGACGGAGAATTCCCCTTCCTTAACTCTGCTGCTTCTGCTTCTGGCCGTTGGCAGCTCACACTTGGCCTTGGTTTCTGCAGGATACTTGAAAACTTCACTCCCGGGTGCACAGGGAGTTTTTGTAACTTGATTAAGGCTCTATAAGTCCCTGGGGAACAAGGTCTCCAGCCTTCAGATGATTCCTGTGAGTTGACCTGAAATCTCTTCCACTTTCTCAGCATCCTCTGCAAAGCTCAGTCGAGCGTGATGCTGTGTCACAGTAATGTCTCCTGGCATTTCAGCATCCGCACAAGGCCTGTAAATCCCAGACTGCCGCTGTCTGGCGGCTGCTGCAGCATGCTGGCATCCCTCTTGCCATCTTGTGTCTGCTTTCCAGAGCACATCTCTTCCCTGCTAGGTACGGGTCTGGGGCCAAGTTTGCTTCTAGTGTTGCCTCTTCAAATGGTGTGCTCACATTGTGAGAATCGGCATGAATCCCTGTTTCCAAAAAATCTGTTGGTCCAAGTGCAGTAGGTAAAACCTGCTTCTCTTCAGAGCTGCTTTGGCCCTCCTTCCCTGCTGGGAAGCAGCTCCCGCTGGAAAGACACGTTCTTTCACACTCTGTTCTGTGAGCGTGAGCCGTGCACAAGGGTCAGGTTGGTGGTCTGTGAAGCAGGAGGATATTTTAAGTGCTGTTATTTAACCATCAACAGCGATATAGAGAGGGGTTGTGCTCCAAAAAAGGGGTATGTGGGCAGAAGCCCTTCTGACTTGATGTCTCAATTCCCACCTCTTCCTTTTTTTTTTCCCCAGAATACGAAACATTACGAGCTGTTGAACTACAGTGAGCATGGGACGACCGTGGACAATGTTCTGTATTCGTGTGATTTCTCAGAGAAGATGACGCCCACTCCTCCCAGCAGTATTGTTGCCAAAGTGCAGAGTGTGATAAGTGAGTGTTGAGACGGCGCCAGCCCCACACACCACCCCGGGGAGCTGTTGGAGGGGGACAGGAGTGGGTGCAAATCCATTCCTTGTTGGTGCCCCTTGTTCTGCACCTCCTGGAAAAGGGGGGAGCCTCTCCACGGGAGTCAGCCTGGGTTATAACCTTCCTGTGTGGGCCTGGGCAGTGCCTCAGCCTGCGCCGTGCTCTGCTGCGAGCCGAGCCGCGGGTCCCTGCCTGACACCAGCTCCGGCTGGACCCAGGGGGTTCACCACACAAGTGCTCCCCTCCTGTGTGAGGAGCTGATCTGGGCTGTGCTATAGGCATCCCATCCCTGTGTGGCTTACTCCTGCTCTCCACCTGATCAGCTTCCTCCTGTTTTGGGGGGAAGGGGTTGGCTGCCAAAATAGATAACCCTTCCAGGGCGGTGGGGAGATTCCCATTTCCCTTTTATCAGCTGCTTCTGGCAGACTGAAATGCCTCATGGCTGGAGGTTCTTACCCCTGAGGCACCTCAGCAGTAGACCCTGTTGATGAAAACAAACTGTCACTGGCCTGCCCAAATCTTACATGTGTGTTTTTTGTTGAGGGTTGGTTTTTTTTTCCCCTTTCTTTTCTAGAACGACATAAAAGCAGAAAACAGGAAGAGGAGCCGCATGAAGAAGCTGCTGTGATGAATTCACAGGCGCAAGGGCAGCATCGGAAACCCTGTAACTGCAAAGCCAGCAGCTCCAGTTTGATAGGGGGCAGCGGGGCCGGCTGGGAGGGGACAGCCCTGCTCCACCACGGCAGTTACATCAAGCTGGGCTGCCTGCAGTTTGTTTTCAGCATTACTGAATTTGCGACCAAACAGCCCAAGGGGGACACTGCCTTAGTACAAGACATGGACTTGGAGGAGAAGCTTTCTCTGAAACCCCACCAGATGCCCGTGCTGCGGTCCAACTCAGTTCCCTAGGAATTTTAGGAAGAGAGCTTTGAAGTAAAGGAAAACGCCCTCAGACTCTTGCAATGCAAAAATGTACAAACCGAGGTGGGATTTTTTTGTGTCGGCCCAGAGACTGTTCACACGCCGTTTGCATGAAATGAAGAACGTTTAACTTTTTTTAATTTTTCTTTTTTGCTCAAGTTTTAGGGGCATTTGCACATATATTTGTACTATACATTTCATTTTAAAAGGAAAACTGCAGCGAGAGCAGGACGTGTCAGAGCGAGGGGCGACCGCTGTCTGACTCGAGGACTCTCTCTGACAGATAGTTCCCATGCAGTTGTAAAATAATCAGAAACTTGTTCTATTTTGTGCCAGTGACAATAGTTTTATATTAAAAGAGAAATACAGTTTTCATACAGCAAATCTATACAATATCATTGTTTTATTTAATGTAAAGAAGCGCTCTTCTTCCCACAGTTATTTTTCCCATCCCTCCCTGCTATGGTTGCACTACAAGTAGCTACTGTGTATTATGGGCAGTGAGAAATGAGTTCTTTTCCTGGTGTCCATCCTATTTTTATTTCGAATAAGGAAAAGTGTTGGATTCTGTGTAAATACATCAGTGATGGCATTTTTCAATGTTTTAAAGCTGTGTACAGTGCTACATGTGGTATGACGTTCCTCAAATTGTCTATTGTAGCAGATCGTTTGTCGTAACCTGTCTGTCTCTTTTGTTTCTCTGCCACCTCCCCGCAGCAGAACAGCTAGTTCCACTGTACATAGTAATTGTAACGTTTTAGACTTTACAGAAACTTTCCTGTATTCTGTATATAAAAAAAAAATACTTCACATTCTGTTTTCCGACTGTCTGTCTGAACTCCTGTCACCACAACCTGGAGCATCCCCAAGAGTGTCTGCTCCGGAGCCTGTGCTGCGGGAAGGGGCTGTGCCCTGCGTGGGGATGCGGGAGGATGCGGGGATGCTGATGTCCGGGAGGGAGGAGGATGAGGGAGGAAAGGTGATGGAGTCACGGAACGGTTTGGGCTTGGAGAAGGGACCTTTGAAAGTAATCTAGTCCAGGACCCCTGCAATGGCAGTCACCTCTTCACCTTGATCTGACCTTGAATGTTCCAGGAACGGAGCAGCATCTGCCACTGCTTTGGGTGAGAGGTGGGGTCTGGCCCTTGGGGTACCAGTGTGCACCCCCACCCTCTCCCTTAGGGCACCGTGCTGGGGGCGGGGGGGGGGGCACGGAGC
>JAVJGJ010000001.1:106937565-106962568 GCA_035590215.1 Microhierax caerulescens | reverse complement strand
CCCCCCCCCCCCCCCCCCCCCCCCCCCCCCCCCCCCCCCCCCCCCCCCCCCCCCCCCCCCCCCCCCCCCCCGCGGAGGGAACTGGGAGGGGCGGTGTTTTAGTGGTGAGCTCTGCTAGGAGGGGCCCCCGGCGGGTCCTGGCTGTGAGGGGGCTCTCAGGGGTTTGGGGGGTCCCTGTCATGGGATGTGGTGTGAGGGGTTGTCCCTGTCCTGAGGGGGCTGTGGGGTATTGGGGGGGCCCTGTGATGGTGGGGCCTTGGGGTGCTCTGGGGAGTGTCCCTGTCATGGAGGGGCACTGAGGGGGTCCCTGCTGTGGGGGGACCTGGTGGGGAATGGGAGACCCTGCCTGAGGAGGGGAGTGGGGGTGTCTGGAGGTACCTGCTACAGGGCCCCCTGTGATTTGGGGTGGTGGTGGAATCCCCTGCAGGAGCAGTGGGATGTTGAGGGGGGGGGGGGGCTTTCCTTGAGGGGTCATTGGGGGGTGATCCCTGCCACCAGGGAACCTTGCGGCGTTGTTCAGGGGGTGCCCTGCTGTGGGTGGGCACTGGGGTGCTGGGGGTCTCCCTGCCAAGCGGGTGCCCTGGGGCGATGGGCAGCTCCCTGCCGCACGGACCCCAGGGCTCCGAGGTGGGGTCCCTGCAGCGCAGGGGGCGGTGGGCGAGGCGGCGGTGCCCGCAGCACACCCCGGCACTGCTCTGTCAGATGATGTCAGGCAGCGGCACTGGCGAGGCTGCCGGGCTTTGGGCCACTGCCAGCAGCCTGTGCCTTGGCTTACCGAGAAGCCGTCCCGCTCCTGGGGGGCAGGTTGACTTTGCTGGGGATGGTGAGCTGGGTGTGAGCATCCCGCTGGGGCAGGGCACGGCAGGCCTGTCCCTGGGGTGCCCTTCTCATCCATCATATCCTGCTGCCACTTCGTCACTAGCATGTCACCTCCCCTCTGGGTGGTGCTGGCACTGGGCGCGGTTGATGCCCATCAGGTACGTGTGATGTTATCAGCAGGTGAGCTGGTTGCTTAGGTTAGCATTAACTAAACCAGCAGTGAAATCCCCTCTGATTCAACCTGTAGCTGCTTCAGTACTCCGCTGAAGCTCCAGACTTCACTTTGGCATAGGCCTGGATGCATGCAGACAGGTCTTAATTACCGTTAGGTGATGTAACAGCTTGCTGTAAGGGCTGGATACTTCGCTGTGTGTGACAGGTTGGGACCAAGTGCAAGGTAATAACCAGGTTAGATACAGATGTTGGTTGCTTTGTGGGTCCTCCGTCATGTTACATCCTTTCTGCCAACTCTGGACTGGTTTTGTGGCAGGCGATGTGATGCTCAGACCTAAACTCACCTGGGAGAAAATGTCTGTGAATGTAAAGGGTGTGCTACGACCACAGCTCTGGCATGCACGTGAAACTGCATTGTTATGCTTTTGGAGCCAAAGCCTCCAGTGGGCTGCGGCACTTGCTTCTGGCTGGTGTGTTATCAGTTCATCTCTCTTGGATAGCAGACCTGTTACAGGAATTACTGAGGACTTGCCAGAAGCAGGCTGCAGTTTTGGAAACAAATATGCCCGCTGTGGTGGCTGCTTCTGAGGAGTGACAAACCACACCCACCAGCTGCCTGGAGCAGCAGCGTTTCTTGCAGTTTTCCTGGTCTTCTGCACGTCTCTGCAGTTCCCAGCTGGGATTTAGAGCTGATGCTGCGCATCCCTCCAAAAAGACCCCTGTCAAAATCAGCACTGCTTGGTAAAATGTCACATCCAGCGGGAGGAATTGGGAAGCTCTGCTCCAGGTGTGCCAGGATGCCCTTCAGTCTAAAAGCTTGGGTTTGCTTCTCTTCAGCTCTGAAGTTTACAAAACACAGCTTGCAGGATGAGCCAGCAGGTATTTGTGGCATCTGCTTGCAGTTCCAAGCGTTGTTTTCCCGCAGCCAGGAGCTGTGAGCCGAGGACACTCATCAATGTACAGCCACATTCTGGGAAGCCAACGTAAATTACATCAGGCTCTGCGAATCAGAATTGGGTTCAGTGCTGCCACCAGACATAGTTTAACTCTGCTGCTGCCCAATGTGATCTGCAAACGCTTGCTGACTCCTGAGAGCACTGGCTGTGAGCTCCAGGGGCAACTCAAGAGGTTATGGGAGCTCTGCAAAGCCCCACAGCCCTGCAGTGCCTCTGTGCTTACGTGCAGAGCAAATGCCAGGGCATTAGTGGGAGGCATGTAACTACAAGCAGTTGTAGTTCCAGGAACTTGGCCATGTCTCTCTGGGGAAAAGCAGAGACGACCTTGGGGCCCAGCATTTATTTGCATGATAATAGGTTGGATTTGGGGAGAGAGGGGAAAGGGAAGAATAGACCAACAGCAAACAGTATTAAAAGCAGGCTTTTGGCTTGCTGTCTTGAATTGTCATACAGCTGTTACTTGGAAGACTTCGCTTTGTGGAAGGCACCTCCAAATCATGAAGCTAATGCAAGTTTTCTCTATTGTAAATTTAGCCCGTGCATCTTGAAGGAAGTTTAGTCACGTGCCTCCCCCCGGTCTATTTTTTTTTCTGAGGAGTGATCTTTCTTTTAATTTTCTTGTAAGACACTTGAGTTCCTCCTGTGCTCAAGGAGCAGGCAGCTTTGCCTTGGGAACATCTGTGTGTGCAGGAGCTTCACAGCCTTATTTGGGAATCTGCTTCCCGGGCATGGGTCAGCACTCTGCTGGCGCTTGTGTCCTTCCCCTGTTGAGCAACACAGATCTTCTAAGAAACGGCACTGGGTTAGCCAATCTGCCCATGAAATGTGGAGTCCAGGCTTTTTAAGAATGTTCATTCCACAAAGCCCAACAGAGGCAATGGTGGTCTCTCCAAAATGTGGGTCTAACTGTGCTGGAGGGTGGCGGTGCTGGGAGCCTCCCAGTGAGGTTTGGTGCAAGTTCTGAGGAGGCTTTGCCTGGCCCATCATGGAGCTGCCTCCAAGCGCAGCTGGAGCCGGTCGAGTTTTCAGGGAGATACTCAAGTACCTGTTCATCCTGATATCCAAATGTTCTCCCCAACTAATAGGCTCTCAGGTGTGTACTGCAGGGTTTGGGTTACAGTCTGAGTGAATGCAGCTTTTGTGGCTAAGGATCGATCTGCGAATTTTGAAATACAACACTGTAATAATTCGGCAGAGTCTCATAATGAGATGTAATTTATTATAGCTGTATTCTTCTTACAGTTACCGTAACTCAGTAGCGTTGCCTTAATCTGTACAGTTGGGGCATTTTCTGTCTGGCTGTCGAGGGCTGCAGGGTGGCACCATACAGCAATGGTCTGGCAGCCAGAGGAGCTTTGAGGTGAGCACCTGGACATATGTGACAGAGGAAGGTTGGCACAGCCCACTGTGCTTCTGGGTCAGAGCAAGCTGCTGTTTCAGCAAAAGTTCAGGGTGGGAAAGGAGGAAAAAAGTCAGGGGAGTTGCAGCCCAGTCAGCTGAGCTTTATTTCCTAGGAGAATACTGAAATAAATTGCTCCTAAATGCCTAGAAGAAGACAACTACATGTATTTGCTGAGTATGAGCTGTGTCTTGCTGATTTGCCTTCCCTCAGGTGAGTGAGCACTCTAGGGGATGCAGAGAAGCAGCAGATATTGCACACCTTGCCTTTGCTAAGGCTTGTTATACTGTTAGGATTTCTCAGAAGTCATTGGGAGATACGGTCCAGCCCAGATTCAGTTTACTTTAGTGCAGCACCCTCTGGGGCTCCTTGATCTCTGTCAAAGGGAGCTAGCAGTTAATTCCAGTTTTGTGTAACCATTTCCTGCTGCAGCCCAGCAGTCAGGGGTAGTTAACCCTTCTGGAGTCACTCTGAGCTCTCGAAACCCTCTTATTGCTGCAAGAGGAACTGGTTGTGATTTTTAACTAGTTCATGGCAGGTCTGTAAGTTGAAAGCCTGAAATAAAGGCTTCTTGAGGCTCTGCAAGCCCTTCCTGTAAGACCTGCAGTCCACAGTGCAAGGAGGAACTGGTTCTCAGATACTATAAAACTAATACAAAACTGCCTGGAAGACCATTGCCAGGGAACTTGACAGTGGCTCACTGTTCAGCTAAAAGGATTTATCAAGTAAGTTCCTTGTTTTGGCTTGGGTAATGGAATCGAGAATGTGCTTATTGAGTTTGCAGACAGTACTGAGCTGGGAATGGATTTGAGAGCTTTGAAGAGCTGGATTAGCATCAAAACAAACTCAACAGATTGACCGAATGGTCTGGAAGAAATCAGATGCAGTTCAGTTAGGAGAAATGCTGAGAATTACACATAGGTGAGAACGGTCGATTGCATGAAAATGGAATGAGAAAGTCCAGGCTGTGTCCTGCAGCAAGAGCCATCTGAGACCTAACGCTCGTGGTGGGGCTGATGGCATGGAGGTTGTCCCTCTGCTTCCAGCTACAGGCTGATGTGGTGCTGGCTAGCTGCAATTCCAATTCTTCAGCCTCAAAAGCAGTGTGAGTTTGTGGGAAGGAACAGGCAGCTTCAGCTGGGTTTTGCATGGAGTTTTGCCCCTTGTCTGCATTTGTGCCTCTGGAGCCAGAGTTCAAAACGGTTCCCCAGGGTTTAGGTTGGGGTATTCTACCTTTCACACCAGGCAAGCCATGCAGAAAACTTCTAGTGGCACTGATTGTCACCTGGCAGGTTTAATTGAGTGCTCCTGCAGAGTTAGGTTCTTCATTTTGGCTAGCCAAAAATCTTTCCCTGTGGTTGGTTTCACACTGCCCGTGATACTCAGTGCTTGCAGTATCACAGCTTGTCTCAATTTCAGTGTTCAATTCTATTCAGCTATTCACCACTTGCACAAATGGCAATTTAAGCAGCTCCTCTGTGATGTTTCCATTTCGGGAGGTAGTTCTTCAGCTTTATGCAGGTTGGTGGGGCTCAAGGTTCCCCTTGTCAGGTGCTTGTTAAATCTCCAAGACTTGCAAATTACTCTTTGGAAAGCATGTCGGGAGAAGGTGGACAGAATAGCCTCAGGGCTTTCCTTTTGGTTTCCAAGAGGAATTCTGGGGTAGTATCTCTGTGGTTTCGTTGTGTAACTTCATTGCGGTTTGTCTTCTCCAAGTTTCTGCATGCAAGGTGAGTTCAGCTAAACGTGTGTTTTCAAACTTGCTCTCTAGCATTGATACTTATAGCTTAAACCAAGTAATTTTGATATAGATTATATCAAAAACAAGCCAGCCAGCATAATCTGCTTTCATCTGCTGCAATGACTGTTGGAGGATTTTATGGATTCAACGCAGAACCTTGCATCTTTTAAAATTAATTTCTGCTAACCTTGTACCATTTCTGCATGTGGACAAAGCCTAATTTATATGCACAGCAGGGCCTAAGAACCAGACACCGACTTTAGTCTAGACCCTGCTTTATTACGTGGGTTTCTCTGTGTATACCTTTTCCTTTTTCTCCCCTCTCATTATGCCTTTTGTCAGTAACTGTTTTCAATTATCATTTTTTTCCTTGTCTTTCTGCACTCACTTGTTAGCACCCCGTGACATTTCCCAGCACGGGGCTGTTTCTCTAACAAACCCAGCTGCTGTTCGGCTGGACCGAGCTGTTCATTCCCAACTTTGATGGTGGGTCCTCTGGGAAGAGGTGACTCCGGCACCGGATTGCCCTGGCTTAAGGTGTGAAGATGGCAGCTCTCTCTGCGCAGCTGAAGGCAGCAGTGTCTGCCCTGGTCTTCACCCTGTGACAGTCTTGGGGAAGGAATATACTTACCGAGCCATCGTAGCAGCCTGTTTACCGTGACCTGATTTCGGAACGTTCACCACTTCCTGCCAGAATACCAGCTCATTGCCTCGAGGTACCTTGGGAACAACAGAGCTTGTTCACAACCTCACACTGTCCCAGCTTTGATGTTTTGAGCCCTGTGTCCCTACAACTGTTTGGGCTCCTGTTCTTTCTTGCATGCCATCCATCGGGGCAGCAGCTTTCTTTATCTGCTGAGAGCTCCATTTATCTGCAAACTCCCAAGTAGTTAATCTTATTTCATTAAAAAAAAACAACCAACAACCAACAAGCAAAATCAGTCAACGTGCTTTCTCCTGGCTCTGGGAATTCTTGCTTGAACATGGGACCCCTTCGTTTGGGAAGAGGCCAAGCTGCATGGCAGCTTCCTGGCTATGAATCCTCCGTTTGTAGTGTGCCTGGCCGCCGTACACTGCCCCGGAAGAGGCACGGTGGATGTTTGTGGAAGCGATGGCCAAGCGACTGTGAGACCCAGGCTGCTAGAACAGTGGGCGTATTATAGCTGGAAAAGGCAATTTCTCTGCCAAATCGTATTGTGCAAGAGGGTTTATTCTTTAGCCTTGCAAAGATTTCGCTTTGTTGGTTCCTTTTTCACTTGCTCTCTCAGACTTGGGAAAGCGGCTGCAGGACTGCAATGGAAAATGAGCGTTCAGCTCATCTGACCCGTGTTACTAGGATGGAGCTCTGATGTGCTCAGACGTCCAGCTTGCATGAAAGCAACCAGCTGGCATCCTGCTCCTGTTTTACGTGTTAGCTTTCCCTGTTTTTCTTATGCTTTGAACACTTCTGGACATAGAATCTAGCTTAGTAAACTCTGCTGTGCAGCAATGCTGTGAAGCACTGGGAAGTAAACATGGGGCTCGCTCTGGGTGCGATACTAAATAAGGTATTTCCTGCAGAAGAAAAGAAACATCTTTGTTGTGGGGCATGTTCCTGTAACAACGGTGGGTTTAGGGTGCAGAGTTTACACACAACATTATTATGAAACCATTACCAGAAGTTTGGTAAAGACCACACAGACCCTGTGAAATAAAACACCTTTCCGTGTGGAGCTGCCTTTCCTGCCTGCCAGGAAAATGTCCCTTCCTGTTCTTGGAAAACAAGGGCCTGGCTAAAAGGCTGATCTAACCAGGCTGACGTCCTCCAAGAAGCATTAAAAGACATTGTGGTTAATATGCTGCAGGATATTGTGTCATCAGTCTCTGTAACTCCTAGCCTTCCAGCTACAGGAAAAAGCTATCCAGAGGCCATCTCAGAGGTGACGGGAGAATATTCCTCTACGCTGTGGAGCACAGGAGACCTGAAAAAGTGTGTAGATCCCTCTCCCATTTGTGTTAACTTCCTCCAGAAATTCGAGGGTGAAGAACTGTAGATGCGGCTGATCTGCTGGTTTATCAGCCATCACGTGGAAGCCGGTGAAGCAGGCAGTGCCTTTAGCTGATAGCGGAAGGTGGTGAAACACTTGAGAGTGAGGAGGAGGATGTGGAGAATAGAGTTCCCCCTGCTGCAGGCACGCTGGCCTGGATGTGTGCTGGCTTTACTTCTTCATTTTGACCTACTGCAACAAACTTAATCGTTGTCTCCCTTGAAAGGGCTGTCTTGTGTGGCTGCCGTCTGCTGGCCTCATAGTTCTCCTTTTCCCCTCCCACAACGCGAAGCTCCCGCAGCGTTGCAGCCACACTGTTTTCCCTGCTCTTCCTCTGCACTGGCTCCATCACGCCTGTGTAGATAAGTCCCTCAGGGCTGAAACTGTCTGTTGCTCTGTTGGTACAGTGTTTGCCTGGCTGAGGCCCTTGAGGGCTGCTGTATGAAGTGATTATGGATAACAGATTAGGGAGGGACTGCTGGCTTGATCTGCCTGAGAGACAGCAGCTCACAGCCCTGCTCCGAGCCAGGGAGCTGCAGAGCTCCTCCCTTGCCAGGCATAAAACCTAGGGCTGGTCACTGGCAGGGCGCTCTCTTGAAAGGTAGCAGGCATCTTATTCCTTGAATCAAAGATCTGGAAATCCAGACAGCATCTTCTGACCTCAGTGGAATCAAATCTTAAATGTGTTGGAAGTTCTGGAAGCTGCCTGAATTCTGGGCACAGCTGGCTCTGAGGTGGACCAGCAAAGCCTCATGTGCTGTAGTACTTGCACGAGCCAGAACTAGGAGATGTTTTTGGGGAGCTCAAGGGAACTTGAGGGTTCTTCCCTCCTCGAATGCTGACCTGCTAGCTTTTTGTTGGGTGTAAGTGTGGTTTGCAGTGTGGGGTGAGGGAAAGGAGATGGATTTCTTACATGGCTTTCCACGACAGAGCTGGTGCGTCATAGTTAAAGATACCGAAGCATGTACTTAAAATTCTGGTTGCTGTAAGTGGTTAATCTGCTTGACAAAAATACAGTAAAACCCTGGTTTGAAATACAGTCTCTTTCTGTGTGTTATTCTTTGTCATACTGAATTATTACAAATACTATTTTCCAATTTTATAAGACAATAATAAAGAAAGGTTGCATTTGGAAATTTGCCACGTGAAGCCCATGGAGGTGAGGAAGAACACTGGGTTTCCCAGTGGCCAGCTGCGTTATGGCCGACCAAAGGCTGTTCCAGGGCTGCTGTGGATCTTGGAAAGAGTTTTCTGTGTTCATTATTTATCAGATACTGCAGGCATGCTTGGATTGTTCTGGGTCATGCTGCAGAGCTTGGCTTGGTAGCACTCATTGCCATAACACGGCCAAGCCAAGGTGCTTCCCTTGCTCTGAGGGGCTGTGGGAATCGATGATCCCCCAGGATTCCCTCTCCTCAGCACCCAGAGGCTGGGCAGGCTTGTTAAGAAGTTGTTCTGCTCATGACTCAGTCTGTGTGCAGGTTTTTCCTTTTCTGAGAACAATGTGCCAATGTGTAATCCCTACATCTCTGTGCTTTTTGCTGTGCTGCAGGTGGCTGTTGTGGCTCTGATGTAAAGCAGTATGTATACGGAGGCTGGGCCTGGGCTTGGTGGTGCATTACTGACACCCAAAGGTAAGGAGACCCCTGTTGTTTGTGGGTTTGGAGTAGGAGTTAGGCAAAGCCATCCCAGTGGGGCTGTCAGCAGTATCTTTAGGAACGTGGGACTGGGCACTGCGTATGAAACCATGGATGAGCATCAGCCCAGCCCTCTGCCTGTGAGCAGCTCCTGGCCCTTCGAGGGAAGGCTGCCTTGCGTACAGCGCTGGAAGTAGCTGGAAGGAGCGAGATGTGCCCTGTGTGGTGCCTTGAAGCGTGGGGAATGTAGAGTCACTCACAACTGCACAGCTTCTGGCCATCCTCTGCTTTGAGTAGTGGAGGCTGAGGTTGTCCAGGGCCATGCAGGAGGTAAACCTGTCATTTTAGGCTTACCTGACAGTAAATAATGATGCACAAAACAAAATCGCAGGATGGGGGAGTTCTGTGCTGGCTGTTTGCGTGGGGACAGCTGTGCAAAAGACGGGAAAGAAACCCCATGCTTTCAGCTGAAGTACTTTTCAAATGGCCTCTCTGTCCACACCTCTCCTCAAACCCAAGGCAATCAGATATCCTTTTTTCATTCTCTATTTTTTTTCCTTTTCCGTTGTTTTTTATTTATGTTACACCCACCAAGCTGAGAGGGCCGTAGCCTGGTGGTCAGTGTGTTTCTTCCTGTGCTGGTGCAGTGAGTGTTGAGGAAGGCAAGAGCCCTGCTCTGCCCCGCTGCTGCCTTTGCAGCGCTCTAAAGCTACGAGGCTCTCGCAGAGGTGCTGGGCAGCAGGGCCATCGGGCTGGCTCATTCATGAGTTCATAAGAGGAGCTGAGTTCTGCCCAGTATGGCCCAAACCCTCACCCAGTAACAAACATGTTTGTGGCATGCAGTGGGCCAGCGCCCTCTCCTGCTGCTTGAGTCTCTCTTTCTAAAGATAAAGCTGACTGCTGTCACCTTGGGAGCAGACTGTTCCTATTTAAAACCACGGGATTTCCTCTCTCTCTCTCCCTTTTCTTAGTTGTGGATTTTGCTTGCTGCTTCTCACTGTGCTGGTCTCTGAACTAACATGCTGTGATAGTGCTGCTGTCCTGCTAACGTGGCTCTTCATCTTTAGGATCTGTGGGAGTGTTTAACTCTCTCCCAACACCTCCCTTATACTCACCGATGCAGGTTCCTCTGGCTGTGTAAAAAATAATAGGGAAAAGGACAAAGATGTGACTTTTGGGTTTTTGCACTAAGTGATGGCCAGAGGTTGTAGTTAACCCTTACTGCTTGATCTTGCCACCTCTTTTCCCTGTTCACGTGTTGCCACCAGAGGACAAAGAGCATGTTGCTGCCCTCGCTGCTCTGCAGAAGATACACTGCCGTAGCTGCTGTTTGCCTGGGGGCCAGGCAGCCTGCCTTGTGTGAAGGGGTCCTGGCTGCTGCTGGCAACTGACTCACCACAGCTCTCGGGTCCTCTCCCAGGTGGCTGGTACTCGGGATTGCTACGAGAGCCTACTGGAGTGCTCCAGCTGCATGAAGAGGTCTCAGCTAACACACACTGCTTTAACTCAGGCTCTCCAGTGATGCTCGTATGAGATGGGAGGGGAAGGAAAGGCCTGGCTTGTGGGCTCAGTGCTTAAGGACTGCATTTGATCCAGACAGGCTTCATTCCTGAACTTTTGTGAGGCATCTCACTGGGAGAACTGTTGATTTGAACCAACGGTTACCACTGCTCCTCTTGTGTCCAAGCTCAGAGAACAGTGCAGGACCTTGACCTGCCATGTGCAGGAGATAACAGATGTAGGAGGCTGACTTATTAAATTAAGCAAAAGCTGAGCCCAGGGCCAAGAACTGCTTGCCAGGAATGAGCTGTCATATGATAGAGGTGTGTGCATTGTTTAGCAAATGGGGCTCTTGACAGGAATGCCAGGAGCCAAACACATCTTTTACTTTAAAATCTATACCCCTACTTCATGCCATGGGATACAGGGCTTAATTCTCCTTTTTGAAAACAGAGCCTTTCCCAAATACCGTAAGCAATGCCCCAGATGGAGCTAGCTGCATTAACGTGAAGAGCGAGGCAGATTTCCTCCTCCGAAATTAGGACATCTTTTCTGGAACTGCCAGTGCTGAAAGTGAGAGAGACAGCAGTGATTGTGTTCCTGTCAGCGGCATCCCGCCAGGTAGCACTAACCTGGGAACAAAAGGAACAGTTAGAGCTGGCAGGGTGCTGGGCTCTTATCCTGCTGCAACCTTGAGGATTGGAAAGAAAAAAAGAAAAAAAAAATCCTGTCCCTGATTAAAGGTCAGAAATAAAAGCAATGAGAGAGGCAGCATGGTCTTACATGCCTCCAGGGGAGCCAAGTGGTATTATTCAGCTTCTCAGGACAGCACTTGGAAGCACCTTTCTCTCATCAATGCCTTAGCCAGGGGTGGGTAGCCAGGTCCCTGGCATTTTAATTTTTCTGGCCCTTCTTATATGTTGGTATAGAAGTATCTAGATTATTACAAAAAGGGATTACTCCAACAGAGAATGCCAGCTGACTCCAGGATGGCAGTCCCGGTGGGATACCTGGTTCAGTTTCATCTGCGGTGACTTAAGGGACGCAGGGTGGAGACAGGCCCCCAGCGTGTTTACCCTCATTAAAAGAAGCAGCTAGACGCTCTCCCTGCTGTGACTAGGGAAGGGCGGGCAGAGGAAGGAAGGCACACTGAAGAGGGAAAAGGCAAAACCTGAAAGTCTTGTCTGTCCTTTCCAAAGAGTGTCTTACTCTCTGATAACTGCTTTGTGTATTTGCTGTCCTACCCTTATTCCTTGCTGCTCAGACTGTCTTTGGAGGTTATGACCATCCTCTGTCGCTGTGAGAATATTGAGACGTCGGAGGGGGTCCCACTGTACGTAACAGGGGTTGCACAGGTAATAATCCACCAGCTTCCTAACATTGTGTCTAACCTTTTATCCCTCTGTTTTGAGCAGCAGCAACAGCAGCAGCAGCAGGATAACATAAAAACTAATGATTTTCTAATGGGACAGTTGAAATCTCAGTACCTTCTTCTCCTTCCCTTTCTCTGGCACTTGCCCTGGGGTGCACTCCACAGTTTATAGGTAATGTAGACAGATGCATACTTGGCAAATTCCAGATTCAGCATTGCTGTACTGGCTCCTGATAACGCTGCAGACATTTGCTCCAGCTGTAACCCTTTCCTTGACAGCACTGTTTCCATTGCATGCTTGGTGGAGAGCAGAAGGGCATCGCCTTTTGTGTGGAGCCACAAGCAGGCCAGATTGGGTTCTGGACAAGATTTGGGGCAGGTGGGAAGGCAGATTTTGTGCCGCTTCAAAAGGAAACCTGTACACGTGGGGAAATTGCAACTCTACCTGGCTCTGCCATTTTGAATATGGGTTTCCACTCAGCCCTTCTCCCTCCACATGGAGACAGGGCCCATTTTGGACGTTGTCACATTTGAAAGTACAGCATAGAGACCTTGGATGAGTTGCAACACACAGGATTAGTGTTTGCACTGTGAGCACTTATGAACCAGTGTGATAGTAATAACCAAACATCCCTATGACTTCCTGGCTAAGAAGTAGCACGGTATTGAAATTAAATTCAAATTATAGATTAGGTCTTCAGAAGGCTAAAATCCTGCACTAGCTGATTAAAGCTGTGAATGCATATGGCAAAAAATGCCTGTGTGCATCCTGGACAGTGGGATCTGTTCTATCAGCTCCCAGTTTGCATGCCAGTTTAATTAGGACAGTGGCCAAGGCAGGCATGAGCTTGCAGAGATATGTTTCAGCACTTCCAGCCAATCCTGGAGCTACTCGGTGTACATGCAGCAGCCCAGTGCAGCCCCTTCATGGTTCAGATGTTTGACCTAATGTTCACTGACACAAGCTCCCTGCCCTGTGGCTCCCTCTCCTGACTCCCAGCGCCTTCCCGGCTTGTTATGACTGACACGAGAGCCAGGCTTTGCTTCCTGAAGCAGAACCTGCCAAGGCCTGGCATGTCTCTTGTTTTACCAAATCATGACCTGCAAGTTGCCAGGTCTGGCCAAAGTACCTGGAGTCCACCTTGGGTGACTGAGAAAGCTTTGGAGCTGCAGGATCTGTTCTTGAGTGCCTGATACTATGCAAGCATGGCCCTAAAGAGTTGGAGACCCACTTCTATCTGCCTTTGGGTCATGGGACACAGGAAAAATAGAGGGAGAGGTGAACCAGATCAGGGGGTAGGTCTGTGTTAACGCTAACCCAGCGAGGGCAAAGTCACGGCTGCTTCTTGCAGCGTGAGCACCAGGTTTTGCCAAGCACCAGGGCTCCTGCCGCCATGGCAGTGCGGGGCGGGCAGGAGCATCACGGGTCCATGCTGTGCTTTTAAACCAGTGACACCAGTCAGCGAGAGCACACGCTGCCCCAGCGTTGGGCAGCATGGCACAGCAAGCCTCTGACAGAGGGCTCTTTGGGGTCCTCAAGCTGCGAGCTTCTGGCCACCTCACGAGCCCAGCACAAGGGAAAGGGTCACAATACCATTTCCAGTCTGGTTCCCAGCCTTTCTCTGCTGATAAATTGCCTTTAAGCGTTATCTGAAAATCTGTTTCTTGGCCAAAGTGACTTGTCTGTCTCCAGTCACAGATGTAGTCCCTCGGCTGCATTCTGCACCTGTCTTACATTACCTGTCTTACACGAGTGCGGCAGGTAGCCCGGGGCAGGAGATGCAAAGGGAAGAGCTGAGTGTGTGTTACCTGGAAACGTGCAAATATTTTACGTTTTTTGGCAGGATTTCCCTAGAGATAATGACGTTACAGCCCAGGTGTGAGGACGTAGAGACGGCGGAGGGGGTAGCTTTAACTGTCACAGGTGTGGCACAGGTACAGTAACTCCAAAACATCATTTCAGGAATGCATGTCTCTAACTTCCGTCTGGTTTTTCCCCTTAAGAGGTTACTGTTGTCCAGAAACAGAAGCCAACTGCTCTGAAACAAATTCTTGTGCAAATCCACACTGTCCTTGTTGGTTCAAACACACTACAGCATGTCCCATGTTGTGAAGGCAGTTGTGACCTCTCCTCCTCTCCCTCAAATCATTCTTCTTTTTCTGGTGTCTCATTTGTCCACATGGCAAATGAGGTGTGTGTGGGTGACTTGATCTGTTTGTGAAACGCTGACGTACCGCGGTGCCCTTGGAGCTATGTGTGATCCTGCAGAACTGAGCCATTTGCTCCTGAGATGGTATCAAGCATTATGTTGCTTTGGATTATTATTATTATTATTAGCATATTATTATTATTAGCATGTGGATCTTGTAATTCTTCACGGTGAGTTAAAGCTTAAAGAAAGAACTTAGTCCCTCCAGGCACTAAAATTTGTCTGTAAAATCCCTGGTGTGAATTGAATTTTGATTCTCTCAAGCCTTCTTCATACGTGAAAACCAGCTCTTGCTGCTTGTGAGAGCAAACTGAAACACCTGCATTTCTTAGCCTCTGAGATCTGCTGCCTTGATACAGAATCTATCCTTGTGACCGGGTCCTGCCTTAGGGAGGATGCTGGGAGGAAAATGTTGTTAGCTTTTGCTGGAATTTGATTCCCCAGATAGGCAGCTGGATGCTTTGATTGAAAATTGCTCCTGACAGCTCATTCTGGGCGTGTAAGACCAAGACAGTGGTTCTCAGTTCACACAAGGCTGTGGTCACCACGTGTCCAAGGCATGTCCAGGTCTGTTGTTGCAGGAGAAGCAGCTGCCACATTCCCTGCGGTGAGCGGTGGAGCCAAGGGGAGCTGCTGAGCGATGCAGTGATGTGACCAAAATCCCACAAACGTCAAAAGGCTCCCCCAGGGAAGAGCACTGTGGCTGCTGCCCCCTTTTTAAGACCAAGCACTTAACAGATTTCACACAGTGCTTTCCAGAGCAGTGCATTCCTCCCTAGGTTCATTGATCTGCTCTGAACTGACATTGCAGAGGAGCTGTGTGCTGTGTCTCTGCCTAACTGAGAATATGAATTCAGCTAGGAGTGGTTTCTGGATTGTCACACGTGGCAGAAAGGCTGGGCACGACCATGACTCAACAGAGGGTAATCCATCACCCTGCCACCCTGCTACTGCTGGGGAATGGGGCTTCGTGCAAGAGCACCAGCACAGGAGCCAGTGTTTTGGGCTCATCCTGGCACTGATGATGTGAACCAGCACCCTTAGTTTCAATTTTTGAGTCCTTCATATCCATTTAGCTGCTAATGTGTCACATAACCACAGTGGGCTTTGCATGGGTGGCAAAATACATTCACCCGTGTCTCCCCTCACACGCATTTCATAAATCTGTAGGCTTTTCCTTCTGTATTTGGAAAAAGTATTTCTGTGAAGCCAGTGTTCCTTTTTAACCTAGTGTTGGGACATCCTTTCAGTGCCTGCAAAATGGTCTAAGCTGGGCGGTGCATGGTAGCAGAAGGCTGGATCACCGGGTGCCTTGACTTAAAAATGCAGCTCCCATTTAATCTCATTCATGTTGTTCTCTCTTCTCGCTGTTCATTTTCCCCCCTGTCAATTAATTTTAAAGACCTAGGCTTGTGAGATGCAAGGAATTGCCGTGCAGAAAGCAGGCGTGAGACAGTTTGAGATGCGCATGGCAGAGGTTACCTTAAATTTTGCAGAATTTGGGGGAAATTTGCAAACATTTTTCTTTTAAGAGGTTGTGCAAAAAAGGAAAAAAAGCAAACAAATTATTACTAGAGAAACACCTTTTAAAATATTTGCTGTAATGATAGAAATGCTTCACATGCATAAGGATGCTGTTCTTTTCTTGAAGAGACATGTAATGAATACTCACCAGTAGCCTCCTTCCTGTGTTGCCTGGGTGCACTGGGGTGCTGCTGCCTTCGGCCACGCTGGGCTTTATATCCTTATATCCTTCCGTATCATTTTTCTGAGCCTCAAGCTAATTGGATTGTCTCTGCTCACCCCTTGCTGTGAGTGCAGCTGGCTGGGGCTGGGTGCGGCAGTATCGATCCTCCAGCCCGGATTGTTTTGTGGAGGCTCTCTGATTCCCTGCCAGCTAAACTCTCTCTCTGGTGGGAATGACATTTGAAGAAGCGCCGAGAGTCGCAGTGCCCTGTCTGAAATACTGGAAGCAGGCTGAGCGCAAATTGCTCAACTCTCCTTTTGTTTTGTGCAACCTTTGCTTTGTAGGTTGGCGTGTGTATTCAGCCAGGCTTGTTCCAGCTGCCCAGGGTTTAGCAGCGCAGGCAGGCTGCCGGCTGGCTTTATTGACAGAGGCTGAGTTGTTCCTTGCTCCTGGGAAGTACTGCAGGGATTCTCTTAGTGAACATCCCGCTCCATGCTCTCTGACTGTCCTCTCTGTAGCTCCCAAAGGGTGAGAATTGTTTAGAGAGGTTGGAATTGCTGGCAGATGTGTGCCATCGACGCTGCTGAGTCTAAATGGTTTTGGTATTTGCAAAAACCTCCTGTTTTCTGTGGGATGAGCCTTGCGTAGGACCCATGCTCCTGGGTGCAGCTCCATAAGCAGCTCTTCCAACTCCCCCTCGTGTAGAATGTGCACGGCGTGCAGGGACAAGAAACCACTGTGGCCTGGCCCGGTAAGGAGCCCAGAGATCTTGGTGAGAAAGAGGAGGATTGCAACACTTGCCCGAGATTCAGTTTGGTGTTTTGAATGGGAGACCCAGCTTGAGAAGCAATGGTCTTTTTTTTTTTTTTTTCCAAGTAAGCAAATTGCGAAAAAATTGCAAAAGGAAAAAATAAGCTCAGCTCAGATTGGTGTTTTATCCTGTTCCTAGGGGTAGGATTGTGGTGGCTGAGCCTTGGTCAGCTCACCACATCTAACGTGGTCCACCTCTGGTCCCCTTAGAAGGTGGTGGCTGGTCCCAGCTGTCCTGGCAGTGCTGGGGCCGGGTTCTGCTGTCCAGCTCTGCGGGTTTGGCTGCAGGATCCTTTTAGACTTGCAAGCTATCAGACCAGACCTTCTCAAGAAATAGTTATGTTGCTTTTGCCAGCAGTTCGACCCCGAAGAGCGGTCTTGTAGGTGTCAGGATGAGGTCTGTAGGCTGTGAACACGTCAAGAGTATGTGTTGGGAGCCACGGAGGGCCCCTGAACAGCACCTGAAGCTTTGGAGGGCTCTGAGCCAGGGCTGTGCTGGCATTGCAGGTCCAGCCAGGACCCTTGGGGCAGGACGCAGGGTGCCACCAGCATCTCATGGGACAGGAGGCACTTCCCAGCCCAGATGTCTCCATGAGAGGGTGCTGTGGGACCCACTCAGCGCCCAGAGGTACCAGCAGAGCTGCCTGGCTGGTGTGGCCCTGCTTCCTTCTCCGGTGCTGCCAGATGCAAATATGTCCCTGTGTCCAGGCTTTGCCTGAGCCCTCGGGCTGGATTTGGCCACTAGGAGCTGTCACCTTGGTGGGTTGTAGTGCCTCATAGTTGGGTTCTACAGAGCTCCATGAGCACAAAGCTCCACCGCCTGACATACCCCACAGAGATTTTTAACCCACTTTGCCTTTAAAAGGCAGCCCCATGACCAGCAGGATCATCTGAAGACCCTGGCTTGGCTGGATCTGGGAGTGCTTTTATGTCCGGCTCTGTGGGAGGTGAAAGTGGTGCTGGGGCAGCTGTGTCCCACCCCTGGGGACCGTTACCAGACTGACCATGTGGAGCAGGACAACCAGGTCCTCGCCGTGGCACATTGGGGTCACTGCAAATCGCAGCTGGGAGCTCCCAGCCAGGAGAAGGACAAACCAGTGTGCTACGGCCATCTCGTCTCATCTCTCCTTGCAGGGAACACCAAATGGAGCCCCTGGTCCCAAGCTGCTCCTTGGGCATGTCAGACTCTTCCTTGTTCTCTGCCTTTCCTGTGTCAGAAAAATTAATTCTAGTGAAGGAGGAGGAAGAGAAAGGTAACTAAATGGCTTTTTGCCAGGGGTAGTAATAAAAAGCCCTCTCCTCCTAAGTCCATTACTGGTGCAGTGCCTGAACTGGTAGCCAGGGCTCTTTGGTAAGGTTTTCATCAGGTGGGACTTGAAAGGTCAGTCTCTGTCCCCTCATCACCCAGTGGCCGCCGCTGCAGGATAGCTGGCTGCAGGGAGCACCTCTCCACGCTGAGCTGCCGTCGCGGTTTGGAGCGGTGTCTGCCCTGGACGCTGGCACTGCTGTGTGTGCCTGCGGCGGGGCTCTCCCCAGCAGCAGTGAGCAGGGGCTCGCTGCTTGGTCCCGTGGCCTGGCTCAGCGTGGTGACAGCTCAGCATGGTCCCTTGGAGCATCGGTAGCACGGGTGCCTGGCAGCCTGGTGGTGGTACTGCTGCTTCTGCTGCTGCTGCTGCTCTTGGGTGCCTGTTCCTCTTTGCAGAGGCACCTTCAGCTCCTTTGGTTTTGTCTTCTGTCTCTAGGTGAAGATAATGACCGAGAAGGAGCTCCTGGCTGTGGCCTGTGAGCAGTTCTTGGGGAAGAACGTGCAAGATGTGAAGAACGTGGTCCTTCAGACACTGGAGGGGCATCTACGCTCCATCCTAGGTGCGGAGGGGCTCACACTCTTGAAGGCATCTTGAGTAGCTTTCTCCCTTCTCTGCTGGCTGGTCCCAGCAGTATTGCTGCCACCGCAGCAGCCACAACGGGCGCTTCCTCTGCTGACTGCAGAGGTGGCATCTTA
Source organism: Microhierax caerulescens (assembly GCA_035590215.1). Classification (NCBI taxonomy): domain Eukaryota; kingdom Metazoa; phylum Chordata; class Aves; order Falconiformes; family Falconidae; genus Microhierax; species Microhierax caerulescens. Next base: position 106,944,234 of record JAVJGJ010000001.1, on the reverse strand, counting down.
GGTTGTTCCTCCCTTACAGCAGCTCCTGCCGCGTGGCTGGGTGTTGTGATAAATGAGTTTTCGGTGTCTGCAGTAAGAGATGTCTGAGCCCCCATGGGTTACAGGTAGCTTGTGTGTGTGGTGGTTGTATTTGAGGTGGAGATGGTGGTGCACGCTGCAGGGCCTGGGCAGAGGTTTACGCCCTTGTGCCCAGACCTGAAGAGATTAGGGGCAATGAGGATGTTGCTGCACTTAGACCCACGCCATTTTGTGTTACTTGTTCCAAATAAAAGGCTTTGCCTTCCTTCCCTCTGCAGGTACCCTGACAGTGGAGCAGATCTACCAGGACAGGGATCAGTTTGCCAAGCTGGTGCGAGAAGTGGCAGCTCCCGACGTGGGTCGCATGGGTATTGAGATCCTGAGCTTCACCATCAAGGTATGCCCAGATGGAGGGCGTTGCGCTGTGGGGCAGCCGGCAGAGCTGTAGGAGCAGCACAGCAGGGCCTGGCGCTGGCTCAAAAGGTTCTGCTGAGAGCCTGCCCCAGCCTTCCGGGAGTTTCCATGACAGCCACCCGCAGCATGTCCTGTATCCAGGCGCTGGGCAGAGAGCACCTGGGTAGCTGCCTCTGTAAACACGGCTGGTGGAGAGAGCTCGCTGATAACCCAGCCTCCAGGGAGTCGGAGGGAAGATGTCAGGGGAGCCCGCCTCTCCCTGTCATGCCTGGTTTTGTTTGGCAGCAGGCTGCCATGGCTCGTTCTGACCGTGGCCTAACCCACAAGTGGTTGCTCTGAGCTTCAACAGAAGGGGAGCGAGACGGAGTCACGCATTTGAAGTGGTTGTGACTTACCTTCCCCTCTCCAGGATGTCTATGATAAAGTGGATTACCTGAGCTCCCTGGGAAAGACTCAGACTGCAGCTGTCCGAAGGGATGCAGACATTGGTGTGGCAGAAGCTGAGCGAGATGCTGGCATTCGGGTGAGTCTGGAGATGTGCTGGGCTTCCCCAGAGTGGCCTCTTTTGCTCCAGCTGCTCACCCTGGAGCTCTGCTCTCTGTTTCCTCTCTGCAGGAGGCTGAGTGCAAGAAAGAAATGCTGGATGTCAAGTTCTTGGCTGATACCAAAATAGCAGATTCCAAACGGGCTTTTGAATTGCAGAAAGCTGCTTTCAGTGAAGAGGTCAACATTAAGGTGAGAGGTATCGGACAGCCTGCCGCTGTTCCCTGGGTGGTTCGGGGTGGCAAGTCCTCTGGGACTTGTCAGCTTCCACCTCCTGCATGCATGAGCAGAGCCAGATGTGGAGAACCCAGGTTTCTATTGTCACAGGGTGAGCTCCTCGCAGCAGATTCCTGTCATGTTTGCAACAGTTAGGTGGGACTAGGAGGAGAGAAAAGGGTGGGGTGGGGAGGGTCATCCGAGCTGAACCTGGAGCTGGTTGGGCTCAAGTGCTGTGGAAAGAGCACACAGGGAAGGGCGGCAAGTGCAGCTCTGAGGGTTGAGATGTCACCCCTGGGTAGAGGTTTGGGAGCAGGAGCCATGTCTGCTTTCAGGACCTGATGCCTGTGCACAGGAGCTCATGGCCAGGACCTCTGCTCTCATCTCTCCCTGTGCAGACTGCTGAGGCTCAGCTGGCCTATGAGCTCCAGAGCGCCCGGGAGCAGCAGAAGATCCGCCAGGAGGAAATCGAAATCGAGGTGGTGCAGCGCAAGAAGCAGATCGATGTGGAAGAGAAGGAGGTCATCCGGATGGAGAAGGAGCTGATAGCCACCGTGAAGCGGCCGGCGGAGGCTGAAGCCTACTGTATCCAGCAGATTGCTGAGGGCGAGAAGTGAGTGAGCTCGCTGAGCCCGGCTGCGTGCCGGGCTGCGGTGGGGTGGGAGCAGGGTGCAGCGGCTGCTGTGCTGAGACCTGGCTCGTGGGCTCTGCGGGATGGGCACGTGGCTGACAGAGAGAGGGAAATGGCGCTGGGTACACAGCGGGGTTCTGGGCTGCTGGAGGGCTGCGTTTCCCTTTCCAGGGTGAAGCAAGTCCTCATGGCGCAGGCGGAGGCGGAAAAGATCCGCAAGATTGGAGAAGCAGAGGCTTTTGTGATTGAGGCCATCGGGATGGCGGAGGCGGAGAGGATGAAGCTGAAAGCTGAAGCGCTGCAGCAGTACGGAGAGGCTGCCCAGCTGGCTCTAGTGCTGGATGCACTGCCTGAGGTGAGGAGGGAGCAGCTTTCCTCCGCTCCGGGCAAGTGGTGGGGAGTTCCCAGGCTGGGCCAGGGCTCCTGGGGGCACAGTGAAACCCCATGTGGTGTGCAGGGACCTCGCTCAGCAGGCTGGCGAGCAGCTCCTTGACTCTGCTCATCCCACCCTCCTTCCCTGCTTCCCCAGATTGCTGCCAAAGTTGCTGCTCCCCTCTCCAAAGTGGACGAGATCGTTATTCTCAGCGGAGAGAGCAACAACACAACGTCCGAGGTGAACCGTCTGCTGGCTGAGATCCCCGCCTCCGTGCGTGCCATCACTGGTGTGGATCTCACAAAGGTGAGCCGGTTACCTGCAGCTGGCAATTCCTGCAGCTCGTAGGGCACGGGGGCTTGCCAGAAAACTTTCTAACTCCTAGGGAGCCTTTCCTTCCCCAGCTCCCCGCCTCCCCCTCCTCCAGCCCTCAGAGCTTCTCTCTTCCCCTCCTACAGATTCCCCTGATCCAGAAAGCCACCGGGACCCAGGCATGAGGCTGGCAAACCCAAAGCTAGTGAAGATCACTCCCTGTTATGCACTCAGACATCAACTGCCTTCAACACGTGGGAATTCCTTTTATATCAAAGACAATTGGAGTTTCATTTTTAAGCTCTGGTGCCTTATTTTGTAGGGCCAGAAAGATGCATGTCCAATCAGCTGCTCTTTTATTACAAAGGGTGGGAGGGGATTTATTTTTTAATTATCTGTATATTGTATCAGGCCAGGGTTTGGATCCAATCCTCAGTTATGACTGGCAGCTTGTCTGGTGTTGCAATCCCCGTGCCTTGCTGTTCTTTGTCCTCGGGTGGCCGCCCAGAGCTCAGAGCAGAGGCTCGGCAGGACACGGAGCGTGGAGCCGTAGGAAGAGAACAGGCAGGACCTACCTCCCCTGGCCTCCCTGCCCTGCCGCAGCCACCCTCCTGGCGCTGCCCAACCCCTGCCTGTGCCCACGAGCTGTTTCTGTGGCTGGCTTTTCCCACCTCAGTGTCTTGCCCACAGGGCCCTCGGTCCTGCCCAGGTTGGGCTTCCCAGAGGTGACACGCACTCCCCTGGAAGGGTGACAATCAGGCACTGCCAGTGGGTGCTGCCCACTCCTGTGCTGCCTTCCCTCGGGGAAGTGTCCTCCCGGGATCTGGAGCCAGGAGAGCTCAGAGGGGGCTGAGGGAGCCCAGCTGAGCCCTGGTGTGAGCCAGGCTTGGCGAGGTCCCACCACCAGGAATGCCAAAAAGCAGCGCTGTGCCAAAGCCACCCCATCCGCAGGGAGTGACGTGGAGCCACCGAGCCTGCTGTCCCTGAGCGCCCTGGTGTATCTTGACCCCCGCAGCTACTCCAGGCACAGTAGGGACTGGGCAGGGCGCTGCAGTGGGGACAGGCTCCTCCAGCGTGGCCTGTGCAGCCTACCTGGGGACCATGCTCCTGGGGGGGGGGGCACGGCCCCCGGGGGCTGGCTGGGGATACCCCGGCAGACAGTGCAGAAGCCCCTACCTCGCTCAGCCCCCACCTCTTATGGCCAGTGGCTTTGCTGCCCTGAGTGACAATGTGAAAGTGGTTGTCCCCTGCGTGTGTCCTGTACTCCTCACAGTGCCACCAGGTCTGCGTGGTGGCCCTTGCCCCTTCCCCACCTGCCTCGACACCTGTGCTCCATGTGGCTGGCGCAGACAAACCCACGCGTGAAACCAGCCCGGCGGTGACCTGCGCAGGCACCGCAGGGTGCTGGGGGTCCCTCCGCCAGCTCAGCAACCCACGGCTCAGTGCCACCTGCCCCATTGCCATAGGGTGGGTGCAGGGACCAGGGTCCCCGTCTGCCCTCCTGGCAGTGCTCCAGTACCGGCCGGTCCCTTTGCCAGGAGTGACCCACTGTGAGGCTGGTGGCACCACGTCCCCCTCCCTGCCGTCGGGGGCAGGGGGGGACTGGCGTTATCAGCCCCCGGCTTGTGCTCACACCACCGGCGCAGATCTGGCGTTTGCTGGCGGGTGTGCCGGGTGAGGCACCCTATCTGCATGTGCGTGTGCATGCCTGCGACCCTGCGACCGCCACTGCTGTACGATAATAAAACCTTGTCACCACGTGCTTTGGCTCTCGACTTGTGCCTCCTGCACCCACCCCCCCACCGTGGCACCCCTGGGCACAGGGCAGTGCCAGAGCCGGTGCTTGACAGGCCATGGCATTGACTGGCCGGGGGCTGCTGGCCTCGGAGCGGGCAGGCGTCCCTGCTGGGATGGGAGAGCGAGGCACGCGTGGAGTGAGATCCCAGCTTGTGCAGCTCCTGGGAGCTCGCGGTCTCCCCATGGTCACCGTGCCCCTGGGGCTGCTCCTGGCCCACCCCCGGTCAGGGTAGAGCCTTGTCCTGGTCCTGCTCAGGTGAGGATGGAGCCAGGAGTCACCCAGGGTGGCTGGTGAGCGGCAGCTGCGTTGCCCATGTTAAAGCGGGGAGCTGATGGCTGTGGGGTGCCCCATCAGTGGCACCCCAGGTTTTAGGGGCAGAGCTGATGTGGGCCGAAGGCTCTGTCTGCAAGGCTGGTGGCAGCAGCTCGTGTGACCACCATGGCCCCTGCCCCACTGCCAGCTGTGCGCAGCCCATGCCCTCACCCTGCCACCAGAGCCGCATCCCAGCCCCACGCACCCTCCCCTGCACTGGGGGACAGCAGGGTGGCTCTGGGGGTACCCATCCTGCTCGGGGCCAGCCAGCAGTGGGGCTCACAGGGGGCCTTTGCTGCCCTCAGGACCCTCCCTGTGCCCCCCAGGGCTGGGCAGAGGTGCAGGTGGGACAAAGGGCCCTGTCCCACGTGCCCTGCAGTAGGGTGGCCCTGCTTCCAGGGGTCCCCTGTGGCACCTGGGTGTCCCCACACCAGCTCTGTGGTGCTGGCCTGGGGGACACTCAGGGTCCCTCTGCCCTGTGGGGTGCAGGGCCACAGGGCTGGGCTGCCCTCAGGTGCTGCAGGTGCGGAGTGGGCAGCGGAGCTGGCAGGATGGGGATAATCCCATGGGGCTCAGCTGGGGCTGGGGGGACCCTTGGGGACATTTTGCCTGTGTCCCTGCTCTAGGTGCTGGGGTGCCTGTGCCACAATTTGGGGAGCACTACAGGCCCCTCAGGACACCTCTGGGTCACAGCAGGGACCACTGACAGGAGGGGACGGTCCCTTGCAGCCCCCAGGTCCCAGCATGCTCATGCCTGGGGACAGGCTGATGCCAGGGCTTGACCCTGTGCCACCTCCTACCAGGGCCTGGCCAGGCTGGGGGGAGTGTGGGTGATGCTGCCCCTGTTCCCATCAGCCAGAAGTGACAGCAGGGCTGGGGACACCTTGTGTGGCAGGGCAGGGTCCCAGATAGCTGAACACTGCTGCTTATCGGGCCCCTGCGCAGACGGTCCCGGCGGGGGTTTATCAACTCCCTGCAGGCTGTTTCCAGGAACGCTGGAGTGTCCTGGCGCAAACAACTGGGCACAATGGCACGGTGCTTGCTGCAGGATGTGGCCCTGTGGGCACAGACAGGCCTGGGGACATGCAGGGCTGGGGGACACCTATGACCGGGGTCATGCACAGGCAGGTGACAGTCATGGTCAGGAGCTGCAGCCATCTGGGGACACATGTGGTCAGGGGATAAGTATGACCAGGGTCATGCGCAATGAGGTGACACAGCCAGGGGGACATGTCCTTTGCAGACACACAGCAAGGAATACATCCCCCCCAGGGACACATCTCCCTGTGGGGGGCACATACAGGCAGGGGACTTGGACATGTCCCTGCAGGTTGGGGGACACATCTTTTTTGGGGGGGACACACTGCTAGGGGACATATCCCTCGGGGGAGCACATATGGCCAGGGGACACAGTGCCCTGGAGGCCACCCACTTCAGGGGACACAGGCTCCTTCCACCCACATTCATGTGCCTCATTTGGGGGTGCCTATGCAGGGTGATCCCCTGCACCTACATGTCCCCCCACCATCACTCTGGGCCCCATCTCCATGAGGCTGCCACCCTGCCACGTCCAAAGCCCCTGTCCAGCAACTGGGAACCAGTTTGCAATGGGTAGCTCCCAGTTTGTGGTCCCCTCATCTATGGGGGAGACCATACTGGTGACCACAGGGGTCAAGGCAGGAGGACAGGGGGGCTTGCAGGGGGTGCCCATCCCCAAGGCCCCCATGGGCTATGCCAGGCTGGGGGGAGCTGCTTTGGGTGTGCCCTCCCTAGGCATGAAGGGGTTAAGGGGCCCCGTCCAGCTGTGCAGTGCAGATGTGAGATATGCAGATGAGGCAGAGCAGGTTTTATAAGGTGGGTACAGCCCCAGCACCCCACAAAGGCCCGGTGCCACCCCCATAGGTAGGTGCCACCTCCTGGGGAGCTGCTCTCCTGCTCCAGGATGGTGGGACTGAGAGGGGGCAAAGATGGGGTAGGGGGGATGCTGGGGTCTGGGGGGTATTGGGAGGCTCCCTCCATCCTTCCCCGGGGTGGTGGGCGTGGGGGGGGGGG